>CM057350.1:310022512-311222512 GCA_030015575.1 Agapanthus africanus | reverse complement strand
TTTGCACAGTGATATATATGATATATCCCGCACCTCATTCGACGAGGAAAGGGCCGACGATCCCTTCACCGGGAGTGACCCCTTTAGCAAAACTAGAAAAGCCTCGAAACCATTCCATTTAAAAACCATTTGATTCCGCAACGAGATCAAGTTCAAAGCGTTAAAGGTTTTCACAAAAACCAGCCGCAACCCTCCGTCATTTTAGGAAGTAGAGTACTTAGTATTCGTGCTGTGTTTGTTGACCATAGTCAAGGCACAGTGTACGGTAGCTAAGTGATGTCTTCCTACACCGCATATGATGCGATTAGTTAGGACAGTCGTGTGACTTTGTTGACCTTAGTTAAGGGTCATGTGGGTGGGTCTAATTAATCACGAAATGACGGGTAGAACTTGACTAGTACTTATGATTTGTTGACCATAGTTAAGGTCATAGGTGCTAGGGGTAGAAACCATTATCGGGAGTTTCAAGTATTGAAACTTGCAATGAGATTGCATACCTTCTATGTGATAGTTGGATCCCGATACCCACTGCGAGTAAGTGTTACTCCTGGGAGAGTTTTATACATTACAATTAGCCGATCAAGTAGGCGTCTAGAAAGGTGTCAACGGGGTTACGCCTCTGGGAAAACGAGGTTTACATTAATTAGGTTCGTGCGAAAGCACGGGGGACCTCCCTCAAAGTACCGACACTGGCCTGGCTGAAAGATTGGCGAACTTGTAGTGAGTAATTAATCCCGGCTAGTCTTTCCTTTTAGGGTTTGAAGGAAGATTTGATAAAAACAGTGGGAGCCATCATGATTAGATAAAATATATAACCAATCTGATCTTGCAAGAGCGCACTCAGAGTGTTTTCTTCTCTCTCTCTCCTGGTAGCGACCATATCACGCCTTAATCAAGATAATAAAATAGATGTATTGACCGAACCCGCTTGTTATACTGAGCTGGGGAACGTTGGTCCCGCTCCAACTTATAATTGTTATAAGACCGAGCAGGAAATAGGGAAATACCAGATTTCCTATGCCGCCCAAACGAAGAAAGTGCATATAATGCATCTCCTTCGGGTGTGTTCATTACAAAGAACTGTTTCTCAGTATCCTCTGCATCCTGGGTATATGATACCGGATCAGGATCCCAGATATGTAATCTGTTACATAGGGCTACAAAAAGGGTAGAAAAACTGAGAACGGGTGATAAGTTTCATGAGACAGAAACCGGGGCAAGTGTTGCAGCCAAGTCTGTTGGTCACTGTCACCCTGTATTATGAATACATTGATTCTGAACAAATGCTATTAGATACCGAACCTGATATACAAACTCATATCAGTCTCTTTATTATTAAAGAAATGATATAATTTTGTATTGTTGGATAATGTTTTGAACATTTCCTATATCAAAAGTTGATCGGTTCAGGCACGTTATCTAAAAGCATTGACGTTCTAAATCAAACTACAGTTCCTTGTATACAGAACATACATAAGAGGAAGAGTTCAGAAACGAACGAATCATTCTTGAGGCATTGTAGACTAGGTCACATCGATGCGACCCGACTGGCTGAAGTTACATTTTAGATGCATATTTAAATCAGTTTGAATTTACATCTTGTGAAACTTGCCAATCATGTCACAAAGATTAGATGACCATAGCTCTGTTTATTAGAAACAGAGAAAGAGTTAGTAAACTCTTGGGACTGATGCATGATGATGTATGTAAGGTCTCCTGTCTACACATGCCAGGACTGGTTCTTTATACTTCATTATATTCTCTGATGATCTCTCAAGATTCAGTCATATATTCCTGTTGAAATATAAGTCCGAACCTTTTGAGGTATTCACAGAATATAAGTTAGAAGTAGAGAACCAAAATACGGGTATAAGTATTATGTCCTATGATGAGATCAGGGAGGAGAATACTTGTGCATAGAATTCCTGGACTATTCTAAAGGAGAATGAGATTCTCTCTCAGCATTACTCCTCCGTATAAACCATAGCACGATGGTATATCGGGGCGGAGCAATCACACAATATTAGATATCGTGTGCTCTATGATGAGTATTACTGAGTTACCTATTTCCTTTTGGGTGTTATGCGCTTGAGAAGCTGCATACCTATTGAATTAGGTTCGAATCAAACCACTGCCTACCATTCCATATGAGATATGGTATGGGAAGAGCCTATCTCTTAAGTGAGTTAAGATTTGGGGTTGTCCGGCCTATGTTTAAAGCAAAATCCGGACAAGATCGAGGCAGGATCAGTTCTGTAGAACTGGAAAGGTTCCAGCTATACAAAACTGCAATTGATGATTTGACTGAACCATAAGATTCTATAGTTCCCGACGAACCTCAGCCTCTCCGCCGATCTAGTAGGGTTCCTCATCCGCCTGAGAGATACCTCGTTTTCTCGATGACAGTGGGAGCAAGGATTGCATCATGAGATGATGACCCAACTAGTTTCGAGCAGGCCATCGAGAGTAGGGACTCTATAAGAATGGCTGGATGCTTAGCGGTCTGAGATGGAATCCATATACACCAACAAAGTATGGACTTTGGTTGCTATATCTGAAGGGTTAAATCCCCATCAGGAGCAAGTATATCTTGAGAAGATTACTTGGTGTACATGGAAAAGTTGAGACTTTCAAAGCTAGACTTGTTAAAGGTTTTCGTCATCGACCAGGCGTGGATAATGATGAAACCTTTTTCCAGTAGCTATGCTTAAGTCTATCCAGATCCTACTTACCACGGCTACATACCATAACTACGATATCTGGCGGTTGGGTGCCATGACTACTTTTCTAAATACTGATTTAGAAGAGAACGTCTATAAGAACACAGCCAGAGGTCTTCGTAAACAGTGGGAGCAGCGGAAACGTGTGCAAGTTGCTTTACATAATGAAGCAGGCATCGCGGAGTTGGAACGTCTGTTTTGATGTGATAGTCAAAGTGTTTGACTTCATCAAAATGGTAGACGAACCTTGTATATACAAAAGGGTAGTAGAGAGTAAGGTGGTCATCTTCGTATTGTACGTAGACAACATACTCTTGATAGGAAAAGAGTTTCCTATACTACGATCGATCAATCTCCTATTATCACTATGATTCCCCAAATAGGATCAAAGTGATACCTACTAAATCCTGGATTTTGGATCTATGAGATAGATCTAAATGGATGTTAGAATACTCACTAGCTGTAGTGAGCTGGTATCAATCGATCCTGGGGAGAATCACTGGAAGAGTTCCAGGGTGATAAAGACGACTGAATGTCAGTCACAGGCACTGTCTTTACCCTCAGTAAAGGGACGGTATGTTGGAAGAGTTCCAAGCTCGATACCGTGGCAAACTAGACGATAAAGGCTGGTAACATCGCTATTAAAGATACTACCAAAGAGGCTGTTTGGGTGTATATTGGTTCATAAGATGAACTAGGTTCCTGCCATTGTATGACAATGGAAGCGTGGCTTCGACCCTGGAACCCTGGTCCCATCAGTGACCCAGACAAATTCTGAGGCAGCATCACCTGATCATGGAGATAGTTGATCTCCAGGGTGATCGAGGTTAGGAGAGAAGACTCAGAGGACAACACGGCGGATCCACCCACAAAGGCCTGTTCCCAAAGAGAGACTTTTAGGGGATGGTTGAGTATGTGATACTGCAACCACTGCTAAAGATGGCCCTAGTGCAAGTGGGAGATTGTTAGTTATATGTATGCCCTAGAGGCCATTACTGTACATTGGATGTATATTGTAGTGGATGCTTGGACATACATAGGGAGGACTTTCTTGCTCGACATGATAGTATGCTATCTGGTTGCTCTTTATCTTAACATGTATACTTTCTGTCTCTCTGATTACATGTTGATAAAGCCCTTAGGATGTGTGCTCGACTTCCAGGGCTATGATGTAGATCATACTAATGGGGCCTGAGTAGTCCATGAGTACATCCTTGAAAAGTTCCTAGTTGAGGGAATATCGAGACGGGGCATCGATATTCCAGAGTAGACTAGCGCATATCTTCTCGACCCATGCGATGGGCGATGGATGATCCCATATCCATTGGTGTTTGACATCGAAGATGGTATGCGGGTGCTCAGTGGAGACTGGGTACACTGAACGGACTCGCCGAGAACTCCCAGATGGTATTATACCTCACGTCAGATGGCAGTTCTCTGGTGACACTGGTACAGCTTAGTCTGTTGACCCGAGATCGTCATAGAGTCTTGTGTGTCTCCCACCGTGCTTTGATTTCCACCCTACCACGGCTCTACTGAGTTGTGCAAACAGGTGGTTTTTGGGTACTGTCCCGATTCACATGGAGGCAATGAGCGATAGGAGGGGATTCGTCTCTCCCGGTATTGGAGGTTGATGTTGTGCTATGCTCGACTGGCCATAACAGGAAATCCCTGGCCAGGGTTGCCGTGATATACTGGTAAGAGTTATCAGTAGTTTCACGAATGTTATGGACCTCAAGTCGGCATAACTTATCGAGCTATTGGGGTCTGACGTTTACCACCCCTAGGCGAGATATGCGACATATCAGACGAACAGACCGGACTATACGGTAGTGTTACTGGTCGGATTCACTGGAGTGTGAGCGGGCTTGCTCGTCGATCTTCAGATCGCTCAATACCCGGGTGGCCGTTACGTTTAGCAGACCGCTTGCGGCTTGTGGGTGCATGATATGATCATCATCTGCTACCGGCGTATTGACGAGTCTTTAGAGTCCTACACAGAGGTTTCCTGGTTCAAGCGAAACGAAATAGGAGTGCATATGAGATATGTACGGGACCGAGAATAATGCGTGTATGTGATACCGTATTTGATTCTCGCGATCAATGTATCGAATGGTTATATGCGATATAACCTAGTTATCGAATCAAGGATTGATTCGATAAGCCGACACATTGGATACTAGCCGGTTATATGCGATATGACCGGATCGTTAAATCAAGTGTTGATTTAATGATTTAATACATAATTATATATTTGATATATTACTTTGCATTAACTAGTATCGGTTCACTTTAAATGGATTTTCTCGCGCGGATGTGCACATTGTATATTCGATATAGTTTTGTGCACATGATTGTATCATGTTTGATGATACATTCTTGCTTGGTTTTGTGTAAAGTGTTAAACCATGGTTAATTAGTGATTAGGGTATCTTTTTCATTTACTTAATCATTTATTTATTTATTCCTTTTATTTATTTTGGAAAAAGAAAAGATAAAGAGATAAGAATGGTTGCTAGTTTTGTTTTATTTGAAAGCTTCTTGAAGCTTTGAACTTAGTCCACCATTCTTGTCTTTTATCTAACCCTAACCACTATCTAACCTAAGTTAAGTCTCTACACTAAACCATGGTCAATGATATGATAAGTATTGTATTTTATTTTCTATTTTAAGTTTAAGTTATCATATCATCTTCTTCTTCTTCATCTTCTTCTTCCATGGATGTAGCTTGCTACTCTAATGGCAAGTGTTAAAAAGGTGTGAGAAATCCAAATCTAAAGTGAACCCAACTCCTATTTCTTCATCCTCTACCTCTTGCCAAGTAGTATAGGGTGTTTCCTTCACAAGTTTTCCAAGCTTGATGAAGTTGGAGCTTGTTCTTGCGATATCTCGACGTAGATCATCTTCGGCATTGAACCGACGATCAAGCTTGCCCATTCTTCGATGATACCGATGCAAGAATCATGGGTCCGTTTTGGACAGCGGAAAGACTTCTTCACGGAACCTAGGAGGTGGTGGACTGGATCTACAAAGGTTGTAGCCCATTCCCTTTAGATATATTTCCGTTTACTTGCATGTTTCGCCTAAATATCTAGTAAACGATCCGTAGTCGGGTTTGTAGGCACCCGTAAAATTTTATTTGTGCATGTTTGATCACTTGCGAAACCTAACTAGTGTGCCTAGAAACCCTACACTAACAACCTTACCCAAGAATATTTCTTATTCTAGAATATTCCCTCCAACAAACTTATTCTAGAAGCCTCTCTCTAACAACCTTTTTTGGAGGGAAATTTGAATTTGAATTCTAGATCTAGGGTTGAGGTGATTATAAAATGAGATCTAGATCCAGGGTTTTAGGTGTTGTTCATTTTAGGAGCTAGTTAGTTAGTGGTTCATTTTGGAGGAAAAAAATTGTAGATCCAAATCAAATTCAAATAAAATTGAGTGACACAATTTGATCGAAATCAAGATCTCCGAGTGCCGATTCAAGTAAGAAGCCTTCAACCTTTTAGAAGCGAAGACGGCTTTAAACGGGCAAGTGATCCAAGCCGATCCGCGACTCATGGAGACGATGCGGAGCTAATTTGACGATCGAGTTCTTTTCTCTTGTAGATCTTGAGAGAATTGTAACAAAATTGTTGATAAATAAAAGGTGAAATTTCTTTATTTTGCTTATTTCTATATTTGAGCATTATGACTAGATCTCGATTCCTTATTGTGTTCTTTGATATGATACTTGAGTAAAAACTCCGCTCGTGGAGGAGTCGAGAGAATCAATAGATGATGATGATTAGATCTTGAAACGATTCTTAATTCCTATAAGTTTTGTAAACTCTTGTAAATTGAATCATCGACAATCTAGTTTCAAGTGAGATGCTTTCTTCAATGTTTTCGCTCTTAATTAGAGATCGACGATTGGTGATTCAATTTACTAGAGGCTAGTTTTTGAATGAGATTCATCGAAAGGACAAAGGCTGAGATGAAGAAACCCTAGTTCCTTCAAAAGATCCTTAAACCTCGATTTATCGTCATCGATCTAGTATCAAATCATTAATGGATAAGAAAACGTAATCACTAGTTTTCATCACTTCTATAGATTCAATCGATTCCTACGAGCCTCATTTCAATTCTTGAAACCTAATTCGATTGGATATCATCAATTCTTTATTCTTGATTTTGAGTTTTCTTGATTTAGATCTAGATAATTCTTGAAATTCACTTTTAAAATCTTGAATTAAATTTCTCTTTTCTTTTCTCTTTAATTTTCGACTCAACTAAAACAAATACGAGCAAATCTCACTTTCCCTGTGGACGATCCACACTCGCTAATGAACCTACATCGACACAGTTATTGATTGTGGTTTACAAATTTATTTGGTTGTGATTTCTATACATTTTCTACCTACACACCGAGAATTCATTCAATCAAATGGCACCGTTGCCGGGTATTTCCTGCACAGATTCTGGTGAGTATTCTCGCCTGTCACGTGGGTGACCCGGGTTCGATTCCCTGCAACGGCGCCATTTCATTGGATGAATTCTCGGTGTGTAGGTAGAAAATGAATAGAAATCACAACCAAAGAAATTTGTAAACCGCAATCAATAACGGTTTCGATTGTAGTGCGTTAATGAGTGCGGATCGTCCACAGAGATGTGTGTTTTTCTCGCTATTGTTTTAGATGAGTCGAAATGAAAAGAAGAAAAGAAAATGATTCATGAATTTTGAAATTTAGTTTCAAGAATTTTAAAGAAATACAAAAGATCAAGAATCAAGAATCAAGAATTATCCAAATTGAATTAGTTATCAAGATTTATAGAGAGGCTTGTAGGAATCGATCGAATCGATAGTGAGGATGAATACTTGTGATTATGTATTCTTATCCTTTGATGATTTGTTCCTAGATCGATGACGATCAACGAGAATTAGGGATTTCTTGCGGAAACTAGGGTTTCATCATCTATCCCTTGTCCTTTCGTTGATTTCATTCACATTCTAGACTCTTGGAAATTCAAACATCGATCGTTGATCACTAATAAAGAGCGAAAACATTCAATAAAGCATCTCGCTCAAAACTAGGTTGTCGATGATTCAACTTACTAGAGTTACAAAACTCATAAGACTTAAGAATCGTTTCAAGATTGTAATCATCATCATCTATCTATTCTCTCGATTCCTCCACGAGCGGAGTTTTTACTCAAGCATCATAACCACGAAATCAATCAAGAATTGAAAACTAATCATAATGCTCAAATATAGAGATAAGCAAGATAAAGAAATTTCACCATTTATTAATCAACAATTTTGTCACAATTCGCTCAAGAACTACAAGAGGAAATAACTCGATAGTCGAATTAGCTCCACATCGTCTCCGTGAGTCGCGGATCGACTTGGATCACTTGCTCGGTTGAAGATCGGCTTCGCTTCTAAAAGGTTGGAGACTTCTTGCTTGAATCGGCACTCGGAGATCTTGATTTCGATCAAATTGTGTCACTCAATTTGATTTGAATTTGATTTGGATCTACAATTTTTTCCTCCAAAATGAACCACTAACTAACTAGCTCCTAAAATGAACAACCCCCAAAACCCTAGATCTAGATCTCATTTTATAATCACCTCAACCCTAGATCTAGAATTCAAATTCAAATTTCCCTCTAAAAAAGGTTGTTAGGGAGAGGCTTCTAGAAGAAGTTTGTTGGAGGGAATATTCTAGAATGAGGAATATTCTTGGGTAAGGTTGTTAGGCCGAGCATTCTGGATGAAGCCACGTGGTCATCTGGAGTCTTTTGGAAGCATTTGCCGTTACGAGAAAACACATGGGAAATTTGCAGCGTTGACGTCACCAAATAGCTGCGGATCCGCCACCAATAGGGCCCTACGGCAGCGGATCCGCGGCTCTTTAATGGCCTTGCAGCATGAAACTTTCAGGTAAATCTAGTGCTGACTTTGTGTCACTTTTTTGATGTGTGGAATCTCATATTTCTTTCTTTATTTCTGCCAGATCTCAGGTCAAAGACTTGACGTATTTATATAAGCACTTTTCATAGTTTCGGCTCTTTTACCTGAAATTTCCTGCACAAATTCTCGAGACAAGTGTTGCGATACACACAGATGATGCATGCAATGATAAACACTCAATTTCCCTCAAAGTGCCGGTTATAAAGTATAACACATGTTATTTGGTATTTTACGGTCAATTTTCTAATATGTGCTATATTCATTCCGAACACCTTTAGATGAGTGCAAATGGTAGGGAAATTGGCGTGTTAAAGATGCAATTTTTTCGACTGATTAAATATCATTTCCTATCAAGAGAATGTCATCCATGTACAAGACGAGGAATACGACAGTTCATGCTACAATCTTACTATAAATACATGGCTCATCTGGATTTTTGATAAAATCATATTCTTTGACTGTTTCATCAAAACAAATGTTCCAACTCCGCTATGCCTTCTTTAGTCCATAAATGTACTTTAGCAACTTGCACACTTTCTCGCTGCTCCCACTCTGAATGAAACCTTCTGGCTGATCAATATAGACACACTCTTCCAAATTTCCATTTAGAGAAGCCGTCTTTACGTCCATCTGCCAGATCTCATAATCGTGGAAGGCAGCAATGGCAAGAAGGATCTGAATGGATTTGAGCATCGCCACTGGAGAAAAGGTTTCGTCATATTCCAAACCAGGAGTTTGACGAAAACCCTTTGCAACAAGTCTAGCCTTATAGGTTTCAACCTGTCCATCTACACCAATCTTCTTTCTGAAGATCCATTTGCATCCTATAGGTTTTACCCCATCTGGAGCAAAGTCCAAAGTCCATACTTTGTTGGTGTACATGGACTCTATCTCGGTCTTGAAGTACAAAGAACCGGTCTTGGCATATATAGACAGGGGACCTTCATACAGCAGCATGTATTAATCCCAAGAGTTCACTAACTCTTTCTCTGTTTCCAATTAACAGAGTTGTGGTCATCTTATCTTTGTGACATGACTGGCAAGTTTCACATGATGTAAATTCAAACTAATTTAAATATGCATCTTTATGTAACTTCAGCGAGTCGGGTCGCATTTGATATGACCAAGTCTACAATGCCTCAAGAAGGATTCGTTCATTTCTGAACCCTTCCTCTTGTGTGTGTTCTGCATATTAAGAACTGTAGTTTGATTTAGAACGTCTATGCTTTTAGATAACGTGCCTGAACTGATCAACTCTTGATATAGGAAATGTTCAAAACATTATCCAACAATACAAAATTATATCCTTTCTTTACTAATAAAGAGACTGATATGATGTTGTATTTCAGGTTCAGTATCTAATAACATTCGTTCAAAATTAATGTATTCTGGTAATACAGGGTGATAGTGACCAACAGACTTGGCTGCAACAGTTGCACCGTTTTCTATCTCATGAAACTTATCACCCGTTCTCAGTTTTCTACCTATCTGTAGCCCATGTAACAGATTACATTTGCGGGATCCTGATTCGGTATCTCATACCCAGGACGTAAAGGATACTGAGAAACAGTTCTCTGTAAAGAACACCCGAAGATGATGCACCAACATGCACTTTCTTCGTTTGGGCGGCACAGGAATTCTGGTAATCCCCAATTTCCTGCTCTGTCTTATAACAATTATAAGTTGGAGCGGGACTAACGTTCCCCAGCTCAGTATAACAAGAGGGTTCGGTCAATGCATCCGTATTATTATCTTGATTAAGACGTGATATGGTCGCTACCTGGAGAGAGAGAGAAGAAAACACTCAGCGTATGCTCTTGCAAGATTAGATTGGTTATCTAATATATCTAATCAGGATGTCTCCCACTGTTTTAGTCAAATCTTCCTTCAAACCCTAAAAGGAAAGACTAGTAGGGATTAATTACACCCTATAAGTTCGCCAATCTTTCAGCCAGGCCAGTGCCGGTACTTTGAGGGAGGTTCCCCGTGCTTTCGCACGGACCTAATTAAAGTAAACCTCGTTTTCCCAGAGGCGTAACCCCGTTAACACCTTTCTAGACACCTACTTGATCGGCTAATTATAATGTGTAAAACTCTCCCAGGAGTAACTCTTACTCGCAGCGGGTATTGGTATCCAACTATCTCATAGAAGGTGTGCAATCTCATTGCAAATTTCAACACTAGAAATTCCCAATAATATTTTACACCTAGCGTCCCATGACCTTGACGCAGGCCAACAAACCATAGTGCGCTACTCAAGTTCAACCCGTCATTTCTTGATTGAATTAAACCCACCCGCACGACCCTTGGCGCAGGCCAACAAAGTCACACGACTACCCTAATCCAATCTGCATCATATGCATAAACAGATAAATACTAGTTATCTACCGCACACTACGCTTTGACGCAGGCCAACAAACGTAGCACGAATACTAAGAAGGACTTATCTGAAATGACGGAGGGCTACGACAGGTTTCTAAGAAAACCTTTTGCGTAATGAACTTGATATCGTTGTAGAATCGAGTGATTTCAAATGGAGTGTTTTGAGGCTTTTCTAGTTTTTCTAAAGAGCTCACTCCCGGTGAAGGGATCGTCGGCTCTTTCCTCATCGAATAAGGTGCAGGATATTTCACAAATATCGCTGTGCAAAGCAAGAACTATAGAAGCAATTAAAAGACAAACCGAGTATGCAGCATCTGCTAGTTTCGCTAAAGAGATCACTCCCGGTGAAGGGATCTCAGCTCTTTCCTTATCGAATAAGGTGCTGGGTGTTCTACAAGGAACACCGCTATGCAAAGCAAACTAGAGCTACCAGTTTTTAAACAAGTTTCTACAACATCTTAGGTTTCTTTTATTTCATTAATCTCATTAATGAAGTCCCATTTTATTATGCTTCACAAGCATCACATTTGAAACGAAATATCCAATATAACATATATCTCATATATATATTACAAACATTCATCTCAGGCAGTAATATGATCTCATCACAGAACATTGCAGCAGAAGAACATATATGAAATATTAAATATACTAGGACGTCTGTGTTTTAATACGAGCCTGTATAAAACACGGATTCCACGGTCGCGATGAATAGCCAAACCCACATCCCTAGACCCCTACGAGAGCGGCAAGCAACACTGCTAATTCTAGGGTTAGGAGACCCGGTCTCGACTCCTCGAGATGGTCTCCCATTGGACCCTAGAACCCGGTTACTTGTGCTCCCCGCCTTAGGTCTACCTAATGCGGAAAAGTAAATAATATACAATGGTGACATCATCCTCAGCCCGGAAGTGCCCCAATAAAAGAATATTACATACAAATGAATTTTACATGAATGAAAAAAGAAAAACTCTCATCTCACATAAAACCCCGGGCTATTCAAAACGCGACGATCCAATATAACATATCACAGCAACACATAATATCTCATATCATCAACGTAAGCAAGTATGTGTATCCCGATTCTCGTTGATGTATAGCAACGAAGCCGGCGATACACCACATACTAAGCTTACGGTCACAGAAAATAAAGTGTAAAACTACAACAGTTGGAATCCGCAACCTCTTTCGACATCGCATGCCTAACCAAATGAATTCCTTAAACATCGCATGCCAAACAGTTATAAACCCCACATTTTAGTCTCATTATCAAAAACTCTTTTCAATATCAAGTCGGGCAATTCAATAAGATTCCCGACATCCTGATCGAATGTTCGTCGTAAACTTTAGTAGACGGCCGCACCCCCGGATGCCGTCGACGAAGTGCACTAAGGCGGAACACCGCTGCCGCGAGAACCCGAACGGATGCTTTTGGCGACGGGGTTCTCCTTCAGTCACTTGGTCGGGGCTATGGGGCATGGCTGTCTATTAAGTTTACCCAGCGAGTATCCGTGTACGCTACATGATTGCGACGGACTTTTGATCACATCAAAATTCCGTGGCAACCGATCATCTGAGACTAAACTGCGAAATTTATAACATTCAAATTAGTTATCTCATAACTATATGTGGATTCCAAATATTGTATCACATTCCAGATAAATAGGCAATGTTAAACTTTCCGATCGAATAATCAAACACCCAAGATTTCCTAATATATCTCAACAATTGAAATCAGTTTAAAAACATCCATCACATGCCACAGCACCGATGGTCCAGCCGTAGAAGGGTCAAGCCAACGCCTCACATGTGGCATGCCGTACTGCCCCAAACCCTAAGGTTTAGAGGCAGTTCAAGACGGTCACATAATCGAGTTAAGATTTGTTGTCTTCTAGAGGGTCCACCGCGTTACTTGCACGACTTAGAACGTTCTTAAACTACGGAAAAATCCAACGCTTGGAAATTTTCCGGCAGGGGAAAAAGTAAGTTGTTGATATCCGTTCGAACTTTTTAACGCGTTCTATAAAATTACCCGGACAAACTAAACGAAGTTAAATTTCCCGATCGAATCAACGAGTCCCCAATACAACCCAGAAAACTCAACAGTTGAGTATAAATTAAAAATTCCCAGAAAACACAGGAATTACATACGGACATTACTGTGCAAACAGTGAAGCATGAAGCTACATATGGCCGCGGAACTGCCGCTCAAGCCAGGGTACGGCCGCGGTTCCACGGCGCTTTGATGGATTTAGGAGTACGTGCTGCACAGTAATTCTAGTATTTACCTGCTGATTTTTTTGAGCATTTTTAATTCACAAAAAATCCCAATTTCAGAAAATATCCAGAGAAGGGTAAAAACTAGGGTTTCGGGGTTCGGTCGGACTTTAAACTTCGTCTAGACTTCGGTTAAAGCTCTAGCTTGGCTCTGATACCACTGTAGGGTTGCTAGGCACACTCACAAGGGTCTACGAGGCATCAACCATGCCCGATTAAAATTTTAGCCGTGCCGAACAACCCAAAACCGGATCTTTAAACTAGAGTTTATGCGAAACTAAGCATGTTAAACATTGTAACACTAAGTGAGAGGGATTACAACCTTTGTAGATCCTGTCCTTCACTTCTTAAGCTCCGTGTTGAGGTCCCTTCGCTGCGATCATCGTGTTCCGGACTCTCGAGAGCCTCCACGAAGAGAAAGATGCGGTCTTGCTTCCGATCTTCGATAACAAAGATGATCTACCTTGAAGTTTCATTAACACAAGCTAACACTCACTAAATGAAGTGAACACTCACATCTAAAGGGCAAGGATAGATGAGGATGATGAAGTAGTATTTTTTCTCTCATTTGTTTTCATATTCTTACTCATTTTCATCACAAAGCAAAAAGCTAGAAAGCTTTTGCTCATAGGAAGAAGAAGGAAGAAGATGATGAATAATATCATTAGAAAGCTTTTGTGATGAATAATGAAAGATAAATATGATGAATAATGCAACCATGGTTGAATAAACCTTTGTAGAGAATTAACCAAGGCTAGGGTTTGGGTTAGGTTAAGAATGGGTCATTTGAAAATATCTTTGCACAAAACTAAACTAAACCTTCTAGAATCATCTAGAAAAACATAACCCAAATCAAACCCTAACCATGTTTAATCTCCACTAATCATATTGCATTAGTTATCATATCATGTTACAATATTATATATCACATATATAATATTTATTGTACCAAAATAAAATAATACAATTAACATATATCGCATATATATCAATGTATCACCCGAGTGAGAAAAAGAATCTTTTAGTGAGCTAATATTAGTTAATGTAATTTAATATATCATATATATTATTATACATTAAATTATCGAATCAACACTTGATCCGACAATCCGGCTATATCGCATATAACCGACTAATATTTATCCGTACCGATTCATCGAATCAACACTTGATCCGATGACCCGGCTGATATCAAATATCGCGATAATAGGATACGGTATCTCATATCGCATTATCCTCGGTCCCGCACATATCACCTACGTGCCCCTACTCCATTTTACCTGAGTCAAGAAACCTCTGTGTAGGACTCTAAAGAATCGTCAATACGCCGGCAGTAGGGTGATGATCATATCAAATACCCACAAGCTGCAAGCGGTCAACTAAACGTAACAGCTACCCAGGTATTGAGCGCTCAGAAGATCAACAAGCAAGCCTGTATATTCTCCTGTGAATCCAAACAGTAACATTCCCGTACAGTCCGGTCTCGTCGTCTGATATGTCGCATATCTCGCCTAGGGTTGCTAAACGTCAGACCCCAGTAGCTCGATAAGTCGTGTCGATATGAGATCTATAACAGTTCGAGAAACTACTGATAACACTTACCAGTAAATCTCGGCAACCCTGGCCAGGGATTTCAAGTTATAGCTAATCGAACACAGCACAACATCAACTCCCTATACCGAGAGAGACGAATCCCCTCCTGTCGCTCATTGCCTCCATATGATTCGGGACTGTACCCAAAAGCCACCTTTTTGCACGCCCTCTTGGATGTGGTATGATGGAAATCAAAGCACGGTAGGAATCATACAAGACTCTATGACGATCTCGGGTCAACAGACTACTCTGTACCAGTGTCACCGGAGAACTGCCATCTGACGTGAGGTATAATACCATCTGGGAGTTCTCGGCGAGTCCGTCCAGTGTACCCAGTCTCCACTGAGCACCCGTACACCATCCTTGATGTCAAACACCGATGGATATGGGATCATCCATCGCCCATCATATGGGTTAAGATGCGTATACGCTAGTCTACTCTGGTGTATCGATGCCCTGTCTCGATACACCCTCGACTAGGAACAGTTATAGGATGTACCCGTCGACTACCGTGGCCCCACTAGTATGATCTCATCATATTCCAAGTAGTCGAGTACATATCCTAAGGGCTTTATCATTATGTAACACAGAGACAATCAAAGTACATGTTAAAATAAAGAGCAACCAGACAGCATACTATCATGTCGAGCAAGAAAGTCCTCCCTATATATGTCCAAGCATCCACTACAATATACATCGTACGTACAGTAATGGCCTCTAGGGCATACATATAACTAACAAGTCCGAACCTTTTGAGATATTCACAGAATATGAGTTAGAAGTAGAGAACCAAAATATGGGTATAAGTATTATGTCCGTTGATGAGATCAAGGAGGAGAATACTTAAGCACGGAATTCCTGGACTATTGTAATGGAGAATGAGATTCTTTCTCAGCATTACTCCTTCGTATACACCATAGCACGATGGTATATCGGGGCGGAGCAAAAGCACCCTATGTGATATGGTGTGCTCTATGATGAGTACTACTGAGTTTCCTATTTCCTTTTGGGAGTTATGTACTTGAGAAGCTGTATACCTATTGAATGTGGATTCAATAGTTTCCAACGAACCTCAGCCTCTCCGCCGATCTAGTAGGGTTTCTCACCCACCTGAGAGATACTTCGGTTTCTCTATGACAGTGGGAGCAAGGATTGCATCATGATATAATGACCCAACTAGTTTCGAGCTGGCCATCAGGAGTGGGACTCTGTAAGAATGGCCGGATGCTTAGCGATCTGAAATGGAATCCTTGTACACCAACAAAGTATGGAATTTGGTTGCTTTAATCTGAAGGGTTAAATTCCCATCAGGAGCAAGTATATCTTGAGAAGATTACTTGGTGTACATGGAAAAGTTGAGACATTCAAAGCAATGCTTATGTCCATCCAGATCCTACTTGCCACGGCTACATACCCTGACTACGATATCTGGTGGTTGGGTGTCATGACTTCTTTTCTAAATGATGTTTTAGAAGAGAGCGTCTATAAGTACACAGCCAGAAGGCTTCGTAGACAGTGGGTGTAGCGGAAGCGTGTGCAAGATGTTTTATGTGATAAGGCAGGCATCGCGGAGTTGGAACGTCTGTTTTAATGTGGTAGTCAAAGAGTTTGATTTCATCAAAATGGTAGATGAACCTTGTATATACAAAAAGGTAGTAGAGAGTATGGTGATGATCCTCGTAGAGTACGTGGATGACATACTCTTGATAGGGAAGGAGTTTCTTATGCTACGCTCGGTCAATCTCCGCTTATCACAAGGATTCTCCATATAGGATCAAATTGATACCTACTAAATCCTGGGTTTTGGTTCTATAAGATAGATCTAATTGGATGTTAGGATACTCACTAGTTGTAGTGAGATGGTATCAATCGATCCTGGGGAGAATCACTGGAAAAGTTCCAGAGTGATAAGGACGACTGAATGTCAGTCGCAGGCATTGTCTTTACCCTCAGTGGAGGGACGGTATGTTGGAAGAGTTCCAAGCTAGATACCGTGACTTACTAGACGATTAATGGCAAGATACATCGTAACCAAGGATGCTACCAAAGTGGCAGTTTGGATATATAAGTTCATGAGATGAACTTCGTTCCTACCATTGTGTGACAATGGAGTTGTGGCTTTTTCCAAGGAACCCCCCGTCCCATCAGAAATCTAGATATAATTCTTAGGCAGTATCACCTCATCATGGAGATGGTTGATCTCCAGGGAGATCGAGGTTAGGAGAGTAGACACAGAGGACAACAGCGCGGATCCACTCACAAAAGCCTTTTTCCCAGTAGAGACTTTTATGGGATGGTTGAGTATGAGATACTTCAACCGCAGCTAATTGCTAGGTATGTGATACCACAACAGATGGCCTTAGTGCAAGTGGGAGATTGTTAGTTATATGTATGCCCTAGAGGCCATTACTGTTCATACGATGTATATTATAGTGGATGCTTGGACATATATAGGGAGGACTTTCTTGCTCGACATGATAGTACGCTATCTGGTTGCTCTTTATCTTAACATGTACTCTGATTGTCTCTATGTTACATATTGATAAAGCCCTTAGGATATGTACTCGACTACTTGGACTATGATGAGATCATACTAGTGGGGCCACGGTAGTCGACGGGTACATCCTATAACTGTTCCTAGTCGAGGGTGTATCAAGACAGGGCATCGATACACCAGAGTAGGCTAGCGTATACGCATCTTGACCCATATGATGGGCGATGGATGATCCTATATCCATCGGTGTTTGACATCAAGGATGGTGTATGGGTGCTCAGTGGAGACTGGGTATACTGGACGGACTCGCCGAGAACTCCCAGATGGTATTATACCTCACGTCAGATGGCAGTTCTCCGGTGACTTTGGTACAGAGTAGTCTGTTGACCCGAGATCGTCATAGAGTCTTGTGTGATTCCCACTGTGCTTTGATTTCCATCATACCACATCTAAGAGGGCGTGCAAAAAGGTGGCTTTTGGGTACAGTCCCGAATCACATGGAGGCAATGAGCGATAGGAGAGGATTCGTCTCTCCCGGTATAGGGAGTTGATGTTGTGCTGTGTTCGATTGGCTATAAATAGAAATCCCTGGTCAGGGTTGCCGAGATTTACTGGTAAGAGTTATCAGTAGTTTCTCGAACTGTTATAGACCTCATATCGACACGACTTATTGAGCTACTGGGGTCTGACGTTTACCACCCCTAGGCGAGATATGCGACATATCAGACGATGAGACCGGACTCTACGGCAGTGTTACTGTTTGGATTCACAGGAGAATGTACAAGCTTGCGTATTGATCTTCTAAGCGCTCAATACCTGGGTAGCTGTTACGTTTAGCTGAACGCTTGCAGCTTGTGGGTGTTTGATATGATCATCACCTACTGCCGGCGTATTGACGATTCTTTATAGTTCTACACAGAGGTTTCTTGACTCAGGAAAAACGGAGTAGTGGCACGTATGTGATATGTGCGGGACTGAGGATAATGTGATATGAGATACCGTATTCTATTCTCACGATATTTGATATCAGCCGGGTCATCGGATCAAGTGTTGATTCGATGAATCAGTACGGATAAATATTAGTCGGTTATATGCGATATAGCCGGATTGTCGGATCAAGTGTTGACTCGATAATTTAATGTATAATAATATATATGATATATTAAATTACATTAACTAATATTAGCTCACTAAAAGATTCTTTTTCTCACTCGGGTAATACATTGATATATATGCGATATATGTTAATTGTATTATTTTATTTTGTTACAATAAATATTATATATGTGATATATAATATTGTAACATGATATGATAACTAATGCAACATGATTAGTGGAGATTAAACATGGTTAGGGTTTGATTTGGGTTAAGTTTTTCTAGATGTTTCTAGAAGCTTTAGTTTTGTTTTGTGCAAAGATATTTTCAAATGACTCATTCTTAACCTAACCCAAACCCTAGCCTTGGTTAATTCTCTACAAAGGTTTATTCAACCATGGTTGCATTATTCATCTTATTTATCTTTCATTATTCATCACAAAAGGTTTCTAATGATATTATTCATCATCTTCTTCCTTCTTCTTCCTTTGAGCAAAAGCTTTCTAGCTTTTTGCTTTGTGATGAAAATGAGTGAGAATATGAAAAAAAATGGGAGCAAAAATCCTACTTCATCTTCCTCATCTATCCTTGCCCTTTAGATGAGAGTGTTCACTTCATTTAGTGAGTGTTAGATTGTGTTAATGAAAATTCAAGGTAGATCATCTTTGTTATCGAAGATCAGAAGCAAGACTGCATCTTTCTCTTCGTGGAGGCTCTCGAGAGTCCGGAACACGATGATCGCTGCGAAGGGACCTCAACACGGAGCTTAAGAAGTGAAGGACCGGATCTACAAAGGTTGTAATCCCTCTCACTTAGTGTTAAAATGTTTAACATGCTTAGTTTCGCATAAACTCTAGTTTAAAGATCCGGCTTTGGGTTGTTCGGCACGGCTAAAATTTTAATCGGGCATGGTTGATGCCTCGTAGACCCTTGTGAGCATGCCTAGCAACCCTACAGGTCCACATTGCATCAAGCCATCTTACCGAGTCGCTGCTCTGAATAGCTTGCTTGAAGCTAGTAGGTTCATCAATATCAGTGATGCAATCGTCTCTATCCCTGTCTATGAGAAAACCGTAGTATCTTTCAGGCGGATGAGACAGCCTACTACTCCTGCAGAGCGGTGCGGGAATGTCCTGTTCTCTTGAGACTTCTGGTTCCATCAAGCTTTCAGTAATAGCATGTGGTTTTTGAATTTCTTCCAGTTCTATTGCGCTCCCACTTGTTTCCTTTTCTAAAAACTGATGTTCCAGAAAATGGGCATTACGAGAAACAAAAACCTTTTGTTCATCTGCGTAATAGAAAAAATACCCCTTGGAGTTCCCTGTGTATCCTACAAACTTACACTGTACTGAGCGTGCCTCGAGTTTGTCCACATGCTGCTTTTTAACAAAAGCTGGACATTCCCATATCTTGAGATACTGAAGATAGGGTTTCTTCCCACTCCACATCTGATATGGTGTGGTAGGCACAGTCTTGGTAGAAACCCTGTTCAAAAGATATGCAGCTGATTCTAGTGCATAATCCCAGAAAGATCGCGGTAACTCAGCATTACTCATCATGGAACGCACCATATCTAATAGGGTTCGGTTCCATCTCTTCGATAGACCGTTGTATTGTGGAGTGTATGGAGGAGTAAGCTGAGAGAGAATTCCATTCTCTTTTAGGTAATCCAGGAACTCGGCACTCATGTAATAACCATCTCGATCAGATCTTAGTGTCTTGATACTTTTGTCGGTTTGTTTTAGTACTTCATTCTTAAATTCTCGGAATTTCTTAAAGGCCCCGGATTTATGTTTCATCAAGAAAATATGTCCATACTTAAAGAAATCATCCGTAAAAGTAATGAAATAGGAAAAACCACTTCTTGCATATGTAGACATTGGACCACATACATCGCTGTGTATGAGTCCTAAGAGCTCGCGCACTCTTACTCCGTGTCTAGTGAAAAGAGTCTTTGTCATCTTTCCTTTGAGACATGATTGACAAGGGGCATAAGATTGATATTCGAACTGATCCAAATATCCTTCTTTATGTAACTTAGTTAACCAAGTCTCATTGATGTGACCCAGTCTACAATACCATAAGAAAGCCTGATTTATATCCGGAGATTTTCTTTTAAGTGTGTTCTGGACATTGAAAATCTGCAATTGGTTTAATACGTATATACCATTATCTAGTGTACCGGACCCAATCAAACCATGATTAAGGTTGATGTTGACAATATCGCTTACAAATGTAAAATCATAACCTTCTATTGATAACAAGGATACTGATATGATATTACACGTTAAACTAGGTACACAAAAACAGTTAAGAAAAACCAAAATATGTCCACTCGTCAATCCAAGGTGATAATCCCCTACGGACACAGCATCCACGCTCGCTCCGTTAGCAATCCTGAGGGTCATATCACCAGTCTTCAGTACTCTACGGCTTCTCAGTACCTGCAATGAATTGCATATATGAGATCCTGATTCAGTATCCAATACCCAGGAAGTAGAGTTGATTGATAGAAAATTTTCAATTACAAACACACCTGAAGCCGAAGCCACAACTTGCCTCGGGTCCTAGTTCTTGGCATTCCAAGCATCGCAATCCTTCTTCCAATGGCCTTTTTTATGACAGTGGAAGCACTCGTCCTTTGCTACTATTGGCACTGCAACCTTTGCTTTTCCCCTGGCTTCCACCTTACCAACACCACCTCTCGGTTTGGTAGGGGCCTTCATCTTCCTTCCTTTGGCTTTCGCCTTGGACCTGGAAAAGGGAGCAGCACGAACAAACAGAGCGGGTGTTTCCCTTGCTTTCTGCAAGGTGCCCTCTGCACTCCTTAACATGTTTAGGAGTTCTGGAAGTTCAACTTCTTTACCTTGAATATTGAAATTCAAGATAAACTGGGCGTAGGTGGAAGGAAGGGACTGGAGAATCAAGTCTGTATACAGCCCGTTCTCTAATGTTGTCCCGAGGTCCGCGAGCTCCTCAATGTTGCCAATCATCTTAAGGACATGTTCCTCTACTGATGATCCGAAGGCCAGCATCGACTGAAATAACTTCTTCGAGGTCTCGTATCTTACTATACGAGATTGCTCTCCATACAGTTTCTTGGTGTGGAGAAATATGGATTCAAGATCCATATTCTTGTGCCTCCTCTGATGTTCATTATCCATAGAGGCAAGCACGATGCATTTGGCTTTCGCACAGTCAATCTCCCAGGTCTTGCGGATTTCCTTATCCGCGACACTGGATTCTGGACCTGGGACGGCAGGGGCTTTAGTAGTAAGGACAAACCCCAATTTGTCATAAGTGTTGCCATCTTGACATTCCTGAACCAATCTTTATAGTTTGGCCCTGTCAAAGTATTTTTATCTAATAATAACTTAAGGCCCGTCATTTTCTGGTCGCTGCAATTAGGAGAGAGAGAAGAAATACTTTAGCATGATGCTCTTGCAAGTTTAGAGTGGTTTTTAGTTTATCTAAATAGGATGGCTCCCACTGTTTCTCGAATCCTTCCTCAAACCATAATAGAAGAACTAGTTTGGACTATTCTCACCGTACAATTCTTGCTTAACCTTTTAGCCAGGCCAGTGTTGGTACTTCGAGGGAGGTTTTACGATGCTTTCGCGAAGTTTCTTAATTAAATAACCTCTTTTCCCTAGGGACGCAGCCCTGCTAACACCTTTCTTGACATCTACTTGGTTTATAGCATTGATCGTTAAGTGAAAGAATCTCCTGATGAGTAGCATATACTCACAGCAGGATTGGGATCCAAATATCATCGTGTGATAAAGTCGAAAGCATGCTACCAAAATTATCACACTCCAAATGGTATGCAACACTAGCAAGTTTCAGTTTCTTTAGAAACCCCCGATGTGGATTTTTGCCCCATGCTCTTATGACCTTGACGTTGGCCAAAATATCATAAGTCACATGTCAAGTTCTACCCATCATTATCCAGGTTAATTTGAACCCACCCGTACATACCCTTGACGTTGGCCAAAATGGCAGTACGACTTTCCCGAACCAACGCATCAATCTATGCAACAGATGAATATCCAGCAGCTACCAAACTATGCCTTGGCGTTGGTCAAAATACATAGCTTGAATAGTACTGAATATCCAACTGAAATGACGGAGGGTACGAATGGTTCTTACGAAACCGTGAACGTAGTGAACTTGATATGATCGAAGGAACCTGATAGCTTTTAAAAGGAGTGGTTTATGCTCCGCATTTAAAAGTTTTACTGTTTTGATAAAACCGAGTGGTTTTTAAATTGATCCAATGATTCAGCTTTGGTTTGTTTTCCTTGCATTAATCTAATGCTGTCCCATCAATTATCCTATCATTGCAGAAAACAACAAAAATACAACATCCGCTTATGCCATCCGCATTCGCCACTGGGCCCGTCATCACCCGTTAGGTTATTTAACTAACAACAGAGCGGGGGATGGACTAGCGCGGGTGCAAAACATAAGCTACGCCTACTAGATATCATATATAGATATGTACATTCGTCAGATGCAATAATAGGAATTCCAGATCACAGATTAACACATTGGATATTCTAGGAATCTACATTTCATTTGAGCCTGCAATGAAAGACGGATTACACAGTCGTGATGAATAGCCAACCCTACCCTAGACCCCTACGGGTACAGCAAACTACCCGCCAAATACCCGAAGTGAAGCAATCTTCCTCAACAACGTGAGTAGGCCACTAATAAGTTCAAAGTATCCAGTAGTTTGTGCACCCCAGCTTGGGTCTATCCTAGGAGCATAAAACAGTAAATGAAATAATACAACGGTGGCTACAACCTCAACCCGGATGTGCCCCGTGGAAAAAATATTACAACAATTGAATGAAAGAAACACTCGTCTCACATCCCCATCTATTCATTAACGACAATCCAACAAGTCCATATACACAAACCAGTAAAACCATCACAGAAATGTGCAACCCGCAACTAACCGACATATAGCAATTAGAGGGAGTTTACGAACGCATACATCACAACACAGATATAATCCTGTTAGCCAAAATTCTTAGAATTTTGATCAATCACCACATTTGAATCTACTCCAAGTACTTCTCTGTACACAAATAATCCTGAGCAGAAACAAAATATCCCTGTAAACCCAACACCACACAGCAGACAAACACAAGAAATTTGGACCAACTCGGAGTTGACTCGGCCACGGATCCACGGTAGAACACTGGGTTCCGCCGCGGTTCCACGGTCGTCTCACCGATTTAGGCGCCCAAATTTCTACTGTGATCTTAAAAAACCCTGCTTGTATTTTTAAGGTCTCGAAAAAAAAAATTTAGACTAGAAATAAAAATCGGCAGAAACTATGTTAAAATGTCGTGTTTTCGGGATTAAACCGTGATCGAATTTCTAAAGCCTTTTCTAACAAGTTAGTTATGGTTCAGTTAGGCTCTAATACCACTGTAAGTCGACGTTACACACCCCACATGAAGCGGGGAGGCAGAATAAGTAAAACGATCAATTTCGTTCAAGGTAACATCGACTATGCAAAAAGATCTTTGCTAAACCTTAAATAACAAACTAAAAAGGAGTTGTAACTACTATGAAAAATGATTATACCTCAAGATACTAGTCCTTCTTGTTCTTGTTGTTCTCCTCATCGTCGGCCTCCTAAAATCAAAGAAGATCCACCCGAGAGTGCCAACTACATGCTTACACCTCTAACTTGAGGTAACTAAGTGACTTAGAGTGGTAATCCAAGTGACCTAGAGAATATAGAGAGTGATTAAGGATTTAATAGTCTTGTTAACCCTAGGGTTCTCAACTCATGAGAGGATTAGGGTTAAGATGAAGAAGAGAGAGCTTAAGGAGAGAGAAAGTGTTTGTTGTATTGAAATGAATCTTGACTCAACTTGAATAATATGAAACATGAAAATATCTCACTAAAATATCTAGAATAAATATCAACCATGCTTCATTTAATTCCTAAGATGAATCATCTAATGAATCATGGTTCATTTAATGATAATTACACCTCATCTCCTACACCTCATTTAAATTTAAGTCATAAAGATAAAAACACAAATGAGTCATCTCCTTCTATAAGCTTCCCGAGAAATTACGAGAATACCCCTCCCATCCGTATTTACGAAAAACACGGATATACTGAGACTATATCAAATCTATTAATCTAATACTAGGATCTGGCTTAAACCAAAGCCCACTAGTATAATCTGTCCGAATATCATACGTGCATAAGTACACGTATATGTCTGAACCTTGTCGTAAAACCATACGCCCTCTATATCGTTTTTCCTGAAGCAGGGAAACCCTCTATGTAGGACTCTAAAGACTCGACACTACGCTGGCAGTGGGTTTAACCACAGGCCGCAAGCGGTACTAGTTGTACGTAACGGTCCCCAGGTAGATGTCGATAGGAAGGTCGATGAGAAAACCCATCCGAACTCCTACTGAGCCAAATGTGACAATCTCCGTACTGTTTGGTCTGTTCGTCTAAGAACGTCGCATATCGGGCCTAGCGGGAGGCAAGCATCAGACCCCTAATAACGGTATAAGTCGTGTCGGAGTACAATCCAAAATACCCTGAGAAACTACTGGAGCACTTACCAGAAAATCTCGCTTGCCCTGGCCAGAGACCTTGCGTAATAGGGTTCCGAACACAGCGCGACATCAACCCCCAATACCGGGAGAGACGAATCCTATCTAACCGCCACTGCCTCCAAGCACTTCGGGACAGCACCCAACCGCTACCTGTTTGCACGACTCAATAGAGCGTGGTAGGGTAGCATCTAAGAACGGTGGGAACACACTTGAGGCGAAGCAGCAGTGTCAAGTCTACAGACGATGCTGTACTCATGTAACCTGGGATCTATTAACTGACGATATGTGTAGTACCAACCAACAGTTCCCTATGAGTCCTGTTTGGTGTACTCGTAACCCAATGAGCACCTGCATACTATCTCCAGTATAACGTACTAATGGCTGTAGGACAGACCATTTCCCCTGCTGGGACGAGAAGCGTATATACTAGTTTACTCTGGAGTATCGATGCTCTGTCTCGATAATCCTATGACTAGGGACCTGAAAAAGGATGTGCTTGTATACTACCCATCTCCCACTAGTATGACTGCCATCACAACGCTGGTAGTAAAGCAAGATCCAAAGGGCTCTATCAATATGTATTCGCGATATGCTAAAAGAAATATATACACATAT
Organism: Agapanthus africanus; assembly: GCA_030015575.1. NCBI lineage: Eukaryota > Viridiplantae > Streptophyta > Magnoliopsida > Asparagales > Amaryllidaceae > Agapanthus > Agapanthus africanus. Next base: position 311,196,774 of record CM057350.1, on the reverse strand, counting down.
TAAGATAGATACAAACCAAGTAGCATACTACTATGTCGAGCAAGACTCTTATAAACCCGTGTATATATCCCAAGCTTCCAAAATGTAATAAACAAGCCAGTACTATACAATAATGGCCTCTAGGGCATAAAACACTAACTACAATCCCTCCTTAAATGTAAAAAATCCAGATCAAACCAGTGACTAACCCTAAAACTTGAAATTTAAACTTTCCGTGTCCGTTTTGTAATATTTTGGGGGTCTACAAGGAATCTGGAGCAACCTTGGAACTTTATAAAATAATTAAAAATATACATTAACCTAGTTATACCAATAGGAGACCACCACGAGAAGACTAGGCCCAAATTCCAAGGTGAGGCCGGCCCCGGCAGTTACTGTAGCCAGTTTGGTCGGTTACTACAGCAGTTTTGGTGCTGGGGTTTTTGTTGTAGCTCACATACCTTATAACATAGCTACTGTATTTTTCGTTTTGTCCCAGATTATTTGAGCCAAAATCTGGGAGGATATTGGGATGGTTTTGGGTTATGTTTTCCGTATTTTGGAATTCTTGGTTTTGATATTAGTTATGAGATTTGGTCGTTTGATGTTTGTACGTCAACGACGAGGGTTGTTTGGTTGTTTTTGCATGCATAGGCTATAGGTTCTAACCTATGAGCACCTCGCGTGTCTTGTCGGTTTTTGAGTCCGATTTTGATGCGATACGATGTATTTTGTGATATGTAGGTGCTTCGCGTGGACTTCAGGATGACAAGGTAAAACGAGCATCATCGACTTCGGAAAGCAACGATCAAGGTGAGTAGATGTATATCTACGGGGGAAGTCGGGTGGAAGGCGTATAGCACCCCCGCAATTTCGTAGGATATGATGTATTATAATATATTTGTACATATGTGTTATTGCGAAATATGAATACTTAGCAAGAATGACTTTAGGAGACATGGGTTGGTTTTAGTGTAATTGAAAGAAAGTGATTTTTGTTAGTTTCTTAGTCACGAACCTTAGATTAAGGTTGACACACACACACATGCACACATGTGATATGGTTTTGGTTGTATATATTTATATGTGTATATATATATATGTGTGTGTGTGTGTGTGTGTGTGGATGCGTTGGTACATATATATATATATATATATATATATATATATATATATATATATATATATATATATATATATACGTATACACGGGTGATGAGGATAGTATATGATACTTGGAGATGAGTCGATGTGATCGGGCATGATACCGTGAGTTTGGTTATGTTATTTAGGTCGTGTTATGAGATACGATATGATATTATAGTGGATCGATGGGCGATGTGATTTTATTCATATGCGGATATATGTCTGATGGTATTGGTATGTACTAGACTATAGAACGGTACCCCTGATTAAGGATATTATGATAATGATACCATATGAATAATGAGATATATGTGATATTTGACCCGTACCCCGATTTTGGGATGCCGTACGCTGGATTTTACCTTACGAGGAATAAATATGATGATTGATCCGCACTCTTGACTTGAGAATGTCGTATTATTTATATTTTACCGTACGCGACGCTATTGAGGTGGGATCGCCGACCATTAGATATATCGATTCAGACTTTAGGTGGATTTTCCTTACCCTTTCGACTAGTCCTGTAGTTTATTTGGTAGATGTTAGACCGGGCTCGAGTCATACTTATATTCAAAAACTACGATCGTGTGTATTTTAAAGACAGGCCGGGGATACTACGGATTTCTTGAAAGACGTATCTTTTCTTAAAAACACTGTAGCCCCTATTTTCTAAAAACACGATTAGTATTATTTCAAATGCCAAAACTGTATGTCTCGTATATAGAAATGTATATTCTCCAATGTTGCGTTTACTATTCATTTTCCGTTATATTCATGTTCTCATCGCATTGCATGCTTATAAATGTGTTTTCTTTAGTTACTATGAACCCCTGTTGTCAGGACACCAGCACCATTACCGATTATGCGTATGTCTACGAACACTTGCTTGCCAGCTCACACACATCATCCTCGGTAATTGCCATGAAACGTACACTTTAGAAAATATTACTTCATTGATATAACTTGAGAGCTGATAGTTCCAATATGTTATTACTATGCTAGTTTAGATATTGCATTCTTTACGTAGATACCCATGCATGTGTATATTCATTTGTCATGCAATATTATGGGGCTTTATTCTGGCAATTCATTGCTTATTTACTCTCGAGTTTGGGATTTCGGATTTCCATGAGATTTTGGATTTGGAGAAACCGTAAGGATTTTATTACTCATTATCATTTTAAATACAAGTTGCGGTTTCCTCATGATACGATGTATGTGTCGTCCACCATGAGTTTTCTCAGTTCTTGAGCGATATTATACACTCAATTCGAGGAGGAGGATGAACCGTCTGCGGGTGCATGGTAGACCCGGTACGGTACCCCCGGGGCGAGAGTGGTTTTGTGGGGATGACGATGAGCCTGGCAGGGGTAGACTACCAACCGGCGTGTCGGGCGCGGCGGATATTCGGAGGATACCGACGTAGTCGAGCGATTGATGTGATGGGCCGATCCGGACTGACGGGGCCTATGGGCCGATCCTGATTATCTAGAGCCCGAGATTTGAGTATTATGTGTCGCTGTCGGACACTAATTTCGAGATGTTTTGAGTGCCAATGCTGGTGTAACATTTCAAAAAAATAAAATATTATTTTTGGGAATTTTTATAATTAAATAATATTATATTGAATATTTTAATAAGGCGGTATAATTAATACCGATAAATTGGGAAAAATTTGGAAAATTATGGAAATTACTAAAAAGAGGGTGTTTTAAATGAATTATGCAAATTATAAGTTTTTATGATTAATTATACGCTATTTAGTGCTAATCGCGATTAAATATCGCTAATCGCGCATTAAGCTTGTTTTGTGCAAAACATGCACATGCCTTTTTTCAGCACTTGTTACATTTTTATCATGGTTTTTCTTCATATTTTATATCAAGGTTGTTGTTTTTAGTTCAGAGGGGAAAAGAATGGAAAAGAAAAGAAAAGAAAAGGGAATAAAGAATGGATGGATGGGCATGAGAGAGAGTGAGAGGGTAAGGGGTCAAACATTGGACCAAGCTCCCATTACTTCATTTATCCATCATCTTCTCTCCTCTCCCTCACTCTTGTTGCTACTGCTGCCACCCTCACTCCCTCCCCCTCTTCATCCTCACAATCCACCATTAAAAACACCACAAAACCCAATACCCTTTTCACTAAAAATGTGCATGAGCTCACTAGCTATACCTTGGACCAAGAAAGCTTGCATTTTGGACACTTGGGGCAACTCAAGAATTTTCTTTAGTTGCCAAATGAGATATTCTCTTAACCATTATCCTAGTATTTCCATTTCTTTTCCATCCATGCTTGTGTAGAACCGTTTTGGTGTCGTTTAGTGAGACTTGGGAAATTCTAGTTAGGGCTTATGGAATTTTTGAGTTGTGATGAGTAGTAGAGGCCACACAAACCCCCTAATGCTAGAATTCAGACCTAAACCAGATACTAGAACCCCGGAATACGGATTTAAAAAACCGATATCCGAAGAATTGTGGATTCTGTGTATGTATATTGAAATCTGCTAACACCCGGGTGACCTGAAAATTATTTAGCAAACACAGAGAGATGTGCAGGTGATTTAGAACATACCGTAAAGATCCCAGCCTCTGAATCCACTTCTGGGCCGCAAATAAAACCCTTCTTGCCGCAATTTATGGCCAGATCTTGAGCATTGTGGTTCGTGCTTTGTCTGTAGCTTCATCTCCTGTAAACTAAACCCTTGGCATATGCAAAATTGACTAATTTGACCTAAGGTAAAATCTGGGACCATTTTCAAGAGTTGCTGTTTTGATTCGGGGTTTTGTTTTGCGTATTTTGAATTTCGGATTTTTGCGAATTGAGTCGTATTCGATCACTTGACATTTGTACCTCGAAATCGAGTGCTATTTGGTGATTTTGAAAGCGTAATCTATAGGTTCTAACCTATTGGCCTTTAGAGTATCGTTTTGGTTTTCCGATTTGATTTTAATACGCATTTGCGATACGTTATGATTGTGTAGGTACCCCACGAAGACTTCAAGATGACAGGCATGCACGTGGCAACGTCGGCTACGGAAAGCGAAGAGCAGGTGTGTAGATTATATCTACGGGGGAAGTCGAGTGGATGGCGTATAGCACCCTCGCAGTTCGATATTTAGTATGCTATATATATATATATATATATATATATATATATATGATAGCTTTATGTGTGACATGGATATTCAAGATATGATTAGGTGTTCAATGGTTAGATTAGGGTTATTAGAAGTGAACTAGTATAGCTTCTTAGTTGCGAACCCTAGAATAGGTTTACACCCATACGCACACACATGATTACATTATTATACTTGTGCGTATATGAGGATACGTATATATACACACACATAAGTATGGGACGATGTATATATATGCACGTATACCTACACATGGATGATGAGGATAGTGGATGATATTTGGAGATGAGTCGATGAATTTGGGAATGGTGCCAGGATATCGGTGATATGATGTGGTTCGTATTATGAGACTCGAAATAAGATTTTAGCGGGCCTTTGGACGTGTGTTTCACACATGCATATATATATATATATATATATATATATATATATATGGTATCAGTTTGTACTAGTCTTAGGTCAGTACCCAGTTCATGAGATATGATGATAAGGATACCAGATAAATGATGAGATGAATGTGATATTTGACTCGTAACCAGATTTGGGATATCGTACGATGGATTTACCGTTCGAGTTTTATATTGATGATAGATCCGCACCCTTGACCCGAGAATGTCATACGATATATTGTATCGTACGCGGTACTATTAAGGCGAGATCACCGACTGTTATTTATGTGTATATATATCGACTCAGATTTAGGTGGTTTCCGTACCCTTTCGATTAGCTTGTTAGTTAGATTTGCAGTTTACTTAGTAGAGCTTAGACTGGACCCGAGTCATACCTATTTCAAAACTAACAAATCGTGAGTATTTTAAAGACAGGCAAAGGGATTCTACGGATATTTTCAAAAGACGCATCTTTTCTTAAAAACACCGTAGCCCTTATTTTTCTAAAAACCCCGATTCGTCTTATTACAAATGGCAAAACTGTATGACACTTATATATTGATGTAGATTCTTCACTGTTGCATTTATGATTCGATTTCCGCATATTCTTGCTATTCGCATCACATTGCATGTGTAAATGTGTTTATTGTTATATTAAACCCATGCTGTCAGGACACCAGCACCATTATCGATGATGCGTATGTTCCACGTACACCTGCTTGCCGGCTCACACACATCATCATCGATAATTGCCATGTCACTACACAGTAGGATTGTTGTATCAGGATATGACTACTTGTACATCTATATTGGCGCACACACATATTGTACACCCATACTTGCATACATACGACTTTGCACATACATAGATGATTCAGTCTTTATTTTGAGATTTGGGAACCGCAATATATATTTTAAAAATGGATTCATTTAAAAGAGCGGTTTTCCCTCGATGTGTGCATATTACTGTTTTATGTTGCATGATATATGGATATGCTTACATTTCTATTATATATCGCATACATCATGCTTTATGATTATACGCATTAGGTTATGCTGTTTTCATGAGATTTCTGGATTTGAGAACCGTGGATATTTCAAAGGAAAGCATTTACTGATTTAAAAACTCGGTTTCTCTTGATATGATATTTCAGTGCGTCCACTATGCGTTTTCTCGGTTCTGAGACGTGTGATATATGAAAACCGATTCGAGGAGGCGGATGATCCGTTTGCGGGTACATGGTGGACCCGGTATGGAACCCCGGGGCGAGAGAGATTTCGTGTGGATGACGATGAGCTTGCCAGAGGGACCACTACCTACCTGTGATTGTATTTGAGCTCGGCGGATATCCGGAGGATACCGACCGGAGTTGAGAGATGATATGGGCCGATCCGGACTTACGGAGCCCGGGGGCCGATCCGGACTGATGAACCCTATATATATATATGAGAATTTACGTGCCGATGCTGGGCATAAGTTTCATGATGTTTTCGAGTATCGATGTTGGACACTCAGGTTCCATGATTTTGATGTGTCGGGAGAGACACACGTTGATTTTTATCCTCATACTTTCATGCATATGCTTTATGATATTTACATGCATGATGTTTTGATTCATTGGGTGACACGTGGACGAGATCCACATACATACTGACATTGATTACATAGTTGAATGATATCCACATACTTATAGACTTCATGATATAGTTGACATTGATTCTTGTTGATTACATTGATCACACCTCATATTTATGATATGTTGCTACCTGAGGCACTAACACGAGCACTTGGTATTACACATATGTATAGATGTTACCCTTTCCACCTTATCCTGCTTCAGACTTTATCATATTGAGGATATATATATTATTACTGATCGTTTGACCTAGGATTGAGTCATACATACGATTTCTGCTCTGTGATGTTTTCTACTCACGAGTTGGTAACTCACCCCCGTTGTGCCACAGTTCTTGCAGGTTTTGCCGTACAGGTTCCATTACGGCTTTCTGGCACACTACTTCCATTCTAGGCGATTGCTTTGGTAGGTGGGTTCACTCGCTTCGTGATCACCCTTGTATTTATTTTAATCAGTTGTATCTAGTAATTCCATCAACCAGACTTGTATATTTATTTCAGACATAGAAAACTAGTTGTGCATTATTTCGACCTTAGAGTTGCGCGTTGTAGTATTATGGTTTTCTTGATGATTTTGAGTTTCCTTTTGAGTTTTGATCCTTGCCTTTCGGCATTGTATATTATATTTGTTGGATATAGTGCCCTCAAAGTCAATTATTGGATCGCAGGTACGTGATTGTGATGATTGAGGAAGGGCCTATACTTATAAAACAGTCTTACTCAAGATGATAGTGTGCTATCTGGTTTGACTTTATCACTGTTACACTTTGATAGAGCCTTTAGGATCTTGCTTGACTACCAACAGTATGATGGCGATCATATACGTGAGAGTTGGGTGGTCTATAAGCACATCCTTAAAGTGTCCCAAGTTGTGGGAGTTTCGAGACAGGGCATCGATACTCCAGAGTAGACTAGTGTATACAGTCGAGACCCCGACGAGGGGCGGTGGCCGGTCTCACAAGCCATTGGTGTTAGTTGGTTCACCTAAGATGTATACAGGTGCTCATTGGTGTAAGTCCACATTGCGACCCCCGGTGCTTACGGGGAGGCGGAAACGGTATAAAAATCAAATTTTTAGCGCAAGGGGCAACATGGACTAAACAAAGTCGGGATCTTTTCCTAAACTAAAACTAGCAAACTAGCTAAAGAGAGTTAGCTACTCGGATGAAGATGGTTATACCTAAACTTGAACTCCTTCTTCTTCAAACTTTTGTAGAGGTTGATGGCTTTCTTCTTGTCGCCTTCTTCCGTCGAAGATGGATCCACCTCGAGGGTTCAACCTTTGGGCTCTTTCTCGAACTTGGAGTGAACTAGAATCTCCGGCTTGCTAAACCCTTGATCCTAGAGTGAGTAGAGAGTGTCTAAGGGGTGCTTTTCTTTTTAAAGAGAGGGATTCTCAACACATGAGAAGGGTTCTCTTTTGCTAGAGAAAGAAGAAGATGAAGTGAGGAGAGAGAAGCTAAATGAGATAATGAGCTCTCTTTTTCTTTCTTGCAACCATAATGCCAAAAGAAAAAGAATTATCTAAATTAATAATAATAATAATGAAAATGAAAAGGTTGATGGAAAGTTTAGGAATGACCATTATCATTTCAAACATTAAATGAATTTGCTAGAATCAAAGAGCATCTTTCTTTTGTAATGATGATGGTCAAAACTTCAACCATGGTCAACAAGTCAACCATGGTCAACAAGTCAACAAAAAAACCAACCATGACACAATTTCATTTTATTAATATTATTAATTGATATAACATAAATCCGTTAGGGTTTGGAAAAAGACGACTGTCAACTGTGCATACGCACCCGTTCCGAAACCCTAATGAAAGACCTCTTCCTCCTCCTCAAATAACTGTGCATACACACCTGCATTCTTGTTCCGAGGAACATGAATACTGAGAGATAAAAGCAACCCCAAAACATATACCAGTATCTGACTCAAACCAGAGCCAGCCAGTAATATCCGTCCGGACTCCAAACGTGCACAAGTGCGCGGATGAGAACGAACCCTGTCGCAAAACCATGCGACCTCTACTCTGTTTTGCCCAGAGGCGAATACCCTCTGTGTGGGACTCTAAAGACTCGACACTACGCTGGCAGTGGGTTTAACCACAGACCGCAAGCGGCACTAGCTGTGCGTAACGGTCCCCAGGTAGATGCCGACAAGAAGGCTGACGAGGTGAAACCCCATCTGAACTCCTACTGAGTCTGAATGTGACAGTCTCCGTACAGTCCGGTCTGTTCGTCTAATACATCGCATGTCGGGCCTAAGGGGCGGTAAAAAGTCAGTCCCCTAATAGCGGTACAAGTCGTGTCGGAGTGAAGCCCAAAACACCCTGAGATAACACTGGAAGCCTACCAGTATATCTCGCTTGCCCTGGCCAGGGACTACTCGTGTAATGGCTCTCCTAGACACAGCGCGATGTCAACCCCCAATACCGGGAGAGACGAATCCTGTCTAACCGTCACTGCCTCCAAGTGCTTCGGGACTGCACCCAACCACCACCTGTTTGCACGACTCCTTTGAGCCGTGGTAGGGTAGTGATCAAAGTGCAGTGGGAACACACTCGAGGCGAAGTGCCAGTGTCAAGTCAGCGGACTAAGCTGTACTCATGTCACCTGGGAACTGATAACTGACGATAGGTATAATACCAACCTGTCAGTTCCCGACGAGTCCTGTCCAGTGTACTCGTAACCTAACGAGCACCCGTATACTATCTCCAGTACGACGTACTGATGGCTGTGGGACAGACCATCTCCCACACTGGGATGAGAAGCGCATACGCTAGTCTACTCCGGAGTATCGATGCCCTGTCTCGATAGTCCTGCGACTAGGGACCTGTATAAGGATGTGCTTATAGATTACCCAGCCCCCACTAGTGTGACTGCCATCACAACGCTGGTAATCAAGCAAAGATCCTAAGGGCTCCACTAATGCGTATAAGTGATATACTGAAATAAACACAAGTACACATTGAAGTAGAAACAAACCAAGTAGAATACTACTATATTGAGCAAGATCGTTTATACAAGGTGAATATCCCAAGCTTCCATCAAGTAATATACAAACTAGTATGATACAGTAATGGCCTCTAGGGCATATACACTAACAATCTCCCACTTGCACTAAGGCCATGTACTGGCGTATCGAAGACCTATCATCTCGATCAGCCGCTCGAACTGAGTCTGGGGTAGGGCCTTGGTGAATGCATCTGCAGTGTTTTCTTCTGAAGCAACCCTCCGAACCTCGATCTCCTTGCGATCCACGATCTCCCTGATCAGGTGATACCGCCTCAAGATGTGCCTGGATCTCTGATGGGACCTGGGTTCCTTCGCTAAAGCTATAGCCCCGTTGTTGTCGCAATACAGAGGTATTGGGTCAACAATGGACGGAACCACCTGAAGTTCTTTCAAGAACTTTCTCATCCAGACAGCTTCTTTTGCGGCATCAGATGCAGCGATGTATTCCGCTTCCATAGTCGAGTCTGCAACGGTTTCCTGTTTGGAACTCTTCCAACACACCGCCCCTCCATTGAGGGTAAAGACAAAACCCGACATGGACTTGGAATCATCCTTGTCACTCTGGAAGCTGGAGTCAGCAAAGGCCTCGATCTGGAGGACTTTTCCGCCATACACCAAGAACATCTCCTTAGTCCTTCTCAGGTACTTGAGAATGTTCTTTACTGCTATCCAGTGTTTTTCCCCAGGGTTTGACTGATACCGACTTACTACACTTAGTGCATAAGCTACATCCGGTCTGGTACACAACATCGCATACATTATAGAGCCTACCGCAGAAGCGTAGGGTATAATAGACATGCGATCCCTCTCCAAATCAGTCTTAGGAGACATCTCTTTAGAGAGGGTGATCCCGTGACAAACCGGTAGGTTACCGCGCTTGGAATCTTCCATACTGAATCTTTTCAGTACGGTGTCGATGTACCTGGACTGTGAAAGTCCTAATATCCTCTTGGATCTATCACGATGGATCCGGATCCCCAGGATGTATGAGGCATCACCCAGGTCTTTCATGGAGAAGCTTTGTGACAAGAAACCCTTGACAGATTGTAGCATAGGAATGTCATTTCCTATTAAGAGAGTGTCATCCACGTATAAAACGAGGAATACTACAGTTCTCGCTATAAATCTACTATAGATGCATGGTTCATCTGGATTTCTGAAAAAGCCAAATTCCTTGACCGTTTCATCAAAACAGATGTTCCAACTCCGCGATGCCTGCTTTAGTCCATAGATGGACTTAAGCAACTTGCACACCTTTCCGCTGCTCCCACTCTGAATGAAACCCTCTGGCTGATCCATATAGACACACTCCTCTAAATTTCCATTTTGAAAAGCGGTCTTTACGTCCATCTGCCAAATCTCATAATCGTGGAAGGCAGCAATGGCAAGAAGGATCCGAATGGATTTCAACATAGCCACTGGAGAAAAGGTTTCGTCATAGTCCAAGCCAGGTCTTTGACGGAAACCCTTTGCTACAAGTCTAGCTTTATAGGTCTCAACCTGTCGATCTACACCAATCTTCCTTTTGAAGATCCACTTGCATCCTACGGGTTTTACCCCGTCTGGAGCAATGTCCAACGTCCATACATTGTTGGTGTACATGGACTCCATTTCGGTCCGCATTGCATCCAGCCATTTTACCGAGTCAACGCTCTGAACGGCCTGCTGGAAGCTAGTAGGCTCATCATAATCTATGATGCAATCCTCTCTATCCCCGTCTATGAGAAAACCGTAGTATCTCTCGGGCGGATGAGACTGCCTACTACTCCTGCAGAGCGGCGTAGGAATGTCCTGTTCTTTCGAACCCTCTGGTTCCTCTAAGCTTTCAGTAATAGTTTGTGGTTCTGGAATTTCTTCCAGTTCTACTGTGTTCCCACTTATCCGGTTTTCCAAAAACTCAGTTTCCAAGAAGTAGGCATGACGAGAAACAAGAACTTTTTGTTCCTCTTCGCAGTAGAAGAAATATCCCTTGGAGTTCTTTGGATATCCCACGAACTTGCACTGTACTGAGCGTGCCTCGAGCTTGTCCGCATGCTTCTTTTTAACAAAAGCTGGACATCCCCATGTCTTAATGTGCTTAAGATAGGGTCTCTTCCCACTCCACATCTCATATGGTGTAGTAGGCACAGTCTTAGTAGGAACTCGGTTCAAAAGGTACGCAGCTGATTCTAGCGCATACCCCCAGAAAGATCGCGGTAACTCAGCGTTACTCATCATGGACCGTACCATATCCAATAGGGTTCGGTTCCGTCTCTCCGATACACCGTTGTGCTGCGGAGTGTATGGAGGAGTAAGCTGAGAGAGAATCCCATTATCTTTTAAGTAATTCAGGAACTCGGCACTTAAGTATTCTCCACCTCGATCCGATCTTAGAATCTTGATACTTTTGCCGGTCTGTTTCTCTACTTCATTCTTATATTCCTGGAACCTTTCAAAAGCCTCGGACTTATGTTTCATTAAGAAGACATAACCGTACCTTGAATAATCATCCGTAAAAGTAATGAAGTAAGAGTAACCGCTTCGCGCATGTGTAGACATTGGACCGCACACGTCGCTGTGTACGAGTCCCAAGAGCTCGCTTGCTCTTTCTCCGTGTCCAGTGAACGGAGTTTTTGTCATCTTTCCCATGAGACAAGATTCACAAGTGGCATAAGATTGATACTCGAACGGATCCAAGTATCCTTCTTTATGTAACTTTGTCAACCGTGTCTCATTGATGTGACCCAGTCTACAATGCCATAAGAAAGCCTGATTGATATCTGGAGACTTTCTTTTGTGTGTATTCTGGACATTGAAAATCTGTGGTTGGTTCAACACGTATATACCATTGCTCAGTGTACCTGACCCAATCAAAACTTGATTAAGGTGAATGTTTACAACATTACTTACAAACGCAAATTCATAACCTTCTTTAGAAACCAAAGATACAGAAATGATATTACAAGTTGCGTTGGGTACAAAAAAGCAATTACGCAAAACCAAAACATGCCCATCTGACATTCCCAGGTGATAGTCCCCCACGGCTTTAGCATCCATGCTAGCTCCGTTCGCAACTCTGAGGGTCATGTCACCTGCCTTCAAAAACCTACGGTTTCTCAACGCCTGCAAAGAATTACAGATATGAGATCCTGATCCGGTATCCAATACCCAGGAAGTAGAGTTTATAGAAAGACAGTTTTCAATAACGTACACACCTGAAGCTGAAGCTGCAACCTGCTTCAGTTCCTGTGTCCTGGCCTTCCAAGCCCTGCAATCTTTCTTCCAGTGTCCACTCTTATGACAATAGAAGCATTCTTCCTTTCCAACAAGCTTCCCCGCAATCTTTGTTGCCTTTTCCCTTCCCTTCGCACCCACTTTACTAACACCGCCTCTTGGTTTGGCGGGGGCTTTCTTCCTCTTTCCCTTGGCTTTCGCCTTGGACCTAGAGGAAGAAGATCCTCCTACAAACAAAGCGGGTGTTTCCCTACCCTTCTGTAGGGTGCCCTCTGCGCTCCTCAGCATGTTGAGGAGTTCTGAAAGTTCAACTTCCTTTTCTTGTAAGTTGAAGTTCAGTATAAACTGGACGTAAGTGGATGGAAGGGACTGGAGAATTAAATCCGTATAGAGTTCACTGTCCAACGTGGTCCCAAGTTCCGCGAGCTCCTCAGTGTAGCCAATCATCTTAAGCACGTGGTCCGCTACCGATGATCCGACGGCCAACTTTGTCGAAAATAACTTCTTCGACACTTCGTATCTTGCGATACGAGACTGCTCTCCATACAGTTCTTTTGTATAGAGAAATATGGACTCGAGGTCCATATTCTCATGCCTCCTCTGATGTTCGTTGTCCATAGAGGCAAGCACGAGGCACCTGGCCTTCGCGCAATCAATCTCCCAAGTCTTACGGATTTCCTTATCCGCGACGCTGGAGGTGGGACCTGGGACGGGGGGAGCTTTGGTGGTAAGAAGATACCCCAGCTTGTCGTAAGTGATTGCCAATTTGACATTCCTGAGCCAATCTTTGTAGTTTGGCCCTGTCAGTATGTTTTTATCTAGAAGTAACTTAAGTCCAGTCATTTCGATTTGGTCGCTGCAGGGGGGAGAGAAGAAACACTTTAGCACGATGCTCTTGCAAGTTTAGAATGGTTTTTAATTTGTCTAAACAGGATGGCTCCCACTGTCTCTCGAATCCCTCCTCAAACCATAAAGGAAGAATTAGCCGGGATCAATCCCACCGTACAATACTTGCTTAACCGTTCAGCCAGGCCAGTGTCGGTACTTCGAGGGAGGTTTTCCAACGCTTTCGCGAAGTTCCTTAATTTAAGAACCTCTTTTCCCTGGGGGCGTAGCCCCGCTAACACCTTTCTAGGCACCTACTAGGTTTATAGCTTTGATCGTTTAGTGAGAAATTTCCCGAGGAGTAGCATATACTCACAGTAGGATCGGGATCCAAATATCATCGCGTGACGAAACTGAAGGAATCCTACCAGAATCATCACACTCCAAATGGTATGCAAATCTAGCAAGTTTCAGTACTTATGAAACTCCCGATGTGGATTTTTGCCCCATGCTCTTATGACCTTGACTTTGGCCAACAAATCATAAGTCACATGTCAAGTTCTACCCGTCGTTCTCCAGGTTAATTTGAATCCACCCGTACCTACCCTTGACTTTGGCCAACAAGGCAGTACGACTGTTCCAAACCAACGCATCTATCTATGCTGCACATGAATACCCAACAGCTACCAATCACTATGCCTTGACTTTGGCCAACAAACACAGCTTGAATACTATTGACTATTCATGTGAAACGACGGAGGGCTACGAATGGTTTTGGCGAAACCGTGAACGTAGTGAACTTGATATAATCGATGGAACGAGATAGCTTTTAGAAGGAGTGGCTCAAGCTCCGCATTTAAAAGTTAGTTTTGAAAAGAACCGAGTAGTTTTTCGAAAGTGTTCCAACGACTTTAACTTGGTTTATTATCTTGCATTAGTTCTTTTAATGCGTGATATTCTTGCATTAGTTCTTTTAATGTGTCCCATCATTAAATCCTACCATTGCAGAAAACAACCAAAATATGACGTACGCTTATGCCATTCGCATTCGCCACGGGGTCCCGTCATCACTCGTTAGGTTACTTAACTAACGACAGAGCGGGGGCTGGGCTAGCGCGGCTGTAAAACATAAGCAACGCCTAAATAGAAAGCAATGATAGACATTACAGATCACAGATGAATACATTGGATATACTAGCAATCCGCAATCCTTTCGAGCCTGCAACGAAAAGCGGATTACACGGTCGAGGTGAATAGCAAAATACCCCACCCAAGACCCCTACGGGTGCGGCAAACTACCCGCCAAGTACTTGGCAGTTTGTGCACCCCTCCATGGGTCTATCCTAGGAGCAAAAACAGTAAAAAGAATTATACAATGACGGCTACAACCCCGACCCGGTTGTGCGGCCAAACAAATAATAATATTACATCAATTTACATTTACAATGAATGAAAGAAAAACAAAAGCTCATCTCACATCCACCCCGGCTATTCACCCGCGACAGTCCAACACATTCATATACACAATCCAATATCAAACACAGATCATGTATAACCCCGACCAATCGACTTATAGCGATTAGCCGACGTTCAATACATGCAAACATCACAGATATAACCATCATAGTCAAAGTGCAGTGAAGTTCGGAAAAAATACGGAATTATAGGACCCCAAAAGTAAATTTCTGTTCTGGAAAATCTGGGCACATATAATATATCTTAAAAATCCCAAAACCAACACAGAGACACACTGCACGAAAAACGATGACGAGAGGACAACAAACGGCGGCGGTTCCGCGGCAAATGCCTACCTCATGCCACGAAACCGCGGCGGTTTGAATGAATCATGGGATCGTTTTTCTTGGGTGTTCACACAAAACCCTGAGCCGAATTTAGGTGTATAACAAATCTCGTTTTGACCAGAAAAAAATTTTAACAGAAACTAGGGTTTTGTAAAAGTTTGGTTTTTGGATTTTTCGGTTCCGAACTTCGTTACGCTTCACTACCAAGCTAGTTTAAGTTTAGTTAGGCTCTGATACCACTGTAAGTCCACGTTGCAACCCCCGGTGCTTACGGGGAGGCGGAAACGGTATAAAAATCAAATTTTTAGCGCAAGGGGCAACATGGACTAAACAAAGTCGGGATCTTTTCCTAAACTAAAACTAGCAAACTAGCTAAAGAGAGTTAGCTACTCGGATGAAGATGGTTATACCTAAACTTGAACTCCTTCTTCTTCAAACTTTTGTAGAGGTTGATGGTTCTCTTCTTGTCGCCTTCTTCCGTCGAAGATGGATCCACCTCGAGGGTTCAACCTTTGGGCTCTTTCTCGAACTTGGAGTGAACTAGAATCTCCGGCTTGCTAAACCCTTGATCCTAGAGTGAGTAGAGAGTGTGTAAGGGATGCTTTTCTTTTTAAAGAGAGGGATTCTCAACACATGAGAAGGGTTCTCTTTTGCTAGAGGAAGAAGAAGATGAAGTGAGGAGAGAGAAGCTAAATGAGATAATGAGCTCTCTTTTTCTTTCTTGCAACCATAATGCCAAAAGAAAAAGAATTATCTAAATTAATAATAATAATAATGAAAATGAAAAGGTTGATGGAAAGTTTAGGAATGATCATTATCATTTCAAACATTAAATGAATTTGCTAGAATCAAAGAGCATCTTTCTTTTGTAATGATGATGGTCAAAACTTCAACCATGGTCAACAAGTCAACCATGGTCAACAAGTCAACAAAAAAACCAACCATGACACAATTTCATTTTATTAATATTATTAATTGATATAACATAAATCCATTAGGGTTTTGAAAAAGACGACTGTCAACTGTGCATACGCACCCGTTCCGAATCCCTAATGAAAGACCTTTTCCTCCTCCTCAAATAACTGTGCATACACACCTGCATTCTTGTTCCGAGGAACATGAATACTGAGAGATAAAAGCAACCCCAAAACATATACCAGTATCTGACTCAAACCAGAGCCAGCCAGTAATATCCGTCCGGACTCCAAACGTCCACAAGTGCGCGGATGAGAACGAACCCTGTCGCAAAACCATGCGACCTCTACTCTGTTTTGCCCAGAGGCGAATACCCTCTGTGTGGGACTCTAAAGACTCGACACTACGCTGGCAGTGGGTTTAACCACAGACCGCAAGCGGCACTAGCTGTGCGTAACGGTCCCCAGGTAGATGCCGACAAGAAGGCTGACGAGGTGAAACCCCATCTGAACTCCTACTGAGTCTGAATGTGACAGTCTCCGTACAGTCCGGTCTGTTCGTCTAATACATCGCATGTCGGGCCTAAGGGGCGGTAAAACGTCAGTCCCCTAATAGCGGTATAAGTCGTGTCGGAGTGAAGCCCAAAACACCCTGAGATAACACTGGAAGCCTACCAGTATATCTCGCTTGCCCTGGCCAGGGACTACTCTTGTAATGGCTCTCCTAGACACAGCGCGATGTCAACCCCCAATACCGGGAGAGACGAATCCTGTCTAACCGTCACTGCCTCCAAGTGCTTCGGGACTGCACCCAACCACCACCTGTTTGCATGACTCCTTTGAGCCGTGGTAGGGTAGTGATCAAAGTGCAGTGGGAACACACTCGAGGCGAAGTGCCTGTGTCAAGTTAGCGGACTAAGCTGTACTCATGTCACCTGGGAACTGATAACTGACGATAGGTATAATACCAACCTGTCAGTTCCCGACGAGTCCTGTCCAATGTACTCGTAACCTAACGAGCACCCGTATACTATCTCCAGTACAACGTACTGATGGCTGTGGGACAGACCATCTCCCACACTGGGATGAGAAGCGTATACGCTAGTCTACTCCGGAATATCGATGCCCTGTCTCGATAGTCCTGCGACTAGGGACCTGTATAAGGATGTGCTTATAGATTACCCAGCCCCCACTAGTGTGACTGCCATCACAACGCTGGTAATCAAGCAAAGATCCTAAGGGCTCCACTAATGCGTATAAGTGATATACTGAAATAAACACAAGTACACATTGAAGTAGAAACAAACCAAGTAGCATACTACTATATTGAGCAAGATCGTTTATACAAGGTGAATATCCTAAGCTTCCATCAAGTAATATACAAACTAGTATGATACAGTAATGGCCTCTAGGGCATATACACTAACAATTGGGTTATGAGTACACCGGACAGGACTCGCCGGGAACATGCTAGTTGGTATTATACATATCGTCAGATAGTAGTTCCCTGGTGACATGTGTACAGGTTAGTCTGTCGACCTGGGATCGTCATTTGTCTCGTGTGAGTTCCCACTGTACTTTGATTACTACCCTACCATGGGTCAAAGGAGTCGTGCAAACAGGTTTTAGTTGGGTACAATCCCGAGCCACCTGGAGGTAGTGAGCGGATCGTCAGGGATTCGTCTCTCCCGGTATTGGGGTGAGATCGTGCTGTGTTTAGGAGAGTCATTACACGAAATCCCTGGCCAGGGTAATCGAGATTTACTGGAAGGTATTCCAGTAGTATCTCAGGGTGTTCTGGGCTACTCTCTGACACGACTTATATAGCTATTGGGGGTCTGACGTTTGCCAGCCCCCTAGGCCCTATATGCGATACTCATAGACGAACGGACCGGACTGTATGGATATTGTCACTGTCAGGCTCAGTAGGATTTCAGGATGAGTTCGCTCATCAGCTTCCCCTTCCTTCAATACATAGGCAACCGTTACGTACAGTTAGTACCTCTGACGTGCTAGTGGTTATACCCAGTGCCAGTATGTTGATGAGTCATTAGAGTCCCCCACAGACAGTTTCCCAAGTTCGGGCGAAACGTTGTAGAGGCCGTATGGTTTTATGGCAGGGTTCGAAAAATGCACGTGCGTTTTCGCACGTGTCATGTTTCGGGCAGGTAATACTGGTAGGATTTGGTTTAAGCCGGATCCGAGTATTATACTGTGTAGATATAATATCTTTGTCTCAGTTGCATTTGTATTCGGTCATAATACAAATGCGGGTATGTTTATACTGTTACGGTGTTATCCTGAAATTCGTTTTGGGATCGCTTTTGGAAGTTGTCAGTTTCCAGTTTTCTATCACCCGTATTAAAAATTCGGTTTAATATGGATTTATCTTTTCTTGATGAATGTGGAAGATTTTAGAAGTTTCTAGATGATGACTAGGATGGTGAGGTAGCTTAGTGCATTAATGAAGCATTAAATGAGTGGTGATATGTTATGATGACTAGATTATGATTCAATGTTTGCATTAATGATAAATGCTAGGTGTTAGATGACTCATTTCTTCATTAATGCTTATGATCACCCCCTCCTCTCTCCTACACTCACCCCCATCCTCTTATATTGGTCGGCCACATTAGTGGAGGGTGTGGATTAATTTTTGGGAAAAGATTATGATAGTTTAGTTCATGGAAATTTCATATAGCTAAATTTCCCATTTACCCGATTCCAAATGGCAACTTCATTAACCGTTCGTCCATAACTTTGGACGTAATGAGACAAAGTGTTCTACTCATTCTCTACATCAATCTTAGTCATCTCTTTTAGAAAACTTGATGATCGAGTAGCCTCGTTTCAGAGGTGGGAGCCCGTTTAAAGATCCGTCGATGTGGTGCCACCTGGACGTCGAGACCGGAGATCGAACGAGTTCGGATCAGCTGCAACAAAGCGTGGGATGATGGTTGAAGACCAAAGGACCCGGATCATTCGGTATAACATTTCTACCCACTTTGTAGTTTGTTAGTTTAGCGTTAATGGCAGTTCCTGGGATATAGTATACGATAGCACAGTTCTAAAAAGTTTTTGTTCCCCATATTGGCATCTGATAGATGGCCGGGGCGCTACCGTAGACTTACAATGGTATTAGAGCCTCGCCATTAAGCTTTACTAACTTGTGCTAACGCATTTAAAATATCGATCGAGCGGAATTTTCAAAATCGCAATTTCATGTGTTAAAGTTTCTGTTAATTTTAAATCTGTTCTAAAAACTATTTTGACCATACCAGAAAATCGTGCAGGCTTTTATTAGAAAACAGAAGAAATTCGATCCACTGATCCGATCGTACGGCCGCGGATCAGCCGCAAAAGCCATTCTTTGGCCGCGGAATCGCAGCCGTTTTGGTGAATCAGTGGGCCATATTTCTTCTGTAGCTTCTATATGGGAAATTGTGGTTTCTGGAACTGTTCTTTTGGGCCTAGTTTTTGTTAGTGTACAGCAGATGTACGTGGGGCCCACTTCGGGAAATTTTGTCGATCGAAATTTAAACGTGTTAGTTTACAGTACTTATATTATATCTCCGACCGTGAATGTCATTTGATCGGTAAACCACGTCTGATTGCTATAGTTCTTTTAGACGGGTTTGCGAACGTGACATTCGCGTTGATGTTCTGTGTTGTGCTGTGATGTTGCGGATTTGTCGTGGTGGATAGCAGTATGCAATGGTAGTGTAGTTTGAATTTATTTGTATATTTGATATTGCGGGATGAGCGTCCAACATGTGGACTGCCGTCACTGCCTGTTTGTATATTATTCTTTTGGGGCACGACCAAGCTGAGGTCGATGTACCCGTTGTATACATTTTCTTTTCTGTACTAGGATTACCCCACGGCGGGGTGCAAGGATAGCCGGGTTCTAGAGGGCAACGAGCCCGCATCTCATGGCGTTGAGACGGAGGGGGCCTCATTCTAGAATTTGCAAACTATTCGCCGCGCTCGTAGGGGGTACAGGTTGACCCAAGGAGGGGTGCTCAAGTTACCGGATTCCGTGAAGTGCTGGGTGGTCCATTCACTATGCTGTAGGGGGCTGCCTCGCTTCAGGTTTTGGCGGGTAACTTGCCACACCTGTAGGGGTCTAGGTTTCATTGCACAGGCTATCCACATGACCAGGGGAACGTCGGGTTTCAGTAGCGGCTCTGTGAAACCCGGGGATCCCAAATTATCTGTATTGTTCTGTGATGCTTATTACTTTTCTGTAATGTTGCATATTATCACGCCTGGAGTGATTATTGTATATTGGTATATATACTATTAGATGTTGTATATGTTTTACACCCGCGCTTGTCCAGTCCCCGCTCTGTCGTTAGTTAAGTAACCTAACGGGTGATGACGGGACCCAGTGGCGAATGCGGATGGCATATACGTACATTATATTTTCGTTCTTTTCTGGTGTGATTAATTGATGGGACTGTATTGATTCTTATCAATGCAAGTATAAAACAAACCTATATTTGATGTTGTTGGAACAAATTTTAAAAAGAGTTATTACAAAGACATTTCCTTTTGTTATGCATAGCGGTATTCAGTTAAAATATCCTGCACCTCATTCGACGAGGCAAGGGCCGAGATCCCTTCACCGGGAGTGACCCCTTGGGCAGAAGTTTACGTCAGGGTAATAACTTCAATATAGTCGATTATAAGTTGTTTTGCATCGCGGTATTCAGTTAGAATATCCTGCACCTCATTCCACGAGGAAAGAGACGAGATCCCTTCACCGGGAGTGACCTCTTTAGCAAAAGGTTTTCGCCACTATATTTTTATAAAAAGCTATCAGGTTCCTTCAACGAGATCAAGTTCATTACGTTAAAGGTTTTTCGCCAAAAACCAGCCGTAATCCTCCGTCATTTCTTATGGATGGTCAGTAGTATTCAAGCTATGTTTGTTGGCTTACGTCAAGGCATAGTGTTTGGTAGCAGCTGGGGTATTCATTTGTTGCATAGATAGATGCATTAGTTTAGGACAGACGTACTGCCTTGTTGGCCTACGTCAAGGGCATGTACGATGGACCTAAATTAATTAGGACAACGACGGGTAGAACTTGATATGTGGCTTATGATTTGTTGGCCTACGTCAAGGTCATAAGACCATGGGATAAAAATTATATCGGGAGTTTCAAACATACAGGAAACTTGCAAAACTTGAGCATACCTTCTGGAGTGTGATAACGTGAGTGGATACCGTCACGTTATCATGCGATGGGAGTTGGATCCCAATTCCCACTGATGCGTTAGTTTACTCCTCGGGTGATTCCGACTAATTCTTCTTTCAGGTTTGGAGGAGAATTTGAGAAAACAGTGGGAGATTTCCTGATTAGATAAAATGATAACCATTCTGATCTAGGTAAGAGTGCATGCAGAGTGTTTCTTTTCTCTCTCTCTTTGGCAGTGACCTTTGACCGACCCAAGACTATGGCTCAGTGACCAAGTTGACCGAACCTTCTTAAAATACTGGCTTTTGGATTGTCTAAAATTGCAGAAGTCATTGCAGCTCCTTCTTTTACCCTTTGTATTTCTCATAACACCCCGTATTACTACGGACGTCCACTTCCATTGGATAGATCCATCGTATGGTTATATAAGAACTCGAAGGGACTTCTTCGAGGATGGATCCAGGTTCAGGAGAAATAGAATTGGTTTATTCAGTTGTCTTTTATTATCACCTTCTCTCAGGTTGCGAGGGCTCCTTGGTTTAGGAGAGTATACCTATTACGCTTATTGGATAGTTTTATTCCAAACCATAGGCAGGTGCCGAAAGGTAGGGAATGAAGAAAACCAATTAGCCTAAGTAGGGTGTACAGAAGGTAATAACTAAAGACAAAATAAAGGGATTAGAAAGAGGGCAAAGTAAACTGCGACTGCTATCATTCACGACCAAACCACATACTTCATCGCCACTCCTATTTCACTTTTGCTTTTTTCCCCATTTCAGGAGAAATAGAATAAGGTATTATTCAGTTGTCTTTTATCATCACCTTCTCTCAAGTAGCGAGTACTCCTTGGTTTAGGAGGGTACACCTATTATGCTTACTGGATAGTCTTCTTCCAAACCATAGGCTGGTGCCGAACGGTAGGGAAGGAAGAAAACCACTTAGCCTAACGATGGTGTATAGAAGGTAATGAATAAAGACAAATAAAGGGTTTGGAGAGATGGCAAAGAGATATACGGTTAAAGTCATGAATTGGATTATGGAAGAGGCATTTCTAGGAATACAAGGATACCCCTACGAAACATTTTCATGTTTCAGTGCATTGTTAAAGGAAAACTGTTTTCCCGATTAGATACTTGCTCCAGGGTATGTATTTACCA
This sequence comes from Agapanthus africanus, assembly GCA_030015575.1. NCBI lineage: Eukaryota > Viridiplantae > Streptophyta > Magnoliopsida > Asparagales > Amaryllidaceae > Agapanthus > Agapanthus africanus. Next base: position 311,174,352 of record CM057350.1, on the reverse strand, counting down.
GGTATGAGTCTCACATCTGTATGGTTTTACAGATGATTAGTGGGAGTAAGCTATTGGGAATTAGGTGACCATCCTCATTATATCGGAATTCGTTGTAATTGGTGATATTTGAGGAAATCTCCTGGGTACAGTTTTCAACCTACGACGCACATGTTTTGAGTTATTCAACTCAGCGGACTTATACAGAGTATTGTATGTTGTCCAGTGTCCATAAGGACAAAAGGGTTGGTCCTCGTACTATGTTCTGTTTACTTGTGACTTCTCTAGTTTTTAGACAAGTGTTTTGAAGAAATACAAGGTCTAAGGTTTGAGAAGTTGTGGGTATAAGAATAAAGTAGAGAACCAGGTGTCGCAAGTATCGAGATTCTTCAAAAAGGTCGAAGATGTAGATTCTTGTGATTGGTATTCAAGTAATGGTTTTGAGAAACTTGTTTCTTTTTCAGGTAACTCATAATTGGATGGATTCCTAAGTTGAGTAATTAGCCTCTCTCCATTAAGTGGATATGCACTGGAGACTGTTGCATGATTAGAATCTGGTTCCAATTGAATAAGTGCCAAGGTTTCTATATTGGATATAGAATGATTCATATCTTAACGATATTAAGGTACGGTGAGTTGTCCAGCTTATGGTTAAAACCAGACTGTGGATAACTCAAGGCAAGTTTCTGTAATGGCAGTTTGTGGGTTGACCCTGGCTTTGACGAGGGTTGACTTTCTACCATTTGGAAGATCAATAGTGATATTGTTCTTGACTCGCCACAGTTTTAGTAAAATGGATTTTTTCAGAAAACAATAGTGGGAGTATGGTAGAACTGAAAATGATTCCAGAACCGTAAACGATTACGGAAAATTTAATAGGACCTATATATTCAATCAGGTTTGACATTCCAATAGCCACTCCGCAGATATGGTGGGTAATCTCAGACACCCGAGAGGTACTCCGGTAGCCACAAATACGGTGACAGGGAGGTTCTTGTTTACCCGGACTTGACACTACTTTTGTTCCAAGCTATGAGACCCGGCAGGAGGTTAAGTATAGCGTTGTTCTAAACTAGCTTTAGAAGTGTACGTATATAGTATTCTGCCAGAGGGTTGTCGTAGTCAGTGGGAGTAGCGGAAGCATAGTGGGCAAGTAGCTAATGTCTATTTATAGACTTGAGCAGATATAGCGGAGATATATCATCTAATTTTTGATGTGACAGTCATGGGTTTGATTTCATCAGAATAGGGGATGGATCTGTTGAGAAGGTAGTAGGGTGTGATGTCCTGGTATTTGGATGACATACACAGAGTAGGAAGTAAAATTCTTATACTACGATCGGTTGTACTTTGGTCGTCACACAGTTGTTTCTCTACAAAGGACATGGATATTGTAAGTCCATGTTGCTCACCCCGGTTCTTACGGGGAGGCGGAAACGGCAAAAAACAATGATTTTGGCGTAAGGCAACAAGGACTAAAAAGTCGGGATCTTTGCTAAAGTAGAAACTAGTAAACACTTAGAGGTTTTAACTACCATGCTTGTAGAAAATATAGCTCACGGAACCGGTCCTTCAGGTCTTCATTCCGCTGTCCCGCTCGTCCATCCAAGCTCCAAGCATCGATCCGGACCTTGGGCACCTCCGCGGCCTTCTTGAGTCGAAGACGATCCACCCGAGAGATGTACACCGAGCTCCACCTCGAGCCGAGGCAACTAGGGCAAAGTGATTGCTAGTCAAGAAGCCCTAGAATATATAGAGGAGATGTATGGATGTATTTGTAGGGTTCCTAGGCACTCTCAAGAGGTCTCACAAGGCATCAACCATGCCAATTTCAAATTTTACAAGTGCCGAGAAACCCTAATACGGATCGTTAACTAGAATTTTAGGCGAAACTAGAAGCTAGTTAACAACTTAACTAAAAGAACGGAAATACAACCTTTGTAGATCCGGTGCTCCACCTCCATAGCTCCGTGATGAAGTCCCCTTGCTGTCTAAATCAAATCCCGGGCTCTAGCGTTGGCTTCATCGGAGAAATGGGCGGGCTAGGTCATCGACTACGATGCCGAAGATGATCTACATCGAGGCATCACAAGATCAAGCTCCCACTTCACCAAGTTATGAAACTTGTGAAGAAAACACCCTATACTACTTGGCAAGTGGTAGAGGATGAAGAAATAGGAGGTGGGTTCACTTTAGAATTGGATTTCTCACTCATTTGCTCAAGTTGCCATTGATGGAGCAAGGTTTCTTCATGAAGAAGAAGAAGAGGAAGAAGATGAAGTATATTATGATAAGTATTTTCTAAAAAGAATATAATATGAATACTTATCATATACCAACCATAGTTTGGTGTAGAGAAAAAACTAGGGTTAAGTGGAATGGTTAGGGTTAAGCATGAGACAAAATGGTCACTAAGTCAAAGCTTCAAGAAACTTCAACAACAAACAAAGTTAGCCACAATTTTCTCTTTATGCTAATCATTTTCCAAAAAGAATAAATAAATAAATAAATGAATAAGTAAATGAAATGAAACCCTAACCATTCATATAACCATGGTTTAATTCTTTACATAAACCCAAGTAAACATGCTTCATCAAACATGATACAATCAAGTGCACAAAAGTATATCACATATACAACTTGTGCAATGCAAGTGAGAAAATCCATTTAAAGTGAACCAATACTAGTTAATGCAAAGTAATATATCAAATATATAATTATGCATTAGATCATTAAATCAACACTTGATTTAACGATCCGGTCATATCGCATATAACCGACTAATATCCAATGTATCGACTTATCGAATTAATCCTTGATTCGATAACTAGGTTATATCGCATACAACCATTCGACACATTCATCGCGAGAATGAAATACGGTATCACATACATGCATTATTCTCGGTCCCGCACATATCTCATATGCGCTCCTATTTCGTTTCGCTTGAGCCAGGAAACCTCTGTGTAGGACTCTAAAGACTCGTCAATACGCCGGCAGCAAGTGATGATCATATCAAACACCCACAAGCCGCAAGCGGTCTGCTAAACGTAACGGCCACCCGGGTATTGAGCGATCAGAAGATCGACGAGCAAGCCCACTCACACTCCTGTGAATCCAACCAGTAACACTTACCGTACAGTCCGGTCTGTTCGTCTGATATGTCACATATCTCGCCTAGGGGTGGTAAACATCAGACCCCAATAGCTCGATAAGTCGTGTCGATATGAGGTCTATAACAGTTCGAGAAACTACTGGTAACACTTACCAGTAAATCTCAGCAACCCTGGCCAGGGATTTCCGGTTATAGCCAATCGAACACAGCGCAACATCAACCCCCTATACCGGGAGAGACGAATCCCCTCCTATCGCTCATTGCCTCCATGTGATTCGGGACTGTACCCAAAAACCACCGTTTTGCACGCCCTCTTGGACGTGGTAAGGTGGAAATCAAAGCACAGTGGGAACCACACAAGACTCTATGACGATCTCGGGTCAATAGACTACTCTGTACCAGTGTCACCAGAGAACTGCCATCTGACGTAAGGTATAATACCATCTGGGAGTTCTCGGCGAGTCCGTCCAGTGTACCCAGTCTCCACTGAGCACCCGTATATCATCTCTGATGTCAAACACCAATGGATATGGGATCATCCATCGTCCATCTGTATGGGTCGAGAAGGTATACGCTAGTCTACTCTGGTATATCGATGCCCCGTCTCGATATACCCACGACTAGGGACCTTGAAGGATGTGCTTATGGACTACCCTGTCCCCACTAGTATGATCCGCATCATAGTCCAGGTAGTCAAGTACACATCCTAGGGGCTTTACCAACATGTAACAGAGAGACAATCAGTATACACGTTAAGGTAAAGTTCAACCAGATAGCATACTATCATGTCGAGCAAGAAAGTCCTCCCTATATATGTCCCAGCATCCACTACAATATACATCCAATGTACAGTAATGGCCTCTAGGGCATACATATAAGTAACAATCTCCCACTTGCACTAGGGCCATCTGATAGCAGTGGTTGTCGTATCTCATACTCAACCATCCCATAAAAATCTCTCTCTGGGAACAGGCCTTTGTGAGTGGATCCGCTGTGTTGTCCTCTGAGTCTACTCTCCTAACCTCGATCTCCTTGGAGATCAACCATCTCCATGATCAGGTGACACTGCCTTAGAATATGTCTGGATCACTGATGGGACCGGCGTTCCTTGGCATAAGCCACAACTCCATTGTCTCACAATGGTTGGAACGTAGTTCATCTCATGAACCAATATACACCCAAACATCCTCTTTGGTAGCATCTTAAGTAGCGATGTATCCTGCCTTTATCGTCTAGTTAGCCACGGTATCTAGCTTGGAACTCTTCCAACATACCGTCCCTTTACTGAGGGTAAAGACAATGCCTGTGACTGACTTTCAGTCGTCCTTATCACTCTAGAACCCTTCCAGTGATTCTCCCCAGGATCGATTGATACCATCTCACTACAACTAGTGAGAATCCGAACATCCAATCAGATCTATCTCATTGATCCAAACTCAAGATTTAGGAGGTATCACTTTGATCCTATATGGAGAATCCTTGTGATAAGCGGAGATTGACCGAGCGTAGCATAGGAAACTTCTTTCTTATCAAGAGTATGTCATCCACGTACTCTACGAGGATCGCCACCATACTCCCTACTACCTTTTTATTTATACAAGGTTCATCTACCATTTTGATGATGTCAAACTCTTTGACTAACACATCAAAACAGATGTTCCAACTCCGCGATGCCTGCTTTAACCTATAAAGCATCTTGTGCACGTTTCCGCTGCTCCCACTATCTACGAAGCCCTCTGGCTGTGTGCTTATAGACGTTCTCTTCTAAAACATCATTTAGAAAAGCAGTCATGACACCCAACCGCCAGATATCGTAGTTATGGTATGTAGCCGTGGCAAGTAGGATCTGGATGGACTTAAGCATAGCCACTGGAAAAGGTTTCATCATTATCCACGCCTGGTTGATGACGAAAGCCTTTAACAAGTCTTGCTTTGAAAGTCTCAACTTTTCCACCTACACCAAGTAATCTTCTCAAGATATACTTGCTCCTGATGGGGATTTAACCCTTCAGATATAGCAACCAAAGACCATACTTTGTTGGTGTACATGGATTCCATCTCAGATCACTAAGCATCCAGCCATTCTTACAGAGTCCCATTCCTGATGGCCAGCTCGAAACTAGTTGGGTCATCATCTCATGATGCAATCCCCGTTCCCACTGTCATAGAGTAACCGAATTATCTCTCAGGTGGGTGAGGAAGCCTACTAGATCGGCGGAGAGGCTGAGGTTCGTTGGTTTCTACTGAATCCTTTGGTTCTATCAAATCATCAGCTGCAATTTGTATAGCTGGAACATTTCCAGTTCTACATTACAGACCTTGCCTCGAGCTTGTCCGGATTTTGCTTTTAGACATAGGCTGGTCAACCCCAAATCTTAACTATCTTAAGACATGGGCTCTTCCCTTTCCATATCACATATGAAGTGGTAGGCAACTGATTTGATTTGAACCCTATTCAATAGGTATGCAGCTTCTCAAGTGCATAGCTCCCAAAAGGAAATAGGTAACTCGGTAGTGCTCATCATAGAGCACACCTTATCATATAGGGTGAGATTCCTCCGCCCCGATATACCATCATGCTATGGTGTATACGGAGGAGTAATGCTGAGAGAGAATCTCATTCTCCTTTAGAAAAGTCCAGGAATTCCATGCACAAGTATTCTCCTCCCTGATCTCATCATAGGACATAATACTTATACCCGTATTTTGGTTCTCTACTTCTAACTTATATTCTGTGAATATCTCAAAAGGTTCGGACTTGTGTTTCAACAGGAACATAGGTCTGAATCTCGAAAGATTATCAGAGAATGTAATGAAGTACAAAGAACCAGTCCTGGCATATGTAGACAGGGGACCTTCATACATCAACATGTATCATCCCAAGAGTTCACTAACTCTTTCTCTGTTTCCAGTAAACGGATCTATGGTCATCTTATCTCTGTGACATGACTGGCAAGTTTCATAAGATGTAAATTCAAACAGATTTAAATATGCATCTATTTGCAACATAGCTCTGTTAGTGTATATGCCCTAGAGGCCATTACTGTATCATACTAGTTTGTATATTACTTAATGGAAGCTTGGGATATTCACCTTGTATAAACAGTCTTGCTCAATATAGTAGTATGCTACTTGGTTTGTTTCTACTTCAATGTGTACTTGTGTTTATTTCAGTATATCACTTATACGCATTAGTGGAGCCCTTAGGATCTTTGCTTGATTACCAGCGTTGTGATGGCAGTCACACTAGTGGGGGCTGGGTAATTTATAGGCACATCCTTATACAGGTCCCTAGTCGTAGGACTATCGAGACTGGGCATCGATACTCCGGAGTAGACTAGCGTATGCGCTTCTCATCCCAGTATGGGAGATGGTCTGTCCCACAGCCATCAGTACGTCGTACTGGAGATAGTATACGGGTGCTCGTTGGGTTACGAGTACACTGGACAGGACTCGTCGGGAACTGACAGGTTGGTATTATACCTATCGTCAGTTATCAGTTCCCAGGTGACATGAGTACAGCTTAGTCCGCTGACTTGACACTGACACTTCGCCTCGAGTGTGTTCCCACTGCACTTTGATCACTACCCTACCACGGCTCAAAGGAGTCGTGCAAACAGGTGGTGGTTGGGTGCAGTCCCGAAGCACTTGGAGGCAGTGACGGTTAGACAGGATTCGTCTCTCCCGGTATTGGGGGTTGACATCGCGCTGTGTCTAGGAGAGCCATTACACGAGTAGTCCCTGGCCAGGGCAAGCGAGATATACTGGTAGGTTTCCAGTGTTATCTCAGGGTGTTTTGGGCTTCACTCCGACACGACTTGTACCGCTATTGGGGGACTGACGTTTTACCGCCCCCTAGGCCCGCCATGCGATGTATCAGACGAACAGACCGGACTGTACGGAGAATGTCATATTCAGACTCAGTAGGAGTTCAGATGGGGTTTCACCTCGTCAGCCTTCTTGTCGGCATCTACCTGGGGACCGTTACGCACAGCTAGTGCCGCTTGCGGTCTGTGGTTAAACCCACTGCCAGCGTAGTGTCGAGTCTTTAGAGTCCCACACAGAGGGTATTCGCCTCTGGGCAAAACAGAGTAGAGGTCGCATGGTTTTGCGACAGGGTTCGTTCTCATCCGCGCACTTGTGCACGTTTGGAGTCCGGACGGATTATACTGGCAGGCTCTGGTATGAGCCAGATACTGGTATATGTTTTGGGGGTTGCTTTTATATCTTGGTATTCTTGTTCCTCGGAACGAGAATGCAGGTGTGTATGCACAGTTGCTTGAGGCGGAGAATGAGGTTTTTCATTAGGGTTTCGGATCGGGTGCGTATGCACAGTTGACAGTTATCATTTCCAAACCCTAATGGATTTGTATATTATCTATTAATAATAGTAATTAAATAAGAATTATGTTATGGTTGTTTTTTGTTGACTTGTTGACCTTGGTTGACTTGTTGACCATTGACCACTTTCATGCCTTGAAAGTCTTCCTTGATTCATGCTTACACTTCATTAAAAGAGGTATGATAGTGGTCATTCCATATTTACCATCAACTATTCTTATTTCCATTATTATCATTTAGATAATTCATTTCTTTTGCAATATGGTTGCAAGAAAGAAATAATTGAGCTCATTCTATCATAACCTCTCTCTCTCCTCATTTCATCTTCTTCCTCCTCTTGAAAAGAGAAACCTTCTCATGTGTTGAGAATCATTCTCTTTAGATAGAAAAGCAAACCCTAATCACTCTCTACTCATTCTAGGATGAAGGTTTAGCAAGCCGGAAACCCTAGTTCACTCAAAGATCGAGGAAGAGCCCAAAGTCGAACCTTCGAGGTGGATCCATCTTCGACGGGAGAAGGCGACGAAAAGAGAACCATCAACCTCTACAAGGTTTGAAGAAGAAGGAGTTCAAGTTTAGGTATAACCATCTTCCATAGTAGCTAACTCTCTTTAGCTTGTTAACTAGTTTTAGTTTAGACAACGATCCCGACATAGTTTAGTCCATGTTGCCTCTTGCGATAAAAATTCGTTTTTTATACCGTTTCCGCCTCCCCGTAAGTACCGGGGGTCGCAATATGGACTTACAGTGGTATCAGAGCCTAACTAAACTTAAACTAGCTTGGTAGTGAAGTGTAACGAAGTTCGGAACCGAAAAATCGCAAAACCGGAAAATCAAAACCCTAACTTTCTGTTGAAATTTTTTCTGCTCAAAATGAAAAACTTTATACTTGTAAAATTGTCTCAGGGTTTTCTAAGAACACACAAGAAAAACGATAGCATGTTTCATCAAAACCGCCGCCCTTCCGCGGCCTGAGCTACTCATCTGGCCGCGGAACCGCCGCAAGTTGGTGTCATCTTTGCATCGTTTTTCGTGCAGTGTTCTTCTATGTTGGTTTTGGGATTTTTAAGATATATTATATGTACCCAGATTTTCCAGAACTGAAATTCACTTTTGGGGTCCTATAATTCCGTATTTTTTTCCGAACTTCACTGCACTTTGGCTATGTTGGTTATATCTGTGATGTTTGCATGTATTGAACGTCGGCTAATCGCTATAAGTCGATTAGTCGGGGTTATACATGATCTGTAATGTGCTGGAATGTGTATATGAATGTGTTGGACTGTCGCGGGTGAATAGCCGGGGTGGATGTGAGATGAGCTTTTGTTTTTCTTTCATTCATTGTAAATGTAAATTGATGTAATAATATTATTTGTTTGGCCGCACAACCGGGTCGGGGTTGTAGCCGTCATTGTATAATTCTTTTTACTGTTTTTGCTCCTAGGATAGACCCATGGTGGGGTGCACAAACTACCGGGAACATGGAGGGTAGTTTGCCGCACCCGTAGGGGTCTTGGGTGGGGTATTTGCTATTCACCGCGACCGTGTTATCCGCTTTTCGTTTCAGGCTCGAAAGGAATGCGGATTGCTAATATATCCAATGTATTCATCTGTGATCTGTAATGTCTATCATTGCTTTCTATTTAGACGTTGCTTATGTTTTACAGCCGCGCTAGCCCAGCCCCCGCTCTGTCGTTAGTTAAGTAACCTAACGAGTGATGACGGGACCCCGTGGCGAATGCGAATGGCATAAGCGTACGTCATATTTTGGTTGTTTTCTGCAATGGTAGGATTAAATGATGGGACGCATTAAAAGAACTAATGCAAGAATATCACGCATTAAAAGAACTAATGCAAGATAATAAACCAAGTTTAAGTCGATGGAACACTTTCGAAAAACCACTCGGTTCTTTTCAAAACTAACTTTTAAATGCGGAGCTTGAGCCACTCCTTCTAAAAGCTATCTCGTTCCATCGATTATATCAAGTTCACTACGTTCACGGTTTTACCAAAACCATTCGTAGCCCTCCGTCGTTTCGCATGAATAGGCAATAGTATTCAAGCTGTGTATTTTGGCCAAAGTCAAGGCACAATGATTGGTAGCTATTGGGTGTTCATGTGTAGCATAGATAGATGCGTTGGTTTGGGACAGTCGTGCTGCCATTTTGGCCAAAGTCAAGGGTATGTACGGATGGATCCAAATTAACCTGGAAAGTGACGGGAAGAACTTGACATGTGACTTATGATATTTTGGCCAAAGTCAAGGTCATAAGAGCATGGGGCAAAAATCCACATCGGGAGTTTCATAAGTACTGAAACTTGCTAGATTTGCATACCATTTGGAGTGTGATGATTATGGTAGGATTCCTTCATTTTCGTCACGCGATGATATTTGGATCCCGATCCTACTGTGAGTATATGCTACTCCTCGGGAAATTTCTCACTAAACGATCAATGCTATAAACCTAGTAGGTGCCTAGAAAGGTGTTAGCGGGGCTACGCCCCCAGGGAAAAGAGGTTCTTAAATTAAGGAACTTCGCGAAAGCGTTGGAAAACCTCCCTCGAAGTACCGACACTGGCCTGGCTGAACGGTTAAGCAAGTATTGTACGGTGGGATTGATCCCGGCTGATTCTTCCTTTGTGGTTTGAGGAGGGATTCGAGAGACAGTGGGAGCCATCCTGTTTAGACAAATTAAAAACCATTCTAAACTTGCAAGAGCATCGTGCTAAGTGTTTCTTCTCTCCCCCTGCAGCGACCAAATCGAAATGACTGGACTTAAGTTACTTCTAGATAAAAACATATTGACAGGGCCAAACTACAAAGATTGGCTCAGGAATGTCAAATTGGCAATCTCTTACGACAAGCTGGGGTATCTTCTTACCAGCAAAGCTCCCCCCGTCCCAGGTCCCACCTCCAGTGTCGCGGATAAGGAAATCCGTAAGACTTGGGAGATTGACAGTGCGAAGGCCAGATGCCTCGTACTTGCCTCGATGGACAATGACCATCAGAGGAGGCACGAGAATATGGATTTGGAATCCATATTTCTTCATACAAAAGAACTGTATGGAGAGCAGTCTCGTATCGCAAGATACGAAGTGTCGAAGAAGTTATTTTCGACTAAGTTGGCCGTCGGATCATCGGTAGCGGACCACGTGCTTAAGATGATTGGCTACACTGAGGAGCTCGCGGAACTTGGGACCACGTTGGACAGTGAACTTTATACAGATATAATTCTCCAGTCCCTTCCATCCACTTACGCCCAGTTCATACTGAATTTCAACTTGCAAGAAAAGGAAGTTGAACTTTCAGAACTCCTCAACCTGCTGAGGAGCGCAGAGGGCACCCTACAGAAGGGTAGGGATACATCCACTTTGTTTGTAGGAGGATCTTCTTCTTCTAGGTCCAAGGCGAAAGCCAAGGGAAAGAAGAAGAAAGCCCCCGCCAAACCAAGAGGCGGTGTTAGTAAAGTGGGTGCGAAGGGAAAGGAAAAGGCAACAAAAATAGCGGGGAAGCTTGTTGGTAAAGAGGAATGCTTCTATTGTCACAAGAGTGGACACTGGAAGAAAGATTGCAGGGCTTGGAAAGCCAGGACACAGGAACTGAAGCAGGTTGCGGCTTCAGCTTCAGGTGTGTATGTTATTGAAAACTGTCTTTCTATAAACTCTACTTCCTGGGTATTGGATACCGGATCAGGATCTCATATCTGTAATTCTTTGCAGGCGTTGAGAAACCGTAGGGTTTTGAAGGCAGGTGACATGACCCTCAGAGTTGCGAACGGAGCTAGCATGGATGCTAAAGCCGTGGGGGACTATCACCTGGGAATGTCAGATGGGCATGTTTTGGTTTTGCGTAATTGCTTTTTTGTACCCAACGCAACTTGTAATATCATTTCTGTATCTTTGGTTTCTAAAGAAGGTTATGAATTTGCGTTTGTAAGTAATGTTGTTAACATTCACCTTAATCAAGTTCTGATTGGGTCAGGTACATTGAGCAATGGTATATACGTATTAAACCAACCACAGATTTTCAATGTCCAGAATACACACAAAAGAAAGTCACCAGATATTAATCAGACTTTCTTATGGCATTGTAGACTGGGTCACATCAATGAGAGAAGGTTGACTAAGTTACATACAGAAGGATATTTGGATCCGTTCGAATATCAATCATATGCCACTTGTCAATCCTGTCTCAAAGGAAAGATGACAAAGACTCCGTTCACTGGACACGGAGTAAGAGCGAGCGAGCTCTTGGGACTCGTACACAGCGACGTGTGCGGTCCAATGTCTACACATGCGCGAAGCGGTTATTCTTACTTCATTACTTTTACGGATGATTTTTCAAGATACGGTTATGTCTTCTTAATGAAACATAAGTCCGAAGCTTTTGAAAAATTCCAGGAATTTAAGAATGAAGTAGAAAAACAGACCGGCAAAAGTATCAAGATTCTAAGATCGGATCGAGGTGGAGAATACTTAAGTGCCGAGTTCCTGAATTATTTAAAAGAGAATGGGATTCTCTCTCAGCTTACTCCTCCATACACCCCGCAACATAACGGTGTATCGGAGAGACGGAACCGGACCCTATTGGATATGGTACGGTCCATGATGAGTAACGCTGAGTTACCGCGATCATTCTGGGGGTATGCACTAGAATCAGCTGCGTACCTTTTGAACCGAGTTCCTACTAAGACTGTGCCTACTACACCATATGAAATGTGGTGTGGGAAGAGACCCCATCTCAGTCACATTAAGACTTGGGGAAGTCCAGCTTTTGTTAAAAAGCAGCATGCGGACAAGCTCGAGGCGCGCTCAGTACTGTGTAAGTTTGTGGGATATCCAAAGAATTCCAAGGGATATCTTTTCTACTACGAAGAGGAACAAAAAGTTCTTGTTTCTCGTCATGCCCACTTTCTAGAACATCAGTTCTTAGAAAAAGAATTAAGTGGGAGCGCAGTAGAACTGGAAGAAATTCCAGAACCACAGACTATTACTGAAAGCTTAATGGAACCAGAGGGTTCAAATGAACAGGACATTCCTACGCCGCTCCGCAGGAGTAGTAGGCAGTCTCATCCGCCCGAGAGATACTACGGTTTTCTCATAGACGGGGATCGAGAGGATTGCATCATAGATTATGATGAGCCTACTAGCTTCCAGCAGGCCGTTCAGAGCGTTGACTCGGTAAAATGGCTGGATGCAATGCGGACCGAAATGGAGTCCATGTACACCAACAAAGTATGGACGTTGGACATTGCTCCAGACGGGGTAAAACCCGTAGGATGCAAGTGGATCTTCAAAAGGAAGATTGGTGTAGATGGACAGGTTGAGACCTATAAAGCTAGACTTGTAGCAAAGGGTTTCCGTCAAAGACCTGGCTTGGACTATGACGAAACCTTTTCTCCAGTGGCTATGCTGAAATCCATTCGGATCCTTCTTTCCATTGCTGCCTTCCACGATTATGAGATTTGGCAGATGGACGTAAAAACCGCTTTTCTAAATGGAAATTTAGAGGAGTGTGTCTATATGGATCAGCCAGAAGGTTTCATTCAGAGTGGGAGCAGCGGAAAGGTGTGCAAGTTGCTTAAGTCCATCTATGGACTAAAGCAGGCATCGCGGAGTTGGAAAATCTGTTTTGATGAGACGGTCAAGGAATTTGACTTTATCAAAAATCCAGATGAACCGTGCATCTATAGTAGATTTGTAGCGAGAACTGTAGTATTCCTTGTTTTATACGTGGATGACATTCTCTTAATAGGAAATGACATTCCTATGCTACAATCTGTCAAGGGTTTCTTGTCACACAGGTTCTCCATGAAAGACCTGGGTGATGCCTCTTACATCCTGGGGATCCGGATCCATCGTGATAGATCCAAGAGGATATTAGGACTTTCACAGTCCAGGTACATCGACACCGTACTGAAAAGATTCAGTATGGAAGATTCCAAGCGCGGTAACTTACCGGCTTGTCACGGGATCACCCTCTCTAAAGAGATGTCTCCCAAGACTGATTTGGAGAGGGATCGCATGTCTATTATACCCTACGCTTCTGCGGTAGGCTCTATAATGTATGCGATGTTGTGTACCAGACCGGATGTAGCTTATGCACTGAGTGTAGTAAGCCGGTATCAGTCAAACCCTGGGGAGAAACATTGGATAGCGGTAAAGAACATTCTCAAGTACCTGAGGAGGACTAAGGAGATGTTCTTGGTGTATGGCGGAAAAGACCTCCAGATTGAGGCCTTTGCTGACTCCAGCTTCCAGAGTGACAAGGATGATTCCAAGTCCATGTCGGGTTTTGTCTTTACCCTCAATGGAGGGGCGGTGTGTTGGAAGAGTTCCAAACAGGAAACCGTTGCAGACTCGACTATGGAAGCGGAATACATCGCTGCATCTGATGCCGCAAAAGAAGCTGTCTGGATAAGGAAGTTCTTAAAAGAACTTCAGGTGGTTCCGTCCATTGTTGACCCAGTACCTCTGTATTGCGACAACAACGGGGCTATAGCTTTAGCAAAGGAACCCAGGTCCCATCAGAGATCCAGGCACATCTTGAGGCGGTATCACCTGATCAGGGAGATCGTGGATCGCAAGGAGATCGAGGTTCGGAGGGTTGCTTCAGAAGAGAACACTGCAGATCCATTCACCAAGGCCCTACCCCAGACTCAGTTCGAGCGGCTGATCGAGATGATAGGTCTTCGATACGCCAGTACATGGCCTTAGTGCAAGTGGGAGATTGTTAGTGTATATGCCCTAGAGGCCATTACTGTATCATACTAGTTTGTATATTACTTAATGGAAGCTTGGGATATTCACCTTGTATAAACAGTCTTGCTCAATATAGTAGTATGCTACTTGGTTTGTTTCTACTTCAATGTGTACTTGTGTTTATTTCAGTATATCACTTATACGCATTAGTGGAGCCCTTAGGATCTTTGCTTGATTACCAGCGTTGTGATGGCAGTCACACTAGTGGGGGCTGGGTAATCTATAGGCACATCCTTATACAGGTCCCTAGTCGTAGGACTATCGAGACTGGGCATCGATACTCCGGAGTAGACTAGCGTATGCGCTTCTCATCCCAGTGTGGGAGATGGTCTGTCCCACAGCCATCAGTACGTCGTACTGGAGATAGTATACGGGTGCTCGTTGGGTTACGAGTACACTGGACAGGACTCGTCGGGAACTGACAGGTTGGTATTATACCTATCGTCAGTTATCAGTTCCCAGGTGACATGAGTACAGCTTAGTCCGCTGACTTGACACTGACACTTCGCCTCGAGTGTGTTCCCACTGCACTTTGATCACTACCCTACCACGGCTCAAAGGAGTCGTGCAAACAGGTGGTGGTTGGGTGCAGTCCCGAAGCACTTGGAGGCAGTGACGGTTAGACAGGATTCGTCTCTCCCGGTATTGGGGGTTGACATCGCGCTGTGTCTAGGAGAGCCATTACACGAGTAGTCCCTGGCCAGGGCAAGCGAGATATACTGGTAGGTTTCCAGTGTTATCTCAGGGTGTTTTGGGCTTCACTCCGACACGACTTGTACCGCTATTGGGGGACTGACGTTTTACCGCCCCCTAGGCCCGCCATGCGATGTATCAGACGAACAGACCGGACTGTACGGAGAATGTCATATTCAGACTCAGTAGGAGTTCAGATGGGGTTTCACCTCGTCAGCCTTCTTGTCGGCATCTACCTGGGGACCGTTACGCACAGCTAGTGCCGCTTGCGGTCTGTGGTTAAACCCACTGCCAGCGTAGTGTCGAGTCTTTAGAGTCCCACACAGAGGGTATTCGCCTCTGGGCAAAACAGAGTAGAGGTCGCATGGTTTTGCGACAGGGTTCGTTCTCATCCGCGCACTTGTGCACGTTTGGAGTCCGGACGGATTATACTGGCAGGCTCTGGTATGAGCCAGATACTGGTATATGTTTTGGGGGTTGCTTTTATATCTTGGTATTCTTGTTCCTCGGAACGAGAATGCAGGTGTGTATGCACAGTTGCTTGAGGCGGAGAATGAGGTTTTTCATTAGGGTTTCGGATCGGGTGCGTATGCACAGTTGACAGTTATCATTTCAAAACCCTAATGGATTTGTATATTATCTATTAATAATAGTAAGTAAATAAGAATTATGTTATGGTTGTTTTTTGTTGACTTGTTGACCTTGGTTGACTTGTTGACCATTGACCACTTTCATGCCTTGAAAGTCTTCCTTGATTCATGCTTACACTTCATTAAAAGAGGTATGATAGTGGTCATTCCATATTTACCATCAACTATTCTTATTTCCATTATTATCATTTAGATAATTCATTTCTTTTGCAATATGGTTGCAAGAAAGAAATAATTGAGCTCATTCTATCATAACCTCTCTCTCTCCTCATTTCATCTTCTTCCTCCTCTTGAAAAGAGAAACCTTCTCATGTGTTGAGAATCATTCTCTTTAGATAGAAAAGCAAACCCTAATCACTCTCTACTCATTCTAGGATGAAGGTTTAGCAAGCCGGAAACCCTAGTTCACTCAAAGATCGAGGAAGAGCCCAAAGTCGAACCTTCGAGGTGGATCCATCTTCGACGGGAGAAGGCGACGAAAAGAGAACCATCAACCTCTACAAGGTTTGAAGAAGAAGGAGTTCAAGTTTAGGTATAACCATCTTCCATAGTAGCTAACTCTCTTTAGCTTGTTAACTAGTTTTAGTTTAGACAACGATCCCGACATAGTTTAGTCCATGTTGCCTCTTGCGATAAAAATTCGTTTTTTATACCGTTTCCGCCTCCCCGTAAGTACCGGGGGTCGCAATATGGACTTACAAGCTCGTCGGGTCGCATTGATATGACCTAGTCTACAATGCCTCAAGAAGGATTCGTTCATTTCTGAACTGTTCCTCTTCTGTGTGTTCAGTATACTAAAGAACTGTAGTTTGATTTAGAACATCAATGCTTTTAGATAACGTGCCTGAACCGATCAACTTATGATATAGGAAATGTTCAAAACATTATCCAACAATACAAAATTTTATCATTTCTTTACTAATAAAGAGAGTGATATGATATTGTATATCAGGTTTGGTATCTAATAACATTCGTTCAGAATCAATGTATTTGGAATACAGGGTGACAGTGACCAACAGACTTGGCTGCAACATTTGCCCCGTTTTCTGCCTCATGAAACTTAACACCCGTTCTCAGTTCTTTACCTATCTGTAGCCCATGTAACATAATACATATGCGGGATCCTGATCCGGTATCACATACCCAGGACGTAAAGGATACTGAGAAACAGTTCTCTGTAATGAACACACCCGAAGATGATGCATTTCATACAATTTCTTCGTTTGGACGGCACGGGAAATCTGGTATTCCCCAATTTCCTGCTCTGTCTTATAACATTTATAAGTTGGAGCGGGACCAACGTTCCCCAGCTCAGTATAACAAGCGGGTTCGGTCAATACATCCATATTATTATCTTGATTAAGGCATGATATGGTCGCTACCTTGAAAGAGAGAGAAGAAAACACTCAGCGTATGCTCTTGCAAGATCAGATTGGTTATTATTTTATCTAATCAGGATGGCTCCCACTGTTTTTTATCAAATCTTCCTTCAAACCCTAAAAGGAAAGACTAGCCGGGATTAATTACATACTACAAGTTCGCCAATCTTTCAGCCAGGCCAATGTCGGTACTTTAAGGGAGGTCCCCCGTGCTATCGCACGAACCTAATTAATGTAAACCTCGTTTTCCCAGAGGCATAACCCCGTTGACTCCTTTCTAGACACCTACTTGATCGGCTAATTGTAATGTGTAAAACTCTCCCAGGAGTAACAATTACTCGCAGTGGGTATCGGAATCCAACTATCTCATAGAAGGTATGCAATCTCATTGCAAATTTCAACACTTGAAATTCCCGATAATATTTTGCCCCTAGCGTGCTATGACCTTGACGCATGCCAAAAAACCCATAGTCCGCTAGTCAAATTCAACCCGTACATTTCTTGATTGAATTAAACCCACCCGCACGACCCTTGACGCATGCCAAACAACGTCGTACGAATACCCTAATCCAATCGCATCGTATGCTAGCAGATAAGCACTAGTTAGCTACCGTACACTACGCCTTGACGCATGCCAAACAACCGCAGCACGAATACTAACTAGTACTTATCTGAAATGACGGAGGGCTACGACAGGTTTTTCTGAAAACCTATTGCGTAATGAACTTGATATCGTTGTAGAATCAAATGATTTTAAAAAAGGAGTGTTTTTTAGGCTTTTCTAGTTTTGCTAAAGGAGTCACTCCCGGTGAAGGGATCGTCGGTCCTTTCCACGTCGAATGAGGTGCGGGATATATCATATATATCACTGTGCAAAGCAAAAACTCTTAAAAGCAATCAAAAGACAAACCGAGTGTGTAGCATCTGCCAGTTATTGCTAAAGGAGTCACTCCCGGTGAAGGGATCTCGGTCCTTTCCTCATCGAATAAGGTGCAGGATATATCACATATACCTCTGTGCAAAGCAAGAACTGTAGCTACCTGTTTTATTTTTGAAATTCGATTCCACAACATCTTTAGGTTTCTTTTCTTTCATTAATCACATTAATGAAGTCCCATCATTTAAGTACCTAAACATCACAGATAAATATGACGTATACTTATGCCATCCGCATTCGCCTCGATGTCCCCTCGTGCACCGTTAGGTTAGGTAACTAACGGCAGAGCGGGGCAGGGCTTGCGCGGGTGTTAAACATAAGTAACGCCTATATAATATATCATATATACTATATAAAGTATCCATCACAGAACATCACATGATCACATCACAGATAACGTAGCAGAAGAATCATATGAAATATTGGATATGCTAGGACGTCCGTGTTTTCAATACGAGCCAGTATAAAACACGGATTCCACGGTCGTGATGAATAGCCAAACCCACACTCCTAGACCCCTACGAGAGTGGAAAGCAACCCTACCAATTCTAGAGTTAGGAGACCCGGACTCGACTCCTCGAGTTGGTCTCCCACTGGTCTCCAGAACCCGGTTACTTGTGCTCCCCTCCTTGGGTCTATCCTAGTGCGGAAAAGTAAATAATATACAAAGGGTGACAACTTCCGCAACCTGGAAGTGCCCCAATAAAATAATATTACATACAAGTTTTTACATGAATGAAAATGAAAAACACTCATCTCACATAAAGACCCCCGGCTATTCAAACACGACGATCCAATATAACATATCCAGCAACACATAACATCACATGTCATCAACGTAAGTAAATATGCGCATCCCAATTGTCGTTGACATATAGCAACGAAACCGGCGATATCACATATTACACTTGCGGTCACAGAAAAGAAAGTGTAAAACTACAACAGTTGGAATCCGCAACCACCTCAGACATCGCATGCCTGACAAAATGAATTCTTTAGACATCGCATGCCTAACAATTATAAACCCCGCATTTTAGTCTCATTATCGAAAACACTTTTCAATACCAAGTCGGGCAATTCAACAGGATTCCCGACATTTTGATCGAATGCTCGTCGCAAACTTTAGTAGGCGGCTGCACCCCCGACGCCGTCGACAAAGTGCACCAAGGCGGAACACCGCTGCCGCGAGCACCCGAACGGATGCTTTCGGCGACGGGGTTCTCCTACAGTCACTTGGTCGGGGCTATGGAGTGAGGCTGTCTATTAAGTTTACCCGGGGAGTATCCGCGTACGCTACGTGATTGCGACGGACTTTTGATCACATCAAAATTCCGTGGCAACCGATCACGTGAGACTAAACTATTAGATTTATAGCATTCATTCAGTTATCTCATAACTACTTGTGAATTCCAATTATTGTATCACATTCCGAATAAGATAGAAAATGTTAAACTTTCCGATCGAACAATCGAACACCCATGTTTTCCCAATACAGCTCAACACATGAAATAAGTTCAAAGACATTCACTTCATGCCTCAGTACCAACGGTCCAGCCGTGGAAGGATCAAGCCAACGCCTCACATGTGGCACGCCGTACTGCCCCAAACCCGAAGGTTCAAAGGGCAGTTCAAGACGGTCACATAATCGAGTTAAGGTTTGTTGTCTTCTAGAGGGACCATCGCGTTACTTGCACTACTTAGAACGTCTTTAAACCACGAAAAAATCCAACATCGGGAAATTTTCCGGTAGGGGAAAGATTGAGTATTTATATCCGGTCGAACTTTTTAACATATTCAAAAATATCCGGAAAGCCACATAGACAAAGCTTGATAATCCGATCGAATCATCTAAGCTCCAAAACACCCTGGAATATTCAACTCTTGAATAAATATTAAAAATTCCCAGAAAACTCAACACCTGAAAACATGAATTACTGTGCAAAAATTAAACAGTGATCACATTTATTGGCCGCGGAACCGCCGCAGAGGCCAAGCTTCTGCCGCGGTTCCGCTGCACTGTAGCATCTTCACTCGATAAATTTTGCATCGTAATTCTTAGTTTTTCCTGCTGAATTTTTTAAGAATTTTTAATCTGGAAAAAACCCAGTTTTTGAAAAAAGTCCAGAGAGCATTTTCCGGGTTAGGTTTTGGTTCGATCGGACTTCTAACTCCGTCTACGCGTCGCCTAAGGCTCTAGCTAGGCTCTGATACCACTGTAGGGTTCCTAGGCACTCTCAAGAGGTCTTACAAGGCATCAACCATGCCAATTTCAAATTTTACAAGTGCCGAGAAACCCTAATACGGATCGTTAACTAGAATTTTAGGCGAAACTAGAAGCTAGTTAACAACTTAACTAAAAGAACGGAAATACAACCTTTGTAGATCCGGTGCTCCACCTCCATAGCTCCGTGATGAAGTCCCCTTGCTATCCAAATCAAATCCCGAGCTCTAGCTTTGGCTTCATCGGAGAAATGGGCGGGCTAGGTCATCGACTACGATGCCGAAGATGATCTACGTTGAGGCATCACAAGATCAAGCTCCCACTTCACCAAGTCATGAAACTTGTGAAGAAAACACCCTATACTACTTGGCAAGTGGTAGAAGATGAAGAAATAGGAGGTGGGTTCACTTTAGAATTGGATTTCTCACTCATTTGCTCAAGTTGCCATTGATGGAGCAAGGTTTCTTCATGAAGAAGAAGAAGAGGAAGAAGATGAAGTATATTATGATAAGTATTTTCTAAAAAGAATATAATATGAATACTTATCATATACCAACCATAGTTTGGTGTAGAGAATAAACTAGGGTTAAGTGGAATGGTTAGGGTTAAGTATGAGACAAAATGGTCACTAAGTCAAAGCTTCAAGAAGCTTCAACAACAAACAAAGTTAGCCACCATTTTCTTTTTATGCTAATCATTTTCCAAAAAGAATAAATAAATGAATAAGTAAATGAAATGAAACCCTAACCATTCATATAACCATGGTTTAATTCTTTACATAAACCCAAGTAAACATGCATCATCAAACATAATACAATCAAGTGCACAAAAGTATATCACATATACAACTTGTGCAATGCAAGTGAGAAAATCCATTTTAAGTGAACCAATACTAGTTAATGCAAAGTAATATATCAAATATATAATTATGCATTAGATCATTAAATCAACACTTGATTTAACGATCCGGTCATATCGCATATAACCGACTAATATCCAATGTATCGACTTATCGAATCAATCCTTGATTCGATAACTAGGTTATATCGCATACAACCATTCGACACATTCATCGCGAGAATGAAATACGGTATCACATACACGCATTATTCTCGGTCCCGCACATATCTCATATGCGCTCCTATTTCGTTTCGCTTGAGCCAGGAAACCTCTGTGTAGGACTCTAAAGACTCGTCAATACGCCGGCAGCAGGTGATGATCATATCAAACACCCACAAGCCGCAAGCGGTCTGCTAAACGTAACGGCCACCCGGGTATTGAGCGACCAGAAGATCGACGAGCAAGCCCGCTCACACTCCTGTGAATCCAACCAGTAACACTTACCGTACAGTCCGGTCTGTTCGTCTGATATGTCGCATATCTCACCTAGGGGTGGTAAACGTCAGACCCCAATAGCTCGATAAGTCGTGTCGATATGAGGTCTATAACAGTTCGAGAAACTACTGGTAACACTTACCAGTAAATCTCAGCAACCCTGGCCAGGGATTTCCGGTTATAGCCAATCGAACACAGCGCAACATCAACCCCCTATACCGGGAGAGACGAATCCCCTCCTATCGCTCATTGCCTCCATGTGATTCGGGACTGTACCCAAAAACCACCGTTTTGCACGCACTCTTGGACGTGGTAAGGTGGAAATCAAAGCACAGTGGGAACCACACAAGACTCTATGACGATCTCGGGTCAACAGACTACTCTGTACCAGTGTCACCAGAGAACTGCCATCTGACGTGAGGTATAATACCATCTGGGAGTTCTCGGTGAGTCCGTCCAGTGTACCCAGTCTCCCTGAGCACCCGTATATCATCTCTGATGTCAAACACCAATGGATATGGGATCATCCATCGCCCATCTGTATGGGTCGAGAAGGTATACGCTAGTCTACTCTGGTATATCGATGCCCCGTCTCGATATACCCATGACTAGGGACCTTGAAGGATGTACTTATGGACTACCCTGTCCCCACTAGTATGATCCGCATCATAGTCCAGGTAGTCAAGTACACATCCTAGGGGCTTTACCAACATGTAACCGAGAGACAATCAGTATACACGTTAAGGTAAAGTTCAACCAGATAGCATACTATCATGTCGAGCAAGAAAGTCCTCCCTATATATGTCCCAGCATCCACTACAATATACATCCAATGTACAGTAATGGCCTCTAGGGCATACATATAACTAACAGTATTTGCCTTTATGGGATCTTTTTCTCTCAACACATGAGATCAAAAGATGAGATCAAGAGGAGGAAGAAGAAGGAGAAAGCTTAGCAACCATGGAGCTTTTCTTTTCTTCTCATTTCAAGAGAGAGAATGAGAAGAGAATAATGAAAAGGATTAAGCCAAATGAAATGAACCATGGTTGCAATAATACACAAAAATCATCATTACTAATCCTATCATGAAAGAGTTGATGGCACATTGAATTGACCATTATCATAACTCAAGAATTAAAAAGAAAATAAAAGAAGAGTGTAGATCCCTCTTGAAGGTCAATGGTCAGCACGGTCAACGGGTCAACAAAGTCAAGAGAGGTCTAAGTAGTCAAATGGTCAATGCAATTAGCCATCACTAATCTAACACTAAAAGGATTAGTAAACAATGTCTCCGGCTCATAACGGTTTTGACCAAACGAATTATCAAAACCCAAATGAGTGTGCCACATTACGGTTTTGGCCGAACCAACTGCCAAAATCCTAATGGGGCACCTCATCCTTCATCGCTCCTCAAAACTGTGCATACACACCCGCATCCGCATTCCGTAGAATGCGAATGCACTGAAGACAAATCAAATCCATCTGTGCAATACTAGGATCTGGCTTAAACCAAAGCCCACTAGTATTGCCTGCCCGAACAGCATACGCACACAAGTGCATGTAAGTGATCGTAGCCCTGCCGTAAAACCGTACGGCCTCTACAAGTTTCGCTCAATGCAGGGTAACTCTCTGTGTGGGACTCTAAAGACTCGATACTACGCTGGCAGTGGGTTTAACCACAGACCGCAAGCGGCACTAGCTGTACGTAACGGTCCCCAGGTAAATGTCGATAAGAAGCCCGATGAGGTAAACCCATCCGAACTCCTACTGAGCTTGTATGTAACAATCTCCGTACAGTCCGGTCTGTTCGTCTGATACATCGCATGGCGGGCCTAGGGGGGCGGTGAACGTCAGTCCCCTAATAGCGGTACAAGTCGTGTCGGAGTGTAGCCCAGAACACCCTGAGATAACACTGGAAACCTACCAGTATATCTCGCTTGCCCTGGCCAGGGACTACTTGTGTAATGGCTCTCCTAGACACAGCGCGATGTCAATCCCCAATACTGGGAGAGACGAATCCTGTGTAACCGTCACTGCCTCCAAGTGCTTCGGGACTGCACCCAACTACTACCTGTTTGCACGACTCCTTTGAGCCGTGGTAGGGTAGTAATCTAAGTACAGTGGGAACACACTCGAGGCGAAGTGACAGTGTCAAGTCGGCGGACTAAGCTGTACTCATGTCACCTGGGAACTGATAACCGACGATAGGTATAATACCAACCAACAGTTCCCGACGAGTCCTGTCCAGTGTACTCGTAACCTAACGAGCACCCGCATACTATCTCAAGTACGACGTACTAACGGCTGTGGGACAGACCGTCTCCCCCGTTGGGATGAGAAGCGCATACGCTAGTCTACTCCGAAGTTTCGATGCCCTGTCTCGATAGTCCTACGACTAGGGACCTATATAAGGATGTGCTTATGGATTACCCAGCCACCACGAGTGTGAGCGCCATCACAACGCTGGTAATCAAGCAAAGATCCTAAGGGCTCTACTAATATGTATGTAAGCGATATGCTAAAAGAAACACATGCACATATTGAAGTAGAGACAAACCAAGTAGCATACTACCATTTTGAGCAAGATTGTTTATACAGCTGTGAATATCCAAAGCTTCCATCAAGTAATATACAAGCTAGTATGATACAGTAATGGCCTCTAGGGCATATACACTAACAATCTCCTACTTGCACTAAGGCCATTGTAACGTTTTGAAAATCGTTTCGGTGAAATTTCGAAAAAAATCGGTAAAATAAGGGGGTTTTCTGTAAAAAAGTCAAAATACAAATATCTTATTATAAAAATTAAATATACATATTTTAGCTATGTAATTGCTATTATTTGGTGTTTATTGAGCCGCTGGTGAAATTTCAAATTTTCTGAAAAAAATATTATTTTATTATTATTTTAAGCCGTCACTAATACATTTAATTAGGGAAAATTACAAATTGGAATGAGTTGAAACAAATTTTGTGCATCATAAAACATTAAATAAAATTTTATCATGTGGTTTTTGGAACGAAATCATTTGCCAAAACGGTTTAGAAATTATTGAAGAAAAAAGGCTTTTTTTTAGCGTAAATGGATGTTTGGGGTATTGTATTTATCATTTTTCATCACCCCACACCCGTACCCACACCCACACACCCCCATTCACTTCTCCCCTTGGCTGAATTCAGCAGCCCCCATCTTTTTCCCCACTTGAATTTCAAAGGAAAGAAATGAAAGGAAAGAAAAGAAAATGGATAAATTAGTTAGACTTTTGACTTTGCTTTGACCTTGACTTTCTCCCCCCACTTTCTCTACCTCCCACTCTCTCCTCTCCCCCTCCCATTCCAGCCGAAATCTCTCTCTAAGTGCACGAAAGGCGTATCACTGCACTGCAAGCATGTAATAACTATACAGAGTGCAGGAACCAATTCGTCTGCATGCATACGCACAAAACCAACTCAACTGTTTAAAACCGTAAAATCACAAACATGAGAAACTAAAGCACGAAAATGATATCAAGTGCAACACTGTGCAAAGATCATAAATTCTCAATCATCAAAATCAAATCATACGAATAAATCACCCAAAACATCGAAATCAATAATGGCGGAACAGTACCGCTCAAGCGCATCCTCTAAGAATCTCGGCCAACTGTCACGGTCACTAGTGGGACGTCTCGTCGATGATCATGAACTCTGTCCTGCTGATGTGCGTAACCAGGTCCACTCCTGGGTCAAGGTCTTCACTGTGAATTACCAATCTTTCGGTCCATCGGCTCATCAGCCCTGCCGGGTGTGCTAACGGGGATGATCCAGTTCTGGCACGTCTCTTGTCATCTCCCGGTCAATCATCACGACCACTCGTAAGACAGCTTATCACTGGCGTCGGCCTCTGGCTCTCTGAATGTACATGACACATCTGATCCTGGGTGCAAGTATCATTGCAGCAGTGTCCTGGAAGGAATCCTGCTCACGGTCTATTCCATGCCTCGTCTCTGCCCACTGTCCGGAAGTCGTTGTCCTTTCCTATATCTGCATCTTGCTCTGGAACGACTACATACTCATTGCGAGTCCTTCTGGAAGGTAAGTCCAAGTACCATGCCTCGGCATACGCATCGTATCTCTGATGTCGGCGGAGTGGAACGTCATCTCATCTAGATCTGGTACGAACCTCTTACTCCACCTTTCTCTAATGTTGTCTGCTATGCTTTGGACTCGTTTCGTCGCGGCCGCATGGACTGAGCTCCAACGACTATTCTCGTATCTGGAGTCTCCCAAGAATGCATCTCACCACCAAGCATCCGATTGAAGTCGAACCATTCGATCGATTCGTCGAAACCTCGTAATCCCCCAAGAGCTCAACATCTTGGTACAGTTTAATAGTATCGAATATATATACCACAGCATCGGTGGTCCAGCCGTAGAAGGGCAAACCCAAGCCTTACTAATGGCGCCTCAGAACTGCCGCAAACCCGAAGGTTCAAAGGCTTTCACACGGTCATTATGTCGAGTTAGGGTTTCATTCTTCTAGAGGGACCATAGAATTGCCTGCATGTCTTTCCGAATACTTTAAACTTGGAATAATAGGTTTCCGACATTCGATCGTCTCTGTCGACCCTCACGTCTCTGCGTAAAGTCGTCTCTAGCTGGAATCAATCTATCTGATGACCTCGCATCGGGGTAAGCGAACGAACCACCTGTCATAGTCATTCATCATCGGGTGACAAGCGACCTTCTATCATTTATTCGTACAACTCTCCCCGCAATAGCTCCAACATATGGGGCGATATCTCGTCGCTCGCAGCAACAGCTGGCTCACTCGTCTGCATGCTGAACAGTGCCTCAATTATCATGAATAAGCAATACACCAACGGTCATCAAAATCTGGCTGGCCTCTGTCAGTGGCCCAATCCTCTGATACTGATCGGCACGTCCGAGAAATCTCATACAGCGACCCATCAAATGCTCGTGGCGCGAAAACACCGTAAAAAGACACATCTCCGCAATCGTGTGTCGCCGGAATTTCGCCCTGGTCAGTCCTCGTTCGTGACGAGCTTGTGCTGACCGCAACTCTAGCCGTAGCTCTCCCTGCCCGTAACCGTAGCAGCAAAACCATGACTTGTACTGATGAGGCTAGATCGGAATGAATATAATACTGAACAAGGAAATGTACATCCTAAGGCTTCAGAAGTGGAGTGGCGTGTCGTAAATATGCCGCGGAACATACCAACGGTACGTCACTCTACTTTAGTCACCTATTCCATCAACCAAGGGTCATCCTACGCTCCGAAGGTTAAAACCTAACGCATTGATACCAACTTTGTCACGACCCGAAAGTACGGAACATGACCGGCACTTAAACTACGAACGTCTCGAGGCGTACGTAATCTAAGTAAACCGAAAACCCAGAAATCCAAACCAAGAAAAGTAGTAGAGTGCAGGAAAAACCAACTTAAAGCAAGTAGTTTCAATAGCATAAGCCGAATTATGCGGTTTTTAAAAACATCAAAAATTTACTGAAAATTTCGGCAAAGTCTCCTTTGTAAATACTGGCCCCCAAACGGGAAACAACATGAATAGTATACGAAATCAAGAAAAAGGCATCCCCAAGCGGGAGCTAGCTCTTCGTCAATCGACGGTCACAACCACACAAGCAATATAATATACAACGCCAACGGCGAGGATCAAAACTCAAAAGGAAACTCAAAACCACCAGAAATATAACGAGCGACTCTAAGGTCGAAAGAATAAACAACACTGGTCTCTATCTTAATAAATACATGTTTGGTTGATGGAATTTACTAGATACAACGGAATAATATTATACAAGGTAATATGATGGGTACGATACAAGAAAAACCCACCTACTAGCAAGTCACCCAAATGAAACTGAGCCCGCAAAGCCGTAATTAAACCTATACGGAAAAACCTGCAAGAAACTGGGGCACAACGGGGGTGAGTTGCCAACTCGTGAATAGAAAAACATCTACGCACAGAAATCGCATAAATAACGCAATCCTAGGTCAAAGATCATAATATATCCTCGAAAATGTATATAACATGCAGCCTATAACAATGGCTAGGGTAAATATCTAACCCGAGTGTAAACTCATGTGCCCGTGTCAGTGCCTCAGGTAGCAATATATCATATGAATGAGGTATGCATGCATGAAAACAGAATACATGTAAATGAAGAAACAGAATACATGTAAATGAAGAAACTGTTTTCATGCATGCATACCTCATTCATATGATATATTGCTACCTGAGGCACTGACACGGGCACATGAGTTTACACTCGGGTTAGATATTTACCCTAGCCATTGTTATAGGCTGCATGTTATATACATTTTCGAGGATATATTATGATCTTTGACCTAGGATTGCGTTATTTATGCGATTTTTGTGCGTAGATGTTTTTCTATTCACGAGTTGGCAACTCACCCCCGTTGTGCCCCAGTTTCTTGCAGGTTTTGCCGTACAGGTTTAATTACGGCTTTGCGGGCTCAGTTTCATTCGGGTGACTTGCTAGTAGGTGGGTTTTTCTTTTATCGTACCCATCATATTACCTTGTATAATATTATTACGATGTATCTAGTAAATTCCATCAACCAAACATGTATTTATTGAGATAGAGACCAGTGTTGTTTATTCTTTCGACCTTAGAGTCGCTCGTTATATATCTGGTGGTTTTGAGTTTCCTTTTGAGTTTTGATCCTCGCCGTTGGCGTTGTATATTATATTGCTTGTGTGGTTGTGACCGTCGATTGACGAAGAGCTAGCTCCCGCTTGGGGATGCCTTTTTCTTGATTTCCTATACTATTCATGTTGTTTCCCGTTTGGGGGCCAGTATTTACAAAGGAGACTCTGCCGAAATTTTCAGTAAATTTTTGATGTTTTTAAAAACCGCATAATTCGGCTTATGCTATTGAAACTACTTGCTTTAAGTTGGTTTTTCCTGCACTCTACTACTTTTCTTGGTTTGGATTTCTGGGTTTTCGGTTTACTTAGATTACGTACGCCTCGAGACGTTCGTAGTTTAAGTGCCGGTCATGTTCCGTACTTTCGAGTCGTGACAAAGTTGGTATCAAAGCGTTAGGTTTTAACCTTCGGAGCGTAGGATGATCCTTGGTTGATGGAATAGGTGACTAAAGTAGAGTGACGTACCGTTGGTATGTTCCGCGGCATATTTACGACACGCCACTCCACTTATGAAGCCTTAGGATGTACATTTCCTTATTCAGTATTATATTCATTCCGATCTAGCCTCATCAGTACCAGTCATGGTTTTGCTGCTACGGTTACGGGCAGGGAGAGCTACGGCTAGAGTTGCGGTCAGCACAAGCTCGTCACGAACGAGGACTGACCAGGGAGAAATTTCGGCGACACACGATTGCGGAGATGTGTCTTTTTACGGTGTTTTCGTGCCACGAGCATTTGATGGGTCGCTGTATGAGATTTCTCGGACGTGCCGATCAATATCAGAGGATTGGGCCACTGACAAAGGCCAGCCAGATTTTGATGACCGTTGGTGTATTGCTTATTCATGATGATTGAGGCACTCTTCAGCATGCAGACGAGCGAGCCAGTTGTTGCTGCGAGCGATGAGATATCGCCCCATATGTTGGAGCTATTGCGGGGCGAGTTGTACGAATATATGATAGAAGGTCGCTAGTCACCCGATGATGAATGACTAGGACAGGTGGTTCGTTCACTTACCCCGATGCGAGGTCATCAGATAGATTGATTCCAGCTAGAGAAGACTTTACGCAGAGACGTGAGGGTCGACAGAGACGATCGAATGTCGGAAACCTATTATTCCAAGTTTAAAGTATTCGGAAAGACATGCAGGCAATTCTATGGTCCCTCTAGAAGAATGAAACCCTAACTCGACATAATGACCGTGTGAAAGCCTTTGAACCTTCGGGTTTGCGGCAGTTCTGCGGCGCCATTAGTAAGGCTTGGGTTTGCCCTTCTACGGCTGGACCACCGATGCTGTGGTATATATATTCGATACTATTAAACTGTACCAAGATATTGAGCTCTTGGGGGATTACGAGGTTTCGACGAATCGATCGAATGGTTCGACTTCAATCGGATGCTTGGTGGTGAGATGCATTCTTAGGAGACTCCAGATACGAGGATAGTCGTTGGAGCTCAGTCCATGCGGCCGCGACGAGACGAATCCAAAGCAGACAACATTAGAGAAAGGTGGAGTAAGAGGTTCGTACCAGATCTAGATGAGATGACGTTCCACTCCGCCGACATCAGAGATGCGATGCGCATGCCGAGGCATGGTACTTGGACTTACCTTCCAGAAGGAGTCGCGATGAGTATGCAGTCGTTCCAGAGCAAGATGCAGATATAGGAAAGGACAACGACTTCCGGACAGTGGGCAGAGACGAGGCATGGAATAGACCGTGAGCAGGATTCCTTCCAGGACACTGCTGCAATGATACTTGCACCCAGGATCAGATGTGTCATGTACATTCAGAGAGCCAGAGGCCGACGCCAGTGATATGCTGTCTTACGAGTGGTCGTGATGATTGACCGGGAGATGACAAGAGACGTGCCAGAACTGGATCATCCCCGTTAGCACACCCGGCAGGGCCGATGAGCCGATGGACCAAAAGATTGGTAATTCACAGTGAAGACCTTGACCCAGGAGTGGTCATGGTTACGCACATCAGCAGGACAGAGTTCATGATCATCGACGAGACGTCCCACTAGTGACCGTGACAGTTGGCCGAGATTCTTAGAGGATGCGCTTGAGCGGTACTGTTCTGCCATTATTGATTTCGATGTTTTGGGTGATTTATTCGTACAGTGTTGCACAGTGTTGCACTTGATGATTGAGGATTTACGATCTTTGCACAGTGTTGCACTTGATATCGTTTTCGTGCTTTAGTTTCACATGTTTGTGATTTTACGGTTTTAAACAGTTGAGTTGGTTTTGTGCGTATGCATGCACACGAATTGGTTCCTGCACCCTGTATAGTTATTATATGCTTGCAGTGCAGTGACACGCCTTTCATGCACTTAGATGCACTGGACTTCGATTTCGATTGTGATACTCGATATTTGTTTTGTGCACCCTGTGCACCTGATTGATTTTGCGCACGTTCGGCGCTTGATATTGGATTTCATGATTTCGTGCACGATGGATGCACCTGATTTGGATTTTCGCGCATGTTGGGCGCATGTTTTGAAGGGTGATTTTGGTGCACACCAGAGGCACTAAATTGAGAATTTTTCGTGCATGTCAGGTGCACCTGATTTTTCTGTCAGGCACACATGTTGCCTACGACAGATGTTTCGTGCACACCCGATGCACTTAGATGTTGTTTCTGTGCGCATGTATGACACATTCATGGATTTTGATTTCCGTGCGCACCAGACGCACGTAGCATTCATGTACATATTTTGGGGATTGATTTCGTATAGAGCAGTACGTTTTTATGATATTGCTATATGTTTTCATACTGAGCAGGACTAGTCAGAGGACAGTACCTGAATATATTTTGCATGCATTGATAGTTATTGAAGGGATTTCCAAAAAGCGAGCTATAGCCTCAGTATTTACCTACGTGTCTGATATGACACGAAATGTTTAAAACAAGGAGACCCTTCTAAATTGTTTTTAAAATGGCGGAACGTACATTTCAAACAAAGGTATATATGTATATAGTTATTTTCTTATGATAGACGTCCGCCATTTTGCAGTGTTATACGCGTTGCACAGCGACTTAAAGAGATTGGCATGCATTTCCTTCAGATACTTACAGATATAGATTCGATGTTTACATGTATAGTTTCGAGTTATATCATATTGGTTTGATTTGGATTTGGCATTGATGTCTTCTCCATGACTCTGATGATTGCGGGATGCTTGACGGAGTTTTGATTTGAGTTATATGCTCATTTTTCAAGCGCATGCGCTGCGCTACGATTTGTTTTATGTATTTACAATTTCGGAGCCCCAACGACTTGATGGGTTTTCTTAGATGTTTTAGTATTTGGGGGAGTTTGAATTTAAATTCGAGGACCGAATTTCTTTAAGGGGGGAAGATTGTAACGTTTTGAAAATCGTTTCGGTGAAATTTCGAAAAAAATCGGTAAAATAAGGGGGTTTTCTGTAAAAAAGTCAAAATACAAATATCTTATTATAAAAATTAAATATACATATTCTAGCTATGTAATTGCTATTATTTGGTGTTTATTGAGGCGCTGGTGAAATTTCAAATTTTCTGAAAAAAAAATTATTTTATTATTATTTTAAGCCGTCACTAATACATTTAATTAGGGAAAATTACAAATTAGAATGAGTTGAAACAAATTTTGTGTATCATAAAACATTAAATAAAATTTTATCATGTGGTTTTTGGAACGAAATCATTTGCCAAAACGGTTTAGAAATTATTGAAGGAAAAAGGCTTTTTTTTAGCGTAAATGGATGTTTGGGGTATTGTATTTATCATTTTTCATCACCCCACACCCGTACCCATACCCACACACCCCCATTCACTTCTCCCCTTGGCTGAATTCAGCAGCCCCCATCTTTTTCCCCACTTGAATTTCAAAGGAAAGAAATGTAAGAAAAGAAAAGAAAATGGATAAATTAGTTAGACTTTTGACTTTGCTTTGACCTTGACTTTCTCCCCCCACTTTCTCTACCTCCCTCTCTCTCCTCTCCCCCTCCCATTCCAGCCGAAATCTCCTCCTACAGCAGCCCCCCCTTCATTTTCCCTTCTCTTTTCTCTTCAAGACTTCATCAAAAATTGCCTCAAAATCCATCAAAAAAATCCCAAAACCCAAATCCGACTCCTACCCATTTTAGCTTAGCTCGTATAGCATGGATCTTTGTGAAAAGAGAGCATTTTGGGAGGCCATGGATGCTTGTGGATCTTCAAATGTTTTTGGGTATAATTCTAAACTTTTTTTCTTAGTTTGTTACTTAATTTCTTAAAGCTAATTTAATTAAGTGTTAATTTGGGTTATGTGAGTTTAATTGCATGATTAAAGATTTCAAGTTAGGGTTTGTTGTGGAAATGAGTTGTGTTTGATTGTGCATGGTTTAGTGATGTGGATTAACATATTTAGTTTTGTAGAAAACTAATCTAGTTGTTAATTACAAGTTGTTACTTGAAAAATGTCCAAATTAAGCTTTTTGTTGCAAACTAGTTTTTTTGATTTAATTCGAAATATGAGATTAAAAATATGGTTAGGGTTTTTATGATATTATTAACTTTATTAAGTGTAGTGTAACACTTTAGTTCATGGAAATCCAACCTAAATTGTAGTTTGTTCATTTTTGCTATGAAATTGTTAAAAGGGGTATTTTGTAAACTAGAATATTAGGGTTTTTGGAATTTAATGAGATTAAATTCCGGAAATTGTTTCTATGACTTATTTAAGATATTTAATAAGTATATTGGCCACTACATTCATTTAAACATCATGTTTTGTACAAAAACGGCGAATTGTGCTTGCTAGATTTTTGGAAAAATGACTTTTTAAGTGAAATTGGGGTTTTTGTGAGTTTTAACCTAGTTTATATTAAAATTAGTGTTCGTGAATGTGCAAATGAGTGGGATTGGATTTTTCTCGATGGTTTGACGTTTGTACATCGACATCGAGGGTTGGTTTAACTATTCTTGCATGCGTAGGCGATAGGTTTGGACCTATGCGTGATACGCGTGCCGATTTGATTTTCATATGCCGTTTTGATTTCGAATTTAGTTTTAATGCGATATGGTGCGTTATTATATGTAGGTACCCCCCTGTGGACTTCGAGACGACAAGAAAGCGCGTGGCGACGTCGGCACCGACTAGCGAGGACCAGGTGAGTAGATTTATATCTACGGGGAGAAGTCGGGTGTATGGCGTATAGCACCCCCGCAGTCTGTGGTGGTGTATACGGATGCGTATACACACCAACAATTATTATATGTTATTTAGGATTAATAACGATGCTTAGGATGGATATTGGTGTGTTGGATTATTTTAGCGTTGCGAACCCTAGGTAGTGTTGCACTATACATACACACATACATACTTGCATACTTTCCTATTGTTATGTGCTCATGGGATTCTTTATGGTTATGTGTTCACATGGGTATGGGACTATGTGTTCACATACGGATTGAGGATGATACTTAGGATTGAGCTGAGTCGATGAGATTTGATTTGAGGCCGTGAGATCGGTGATATAGCAGGGTTCGTATCTTAGATACGACATGACGTTGTAGCGGGTCCTTGACGTAGTGTTTCACACACGTCCATGCATACGTAGGCGGTATCAGTATGGTACTAGACGTAGATCAGTACCCCGATCATGATAATTGATAAAGAGGATACCAGGTGAATAGTATAATGAATGTGATATTGACCCGTACCCAGATTTGGGACGCCGTACGACGGATTTACGTACGAGCTATATTGATGATTGATCCGCACTCTTGACTTGGGATGCCAGATTATAGATATGGTATCGTCTATGATATTATTGAGGCGGGATCACCGACTATACATATACAGGTAGGTATATGTATCGACTCAGATGTTAGGCGGTTTCCTTACCTGTAGTCCAGCTTATTAGCTTAGCCCTTTAGTTTAGTTTAGTTGTTAGATTAGATTCGATTCTTACCTATTTCAAAACTAACGAATCGTGGGTATTTTAAAAGACAGCCCAAGGGATCTTACGGATATTTCAAAAGACGTATCTTTTCATAAAAACACCGCAGCCCCTATTTTCAAAACCCCATGATTCGTGTTATTTCAAAAGGCACCATTTGTAGGACTTATATTAGATTAATACTGATTAGTTATCGTTGTGTCTAGTATTCAGCTCCCGCACATTATTGTTGTTCGCTCTGCCTCGCATACTTATTTTGCTGCATATTCCATTATTGATATCATGCTGTTAGGACACCAGCACCATTACCGATGATGCGTATGTACCACATACACTTACTTGCCGGCTCACACACATCTTTATCGGTAATTCCCATGTCACGTACACTTAGAAAATACTATTGCTTGACTTAGCTTGTTAGTTAGTAGTTTGATATAATATTAGTGTACCTGCCTTATATGCCAGTTTAGACATTGTAGTTATTACTTGTCACTTCATGCATACTGTTATTCAATTGTTCATGCCTAGTTTATTAATCATACATTGCACATACCATATGCATTCATTATCATTGACATATGCACTTGTGATGATTTCTTGAGATTTAGGATATTTCTGGATTTCGGGGAAAGCCGCAAAATTTACAACTTACGATCTTTTAAAAGATAAAATGTTGCGGTTTTCTAGTGATGTAAAGTGTCGTCCACCATGAGTTTGCCGTGGTTTTCGAGATCCGTGTCGAGGAGTGGAGGAACCGTCACGGGTACATGGTGGGCCCGATATGGTACCCCGGGGCAAGAGGAATGTGTTGTTGACGTTGAGCCTGGCTGGGGAGCACTACCTACCGGTGATATTACCCGACGCGTCGGTATCCGGAGGATACCGTCGTGGTCTTGAGATGGATGGTAGGGGCCGGTCTGGACTGACGGCGCCCTAGATATTGAGATTGAGACATTGATATTTCGAGACAGTGAGATTTATGTTTTGTGTCGATGCTAGACACTGTTGATACTGATTTCATTTATGATACCTCAGTTTAAAAATACGAAGGAAATCTCACTAATTTATGAAAACAGTTTCTTCATTTACATGTATTCTGTTTTCATGCATGCATACCTCATTCATATGATATATTGCTACCTGAGGCACTGACACGGGCACATGAGTTTACACCCGGGTTATATATTTACCCTAGCCATTATTATAGGCTGCATGTTATATACATTTTCGAGGATATATTATGATCTTTGACCTAGGATTGCGTTATTTATGCGATTTCTGTGCGTAGATGTTTTTCTATTCACGAGTTGGCAACTCACCCCCGTTGTGCCCCAGTTTCTTGCAGGTTTTGCCGTACAGGTTTAATTACGGCTTTATGGGCTCAGTTTCATTCGGGTGACTTACAAGTAGGTGAGTTTTTCTTGTATCGTACCCATCATATTACCTTGTATAATATTATTCTGTTGTATCTAGTAAATTCCATCAACCAAACATGTATTTATTGAGATAGGGACCAGTGTTGTTTATTCTTTCGACCTTAGAGTCGCTCGTTATATTTCTGGTGGTTTTGAGTTTCCTTTTGAGTTTTGATCCTCGCCGTTGGCGTTGTATATTATATTGCTTGTGTGGTTGTGACCGTCGATTAACGAAGAGCTAGCTCCCGCTTGGGGATGCCTTTTTCTTGATTTCGTATACTATTCATGTTGTTTCCCGTTTGGAGGACAATATTTACAAAGGAGACTCTGCCGAAATTTTCAGTAAATTTTTGATGTTTTTAAAAACCGCATAATTCGGCTTATGCTATTGAAACTACTTGCTTTAAGTTGGTTTTTCCTGCACTCTACTACTTTTCTTGGTTTGGATTTCTGGGTTTTCGGTTAACTTAGATTACGTACGCCTCGAGACGTTCGTAGTTTAAGTGCCGGTCATGTTCCGTACTTTCGGGTCGTGACAGCCATGTACTGGCGTATCGAAGACCTATCATCTCAATCAGCCGCTCGAACTAAGTCTGGGGTAGGGCCTTCGTGAGTGGATCTGCAGTATTGTTCTCCGTATTTACTCTCTTCACCTCGATCTCCCGGCGATCTACGATCTCCCTGATCAGGTGGTACCGCCTCAAAATGTGCCTGGACTTCTGATGGGACCTGGGTTCCTTCGCTAAACCTATAGCGCCGTTGTTGTCGCAATACAGCGGTATTGGATCAACAATGGTAGGAACCACCTGAAGCACCGTGAGGAACTTCTTCATCCAGACAGCTTCCTTTGTGGCATCGCAAGCAGCTATGTACTCTGCTTCCATAGTTGAGTCTGCAACGGTCTCCTTCTTGGAACTTTTCCAGCAAACCGCCCCTCCATTGAGGGTAAAGACATAACCCGACATGGACTTGGAGACATCCTTGTCACTCTTGAAGCTGGAGTCAGCAAATGCCTCGAGCTGGAGGTCTTTTCCGCCATACACCAAGAACATCTCCTTAGTCCTTCTCAGGTACTTGAGAATGTTCTTTACCGCTATCCAGTGTTTCTCCCCTGGGTTCTACTGATACCGTCTTACAACGCTCAATGCGTATGCTACATCTGGTCTGGTACACAACATCGCATACATTATAGAGCCTACCACAGAAGCGTAGGGTATAATGGACATGCGATCCCTTTCCAAATCAGGCTTCGGAGACATCTCTTTGGAGAGGGTGATCCCGTGACAAGCCGGTAAATTACCGCGCTTGGAATCTTCCATACTGAATCTTTTCAGTATGGTGTCGATGTACCTTGACTGTGAAAGTCCCAACATCCTCTTAGATCTATCACGATAGATCTGGATCCCCAGAATGTAGTTGGCATCGCCCAGGTCCTTCATGGAGAACCTCTGCGACAAGAATCCTTTGACTGACTGTAGCATAGGAATATCATTTCCTATTAGGAGAATGTCATCCACGTACAAGATGAGGAATACCACAGTTCTCCCTACAATCTTTCTATAAATGCATGGTTCATCTGGGTTTTTGATAAAGTCGAATTCTTTGACAGTATCATCAAAGCAGATGTTCCAACTCCGCGATGCCTGCTTAAGTCCATAAATAGACTTGAGCAACTTGCACACTCTACCGCTGCTCCCACTTTGATTGAATCCCTCCGGCTGATCCATATAGACGCACTCTTCCAAATTTTCATTTAGGAAAGCCGTCTTTACGTCCATCTGTCAGATTTCATAATCATGGAAGGCAGCAATGGCAAGAAGGATCCCAATGGATTTCAGCATAACCACTGGAGAAAAGGTCTCGTCATAGTCCAAACCAGGTCTTTGAAGAAAACCCTTTGCAACAAGTCTAGCTTTATAGGTCTCAACCTGCCCATCTACACCAATCTTCTTTCTGAAGATCCATTTGCAGCCTACGGGTTTTACCCCTTCTGGAGCAATGTCCAAAGTCCAAACTTTGTTGGTGTACATGGACTCCATCTCGGCCCATATTTGCATCCAGCCATTTTACCGAGTCGCCGCTCTGAATGGCTTGCTGGATGTCACGACCCAAATCTTTCAACTCGTGACCGGCACTTAACCACGCAATGTCTACAGGCGTAACGCGACTAAGTAAGCCGAACCCAGAAATCAAAACCATTTAAAAGTAGTGAGTGTTCAAAACATTTAATTAAAAACATTTAGAAAACCTTAATTGGTTCAGTGAGGTTCTTTTAAAAGTTAAATTATCCTTATAATAATTTTGGCAGCATTTCCTTTGTAAAAGTAACCCGAAAATCGGGTAAAAACAGGATATAAGTGAAAATGAGATATGATGAACAAAGCATCCCCAACCGGGAGCAATCACGCCCAACGGCGAAAACCATCACCACAAGAGTAATATACGATGCCGTAGCGAAGAATGAGCAATAAGTAACACCCCAGAATAATAACTGCAAATAAAAAGTCGGCTCCCACGAGCTCGACACCAGAATACAAAAAAATATACATCATCGTCCTCACACGGTCTCTAAGTCAAGTATATATATGGTAGATGGAGAATACTAGATACAAAAGTGTGTACAATAAAAGTAACCAGATACCACAACCCACCTAAATAGCAAAATAGCTCTCGCTCCAACTATAGTGGTATCTGAAGCCAAAAGATGCAAAAAGGCAGCCTGCCGCGACTACTCTGAGGGGCAACCTGCAAATACTGTGGCACAACGGGGGTGAGTTGCCAACTCGTGAATAGAGATAACATATAAAGGTAATCACGAGCATGCACGTGCTGCGCTACGCTATCATATGCTAGCAGGTAAATCTATATGCGACAAGCAGTAAGTGCAATAATCATGCAAATGCTCTGTCAGATAAAATAACTACAGGATGAGATACATGATAATCACTGTTGAGCATGGGACAAACAACATCTACACGAAATATCAATCGTGGAAAAATAATCGGTGCCCAAGCTGCACCCAAATCCCAAATAAGCTCAGGCACCGGCACTCTCCTCGGCCCTCCAATCCTGTAAAACTCTGAGAATCACAAGTGCCCAATATCGGTATCCAAAATATCATAAATACTCGTGTCCAGCATCAACACGCAAATCCTCATACATCGGACTCCGTAGGTCCGGATCAGCCCACGGGTTCCGTCTGCGGTAACGGCCCTAGGCCCCGGCAGTACGGATCATCCCGCATCCATCTCTCGACTTTGGTCGGTATCCTCCGGATAACCACCAGGTCCAACCAATCACCGGTAAGTACTCGCCCACCTCCAGGCTCAATCGGCAAAGTCCATCGATCATCTCGCCGAGGGGAACCAAACCGGGTCCACCACGAACCCGCAAACGGATCATCCACTCCTCGAATCGGGTTTCAAGCAGACGTCTCAGCACCGAGAAAACGCGTGGTGGACGCACCAAAATATCATATCACGAGGAACCGGGTTTTCAAATAGTGCATCTTTTCTTAAATAATTCCACGGTCCTCAAAACCAGAAATCACATAAAATCCAACACCAAAGAGTAAATCAAATACGATGTGCTAAGTACAACAAGTTATCATAATATAGGTACAAGGGAGAAACCGCTTTTCTTAAGATAGTTCAGTTTTTTAAAGACAGCATGCGGCTCCCAATATCTATGGAAATCATATCGAATCATATGTGAAATGAACTACAGCATAATGATCATGGAAATTCTACAGTGAGTGTGTCATGGAAATTACTAACGGTGTGTGAGTAACATGCAGATTGGTGCTCGTGCAACATAAACCGTTAGTAATAGTGCGGTGTTCTATCAATTCTAAGTTTTGATACATGTAGCAGGGAATGCAGTATGCAACAACAGTATCCATGAACAGTCCATGTAGGTAAATGCAATGTGTAGCTATAAAGTCCTATCAGCCCTGACGTAGAACGCCATGCGTGCGATATCCCCGTAGATGTTAAATCTACTCACCGAAGTCTCGCGCTAAGTGTAGCCGGCGACTTTTTTCACCTTCTTCGCAGCGTCCGTCTCACTCGCCTGTGAACCTAGATTTACACAATTTAACACACATAAGCTCAAATCTACCATAAACGAAATATTAAGGTCAAACTAGAAACCCGCGTTGCAAACCAAGCGCGCGTGTGCGCGATACGCTAAAATGTGTGATCACGCTCCTGAAGCTAACCTGACGCGTCACGATACGCAGCACAACCCAAAACCACACACGTATCACGTGTGTCGCGGAGATTTAAAATACGGAAAATAGGGTAATAGGTCCCAGATTTTTATACAGAAATATTTTTATAAAAATAAATATACGAACACACTCCAAATACCAGCAGACACCAACCACAAAACCCCCAACCCACCATCCTCCCATCTGGCCGCAATTTGCGGCCAGAATGAGTTTTTCGACGGCCTGGGTAGGGGGTTAGGCTCCCGGGTTTGGTGTGTACACTCCATACATACTGTGTATATCCCAGTAAATTTCAATTTTATTCTGAAACACCCCGGGTAGTAGCAGTTTCAACAGAACCCAATTTCAAGCTAAAAGTCACACTTTGCACTAAAATGATACTTTAGGATATTTTTGTGAAATATGAAATAAACCCAAGTCCAAAACCACACTAATATCACATTACCAAGCTAATCAAGCCATAAAAAGTTAATTTTTATCACAACCTCACTAGATCCCTTAATAAAGCACAAAACATGCATAAAATGTGATATTTTGCTAGAAATAATTTAAGTTATGAAAAAGAGGTGCTAAGGGTGAGTTAATACCTTCAAAACACCTTAAGAAACAACAAAAATCCCTGCTTTTTCCTCAAGTGTGCAGATCCACCACCAAACACCTCAAAAGCTCATTTTTTTCTATGGTTTGTGAAGGAAAAGTGTTGTTTTGAGTAGGGTTTAAATAGGAGTTTAATGAGGAATGAAAAGAGAAGAGAGAAATGGAGAAAATGGTGTTGTTGCTGCCTTTCTTCCTGCTGGAGCTCAGAAGTGAGGGAAAGAAAGAGAAAAGAGAGAGAAGCAAAGGTCAAACAATGTCAAATCCCATACCTAACCACCATACCTTCACTTCTATTTAAATTTGCACTATAAAAAGGGGTTTTGACTTGTTTAAATGGGTGGGATAAATAAAACCATGCAAGAAAAGAAAAAGGGTTAACATAATACACTTTTTAACCAAAGTCACAAAAATGTGCTAAGTGTGCATGTGTACACTAACACAATTTCCAATTAGGGTAAACACAACTAAAAATAATTAACAACCCTGTAAATATATATATATATATATATATATATATATATATATATATCCATATAAACACTCCACAACACAAAACCCGCTAGCCAAGAAGGAAAATAAGATATCCATTTTTTTACGAAAAACACGCACCCTAGCTAAATAACGAGAAAACATTCTAAACGAATTTCAAGGTGTTACAATCTACACCGCTTAAAGAAATTCGGTCCCGAATTTAAAAATCTAACTATACATACCTTCAAAAAGATGGGGATACCTCCTCCTCATCTGGCTCTCGGTCTCCCAAGTGACCTCCTCGCCGCTCTGGCCACGCCAAAGTACCTTGACTGACGGTATGTCCTTCGATCTCAATTTCTTCACTTGTCGATCCAAGATCATCACCGGCTGCTCTGCATAGGAAAGGTCACGCTCAAGCTGGATCGTCGGGTGCTGAATCGTATGCGAAGGATCATGAAGATATCTGTGGAGCATCGAAACGTGAAATACCGGGTGCACGTCTGGAAAACTGGGCGGAAGGGCTAAACGATACACAACCGCACCAACTCGCTCGAGGATCTCGAAGGGGCCCACATACCTGGGACTAAGCTTCCCCTTCTTCCCAAATCACATCACACCTTTTATTGGGGAGACCCTCAAGAAAACATGATCACCAACAGAAAACTCAAGTCTGCGCCGCCGACGGTCCGCATAAGATCTCTGCCTACTCTGGGCTGCTTTCATCCTATTGCGAATCAACTGGATCTTCGCGGTCGTCTCCTCCACAATCTGCGGCCCTAAGATACTGCTCTCACTGAGCTCTGTCCAACAGGCGTGCGATCTACATCTCCTCCCATAAAGAGCCTCAAACGGTGCCATCTGAATGGTCTGCTGGTAGCTGTTGTTATAGGAGAACTCTACTAAGGGCAAATGATGATCCCAGCTACCTCCGAAATCTAATACGCATGCTCTGAGCATGTCCTCGAGAGTCTGAATAGTCCGCTCTGACTGTCCGTCGGTCTGCGGATGAAATGCTGTACTGAAACTCAAGCGGGTGCCCAAAGCCTCCTGAAGCCTCTGCCATAGTCGGCTGGTAAACTGGATGCCTCTGTCGGACACAATACATGTCGGAACTCCGTGTAGTCGTACAATCTCATCAATATAAATCTGGGCATATTGAGCAATTCCGAAAGTCGTCTTCACCGGTAGGAAGTGAGCCGCTTTCGTCAGACGATCTACGATCACCCAGATGGAGTCATACCCTCGACTAGTCCTGGGTAGACCCACAATAAAATCCATAGAAATCTGTTCCCATTTCCACTCCGGAATGGGCAATGGCTGTAGCTCTCCCGCGGGCCTCTGATGCTCAGCCTTGACTTGCTGACAAGTCAGGCATCTCGACACAAAATCTGCAATGTCCCTCTTCATTCCGTCCCACCAGTAAGCATCTCTCATATCGTGGTACATCTTGGTGAAACCTGGATGAATACTATACACCGATCGATGTGCCTCCTCGAGAATCTCACGCCGCAGTCCCTCAGCATCTGGTATGCACAATCTGGTCCCAAATCGTAGTATCCCCTGATCATCGATCATGAACTCGGAAAATCTGCCCTGTCCTATCTGCGTCCTGATCTCTGAACAACGGTCATCACTGTGCTGTGCCTCATATATACGGTCAAGCAACTGTGGGCGTGCACGAACATGCGCAATCTGTCCTCCGATCGGCGTAAACTCAAACTGTACCCGGCTGTCGCATAAGATCTGCCAATCTGCCGACGACTGCCTCTGTACTGCGCTCAAACGACATAGACTACCTCCGGGCCTCCTACTCAAAGCATCTGCCACCACATTAGCCCTGCCTGGGTGGTACAAGATCTCGCAGTCATAGTCCTTCACTAACTCCATCCATCGGCGCTGTCTAAGGTTCAGGTCTCGCTGCAGGAAGATATACTTTAAGCTCTTATGATCAGTAAATATCGGGCACGACTCTCCATACAAATAATGTTGCCAGATCTTAAGTGCAAAGATCACTGCAGCTATCTCCAAATCGTGAGTGGGGTAGTTCTGTTCATGTTTCTTCAATTGCTGCGAAGCATACGCGATCACCCAATCATGCTACATCAGAACACACCCTAGCCCCACTAGAGAAGCATCACAATATACCATAAATCCACCTGACCCTGAAGGCAAAGATAATACTGGCGCCGTAGTCAGTAGAGCCCGTAACTGCTGAAAACTGTGCTCACACTCCTCTGTCCAAACGAAAGGAACTCCCTTCCGGGTCAACCCGATCAAAGGTGTAGCAATGCGAGAGAAATCCTGTACAAATCGCCTGTAGTAGCCGGCCAGCCCTAGAAAGCTGCGAATCTCCGTAACTGATGTGGGTCTGGGCCAACTCCGAACGGCCTCGATCTTCCTCGGGTCTACACATATACCGTCTCGTGAAATCACGTGCCCCAGAAGTCTACGCTGTCCAGCCAGAAAGCACACTTGGAGAATTTGGCGAAAAGC
The DNA here is from genome assembly GCA_030015575.1 of Agapanthus africanus. Lineage (NCBI taxonomy): Eukaryota > Viridiplantae > Streptophyta > Magnoliopsida > Asparagales > Amaryllidaceae > Agapanthus > Agapanthus africanus. The sequence goes on along the minus strand of CM057350.1, from coordinate 311,131,102 downwards.
TGATGCTCTCTCAAGGTCTGCAGTGTAATCCGCAGGTGCTGCTCGTGCTCCTCTCTACTCCGAGAATACACCAGAATATCGTCAATGAATACAATGATGAACAGATCAAGATACGGCCGGAAAATACGGTTCATCAAATCCATGAATGCTGCTGGCGCATTGGTGAGTCCGAACGACATCACCAAAAACTCGTAATGGACGTAGCGCGTGCGGAAAGCTGTCCTAGGAATGTCCTCCTGTCGAACCCGCAGCTGATGATAGCCTGATCGCAAATCGATCCTCGAAAAGTATCCTGCCCCCTGAAGCTGGTCAAACAAATCGTCGATACGCGGAAAAGGATATCTGTTCCGCACTGTAACCCTGTTCAGCTGGCGATCGTCGATACACAGACACAAACTGCCGTCCTTCTTCTTGACGAACAGGACTGGAGCACCCCAAGGAGAAACACTGGGTCGAATAAGTCCCTTGTCCAGCAAATCTTGCAACTGACCCTTCAATTCTCGAAGTTCCGCCGGGGCCATCCGATAGGGCGGTATAGAAATAGGCCCCGCGCCAGGAACCAAATCAATACAGAAAGAAATGTCGCGCTCGGGTGGTAGCCCAGGAAGCTCGTCAGGGAACACATCATGGAACTCGCTAACAACCGGAACCTGATCCAGAGGAACCTTTGTAGCTCTAGTATCACAAACATAGGCGAGAAATCCCTGACATCCCTTCCTCAAAAGCTGTCCAGCGCGAAATGAAGAAATCACACAGTGTGGGCCGGCACCACGGTCTCCCAACACAACAAAAACCGACTCGCCGGGAAAACAAAATCTAACTGTCTTCCCACGGCAGTCCACAGAAGCATAGCACGTGGCTAACCAATCCATGCCCAAAAGAACGTCGAAGTCCAACATCTCGAGAAGGATCAAATCGACAGGCAGCTCTCTCTCGCCAATACAGACGGTACAGGATCGGAACACGTGCCTAGCAACAAACAACTCTCCCACAGGAGTAGTCACAACAAGCGGATGATCAAGCAAACCGGACTCTCTACCCAAACTCGGCACGAAGTGTGTAGATACGTACGAGTGCGTGGATCCAGGATCGAACAATACGTGTGCATCAACAGAACATACGGGAAGGATACCTGAGACCATCGCATTGGACGCCTGCGCGTCCTGATGCGTCAAAGAAAAAACTCGTGCCTGCCCTCCACCTGTGACTGACTGTCCTCTGCCTCGGTCATCCCGTCCCCTCTGAGCAACTCCTCCACGCCCAAGACCTCTTTGTGTATGAGTCTGACACGGAGTAACAGTAGGAACAACAGGCAACGCCCTCTGGGGTGGTGAAGGTAGTAAGGTGACGTGCGGTGCTGCTGTCTCCCTCCGGTGAATCTCAGGACAATCTCTGACGAGGTGAAGTAAACTGCCGCATCTATAGCAACCTCACGACGACTGCAGACTCTCCCCTGGATACGAACTAAATATCTGGCCTCGTCCCGAATCTCTGCCACTCCTCGTGCCTGAACGATACCTGTTGCGGCGTTTGAATGTCTGTCTCCGTGCTGATATACCAGTACGATCTCTCTTCGGCTCTGGAACTACCGAAGTCTCAGCAAGGCGCTCCTCGACTAATAGAGCTGCATCTACCGCTGCTGCATATGTCTCGTAGTGCTGCGCTCTGATCGCAAGGAACAGTGGTGTAAGCAAGCCTCGAACAAATCTCTTGACTCGTAACTCCTCGGTAGCCACTAGATACGGCGCATAGATAGATAGCTCTATGAACAGCACATCATACTCTGCCACTGACATCTCCGCAGTCTAGCGTAAGGACTCGAACCTGCGTGCTCTAGCATCTCTGACACTCAGGGGAAAAAAGCGGGCAAGGAATAGCGCCACGAACTCTGTCCAGGTCATAGGAGGAAGACCTGCTGCTCTGCCCTTCTCGACTGATTCGTACCATTTCTGCGCATGACCTTCTTGGCGAAAGCTCGCGAACTCAACCCATCTCACATCTGCGCATCTGAGGGAACGACATATCCGAGCCATCCTATCAATAAAGGACTGTGGGTCCTCGGCTGCATCGGTGCCTGTGAAGACCGGAGGCTTCAGTCTCATGAACTCTGATAGCGATACTGTAATCACCTCCGTAGCTGCAGGGGCAACTGGCTATGCGGTAGGTACCATCGCGGTGTCTGTAACGGGTGGAGCTACCTCTGGTCGCTACGCTCGAAGCGTCTCAACTAGCGATCCTATCATCTGGCGCATCTCCTGCATGCTGGATCCCACCGTCTGGCGCATCTCCTGCATACCAGCCCCTAGCATGGCGATCTGATCTGTCACGGGAGGAACAGCCTGCACGGGTACAACCGGTGTACTGCCCGGATCAGTCCTCGTCTCAGACGAATCAACTCGAATCTCGGCCCTCGCCGCCGCTCTCTGCACCCTCGTAGTCTTTGGCGGCATAATGGCTGAAAGGAAAATAGGATTCGATAAGGATGCAGAAATCGAATCGCAAAAATGTATATACTCAAAAGGAATTTAAATCAATAAGTCCTAAGGTCGCTTTGGCGGAGTACCGTGTCGTGAGTATGCCGCGGAACATACGCACGCTACGCCACTCTGCTTCAGCTACCTACTCCATCATACCAGGGTCATCCTAGGAACACTCCGAAAGGTAAAACGTACGCTCTGATACCAACTTTGTCACGACCCGAATCTTTCGACTCGTGACCGGTACTTAACCACGCAACGTTTACAGGCGTAACGCGACTAAGTAAGCCGAACCAAGAAATCAAAACCATTTAAAAGTAGTGAGTGTTGAAAACATTTAATTAAAAACATTTAGAAAACCTTAATTGGTTCAGTGAGGTTCTTTTAAAAGTTAAATTATCCTTATAATAATTTTGGCAGCATTTCCTTTATAAAAGTAACCCGAAAATCGGGTAAAAACAGGATATAAGTGAAAATGAGATATAATGAACAAAGCATCCCCAACCGGGAGCAATCACGCCCAACGGCGGAAACCATCATCACAAGAGTAATATACGACGCCGTAGCGAAGAATGAGCAATAAGTAACACCCCAGAATAATAACTGCAAATAAAAAGTCGGCTCCCACGAGCTCGACACCTGAATACAAAAAAATATACATCATCGTCCTCACACTGTCTCTAAGTCAAGTACATATATGGTAGATGGAGAATACTAGATACAAAAGTGTGTACAATAAAAGTAACCAGATACCATAACCCACCTAAATAGCAAAATAGCTCTCGCTCCAACTGTAGTGGTATCTGAAGCCAAAAGATGCAAAAAGGCAGCCTGCCGCGACTACTCTGAAGGGCAACCTGCAAATACTGTGGTACAACGCGGGTGAGTTGCCAACTCATGAATAGAGATAACATATAAAGGTAATCACGAGCATGCACGTGCCGCGCTACGCTACCATATGCTAGCAGGTAAATCTATATGCGACAAGCAGTAAGTGCAATAATCATGCAAATGCTCTGTCAGATAAAATAACTACAGGATGAGATACATGATAATCACTGCTGAGCAAGGGACAAACAACATCTAAACGAAATATCAATCATGGAAAAATAATCGGTGCCCAAGCTGCACCCAAATCCCAAATAAGCTCAGGCGCCGGCACTCTCCTCGGCCCTCCAATCCTGTAAAACTCTGAGAATCACGAGTGCCCAACATCGGCACCCAAAATATCATAAATACTCATGTCCAGCATCGACACGCAAATCCTCATACATCGGGCTCCGTACGTCCGGATCAGCCCACGGGTTCCGTCTGCGGTATCGGCCCTAGGCCCCGACAGTACGGATCATCCCGCATCCATCTCCCGACTCTGGTCGGTATCCTTCGGATAACCGCCAGGTCCAACCAATCACCGGTAGGTACTCGCCCACCTCCAGGCTCAATCGGCAAAGTCCATCGATCATCTCGCCGAGGGGAACCATACCGGGTCCACCACGAACCCGCAAACGGATCATCCACTCCTCGAATCGGGTTTCAAGCACACGTCTCAGTACCGAGAAAACGCGTGGTGGACGCACCAAAATATCATATCACGAGGAACCGGGTTTTCAAATAGTGCATCTTTTCTTAAAGAATTCCACGGTCCTCAAAACCAAAAATCACATAAAAATCCAACACCAAAGAGTAAATCAAATACGATGTGCTAAGTACAACAAGTCATCATGATGTAGGTACAAGGGAGAAACCGCCTTTCTTAAGATAGTTCAGTTTTTTAAAGACATCATGCGGCTCCCAATTTCTATGGAAATAATATCGAATCATATGTGAAATGAACTACAGCATAATGATCATGGCAATTCTATAGTAAGTGTGTCATGGTAATTACTAACGGTGTGTGTGTAACATGCAGATTGGTGCTCGTGCAACATAAACCGTTAGTAATAGTGCGGTGTTCTATCAATTCTAAGTTTTCATACATGTAGTAGGGAATGCAGTAGACAACAACAGTATCCATGAACAGTCAATGTAGGTAAATGCAATGTATAGCTATAAAGTCCTATCAGCCCTGAAGTAGAACGCCATGCGGGCGATATCTCCGTAGATGTTAAATCTACTCACCGAAGTCTCGTGCTAAGTGTAGCCAACGACTTGTTTCCCCTTCTTCGCATCGTCCGTCTCACTCGCCAGCGAACCTAGATTTACACAATATAACACACATAAGGTCAAATCTACCATAAACGAAATATTAAGGTCAAACTAGAAACCCGCGTTGCAAACCAAGCGCGCGTGTGCGCGATACGCTAAAATGTGTGATCACGCTCCTGAAGCTAACCTGACGCGCCGCGATACGCAGCACAACCTAAAACCATACACGTATCACGTGTGTCGCGGAGATTTAAGATACGGAAAATAGTGTAATAGTTCCCAGATTTTTATACAGAAATATTTTTATAAAAATAAATATACGAACACACTCCAAATACCAGCAGACACCAACCACAAAAACCCCAACCCACCATCCTCCCATCTGGCCGCAATTTGCGGCCAGAATGAGTTTTTCGGCGGCCTGGGTAGGGGGTTGGGCTCCCGGGTTTGGTGTGTGGACTCCATATATACTGTGTATATCCCAGTAAATTTTAATTTTATTCTGAAACACCCTGGGTAGTAGCAGTTTCAACAGAACCCAATTTCAAGCTAAAAGTCACACTTTGGACTAAAATGATACTTTAGGGTATTTTTGTGAAATCTGAAATAAACCCAAGTCCAAAACCACACTAATATCACATTACCAAGCTAATCAAGCCATAAAAAGTTAATTTTTATCACAACCTCACTAGATCCCTTAATAAAGCACAAAACATGCATAAAATGTGATATTTTGCTAGAAATACTTTAAGTTATGAAAAAGAGGTGCTAAAAGTGAGTTAATACCTTCAAAATACCTTAAGAAACACCAAAAATCCCTGCTTTTTCCTCAAGTGTGCAGATCCACCACCAAACACCTCAAAAGCTCATTTTTTTCTATGGTTTGTGAAGGAAAAGTGTTGTTTTGAGTAGGGTTTGAATGGGGGTTTAATGAGGAATGAAAAGAGAAGAGAGAAATGGAGAAAATGGTGTTGTTGCTGCCTTTCTTTCTGCTGGAGCTCAGAAGTGAGGGAAAGAAAGAGAAAAGAGAGAGAAGCAAAGGTCAAACAAGGTCAAATCCCATACCAAACCACCATACCTTCACTTCTATTTAAATTTGCATTATAAAAAGGGGTTTTGACTTGTTTAAATGGGTGAGATAAATAAAACCATGCAAGAAAAGAAAAAGGGTTAACATAATACACTTTTTAACCAAAGTCACAAAAATGTGCTAAGTGTGCATGTGTACACTAACACAATTTCCAATTAGGGTAAACACAACTAAAAATAATTAACAACCCTATATATATATATATATATATATATATATATATATATATATATATATATATATATATATCTCCATATAAACACTCCACAACACAATACCCGCTAGCCAAGAAGGAAAATAAGATATCCATTTTTTTACGAAAAACATGCACACTAGCTAAATATCGAGAAAACATTCTAAACGAATTTCAAGGTGTTTCACTGGAAGCTAGTAGGCTCACCATAATCCATGGTGCAATCCTCTCTATCCCCGTCTATGAGAAAACCGTAGTATCTTTCGGGCGGATGAGACTGCCTACTACTCCTGCGGAGTGGCGCTGGAATGTCCGGTTCTCCCGAACCTTCTGGTTCTACCAAGGTTTCAGTAACAGCTTGTGGTTCTGGAATTTCTTCCAGTTCTATTGCGCTCCCACATATCTGGTTTTCTAAAAATTCAGTTTCCAAGAAGTGGGAATGCTGAGAGACAAAAACCTATTGTTACTCTGCGGAATAGAAAAGATACCCCGTGGAGTTCTTTGGGTATCCCAAAAACTTACACAGTACTGAGTGTGCCTCGAGCTTGTCCGCATGCTTCTTTTTTACAAAAGATGGACATCCCCATGTCTTAAGGTACTTAAGACAGGGTTTCTTCCCACTCCACATCTGATATGGGGTGGTAGGCACAGTCTTGGTTGGAGCCTTGTTCAAGTGATATGCTGCTGTTTCTAGCGCATAACCCCAGAAGGATCGCGGTAACTCAGCCTTACTCATCATGGAACGAACCATATCCAATAGGGTTCGATTCCGCCTTTCCGATACACCGTTGTGTTGTGGTGTGTATGGAGGAGTAAGCTGAGAGTGAATTCCATTTTCTTTTAAGTAGCCCAGAAACTCGGCACTCAAGTATTCCCCACCTCGATCAGATCGTAGTGTCTTGATACTTTTGCCTGTTTCTTTTTCAATTTCATTCTTGTATTCCTGAAATTTCTCAAAGGCCTCGGATTTGTGCCTTATCAAGAAGACATGCCCATACCTAGAGAAATCATCTGTGAAAGTAATGAAGTATGAATAACCACTTCGCGCATGTGTAGACAATGGACCACACACATCACTGTGTATGAGTCCCAAGAGCTCGCTTGCTCTTTCTCCGTGTCCAGTGAACGGAGTCTTTGTCATCTTTCCCATGAGACAAGATTCACAAATGGCATAAGACTGATACTCAAACAGATTCAAGTATCCCTCTTTATGTAACTTTGTTATCCGTGTCTCATTAATGTGACCCAGTCTACAATGCCATAAGAAAGCCTGATTTGTTTACGGAGACTTTCTTTTAAGTGTGTTCTGGACACTGAAGATCTGAGCTTGATTCAATACGTATATTCCGTTTTGTATTGTACCTGACCCAATCAGGACTTGATTTAGGTGGATGTTTACTATATCGCTTACAAAAGTAAAATCATATCCTTCCTTAGAAATTAAGGATACAGATATGGTATTACAAGTCGCACCTGGTACATAAAAACAGTTACGCAGAATCAATATCTGCCCAGTTGTCAGTCCTAGATGATATTCCCCTACGGATTCAGCATACATGCTCATTCCGTTAGCAACCCTGAGAGTCATATCACCTTTCCTGATAACCCTACGGTTTCTCAGAGCCTGTAACGAATTACAGATATAAGATCCTGATCCGGTATCCAATACCCAGGAAGTAGGGTTTACTGACATATAGTTCTCTATTACAAACACACCCGAAGCCGAAAGCACAACATGCTTCGAATTCTGGCTACTGGCTTTACAAGCCCTGCAATCCTTCTGCCCATGTTCATTCCCGTAACAATAGGAACATCCCTCTTTTACTGCATCTGTTCCTAAAACTTCTGCCCTTCCCTTTCTTTCTACTTCCGTGGTTTCCTTTAGGGTAGTAATTAGAGACTGTTGAACTAAGTCAGCATCTGACCCGTTCTTCAACGTGGTCTTCAGGTCCGAGAGCTCAAAAGAGCTGGTCTCTATAAGGACGTTGCCCCCTACAGATGACCCGATAGCCAACCTCGCTGGAAGCAATTCGTTCGAGGTTTCATATCTTGCGATACGAGATTGCTCTCCATATAAAACTTTGTTATGGAGGAAGATAGAAGCTGAGTCCATCTTCTCGTGCTGCCTCTGGTATATACCATCAACTGAGGCTAACACGAGGCACTTGGCATTCGCACAGTCTTCTTCCGATGTCCTACGGATATCAATATCCGTGATAGGGGAAACTGGACATGAGACGGCAGGGGTTGGATCAGTCAAGAGGTGTCCCAGCTTGTCATGGGCAATGGACATCTGGACAGACCTTTGCCAGTCACAACAGTCAGATTCAGTCGTTTTATTATCTAAATGTAACCTAGGTGCGGTCACTGGATCGCTGCAATTAAGAGAGAGAGAAGAAAACACTCTGCATGATGCTCTTGCAAGTTTAGATTGGTTTTTAATTTATCTAAACAGGATGGCTCCCACTGTCTCTCGAATCCCTCCTCAAACCATAAAGGAAGAACTAGTCAGGATCTATCTCACCGTACAATACTTGCTTAACCGTTCAGCCAGTCCAGTGTCGGTACTTCGAGGGAGGTTTTCCAACACTTTCGCGAAGTTCCTTAATTAAGTAACCTCTTTTCCCAGTGGGCGTAGCCCCTCTAACACCTTTCTAGACACCTACTTGGTTTATAGCATTGATCGTTAAGTGAGAGATTTCCCGAGGAGTAGCATATACTCACAGTAGGATCGGGATCCAAATATCATCTCGTGATAAAACCGAAGGAATCCTACCAGAATCATCACACTCCAAATGGTATGCAGCACTACTAAGTTTCAGTGCTTATGAAACTCCCGATGTGGATTTTTGCCCAATGCTCTTATGACCTTGACGAAGGTCAACAAATTATAAGTCACATGTCAAGTTCTACACGTCATTATCCAGGTTAATTTGAACCCACCCGTACATACCCTTGACGAAGGTCAACAAGGTAATACGACTATCCCAAACCAACGCATCTATGCATGCTACATATGAACACCCAACAGCTACCAATCACTATGTCTTGACGAAGGTCAACAAACATAGCTTGAATACTATTGAATATCCATACGAAATGATGGAGGGCTACGAATGGTTTTGGCGAAACCGTGAACGTAGTGAACTTGATATAATCGATAGAACGAGATAGCTTTTAAAAGGAGTGGTTCAAGCGCCGCGTTTAAAATGCTGGTTTTTGAAAAGAACCGAGTGGTTTTGAAAATGTTCCAACGACTTTTACTTGGTTTATTTTCTTGCATTAGTTCTTTTAATGCGTCCCATCATTTAATCCTACCATTGCAGAAAACAACCAAAATATGACGTATGCTTATGCCATTCGCATTCACCACGGGGCCCCGTCATCACCCGTTAGGTTACTTAACTAACGACAGAGCGGGGGCTAGGCTAGCGCGGCTGAAAAACATAAGCAACGCCTAAATAGATAACATATATAGATATATAGCAATGATAGACATTACAGATCACAGATGAACACTTTGGATATACAAGGAATCTGCGATTCGTTCGAGCCTGCAACGAAAAACGGATTACACGGTCGCGATGAATAGCCAAACCCTACCCTAGACCCCTACGGGTGCGGCAAACTACCCGCCAAGTACCCGAAGCGAAGCAACCTCCCTCAACATCGTGAGTAGGCCACTCGGCACTTCGAGACACCCGGTAGTTTGTGCACCCCACCTTGGGTCTATCCTAGGAGCAAAAACAGTAAAAAGAAATTATACAATGACGGCTACAACCCCGACCCGGTTGTGCGGCCATACAAATAATATTACATCAATTTCCATATTTTACAATGAATGAAAGAAAAAGAAACTCTCATCTCACACCCATTCCCGGCTATTCATCCGCGACAATCCACCGAGTTCATATACACAAACCATCAACATTACAGATCACAGATATGTATAACCCCCACTAATCGACGTATAGCGATTAGCGGACGTTCAATACATATATCACATCACAGATAATATACATTAGCCAAAGAGTACGAAATATCGACCAAAATACGGATTTTTAACCACCCCAAAAGTCAATTTGCTCTCTGGAAATTCTGGGTGGAAAAAACATGTCTTAAAAATCCCAAAACAGCCAAACTAAAATACTGCAAAAAATCCGATCCAGTGCCGAGTCAAAACGGCGGCGGAACCGCGGTCGTTTGATCGATTCACTGGATCATTTTTCTACAGTGTTTTCAAAAAACCCTGAGACGATTTTTCATATATTTTGAATCACTTTTTGAGCAGTATGAAAATCGACAGAAACTAGAGGTTTTGCGGACGTGTTTTTCGACTTTTTTCCGATCGATATTCTAAACACTTTGCTAACTTACTAGTTTATGTTTAGCTAGGCTCTGATACCACTGTAAGTCCACGTTGCTCACCCCGGTTCTTACGGGGAGGCGGAAACGGCGAAAAACAATGATTTTGGCGCAAGGCAACATGAACTAAAAAGTCGGGATCTTTGCTAAACTAGAAACTAGTAAACACTTAGAGGTTTTAACTACTATGCTAGTAGAAAATATACCTCACGGAACCGGTCCTTCGGGTCTTCATTCCGCTGTCCCGCTCGTCCATCCAAGCTCCAAGCGTCGATCCGGACCTTGGGCACCTCCGCGGCCTTCTTGAGTCGAAGACGATCCATCCGAGAGATGTACACCGAGCTCCACCTCGAGCCGAGGCAAGTAGGGCAAAGTGATTGCTAGTCAAGAAGCCCTAGAATGTACAGAGGAGATGTATGGATGTATTTGTCTTTGTGGGATCTTTTTCTCTCAAAACATGAGATCAAAAGATGAGATCAAGAGGAGGAAGAAGAAGGAGAAAGCTTAGCAACCATGGAGCTTTTCTTTTCTTCTCATTTCAAGAGAGAGAATGAGAAGAGAATAATGAAAAGGATTAAGCCAAATGAAATGAACCAAGATTGCAATAATACACAAAAATCATCATTACTAATCCTATCATGAAAGAGTTGATGGCACATTGAATTGACCATTATCATAACTCAAGAATTAAAAAGAAAATAAAAGAAGAGTGTAGATCCCTCTTGAAGGTCAATGGTCAACACGGTCAACGGGTCAACAAAGTCAAGAGAGGTCTAAGTAGTCAAATGGTCAATGCAATTAGCCATCACTAATCTATCACTAAAAGGATTAGCAAACAATGTCTCCGGCTCATAACGGTTTTGACCAAACGAATTGTCAAAACCCTAATGAGTGTGCCACATTACGGTTTTGGCTGAACCAACTGCCAAAACCCTAATGGGGCACCTCCTCCTTCATCGCTCCTCAAAACTGTGCATACACACCCGCATCCGCATTCCGTAGAATGCGAATGCACAGAAGACAAATCAAATCCATCTGTGCAATACTAGGATCTGGCTTAAACCAAACCCCACTAGTATTGCCTGCCCGAACAGCATACGTACACAAGTGCACGTAAGTGATCGTAGCCCTGCCATAAAACCATATGGCCTCTACACGTTTCGCTCAATGCAGGGAAACTCTCTATGTGGGACTCTAAAGACTCGACACTACGCTGGCAGTGGGTTTAACCACAGACCGCAAGAGGCACTAGCTGTACGTAACGGTCCCCAGGTAGATGTCGATAAGAAGCCCGATGAGGTAAACCCATCCGAACTCCTACTGAGCCTGTATGTAACAATCTCCGTACAGTCTGGTCTGTTCGTCTGATACATCGCATGGCGGGCCTAGGGAGGCGGTGAACGTCAGTCCCCTAATAGCGGTACAAGTCGTGTCGGAGTGTAGCCCAGAACACCCTGAGATAACACTGGAAACCTACCAGTATATCTCGCTTGCCCTGGCCAGGGACTACTTGTGTAATGGCTCTCCTAGACACAGCGCGATGTCAACCCCCAATACCGGGAGAGACGAATCTTGTCTAACCGTCACTGCCTCCAAGTGCTTCGGGACTGCACCCAACTACTACCTGTTTGCACGACTCCTTTGAGCCGTGGTAGGGTAGTAATCTAAGTACAGTGGGAACACACTCGAGGTAAAGTGATAGTGTCAAGTCGGCGGACTAAGCTGTACTCATGTCACCTGGGAACTGATAACTGACGATAGGTATAATACCAACCAACAGTTCCCGACGAGTCCTGTCCAGTGTACTCGTAACCTAACGAGCACCCACATACTATCTCAAGTACGACGTACTGACGGCTGTGGGATAGACCGTCTCCCCCGCTGGGATGAGAAGCGCATACGCTAGTCTACTCTGGAGTTTCGATGCCCTGTCTCGATAGTCCTACGACTAGGGACCTGTATAAGGATGTGCTTATGGATTACCCAGCCCCCACGAGTGTGAGCGCCATCACAACGCTGGTAATCAAGCAAAGATCCTAAGGGCTCTACTAATATGTATATAAGTGATATGCTAAAAGAAACACATGCACATATTGAAGTAGAGACAAACCAAGTAGCATACTACCATTTTGAGCAAGATTGTCTATACAACTGTGAATATCCCAAGCTTCCATCAAGTAATATACAAGCTTGTATGATACAGTAATGGCCTCTAGGGCATATACACTAACAGATATAATATCTGACATTCTGGTTACTAGATCTATGGTTTTAGATCTAGATTTGGGTAGTTTCCCAATGTGGGTACTTTGACAGTATTCTAATAGTATTTTAGAATAGATGACTCCTGGTATGGTGGTGTACCTGCAGGTGATGGAGTCACCCTCTCTAAAGCTGTCTTACAGACTAAAGGGGAGAGGGATATGCATGATTGGCAGATCACTTTCTTAGGCAATTGAGTCAATCGTGAGATGTCAAGTACCACACCAAATGTTGTTTTTGCAATAGATGCGATAAGTTTACATTAATCCAATCCTGAAGAAACATAAGGAAGCAGTTTTAGAACATAAGTGAATGTTCTACGGATTTGATTACGGCAGCCTCCTTCGGGGAGACGGTTATCATTCCAGGCTTCCAAGGTGACCCGGATGACAGAGTGACTGTCAGAGTTATAGTTTTCCCTCTGACGAGGGACAGTATTATAGACAGGTGGTCCAAGAGGATACTGTGGGAGGCATGGTGCTGGATACTGATTAGGTTTAGTTATCAATACAGTCTAAGAAGTTTGGATTTGGAGTTCATTTATGAACTAGGTCCCATCAGATATCTAGACATAATCTAAGACAGGTATTACTCGATTCGGGAGATGGCTTTCTCCGTGAACTTGAGATTAAGAGAGACATAGAAAGAAACATCAGGGCTGATCCACTCACTGAGGCTATTTCTCGAACACAATAGTTTTACAAACGAGCTTTGTGAAACTGATTAGTAGAGGCGTTGGATGTTCGGTATCACACGAGCTGTGAGTACGCGACATCGCAATAATTAGCCTTAAGTGCAAGTGGGAGATTGTTGGATATAGTGCTCTCAAAGTCAATTATTGGATCACAGGTACGTGATTGTGATGATTGAGGAAGGACCTATACCGATAAAACAGTCTTACTCAAGATGATAGTGTGCTATCTGGTTTGTCTTTATTACTGTTACACTTTTATAGAGCCCTTAGGATCTTGCTTAACTACCAACAGTATGATGGCGATCATATACGTGAGAGTTGGGTGGTCTATAAGCACATCCTTAAAGTGTCCCTAGTGGTGGGAGTTTCGAGACAGGGCATCGATACTCCAAAGTAAACTAGTGTATACAGTCGAGGCTCCGACGAGGGGCGGTGGCCGGTCTCACAAGCCATTGGCGTTAGTTGGTTCACCTAAGATGTATACAGGTGCTCATTGGGTTATGAGTACACCGGACAGGACTCGCCGGGAACATGCTAGTTGGTATTATACATATCGTCAGATAGCAGTTCCCTGGTGACATGTGTACAGGTTAGTCTGTCGACCTGGGATCGTCATTTGTCTCGTGTGAGTTCCCACTGTACTTTGATTACTACCCTACCACGGGTCAAAGGAGTCATGCAAACAGGTTTTAGTTGGGTACAGTCTCGAGCCACATGGAGGCAGTGAGCGGATCGTCAGGGATTCGTCTCTCCCGGTATTGGGGGTGAGATCGCACTGTGTTTAGGAGAGTCATTACACGAAATCCCTAGCCAGGGTAATCGAGATTTACTGGAAGGTATTCCAGTAGTATCTCAGGTTGTTCTGGGTTACTCTCTGACACGACTTATACAGCTATTGGGGGTCTGACGTTTGCCAGCCCCCTAGGCCCTATATGCGATACTCATAGACGAACGGACCGGACTGTATGGATATTGTCACTGTCAGGTTCAGTAGGGTTTGAGGATGAGCTCGCTCATCAGCTTCCCCTTCCATCAATACACAAGCAACCGTTACGTACAGTTAGTATATCTGACGTGCTAGTGGTTATACCCAGTGCCAGTGTGTTGATGAGTCATTAGAGTCCCCCACAGACAGTTTCCCATGTTCGGGCGAAACATTGTAGAGGCCGTATGGTTTTATGGCAGGGTTCGGAAAATGCACGTGCGTTTTCGCACGTGTCATGTTTCGGGCAGATAATACTGGTAGGCTTTGGTTTAAGCCGGATCCGAGTATTATACTGTGTAGATATAATATCTTTGTCTCAGTTACATTTGTATTCGATCATAATACAAATGCGGGTATTTTTATACTGTTACGGGGTTATCCTGAAATTCGTTTCGTGGTCGCTTTTGGAAGTTACTAGTTTCCAGTTTTCTATCACCCGTATTAAACATTCGGTTTAATACGGATTTATCTTTTCTTGATGAGTGTGGAAGATTCTAGAAGTTTCTAGATGGTGACTAGGATGGTGAGGTGGCTTAGTGCATTAATGAAGCATTAAATGAGTGGTGATGTGTTATGATGACTAGATTATGATTCAATGTTTGCATTAATGATAAATGCTAGGTGTTAGATGACTCATTTCTTCATTAATGCTTATGATCACCCCTTCCTCTCTCCTACACTCAAACCCATCTTCTTATATTGGCCGGCCACATTAGTGGAGGGTGTGGATTAATTTTTGGGAAAAGATTATGATAGTTTAGTTCATGGAAATTTCATATAGCTCAATTTCCCATTTACCCGATTCCAAATAGCAACTTCATTAACCGTTCGTCCATAGATTTGGACGTAACGAGACAAAGTGTTCTACTCATTCTATAAATCAATCTTGGTCATCTCTTTTAGCAAACTTGATGATCGAATTGCCTCGTTTCAGAGGCGGGAGCCCGTTTAAAGATCCGTCGACGTGGTGCCACCTGGACGACGAGACCGGAGATCGAACGAGTTCGGATCAGCTGCAACAAAGCGTGGGATCATGGTTGAAGACCGAAGGACCCGGATCGTTTGGTATAACATTTCTACCCACTTTGTAGTTTGTTAGTTTAGCGTTAATGGCAGATCCTGGGATATAGTATACGATAGCGCAGTTCTAAAAAGTTTTTGTTCCGCATATTGGCGTCTGATAGAAGGCCGGGGCGCTACCGTAGACATACAATATTGCTTGCGTGGTTGTGACCATCGATTGACGAAGAGCTAGCTCCCACTTGGAGATGCCTTTTATTACTGATGTATATATCATTCATGTTGTACCCGATTTGGGGCCAGTTTTTACAAAGGAAACTCTGTCGAAATTTTCAGAAAAGACTTTAGGTTTTAAAAATGCATATTCGGCTTACTTATTTAAAAACCTTGTTTTTAGAACATGTTTTCTTCACTTTTTTAAAACTAGTTTTCCTTCATTTATTATTGAAAATGGTTTTAGATTTCTGGGCTTTTGGCTTACTTGAATTAGATTAGGTCCTATAGACTTCATATGATTCAAGGGCCAGTCACGTGCTCTTTCGGGTCATGAAATGTTGGTATCAGTGCGCTAGGTTAACCTTGGTTCGAGTCTAAGTTTGACTATACGGAGCCTAGAGCGTTTGTATATATTCGGAACTTAGGCTTGACCTTATGGAACTTAGACTTAGTCGAGGGGGTATTAGACCCGAACTTTCGTCGCGTAGGTTGACCTTGGTTGATGGAGTAGGTGACTTGAGGAGAGTGACGTACCGTGTGTATGTTCCGCGGCATACTTACAATACGCCACTCTACTTAAGGATTCTTAAGATGTACATTTCCTTGCACAGTATTATATTCATTCCTATGATCTATCCTCATTGATATTGGTTATGATTTTGCTGCCATGATTACACGGGCAGAGAGAGCTACGGCTAGAGTTCCGGTCAGCACGAGCTCGTCACGAACGAGGGCTGACCAGGGCGTGATTCCAGGGACATACGATTGCATAAAGGCGTTGTTTTATTGTGTTTTCGCGCCATGAGCGTTTGACGGATCACTTTTACGAGATTTCTCGGACGTGCAGATCAGCACCAGAGGATTGAGCCAATGATAGAGGCCAGTCAGAATGTGATGACCCTTGATATATCGCTTATTGATGACGATTGAGGCACTGTTCAGCGTGCAGAAGAATGAGCCAGTTGCTGCTGCGAACGACGAGATATCGCCCAGATGTTGGAGCTACTGCACCATGAGTATATCCTTAGAGACGTAATGGAAGGTCGCTAGTCACCCGAGGATGAATGACTAGGACATGTGGTTCATTCGCTTACCCCGATGCGAGGTCATCAGATAGATTGATTCCAGCTAGAGATGACTTCACGCAGGTACGTTGGGAGTCGATAGAGACGATCGAATGTCAGGAGCCCATTTTCCAAGTTTAAAGTATTCAGAGACAAATGCAAGTAATGCTATGGACCCTCTAGAATAATGAAACCCTAACTCGACGTAATGACCATGGAACGCCTTTGAACCTTAGGGTTTGCGGCAGTTTAGCGGTGCCATTTGTGAGGCTTGGGTTGCCCTTTTACGGTTGATCCACAGGTGCTGTGGCATGTACTGGAATACTATTAAACTGTACTCAAGATGTAGAGCCCTTGGGGGATTATGAGGTTTTGACGAATCGATCGAAAGGTTCGACATCTTTCGGATATCAAGTGATGGGATGCATGGCTTAGGAGACTCCAGATACGAGTATAGCCGTTGGAGCACAATCCATGCAGCCACGTTGAGACGAGTCCGATGCAGTCGACAGTAGGGAAAAGTAGAGTAAGAGGTTCATACGAGATCTTGATGAGATGACGTTCTACTCCACCGACATCAGAGATGCGATACGCATGCAGAGGCGTTGATTATTGATATATCTCCCGAAAAGAGTCGCGATGAGAATGTAGCCGTTCCCTAACAAGAAACATATATAGTAAAGGGTGGTAACATTCAGGCAATTCGGCAGAAACGAGATTTGAGAGAGACCTCGATAGGACCTTTCTAGGATACTATACGAGAAGACTTGGACCCAGGAGCGGTCATATTGCGCATACCCAGCAGGCCAGAGTTCGGCATCGTCGACGAGATAGTTGGCCAGAGATCTATAGAGGATGTGCCAGAGTGGGACTGTTTTTGTCGTCATTCCATATTGGGCCGTTCAGCCGAGGAGCTATATATCTAGCAATGCACAGTGAGAGACAAGAGCCTAAAAGCACCAGGCGCCAAACCATGAATAGGAGGCAAGTAGATATCTTGCTCTGCTAGCATTGGATGCACCGACACCTTCTCGACTTGGAAGGAGGAAATATCGATGACGGTATTTCTGATTTATGATTTTGTGATTCTATTATCATGTATCCGTCACCTTGGATTTCGGTATTTTGGGCGATCTATTCGCATGATTTAGTCTTGATGACTGAGTTTCATGATACTCGTTTTCGTGCACCATGGTTGCACCTACTGGGTATTCATATTTGGTGCATATGATACGCACACGATTTGGTTTTTGCACTCGGTATAGTTCATATATGCTTGCAGTGCATTGATACGTATTTGTGAATTGACTTATGTCATTCGATATGTTGATTTCGATTTCATGTCTATGTTATGTATGTGATTTGACTTATGCTTTCGGCATAGTTTTCTTGCACTTTTAGTATTTTGATTTGATTTGTGCACGCTGATGCACATGGTTGTGAGATTATATACTACGGTATACCTAATTTGGATTGAGCTTTAATATATACCGTCGATTTCGATTCTGATATTGATGTTGATTTCGTGCACTCTGTGCATTTGATCTGGATTCTTACGCATATTTGGCGCGCTTGGATTGGATTTTGCGCATATTCGGCTCTTGATATTGGATTTCATGGTTTCGTCCATGATGGATGCACCTGATTTGGATTTTCGCGCATGTTGGGCGCATGTTATGTGATACGATTTGGGTGCACGCCAGATGCACTAAATCGAGATTCTTCGTGCATATCAGATGCACCTGATTTTGCTGTCAGGCAGACATGTTGTCTCTGACAGGTGTTCGTGCACACCCGTTGCACTTAGATGTTGTTTCTGTGCACATGTATATGGATTTTGATTTCCGTGCGCACCAGACGCACGTAGCATTCATATGCACATTTTGTGATTGATTTCTTATGGAGCGGTATGTTTTTATGATATTTGCTATTTGTTTTCGTACTGAGCAGGAATAGTCAGAGGACGGTACCTGAATATATTTTGCATGCATTGATAGTTATCGAAGGGATTTCCAAAAAGGAGCTATACTCGCAGTATTTACCTACGTGTCTGATATGACATGAAACGTTTAATACAAGAAAACCCTTGTAAATTGTTTTCAAAACGGCAGAACGCACATATTAAACAAAAGATATAGACATATATGATTACATTCTTACAATAGACGTCCGCCACTGTGCCGCGATACGCGCATCGCACAGCAACATGAAAAGTTTGGCATGCATTTCTTTCAGATGTTTACATGTACAGATTTGATGGCTACATGTATAGTTTGATGTATATTATATTGGTTTCGTTTTGGGTTTGATATTTGTGTCTTCACCATGACTCCGATGATTGCGAGATGCTTGACGGAGTTTTGATTTTGAGTTATCTTCTCATTGTTCAAGCGCATGCATTGCGCTATGATGCATTTTATGTATTGATGATTTCAGAACCCCGACGACTTAGACTTTTTGCTGAAATGTTTTAGTATTGAGGGGTTTGAATTTAAATTCGGGGACCGATTTTTTTTAAGGGGGAAGATTGTAACATTTCAAAAAAGTAAAATATTATTTTTGGGAATTTTTATAATTAAATAATATTATATTGAATATTTTAATAAGGCGGTATAATTAAATACCGATATATTGGGAAAATTTTGGAAAATTATGGAAATTACTAAAAAGAACGTGTTTTAAGTGGATTATGCAAATTATAAGTTTTTATGATTAATTATACGCTATTTAGTGCTAATCGCGCATTAAGCTTGTTTTGTGCAAAACATGCACATGTCTTTTTTCAGCACTTGTTACATTTTTATCATTGCTTTTCTTCATGTTTTATATCAAGGTTGTTGTTTTTAGTTGAGAGGGGAAAAGAATGCAAAAGAAAAGAAAAGAAAAGGGAATAAAGAATGGAGGGATGGGCATGAGAGAGAGTGACAGGGTAAGGGGTCAAACCCTGGACCAAGCTCCCATTACTTCATTTCTCCATCATCTTCTCTCCTCTCCCTCACTCTTGCTGCTGCTGCTGCCGCCCTCACTCCCTCCCCCCTCTTCATCCTCATAATCCACCATTAAAAACATCACAAAACCCAATACCCATTTCATTAAAAATGTACATGAGCTCACTAGCTACACCTTGGACCAAGAAAGCTTGCATTTTGGACACTTGGGGCAACTCAAGAATTTTCTTGAGTTGCCAAATGAGGTATTCTCTTAACCATTAGCCTAGTATTTCCATTTCTTTTCCATCCATGCTTGTGTAGAACCGTTTTGGTGTCGTTTAGTGAGACTTGGGAAATTCTAGTTAGGGCTTATGGAATTTTTGAGTTGTGATGAGTAATTGTGCTCAGTAGAGGCCACACAAAACCCCTAGTGCTAGAATTCAGACCTAAACCAGAGACTAGAACCCCGGAATATGCATTTAGAAAACCGATATCGGATGAATTGTGGATTCTGTGTGTGTATATTGAAATCTTCTAAGACTCGGGTGACCTGAAAATTATTTAGCAAACACAGAGAGATGTGCATGTGATTTAGAACATACCGTAAAGACCCCAGCCCCTGAATCCACTTCTGGGCCACAAATAAAACCCTTCTTGCCGCAATTTGTGGCCAGATCTTGAGCATTGTGGTTCGTGCTTTGTCTGTAGCTTCATCCCAGTAAACTAGACCCTTGGCATATGTAAAATTGACTAATTTGACCTAGGGTAAAATCTGGGACCATTTTCAAGAGTTGCTATTTTGATTCGGGGTTTCGTTTTGCGTATTTTGAATTCTGGATTTTTGCGATTTGAGTCGTATTTGATCACTTGACGTTTGTACGTCGAAATCGAGTGCTATTTCGTGATTTTGAAAGCGTAGTCTATAGATTCTAACCTATTGGCCTTTAGAGCGTCGTTTTGGTTTTCCGATTTGATTTTAATACGCATTTGCGATACGTTATGATTGTGTAGGTACCCTATGAAGACTTCGAGATGACAAGCAAGCACGTGGCAACGTCGGCAACGGAAAGCGAAGAGCAGGTGTGTAGATTATATCTACAGGGGAAGTCGAGTGCATGGCGTATAGCACCCCCGCAGTTCGATGTTTAGTATGCTATATATATATTATATATATATGATAGCATTATGTGTGACATGGATATTCAAGATATGATTAGGTGTTCAATGGTTAGATTAGGGTTATTAGAAGTGAACTAGTATAGCTTCTTAGTTGCGAACCCTAGAATAGGTTTACACCCATACGCACATACATGCTTACTTTATTATACTTGTGCGTATATGGGGATACGTATATACACACACATAAGTATAGGACGATGTATATATATGCACGTATACCTACATATGGATGATGAGGATAGTGGATGATATTTGGAGATGAGTCGATGAGTTTGGGCATGGTGCCAGGATATCGGTGATATGATATTGTTTGTATTATGAGATACGAGATGAGATTTTACCGGGCCTTTGGACGTGTGTTTCACACACGCATATATATATATATATATATATATATATATATATATATATATATATATGGTATCAGTTTGTACTAGACTTAGGTCAGTACCCAGTTCATGAGATATGATGATAAGGATACCAGATAAATGATGAGATGAATGTGATATTTGACCCGTACCCAGATTTGGGATGCCGTACGATGGATTTACCATACGAGCTTTATATTAATGATAGATCCGCACCCTTAACTCGAGGATGTCATATGATATATTGTATCATACGCGGTACTATTGAGGCGAGATCACCGACTGTTATATATGTTCATATATATCGACTCAGATTTAGGTGGTTTCCGTACCTTTACGATTAGCTTGTTAGTTAGATCTGTAGTTTACTTAGTAGAGCTTTGACTAGACCCGAGTCATACCTATTTCAAGACTAACAAATCGTGAGTATTTTAAAGACAGGCAAAGGGATTCTACGGATATTTTCAAAAGACACATCTTTTCTTAAAAACACCGTAGCCCTTATTTTTCTAAAAACCCCGATTCGTCTTATTACAAATGGCAAAACTGTATGACATTTATATATTGATGTAGATTCTTCACTGTTGCGTTTATTATTCGATTTCCGCATATTCTTGCTATTCGCATCACATTGCATGTGTAAATGTATTTATTGTTATATTAAACCCATGCTGTCAGGACACCAGCACCATTATCGATGATGCGTATGTTCCACGTACACCTGCTTGCCGGCTCACACACATCATTATCGATAATTGCCATGTCACTACACAGTAGGATTGTTGTATCAGGATATGACTGCTTATACATCTATATTGGCGCACACACATATTGTACACCCATACTTGCATATATACGTCTTTGCACATACATAGATGATTCTGTCTTTATTTTGAGATTTGGGAACCGCAATATATATTTTAAAACTGGATTCATTTAAAAGAGCGGTTTTCCCTCGATGTGTGCATATTACTGTTTTATGTTGCATGATATACGGATATGCTTACATTTCTGTTATATGTCGCATACATCATGCTTTATGATTATATGCATTGGGATATGCTGTTTTCATGAGATTTCTAGATTTGAGAACCGTGGCTATTTCAAAAGAAAGCATGTACTGTTTTAAAAATCCGGTTTCTCTTGATATGATATTTCAGTGCGTCCACCATGCGTTATCTCGGTTCTGAGACGTATGATATGTGAAACCAGATTCGAGGAGGCGGATGATCCGTTTGCGGGTATATGTTGGACCCGGTATGGTACCCCGGGCGAGAAAGAGATTTCGTGTGGATGACGATGAGCCTGCCAGAGGGACCACTACCTACCGGTGATTGTATTTGAGCTTGGCGGATATCTGGAGGAAATTGACCGGAGTTGAGAGATGATATGGGCCGATCCGGACTGACGGAGCCCGTGAGCTGATCCGGACTGACGGAGCCCTATATATATGAGGATTTACATGACGATGCTGGGCACATGTTTCATGATGTTTTAGAGTGTCGATACTGGACACTCAGGTTCCATGATTTTGATGCGTCGCGAGGGACACACGTTGATTTATATCCTCATATTTCAATGCATATGCTTTATGATATTTACATGCATGATGTTTTGTGTCATTGGGTGACACGTGGACGAGATCCACATACATACAGACATTGATTGCATAGTTGGATGATAACTACATAGTTATAGACTTCATGATATAGTTGACATTGATTCATGTTGATTACATTGATCACACCTCATATTTATGATATGTTGCTACCTGAGGCACTGACACGAGCACTTGGTATTACACTTATGTATAGATGTTACCCTTGCCACCTTATCTTGCTTCAGACTTTATCATATTGAGGATACATATTATTATTACCGATCGTTTGACCTAGGATTGAGTCATACATACGATTTCTGCTCTGTGATGTTTTCTACTCATGAGTTGGCAACTCACCCCCGTTGTGCCACAGTCCTTGCAGGTTTTGCCGTACAGGTTTCATTGAGGCTTTCCGGCACACTACTTCCATTCTGGGTGATTCCTTTGGTAGGTGGGTTCACTCACATCGTGACCACCCTTGTATTTATTTTAATCAGTTGTATCTAGTAATTCCATCAACCAGACTTGTATATTTTTTTCTGACTTAGAAAACCAGTTGTGCATTATTTCGACCATAGAGTCGCGCGTTGTAGTATTATGGTTTTCTTGATGATTTTGAGTTTCCTTTTGAGTTTTGATCCTCGCCCTTCGGCGTTGTATATTATATTGCTTGCGTGGTTGTGACCGTCGATTGACGAAGAGCTAGCTCCTGCTTGGGGATGCCTTTTATCACTGAGGTATATATCATTCATGTTGTACCCCGTTTGGGATCAGTTTTTACAAAGGAAACTCTGTCGAAATTTTCAGAAAAGACTTGAGGTTTTAAAAATGCATATTCGGCTTATTTAAAAACCTTGCTTTTAAAACATGTTTTCTTCACTTCTTTAAAACTAGTTTTCCTTCATTTATTATTGAAAATGGTTTTAGATTTCTGGGCTTTTGGCTTACTTGAATTAGATGAGGTCCTATAGACTTCATATGATTCGAGGGCCAGTCACGTGCTCTTTCGGGTCGTGACTGCTGGGCACTCGGGTTTTATCATGATTTGTATGTCGTTGCGGGACACACGTTGGATTGTGCATTATTACATGTCACGCATCGATATATTATTACTCATGAAACAGAACACAAGCACTTTGATATCACTTATGATATGCTGTCACCTTGTTATAGTATGGTATATTTTAGTGTATGACCTAGGAGAGCGTTATACATGCGATTTCTTCTCGGTGTTGTTTTCTACTCATGAGTTGGCAACTCACCCCCGTTGTGCCACAGTTTCTTGCAGATTTGGCTGTACAAGTTTCATTGCGGCTTGTTGGTACACTGCTTCTTTCCGGATGATTGCTCTGGTAGGTGGGTTCACTTGCATCGTGACCACCATAGTACTTTTATTTATTTTAGTTGTATCTAGTAAACTCCATCAACCAGACTTGTATTATTTGATAGAATTAGAAGACCAGTTGTATATTCTTTCGACCTTAGAGTCACGCGCTTGTATTATTATGGGTCTTCTTTGGTTTCTTTGAGGATGTTGGTTTCTTTCGGAGTTTTGATCCTCGCCCTTCAGCGTTGTATATTATATTGCTTTGCGTGGTTGTTTCCGCCAATTGGAGAAGAGCTAGCTCCCGCTTGGGGATGCCTTTATTCATTACTATGTATATTCCTATTTGTACCCGTTTGGGGCCAGTATTTACAAAGGAAACTCTGCCAAAATTGTTGGAAAGACTTGATGTTTTAAAAATGCTTACTACGGCTTTCAAAGTGAATTTATATGTTTGCTTTTAAATAAGTTTTCCTTCACTCCCTTTTCAAATGGTTTAGATTTCTAGTCTTTGGCTTACTTAGATTACGTTACGCCTATAGAAGTTTCGTAATTTAAGTGCCAGTCACGTTCCGTACCTTCGGGGCATGACAATGTTGGTATCTGAGTGCTAGGTTTAACCTTGGTTCAAGTCTAGGTTTGACTATGCGGAGTCTAGGGTGTATATATATATTCGGAACCTAGGCTTGACCTTACGGAGCTTAGACTTGGTCGGGGGGGTATTAGACCCGAACTTTCGTCGCGTAGGTTGACCTTAGGTGATGGAGTAGGTGACTTAAGTAGAGTAACGTACCGTGTGTATGTTCCGCGGCATACTTACGATACGCTACTCCGCTTAAGAAGCCTTATGATGTACATTCCTTTGCACCGTATTCTATTTGTTCCTTTGATCTTTCCATATCGATATCGTATTGTGGTTTCTGTTACTACAGTTATATGAGCAGACAGAGAGAGAGAGAGCTGCAGCTTGAGTTGCGGTCAGCACGAGCTCGTCATGGACGAGGACTGACTAGGGCGTATTTCCGGTGACGCACGATTGCATAGATGTGTCGTTTTATTATGTTTTTCGTGACACGAGCGTTTTGATGGATTGTTTTTACTAAGATTCCTCGAACTTTCAGATCAGCATCAGAGGATTAGGCTACTGCTAGAGGCCATCTATAATGTGATGACTGTTAATGTATCGTCTATTCTTAAGGATTGAGGGATTGTTTAGCGTGCGGACGAATGAACCAGTTGTTGTTACGACTGACAAGATATCGGCCTAGACGTTTGAAGCTATCGCTGCACGAGTTTTTACTTAGGGATATGATAGAAGATCGCTAGTCACCCATGGAGGAATGACTAGGACATGTGGTTCGTTTGGATACCCCGATGCGAGATCGCTGGATTTGCCAGCTTTAGCTAGAAGAGGACCTTACAACAGGCATGTTGTGAGTCGATCTAGAGAGGATGGGCGTAAGCGCATTACTCCGATAATTCGAACAAGTTCCCGAGAAGGTAATTGACAAGATGCCTACTACAGGATATTTGAGCTGTCGAGTTCATAGTTTCAGAAGGGAGACTCCAGATATGAGTATAGCCGTTTGTAGCGCAGTCCATACAGCTATGAAGAGACGAGTCCGAATCAGTCCACATTAGAGAAAGGTGGTGTAAGAGGTTCGTACGAGATTTTGACGAGATGACGTTCCACTCCGTTGACATTAGAGATGTGGCACGTATGCAGAGGCGTTGAATATGGATATATCTTTTAGAAGAAGTTGTGATGGGTACGCAGCTATTCTGGAACAAGAAATGGATTTAGTGAAGGGTGATAACTTCCGGGCAGTTCGAAAGAAACGAGATTGGGGAGAGACCCGACAGAATCTTTCTGGAGTACTAAACGAGAAGACTTAGGCCCAGGATCGGTTGTATTATATACACCCAGTAGGCCAGAGTTCGGCATCATCGACCAGACATGTTATGAGTGACCTTAATAGTTAGCCGAAGATCTTTAGAGGATGTGCCAGAGCGGAACTATTTCTGTTATCATTTCCATATTGGGTTGTTGAGTCGAGGAGTTATGTAACTGGCAATCCGGAGAGAGAGACGAGAGCCTAAGGGCACAAGGCACCAGACCATGAACATGAGGCAAGTAGATATCTTGCTCTGCTAGCTTTGGGTGCACCGACACCTTCTCGATTTTGAAGGAAGGACATATCGACGACAATGCTTACGTTTTGCGATTTGGTGATTCGAATATCACGTATCAGTCATTTTGGATTTCGGTATTTTGGGCGATTTATTTGCATGATTGAGTTTTCGTGCACCACAGTTGCACTCGTTTTTGATTTGATGTCATTCGAGATGTTCGATTTTGATTTCATGCCTATGGTATGTATGTGATTTGACTTTTGCCTTCAGTGTAGTTTTCATGCACTTTTAGTACTGTGATTCGATTTTGTGCACGCCGATGCACGTAGTTGTGAGATTATGTACCACGGTATACCTGATTTGGATTGAGGTTTGTTGTATACCGTCGCTTTCGATTGTGATGTTCGATATTTGTTTGTGTGCACCTTGTGCACTTGAGTTGGACTCTTGCGAATACTTGGCACGCTTGATGCGATTTTGGTGCACACCAGATGCACTAAATCGGGATTCTTCGTGCATATCAGATGCACCTGATATTGTTGTCAGGCACACTTGTTGCCTTTGACAGGTGTTTTCGTGCACACCCATTGCACATAGATTTTTTTCTGTGCATATGTATGACACATTCATTGATTTCGATTTCTGTGCGCACCAGACGCACGTAGCATTATTACATATACTATTGAGTTTGATTTTCTTGGAGCAGTACGTTTTCATTATATTTACTATTTGGGTTAGTAACCGAGTAGGACTGTTCTAAGAACAGTACCTAGGTGTTTTTGCATGCATCGGTAGCTACCGAAGGGATTTCCAAAGAAGGAGCTATAGTCTCAGTATTTACCTACATGTCCGAGATGACACGAAACATTTTACAAGGGAAACCCTTCCAAATTATTTTTAAAATGGCAGCACGTATGCTAAACAAAGGATATATAATTTTTATATAGTTATCTTTCTTACAATAAACGTCCTCTACTTGGGCCGTGATACGCGCATTGCACAGCGAGTTGAAAAAGGGTTAGCATGCATTTCTTTCAGTTGTTTTGACAAGTTTACAACGATGTATACTATGTGCATATTATAGTTTTGAGTATATCATGTTAGTTTTCGCATTTGACTTTGACATTGGTATCATCACCATGACTCCGATGACTGCGTGATGCTTGACGGAGTTTTGATTTTGAGTTATATACTCGCTTTTCATGCGCATGCATTGCACTACGATATGTTTTATGTATTTATGATTTCGAAGCCCCGACGACTTGATCATTTAACTTAAATGTTCTAGTATTTGAGGGGTTTATATTTAAATTCGGGGACCGAATTTGTTTAAGGGGGGAAGATTGTAACATTTCAGGAAATAAAATATTATTTTAGAACTTAAATAATTTAAATAATAAATTTCAGGAATATTATTAAGTACAAGGATTGGTTTTAACGAAAGGGTATAGCTATGTACCGATAATTTGAAAAATATTTTGAAAACTAACAAGAATTATTAGTTTTGAAGGTATTTATATGGTATGGACATTTGGTGAGCTATTATACAATTAATTGTGTATGGGTTATTACAAAACTCGATTAGTGTTACTAATTTTTCATTAGGCATGATATGTGCATGACATGCAACATGATATGTTGCATAATACTTGTTACATTCTTTTATTATTTGAAAACCATGCTTCATTTCATTTGTTAATTGGTTTTTTGTTTTTGTTGGAGATTTAAAAATAAAAGAAAAAGAAAAGAATAAAGAAGGAGGTATGGGCAAGAGAGAGAGAGAGAGAGGGTGAGGGGTCATTTGTTGACCATGGCTCTTGTGCTTCATTTCATCTTCATCATTCTCTTCTCCTTCCTCATCTCCATGGCTGCCCTCTCCCTCCACCTCCTCTACTTCCTCACAACACCACCAAAAACACCTCAAAACACCTTGTTTCCTTCATAATAATTGTGAACAAGTCCCTCACATAGACCATGGTGGGATCAAGACAAGATTTTGAGCACTTGGGGCAACTCATGAATTTTCTTGAGTTGCCAAATGAGGTATTCCTTTCACCATTAGTATAGTTATTCATTTCCTTTAGCATCCAAATTAGTTTAGAAGTGATTAAGTGAGGTTTAGTGATGTCGGAAAATTCCAAGTTGAGGTTTATTGTTGTATTTGTTAGGTCCACGTTACCTCTCCCGGTTCTTTCGGGGTAGCAGAAATGGTGAAAAACAATTTTAGGGTTTTGGTAACATGGACTAGAAAACCCGGATCTTTGCTAAACAACACACTAGCAACAACTACGAGCTTTACCTACTCGGATAAGGGGGTTATACCTAGTCTTGAACTCCTTCCTTTCTTGTTGTTCTCCTCCTTGCTTGCTCCTTGTTGTAGTTTGAATAGCTCCTCCTTCTCGTCTCCTCTTTGCCGAAGATAGATCCACCTGAGGGCCTCGAACTTGGGCTCCTACCTCAACCTAGAGGTAACTAAAGTATTTGGTTTGCTAAACCTAGTACCCTAGAATGAGTAGAGATGTGTTATGGTGGCTTTGTCTGAAAAACTTATGATTTCCAACACATGGAACACTTAAGTTTTGAGCGAGGAAGAAGAAGAGCTTTTGCAAAGAGAGAGAAAAGATATGATAGAATGAGAGCTCTCTTTTTGCAACCATGCTCATATGAGAGAATAATAGATTAATAATAATAATATAAAAAGGAAAATGTGATAGTGAGTATGGAATGACCATTATAATTTCATAATAAATGCAATTTGCAAAGATCAAGAAGCATCTTTGATATGAAATGATTATGGTCAAAATGTCAACAAGGGTCAAAATGTCCACCATTGTCAAATGGTCAACCTAACCATCACACAACAATCCTTAATTATCATTATTAATCATATTTATCATTCTCATTAGAGTTTGGAAAAAGTCAACGGTCAACAAGTCAACCAAAGTCAAATAGTCAACAACCCTAATGAGAATCCTCTGCCTCTGCCTCTATCAACTGTGCATACACACCCGCATCCGCATTCCGAGGAACACGAAAACAATGAGACAAAACCAATCCCAAAACAAATACTAGTATCTGGCTTAAACCAAAGCCCACTAGTAATAACTTTCCGGACACCAAACGTGCACAAGTGCGCGGATGTGAACGAACCCTGTCACAAAACCATGCGACCTCTACTCTTTTTTGCCCAAAGGCGAATAACCCTCTGTGTAGGACTCTAAAGACTCGACACTACGCTGGCAGTGGGGTTAACCACAGACCGCAAGCGGCACAAGCTGTACGTAACGGTCCACAGGTAGATGCCGATGAGAAGACTGATGAGGTGAACCCATCCGAACTCCTACTGAGCCTGTATGTGACAATCTCCGTACATTCCGGTCTGTTCGTCTAAGAGTATCGCATGGCGGGCTTAGGGGGTGGCAAACGTCAGTCCCCTAATAGCGGCACAAGTCGTGTCGAAGTATAGCCAAAAACACCCTGAGAAACTACTGGTAACACTACCAGCAAATCTCGCTTGCCCTGGCCAGGGACGACTATGTGTAATGGCTCTCCTAGACACAGCGCGATATCAACCTCCAATACCGGGAGAGACGAATCATGTCTAACCGTCACTGCCTCCAAGTGCTTCGAGACTGCTCCCAACTACTACCTGTTTGCACGACTCGGTAGAACCGTGGTAGGGTAGTAATCAAAGAACAGTGGGAACACACTCGAGGCGAAAATGACAGTGTCAAATCAGCGGACTAAGCTGTACTCATGTCACCTGGGAACTGTTCACTGACGATAGGTATAATACCAACCAACAGTTCCCGACGAGTCCTGTCCAGTGTACTCGTAACCTAACGAGCACCCGCATACTATCTCAAGTACGACGTACTGACGGCTGTGGGACAGACCGTCTCCCCTGCTGGGATGAGAAATGCATACGCTAGTCTACTCCGGAGTATCGATGCCCTGTCTCGATAGTCCTACGACTAGGGACCTGCATAAGGATGTGCTTGTAGATTACCCAGCCCCCATGAGTGTGATCGCCATCACAACGCCGGTAATCAAGCAAAGATCCTAAGGGCTCTACTAATGTGTATAGGCGATATGTGAAAAGAAACACATGTACACACATTGAAGTAGAAACAAACCAAGTAGCATACTACTATTTTAAGAAAGATTGTATATACAATGGTGAATATCCCAAGCTTCCATTAAGTAATATACAAACTAGTATGATACAGTAATGGCCTCTAGGGCATATACACTAACAATCTCCCACTTGCACTAAGGCCATGTACTGGCGTATCGAAGACCTATCATCTCGATCAGCCGCTCGAACTGAGTCTGGGGCAAGGCCTTCGTAAATAGATCCGCCGTTTTGTCTATTGTGTCCACTCTCCGTACCTCGATCTCCTGGCGATCAATGATCTCCCTGATCAGGTGATACCGCCTTAAGATGTGTCTCGATTTCTGATGGGACCTTGGTTCCTTCGCTAAAGCTATAGCCCCATTGTTATCGCAATACAAAGGTATCGGGTCAACAATTAACGGAACCACCTGAAGTTCACTAATGAACTTCTTCATCCAGACCGCCTCTTTTGCTGCATCGCTTGCAGCAATGTATTCAGCCTCCATCGTCGAGTCGGCGACGGTATCCTGTTTGGAACTCCTCCAACATACCGCCCCTCCGTTGAGGGTAAACACAAAACCCGAGACAGACTTGCTTTCATCTTTGTCACTCTGGAAGCTTGAATCGGTAAAGGACTCGACCCTGAGGTCTCCATTACCGTAAACCAGGAATATCTCCTTAGTCCTTCTCAGGTACTTGAGAATGTTCTTCACTGCCATCCAGTGGTCTTCACCTTGGTCTGACTGATACCGGCTTACCACGCTCAGTGCGTAAGCTACATCTGGTCTTGTACATAGCATCACATACATTATGTAAGTCCATGCTACCTCTCCCGGTACTTCCGGGCATGCGGAATTTGGTGAAAAACAATTTTCTTAGAGGTGGTAACATGGACTTAAAGCCGGATCTTTGTTAAATATCTAACTAACAACCTAACTACGAGTTGCTAACTACTCGGTTAGGGGGTTATACCTTTCTTTTTCTCGAACTCCTTCGTCTTCAAGCTTCGATGGTCGTCTGAATCGGCTTCTCCCCGTCGTCTCCTTGCGCCGAAGATAGATTCACCTGAAAGCTTCAAACTTTGGCTCCTTCTTCGAACTTTGAAGAAACTAGTTCACTCGGTTTGCTAAACCTTGTGAACTAGAGTGAGTAGAGAAGAGTTTGTATGGGATTTTATCTATGGTTCTTGGTTCTCAACTCATGAGACAAGTGAACCATAGACTCAAGAGAGGGAGAGCAAAAGGAGGAAGATGAGAGCTCAAGAACAAGAGAGAGAATGAGCATGAAAGAATGAGAGAAGACTTTTCTCATTTGGCTCTCATAATCCAAAACAATCATAACACCTCATATCAATCAAGTATTATGTGATGGTTTAAGCAACCATAGCCATATCATTTCATGCACTCATTTTGCACAAAAGAGCAAGCAAGCAAAATTCTTTGCCATGAAATGATAGCTATAGTTATCATGATGGTCAACTAGTCAAGCCTAGTCAACGGGTCAACAAAGTCAACAAGTCAACAAAAGTCAACAAGTCAACAAAGTCAATCCCTCAACAACCATGTCACCATAATACTTAATTAATATAATTGTTAATCACATATCATATTCTCATTAGGGTTGAGCAAAAAGTCAATAGTCAACTGTCAACGGTCAACAACCCTAATGAGAATCATCTGCCTCTGTCTCTCCGTCAACTGTGCATACACACCCGCATCCGCGTTCCGAGGAACACGAATGCATAATGGATAAAACCAATCCCAAAAGGTACACTAGGATCTGGCTTAAACCAAAGCCTGCTAGTGTAAACTGTCCGGACACTGTACGTGCACAAGTGCACGGATGTGACCGAACCCTGTCGCAAAACCATGCGACCTGTCGCAAAACCATGCGACCTCTACTCTTTTGCCTAAAGGCGAATTGCTTTCTGTGTGGGACTCTAAAGACTCGACACTACGCTGGCAGTGGGTTTAACCACAGACCGCAAGCGGCACTAGCTGTGCGTAACGGTCCCCAGGTAGATGCCGACAAGAAGACTGACGAGGCGAAACCCATCTGAACTCCTACTGAGCCTGAATGTGACATTCTCCGTACAGTCCGGTCTGTTCGTCTGATACATCGCATGGCGGGCCTAGGGGGCGGTAAACGTCAGTCCCCCAATAGAGGTACAAATCGTGTCGGAGTGAAGCCCAAAACACCCTGAGATAACACTGGAAGCCTACCAGTATATCTCGTTTGCCCTGGCCAGGGACTACTCGTGTAATGGCTCTCCTAGACACAGCGCGATGTCAACCCCCAATACCGGGAGAGATGAATCCTGTCTAACCGTCACTGCCTCCAAGTGCTTCGGGACTCCACCCAACTACCACCTGTTTGCACGACTCCTTTGAGCCGTGGTAGGGTAGTAATCAAAGTACAGTGGGAACACACTCGAGGCGAAGTGACAGTGTCAAGTCAGCGGACTAAGCTGTACTCATGTCACCTGGGAACTGATAACTGACGATAGGCATAATACCAACTAGTCAGTTCCCGACGAGTCCTGTCCAGTGTACTCGTAACCCAACGAGCACCCGCATACTATCTCCAGTACGACGTACTGACGGCTGTGGGACAGACCGTCTCCCACACTGGGATGAGAAGCGCATGCGCTAGTCTACTCCGGAGTATCGATGCCCTGTCTCGATAGTCCTGCGACTAGGGACCTGCATAAGGATGTGCTTATAGATTACCCAGCCCCACTAGTGTGACTGCCATCACAACGCTGGTAATCAAGCAAAGATCCTAAGGGCTCCACTAATGCGCATAGGTGATATAATAAAATAAACACATGTACACATTGAAGTAGAAACAAACCAAGTAGCATACTACTATTTTGAGCAAGATTGTATATACAAGGTGAATATCCCAAGCTTCCATTAAGTAATATACAAACTAGTATGATACAGTAATGGCCTCTAGGGCATATACACTAACACATTATAGATCCTACCGCCGAAGCGTAGGGTATAGTACTCATGCGAACCCTCTCCTCGTCAGTCTTAGGACACATCTTCTTGGAGAGGGTAATTCCGTGCATTGTGGGTGTAGGGTTCCTAGGCACCCTAATGAGGTCTCACAAGGCATCAACCATGCCAATATAAAAATTTAGGTGCCGAGAGACCCGACTACGGATCGTTTGCTAGAAATCTAGGCGAAAGACAATCTAGTTAACAACTTAACTAATGGGATATCGGAAATACAACCTTTGTAGATCCGGTGCTCCACCTCCATAGCTCCGCAACAAAGTCGTCTCCGCTGTCCAAAAGGAATCCGGGCTCTAGAGTCGGCTTCGTCGGAGAAAAAGCGAGCTAGGTCGTCGATGTCCATGCCGAAGATGATCTACGTCGAGGCATCGCTAAATCAAGCTCCACCTTCATCAAGTCTTGAAAACTTGTGAAGGAAACACACTCTACTACTTGGCAAGAGGTAGAGGATGAAGAAATAGGAAGTGGGTAGACTTTAGTTTTGGATTTCTCACTCTTTTCCAACAATCACCATTGATGGAGCTTGGTTTTCTTCAAAGAAGAATGAAGAAGAAGAAGAGCAAGAAGAAGATAAGTATTATGATAAGAATAAAAGAATAAATAAAAATCCATTCTTATCATAATTCTCACCATGGTTAGGTGTAGAGAATTAACTTGAGTTAATTGAATTGGTTAGGGTTAAGCATGAGACAAAATGGTGACTAAGTCAAAAGTTCATGAAGCTTCATGAAAGAAAACAAAAGAAGCCACCATTCTATTTTATGCAATTTATTTTCCAAAAATAAAAACAAATGAATAAATGAATAATCAAATAAAAACCCTAACCATTTCTTTAACCAAGGTTTAATTCTTTACACAAACCTTAATTTGCATGTATCATCAAATATGATACAAACAAGTGCACAAATCATATCGCATATGCAATGCGCACAACCGAGCGAGAAAATCCATTTAAAGTGAACCGATACTAGTTAATGCAAAGTAATATATCAAATATATAATTATGCATTAAATCATTAAATCAACGCTTGATTTAACGATCCGGTCATGACGCACATAACCGACTGGTACCATTAGTAACATCTTATCGAATCAACACTTGATCCGATAACCCGGCTATATCGCATATAATCGATCAATGTCACATCGCGAGAATCGAATACAGTATCACATACTCGTATTATTCTCGGTCCCGCACATATCTCATATGCGCTCCGATTTCGTTTCGCTTGAGCCAGGAAACCTCTGTGTAGGACTCTAAAGACTCGTCAATACGCCGGCAGCAGATGATGATCATATCAAGCATCCACAAGCCGCAAGCGGTCTGCTAAACGTAACGGTCACCCGGGTATTGAGCGATCAGAAGATCGACGAGCAAGCCCGCTCACACTCCAGTGAATCCGACCAGTAACACTACCGTACAGTCCGGTCTGATCGTCTGATCTGTCGCATATCTCGCCTAGGGGTGGTATACGTCAGACCCCAATAGCTCGATAAGTCGTGTCGATATGAGGCCTATAACAATTCGAGAAACTACTGGTAACACTTACCAGTAAATCTCTGCAACCCTGGCCAGGGATTTCCTGTTATAGCCAATCGAACACAGCGCAACATCAACTCCCTATACCGGGAGAGACGAATCCCCTCCTATCGCTCATTGCCTCCATGTGACTCGGGACTGTACCCAAAAACCACCGTTTTGCACGCCCTCTTGGACGTGGTAAGATGGATATCAAAGCACAGTGGGAACCACACAAGACTCTATGACGATCTCGGGTCAACAGACTACTCTGTACCAGTGTCACCAGAGAACTGCCATCTGACGTGAGGTATAATACCATCTGGGAGTTCTCGGCGAGTCCGTCCAGTGTACCCAGTCTCTACTGAGCACCCGTATATCATCTCCGATGTCAAACACCAATGGATATGGGATCATCCATCTCCCATCTGTATGGGTCGAGAAGGTATACGCTAGTCTACTCTGGTATATCGATGCCCCGTCTCGATACACCCACGACTAGGGACTTTGAAGGTTGTACTTATGGACTACCATGTCCCCACTAGTATGATCCGCATCATAGTCCAGGTAGTCAAGCACACATCCTAAGGGCTTTACCAACATGTAACAGAGAGACAATGAGTATACACGTTATGGTAAAGTTCAACCAGATAGCATACTATCATGTCGAGCAAGAAAGTCCTCCCTATATATGTCCCAGCATCCACTACAATATACATCCTATGTATAGTAATGGCCTCTAGGGCATACATATAACTAACAATCTCCCACTTGCACTAGGGCCATCTGATAGCAGTGGTTGTAGTATCTCATACTCAACCATCCCATAAAAGTGTCTCTCTCTGGGATAAGGCCTTTCGTGAGTGGATCCGCTGTGTTTGTCCTCTGAGTCTACTTTCCAAACCTCGATCACCCTGGAGATCAATCATCTCCATGATCAAGTGATACTGCCTTAGAATATGTCTGGATCACTGATGGGACGGGCGTTCCTTGGCATAAGCCACAACTCCATTGTCACACAATGGTAGGAACGTAGTTCATCTTATGAACCAATATACACCCAAACAGCCTCTTTGGTAGCATCTTAAGTAGCGATGTATCGTGCCTTTATCGTCTAGTATGTCACGGTATCTAGCTTGGAACTCTTCCAACATACCGTCCCTTTACTGAGGGTAAAGACAATGCCTGCGACTGATACTCAGTCGTCATTATCAGTCTGGAACCCTTCCAGTGATTCTCCCCAAGATCGGTTGATACCGTCTCACTACAACTAGTGAGAGTCCTAACATCCAATTAGATCTATCTCATAGATCCAAAAACCCAGGATTTAGGAGGTATCAATTTGATCCTATATGGAGAATCATCGTGATAAGCGGAGATTGATCGAGCGTATCATAGAAAACTCCTTCCCCATCAAGAGTATGTCATCCACGTACTCTACGAGGATCGTCACCATACTCCCTACTACCTTTTTGTTTATACAAGGTTCATCTACCATTTTGATGATGTCAAACTCTTTGACTAATTCATCAAAACAGATGTTCCAACTCCACGATGCCTGCTTTATCCTATAAAGCATCTTTCACACGTTTCCACTGCTCCCACTGTCTACGAAGCCCTCTGGCTGTGTACTTATAGATGCTCTCTTCCAAAATATCATTTAGAAAAGCAGTCATGACACCCAACCACCAGATATCGTAGTTATGATATGTAGCCGTGACAAGTAGGATCTGGATGGACTTAAGCATAGCCACTTGAAAAGGTTTCATCATTATCCGTACCTGGTCAATGATGCAAACTTTTAACAAGTCTAGCTTTGAAAGTCTCAACTTTTCCATGTACACCAAGTAATCTTCTCAAGATATACTTGCTCCTGATGGGGATTTAACCCTTCAGATATAGCAACCAAAGTCCATACTTTGTTGGTGTATAAGGATTCCATCTCAGATCGCTAAACATCCAGCCATTCTTACAGAGTCTTACTCCTGATGGCCAGCTCGAAACTAGTTGGGTCATCATCTCATGATGCAATCCTCGCTCCCACTGTCATAGAGAAACAGAAGTATCTCTCAGGTGGGTGAGGAACCCTACTAGATCGACGGAGAGGCTGAGGTTCGTTGGAATCTACTGAATCCTTTGGTTCTACCAAATCATCTGCTGTTGTTTGTACAGCTGGAACCTTTCCAGTTGTACATAACAGATCTTGCCTCGAGCTTGTCCGGATTTTGCTTTTAGACATAGGCCGGACAACCCCAAATCTTAAGCAACTTAAGAGATGGGCTCTTCCCTTTCCATATCACATATGAAGTGGTAGGCAACAAATTTGAACCCTATTCAATAGGCATGCAGCTTCTCAAGTGCATAACTCCCAAAAGGAAATAGGTAACTCAGTAGTACTCATCATAAAGCACACCTTATCATATAGGGTGTGATTGCTCCGCCCCGATATACCATCGTGCTATGGTGTATACGGAGGAGTAATGCTGAGAGAGAATCTCATTCTCCTTTAGAATAATCCAGGATTTCTGTGCTCAAGTATTCTCCTCCTTGATCACATCAAAGGACATAATACTTATACCCGTATTTTGGTTCTCTACTTCTAAATCATATTCTGTGAATATCTCAAAAGGCTCGGACTTGTGTTTCAACAGGAACATATGTCTGAATCTTGAGAGATTATCAGAGAATGTAATGAAGTACAAAGAACCGGTCTTGGCATGTGTAGACAGGAGACCTTACATACATCATCATGTATCAGTCCCAAGAGTTCATTAACTCTTTCACTGTTTCCAGTAAACGGAGCTATGGTCATCTTATCTTTGTGACATGACTGGCGAGTTTCACAAGATGTAAATTCAAACTGATTTAAATATGCATCTATATGTAACTCTAGCTAGTCGGGTCACATTGATCTGACCTAGTCTACAATGCCACAAGAAGAATTCGTTCATTTCTGAACTCTTCCTGTTGTGTGTGATCCGTATACTAAGAACTGTAGTTTGATTTAGAACATCAATGCTTTTAGATAACGTGCCTGAACCGATCAACTTTTGATATAGGAAATGTTCAAAACATTATCCAACAATACAAAATTTTATCATTTCTTTACTAATAAAGAGACTGATATGATTTTGTATATCAGGTTCGGTATCTAATAACATTCGTTCAGAATCAATGTATTGGTAATACAGGGTGACAGTGACCAACAGACTTGGCTGCAACATTTGCCCCGTTTTCTGCCTCATGAAACTTATCACCCGTTCTCAGTTCTCTACCTATCTGTAGCCCTATGTAACAGATTACATATCTGGGATCCTGATCCGGTATCATATACCCAGGATGTAGAGGATACAGAGAAACAGTTCTTTGTAACGAACACACCCGAAGATGATGCATCAGCATGCACTCTCTTCGTTTGGGCGGCACGGGAAATATGGTATTCCCCAATTTCCTGCTCTGTCTTATAACAATTATAAGTTGGAGCGGGACCAACGTTCCCCAGCTCAGTATAACAAGCGGGTTCGGTCAAATATCCGTATTATTATCTTGATTAAGGCGTGATATGGTCGCTACCTGGAGAGAGAGAGAAGAAAACACTCAGCGTGCGCTCTGTCAAGAATAGATTGGTTATTATTTTATCTAATCAGGATGGCTCCTACTGCTTTTTATCAAATCTTCCTTCAAACCCTAAAAGGAAAGACTAGCCGGGATTAATTACACACTACAAGTTCGCCAATCTTTCAGTCAGGCCAGTGTCGGTACTTTGAGGGAGGTCCCCTGTGCTTTCGCACGAACCTAATTAATGTAAACCTCGTTTTCCCAGAGGCATAACCTCGTTAACACCTTTCTAGACACCTACTTGATCGGCTAATTGTAATGTATAAAACTCTCCCAGGAGTAACTCTTACTCGCAGCGGGTATCGGGATCCAACTATCTCATAGAAGGTATGCAATCTCATTGCAAATTTCAACACTTGAAATTCCCGATAATATTTTGCCCCTAGCAGCTATATGACCTTAACATAGTCAACAAATCATAAGTGCTAGTCAAGTTCAGCCCGTCATTTCCCGATTGAATTAAACCCACCCGCACGACCCTTAACATAGTCAACAAAGTCGCACGACTACCCTAATCCAATCACATCATATGCTTATGCAGATAAGCACTAATTAGCTACCGCACACTACGCCTTAACATAGTCAACAAACGTAGCACGAATACTAACCAGTACTTATATGAAAAGACGGAGGGCTACGACAGGTTTTTCTGAAAACCTATTGCGTAATGAACTTGATATCGTTGTAGAACCAAATGATTTTAAAATGGAGTGTTTTTGAGGCTTTTCTAGTTTTGCTAAAGGAGTCACTCCCGGTGAAGGGATCGTCGGTCATTTCCTCGTCGAATGAGGTGCGGGATATATCATATATATCACTGTGCAAAGCAGAACTCTTAAAAGCAATCAAAAGACAAACCGAGTGTGTAGCATCTGCCAGTTATTGCTAAAGGAGTCACTCCCGGTGAAGGGATCTCGGTCCTTTCCTCATCGAATAAGGTGCAGGATATATCACATATACCTCTGTGCAAAGCAAGAACTGTAGCTACCTGTTTTATTTTGAAATTCGATTCTACAACATCGTAGGTTTCTTTTATTTCATTAATCACATTAATGAAGTCCCATCATTTAAGTTACCTAAACATCACAGATAAATACGACGTACACTTATGCCATCTGCATTCGCCTCGATGTCACCTCGTGCACCGTTAGGTTAGGTAACTAACGGCAGAGCGGGGCAGGGCTAGCGCGGGTGTAAAACATAAGTAACGTCTATATAATATATCATATATACTATATACTGTATCTATCACAGAACATCACATGATCACATCACAGATATCGCAGCAGAAGAAACATATGAAATATTGGATATACTAGGACGTCCGTGTTTTCAATACGAGCCAGTATAAAACACGGATTCCACGGTCGCGATGAATAGCCAAACCCACACCCCTAGACCCCTACAAGAGCGGCAAGCAACCCTACCAATTCTAGAGTTAGGAGACTCGGCCTCGACTCCTCGAGTTGGTCTCCCACTGGACTCCAGAACCCGGTTACTTGTGCCCTCCTCCTTAGGTCTATCCTAGTGCCGAAAAGTAAATAATATACAAACGGTGACTACTTCCGCTACCTGGAAGTGCCCCAATAAAAGAATATTACATACAAGTTTTTACATGAATGAAAATGAAAAACACCCATCTCACATAAAAAACCCCGGCTATTCAAACATGACGATCCAATATAACATATCCAGCAACACATAACATCAAATGTCATCAAACGTAAGTAAATATGTCCATCCCAATTGTCGTTGACATATAGCAACGAAACCGGCGATATCACATATTACACTTACGGTCACAGAAAAGAAAGTGTAAAACTACAACAGTTGGAATCCACGACCTCCTCAGACATCGCATGCCTGACCAAATGAATTCCTTAGACATCGCATGCCTAACAATTATAAACCCCGCGTTTTAGTCTCAAAATCGAAAACACTTTTCAATATCAAGTCGGGCAATTCAACAAGATTCCCGACAGCCTGATCGAATGCTCGTTGCAAACTTCAGTAGGCGGACGCACCCCCGATACCGGCGACGAAGTGCACCAAGGCGGAACACCGCTACCGCGAGCACCCGAACGGATGCTTACGGCGACGGGGTTCTCCTACAGTCACTTGGTCGGGGCTATGGAGTGAGGCTGTCTATTAAGTTTACCCGGCGAGTATCCGCGTACGCTACGTGATTGCGACGGACTTTTAATCACATCAAAATTCCGTGGCAACCGATCAAGTGAGACTAAACTGCTATGTTTATAACATTCATTCGGTTATCTCATAACTTCTTGTGAATTCCAATTATTGTATCACATTCCGGATAAATAGAAAATGTTAAACTTTCCGATCGAACAATCGAACACCCAAGTTTTCCCGATACAGATCAACACATGAAACAAGTCTAAAAACATTCAGTTCGTGCCTCAGTACCAACGGTCCAGCCGTAGAAGGGTCAAGCCAACGCCTCACATGTGGCACGCCGTACTGTCCCAAACCCGAAGGTTCAAAGGGTAGTTCAAGACGGTCACATAATCGAGTTAAGGTTTGTTGTCTTCTAGAGGGACCATCGTGTTACTTGCACTACTTAGAACGTGATTAAACTACAGAAATATCCAACACTTGGAAATTTCCCGACAGGGGAAAAATTGGGTATTTATATCTGGTCGAACTTTTTAACATATTCAAAAAAATTATCCGGAACGTCACATAGACAAAGTTTGACAATCCGATCGATTGTATGAACTCCCAATACAACCCAAAATTCTCAACTCTTGATTTCAGATTAAAAATTTCCCAGGAAAACCAGCACTGAAAAATAGGAGTTACTGTGCAAAATTCAATGGCAGATAAGACAAAAGGGCCGCGGAAGGGCCGCATTAACACGCTAATGCCGCGGTTCCGCCGCACTTTAGAAAGATCATTAGGTAATTTTTGCATCGTAATTCTTAGATTTACCTGCTGATTTTTCTACATATTTTTAATTTGCAAAAATCCACATTTTACAAAAATGTCCAGAGAGCATTTTAAAGTCGGGGTTTCGGGTCGATCGGACTTTTAACTCCGTCTACGCATCGCCTAAGGCTCTAGCTAGGCTCTGATACCACTGTAGGGTTCCTAGGCACCCTAATGAGGTCTCACAAGGCATCAACCATGCCAATATAAAAATTTAGGTGCCGAGAGACCCGACTCCGGATCGTTTGCTAGAAATCTAGGCGAAAGACAATCTAGTTAACAACTTAACTAATGGGATATCGGAAATACAACCATTGTAGATCCAGTGCTCCACCTCCATAGCTCCGCAACAAAGTCGTCTCCGCTTTCCAAAAGGAATCCGGGCTCTAGAGTCGGCTTCGTCGGAGAAAAAGCGAGCTAGGTCGTCGATGTCCATGCCGAAGATGATCTACGTCGAGGCATCGCTAAATCAAGCTCCACCTTCATCAAGTCTTGAAAACTTGTGAAGGAAACACACTCTACTACTTGGCAAGAGGTAGAGGATGAAGAAATAGGAAGTGGGTAGACTTTAGTTTTGGATTTCTCACTCTTTTCCAACAATCACCATTGATGGAGCTTGGTTTTCTTCAAAGAAGAATGAAGAAGAAGAAGAGCAAGAAGAAGATAAGTATTATGATAAGAATAAAAGAATAAATAAAAATCCATTGTTATCATAATTCTCACCATGGTTAGGTGTAGAGAATTAACTTGAGTTAATTGAATTGGTTAGGGTTAAGCATGAGACAAAATGGTGACTAAGTCAAAAGTTCATGAAGCTTCATGAAAGAAAACAAAAGAAGCCACCATTCTATTTTATGCAATTTATTTTCCAAAAATAAAAACAAATGAATAAATGAATAATCAAATAAAAACCCTAACCAATTCTTTAACCAAGGTTTAATTCTTTACACAAACCCTAATTTGCATGTATCATCAAATATGATACAAACAAGTGCACAAATCATATTGCATATGCAATGCGCACAACCGAGCGAGAAAATCCATTTAAAGTGAACCGATACTAGTTAATGCAAAGTAATATATCAAATATATAATTATGCATTAAATCATTAAATCAACGCTAGATTTAACGATCCGATCATGACGCACATAACCGACTGGTACCATTAGTAACATCTTATCGAATCAACACTTGATCCGATAACCCGGCTATATCGCATATAACCGATCAATGTCACATCGCGAGAATCGAATACAGTATCACAAACTCGTATTATTCTCGGTCCCTCACATATCTCATATGCGCTCCTATTTCGTTTCGCTTGAGCCAGGAAACCTCTGTGTAGGACTCTAAAGACTCGTCAATACGCCGGCAGCAGATGATGATCATATCAAGCATCCACAAGCCGCAAGCGGTCTGCTAAACGTAACGGCCACCCGGGTATTGAGCGATCAGAAGATCGACGAGCAAGCCCGCTCACACTCCAGTGAATCCGACCAGTAACACTACCGTACAGTCCGGTCTGATCGTCTGATCTGTCGCATATCTCGCCTAGGGGTGGTATACGTCAGACCCCAATAGCTCGATAAGTCATGTCGATATGAGGCCTATAACAATTCGAGAAACTACTGGTAACACTTACCAGTAAATCTCTGCAACCCTGGCCAGAGATTTCCTGTTATAGCCAATCGAACACAGCGCAACATCAACTCCCTATACCGGGAGAGACGAATCCCCTCCTATCGCTCATTGCCTCCATGTGACTCGGGACTGTACCCAAAAACCACCGTTTTGCCTGCCCTCTTGGACGTGGTAAGATGGAAATCAAAGCACAGTGGGAACCACACAAGACTCTATGACGATCTCGGGTCAACAGACTACTCTGTACCAGTGTCACCAGAGAACTGCCATCTGACGTGAGGTATAATACCATCTGGGAGTTCTCGGCGAGTCCGTCCAGTGTACCCAGTCTCTACTGAGCACCCGTATATCATCTCCGATGTCAAACACCAATGGATATGGGATCATCCATCGCCCATCTGTATGGGTCGAGAAGGTATACGCTAGTCTACTCTGGTATATCGATGCCCCGTCTCGATACACCCACGACTAGGGACTTTGAAGGATGTACTTATGGACTACCATGTCCCCACTAGTATGATCCGCATCATAGTCCAGGTAGTCAAGCACACATCCTAAGGGCTTTACCAACATGTAACAGAGAGACAATGAGTATACACGTTATGGTAAAGTTCAACCAGATAGCATACTATCATGTCGAGCAAGAAAGTCCTCCCTATATATGTCCCAGCATCCACTACAATATACATCCTATGTATAGTAATGGCCTCTAGGGCATACATATAACTAACAGTGGGTATGTTACCGCGCTTGGAATCCTCCATATTAAATCTCTTTAGTACGGTCTCTATGTACCCGGACTGCGAAAGTCCCAGTAGTCTCTTGGATCTATCTCTGTAGATCTTGATCCCCAGAATGTACGAGACATCACCCAGGTCCTTCATGGAGAACCGTTGTGAAAAAAATAGCTTGACCGATTGTAGCATAGGAATTTCATTTCCTATCAAAAGAATATTGTCCACGTACAAGACTAGGAACACGACAGTTCGTCCTACAATCTTCTTATAGACACAAGGTTCATCTTCGTTTTTGATGAAATCAAATTCCTTGATTGCCTCATCAAAACAAATGTTCTAGCTCCACGATGCCTGCTTTAATCCATAAATGGATTTAAGCAACTTGCACACCTTCCCGCTGCTCCCACTGTCTACGAAGCCTTCTGGCTGATCCATGTAAACGCACTCTTCCAAACAGCAGTTTAGAAAAGCCGTTTTAACGTCCATCTGCCAGATTTCATAGTCATGGAAGGCAATAATGGCAAGTAGGATCCTAATGGATTTGAGCATAGCCACTGGAGAAAAAGTTTCGTCATAGTCCAAACCAGGTCTTTGACGAAAACCTTTTGCAACGAGTCTAGCCTTATAGGTTTCCACCTACCCATCTACACCAAGTTTTCTTTTGTAGATCCATTTGCATCCAACGGGTTTTACCCCAGGTGGAGCAATATCCAAGGTCCATACTTTATTGGTGTACATAGACTCCATTTCGGATTGCATTGCTTCCTGCCACTTATCAGAGTCCCTACTGATAATGGCCTGCCTGAAACTGGTAGGGTCATCTTCTTCCAAGATGCAGTCCTTTCGATCCCTGTCTATGAGAAAACCGTAGTATCTCTCGGGCGGATGAGAAATCCTACCAGATCTGCGGAGTGGCTGAGGTTCGTCTGGGGTTATTGAATTCTGAGGTTCTGTCAAATCTTCAG
Organism: Agapanthus africanus; assembly: GCA_030015575.1. Taxonomy (NCBI): domain Eukaryota; kingdom Viridiplantae; phylum Streptophyta; class Magnoliopsida; order Asparagales; family Amaryllidaceae; genus Agapanthus; species Agapanthus africanus. The sequence continues at coordinate 311,086,490 of CM057350.1, read as the reverse complement.
TTTCATTTTGTGGTCGCTGAATTTCTTCAAGTTCTACCGAACTCCCACTTGTTTCTTTTGCAAGAAATTGCCACTCTAAAAAGGTGGCGTGGCGAGATACAAACACCTTCTATTCCGCGGTGTGGTAGAACAGATATCCTGTGGAGTTTTTAGGATATCCCACAAATTTACATAGAACTGAACGTGCCTGAAGATTGTCCGGATTTTGTACTTTTACATAGGCCGGACAACCTCATATCTTAATACGTTTACGATACGGCCTTTTACCATTCCATATCTCGAACGGTGTCTTAGGCACAGATTTAGATGGAACATCGTTCAATAGATATGCAGCTGTCAATAGCGCATGTCCCCACAATGAAAGAGGCAACTCGGCATTACTCATCATGGAGCGAACCATATCCAGTAGGGTACGATTCCTCCGCTCCGATACACCGTTGTGCTGTGGTGTATAAGGGGGAGTAAGCTGAGAGAGAATACCACTCTCTTTTAAGTAATCTAGGAATTCCGTGCTTAAGTACTCCCCTCCCTTATCAGACCGGAGGATCTTGATACTTTTGCCAATCTGGTTCTCTACTTCGTTTCTGAATTCCTTGAATTTCTCAAAAGCTTCAGATTTGTGTTTCATCAGATACACATATCCGAACCTAGAGAGATCGTCAGTGAATGTGATGAAGTACGAGAACCCACCCCTTGCATGTATATGTATGAATCCCAAGAGCTCTGTTGCTCTTTCTCCATATCCGGTGAACGGAGATTTGGTCATCTTCCCTTTGAGACAAGACTGACAAGTTTCATAAGATGAAAACTCGAACGTATTCAAAAGTCCATCTTTATGCAACTTACTTAGTTTTTTCTCTCCGATATGACTAAGTCTAAAATGCCACAAGTAGGATTCATTCATATCTGAATTCTTCCTCTTGCGTGTGTTTTCTATATTGAGAACTGTATTCTGATTTAGAACGTAGATACCATTACACAGTGTACCTTCTGCAACCAGTACCTTATGAAGGTAAATGTTCATGATATTCCTATTAAGAACAATGTTATATCCATCTTTATCGAGTAAAGAAACTGATATGATGTTGCAAACCATGGAAGGTACATAGTAGCAATCGTTCAAAATCATAGTATTGCCATTTGGCAACACTAGGTGATATTCACCGACGGCTGCAGCATTAACTTGTGCTCCGTTCGCTACTCTGACGACATATCACCAGGTGCAACTTTCCTACTTTTTCTCAGTCCCTGCAATAAATTACAGATATGAGATCCTGATCCGGTATCAAGTACCCAGGAGGTAGGGCTGACCGTAAAGCAGTTCTCAATTACAAGAACACCTGAAGTAGATGCAAAACCATGCTTCTTCTTCAACTGGGTATCCTTGGAATCCATACAATCCTCTTTCCCTTGCTCATACTTATGACTGTTGTCACAAGTTAGAGCCGAACCAACGTTCCCCGGCCCCGAATAAGAATTCGGATCGGTCAAGCGGTATATTTTATTATCTTGATTAGGGCGTGAAATGGTTGCTACCTGGAGAGAGAGAGAAAATAAACACTCAGCGTGCGCTCTTGCAAGATTAGATTGGTTTATTGATTTATCTAACCAGGATGGCTCCTACTATTTCCTCAAATTCTTCTTCAAACCCTAAAAGAAGAACTAGTCAGGATTAATTGCACGTCACAATACTTGCTTAACCTTTCAGCCAGGCTGGTGTTGGTACTTCGAGGGAGGTTTTCCAACGCTTTCGCGAAGTTCCTTAATTAAATAACCTCTTTTCCCTGGAGGCGTAGCCCCGCTAACACCGTTCTAGACACCTACTTGGTTTATAACAATGATTGTTAAGTGAAATAATCTCCCGAGAGTAATCCAACTCATCAGTGGGATCGGGATCCAACTATCATTGTGTGATGACCTAAATGGAATCCACTCTAGTCACCACACTCCAGAAGGTATGCTAAATCTGCAAGTTTCAGTTTCTTTAGAAAATCCCGAAGTAGTTTTTGCCCCTAAAATCCAAGTGACCTTGACTGAGCCAACATATCAAAGGATCCTAGTCAAGTTCAACCCGTCATTATCTTGATTGCATTAGACCCACCCATACGAGTCCTTGACTGAGCCAAAATGACCGCACGACTGTCCCAACCAATCACATTGTATCCTACGGAAAAATATTACATAGCTACCGTACACTACGCCTCGGCTGAGCACGAAATACATAGCACGAATACTAAGCAATACCAATCCGAAACGACGGAGGGCTACGGCTGGGTTTTGGCGAAAACCCGTTAACGTAATGAACTTGATATCGTTGAAGGAACGTGATACCCTTTTGAAAATATAGTGGCGAAAACTTTTGCTAAAGAGGTCACTCCCTGTGAAGGGATCTCGGCTCTTTCCTCGTCGAATGAGGTGCAGGATATTCCAAACTGAATACCTCGATACAAAGCAAGAATAATCGACTATAGTGAAGTTATTACCCTGACGCAAACTTTTTGTCCAAGGGGTCACTCCCGATGAAGGGATCTCGGCCCTTGCCTCGTCGACTGAGGTGCTGGGCATTCATAACCGAATACCTCTATACAAAACAAAAGTGAACGTCCTTACAATAACAGCTTTTTGAAAATTGTTCCAACAACGTCTTTTAGGTTTATTTTCTTGCATTAAATTAATGCGTCCCATCAATTAATCCTACCATTGCAGAAAACAACGAAAATATGACGTACGCTTATACCATCCGCATTCGCCACGGGGTCCCGTCATCACCCGTTAGGTTACTTAATTAACGACAGAGCGGGGGCTGGACTAGCGCGGATGCAAAACATAAGCAACGCCTAAATAGATATCATGTATAGATATATTCACATTCGTCAGATGCAATGATATCCATTCCAGATCACAGATGAATACTTTGGTTATACTAGGAATCTGCATTTCGTTCGAGCCTGCAACGAAGGACAGATTACACGGTCGCGATGAATAGCCAAATACCCCACCCTAGACCCCTACGGGTGCGGCAAACTACCCGCCAAATACCCGAAGCAAAGCAACCTCTCTCAACAACGTGAGCAGGCCACTCGACACTTCGAGGTACCCGGTAGTTTGCGCACCCCTTTTTGGGTCTATCCTAGGAGCAAAAATAGTAAAAAGAAATTATACAATGGCGACTACAACCTCATCCCGGATGTGCGGCCATATAAATAATATTACATCAATTTACATATTATATGAATTGAAAGATAAACAAAACTTTCATCTCACAACCCCCCGACTATTCATTCGCGACAATCCAACGAATTCATATACAAAAACCATCCACATTACAGATCACAGATATGTATAACCCCCACTAATCGACGTATAGCGATTAGCAGACGTTCAATACATATATAACATTACAGATATAACCCATTAGCCAAAGTCTACAGAAATTCGATCAAAATACGGACTTGTAACCACCCCAAAAACAAATTTTGTTCTCTGGAAATTCTGGGTAGAAACAAACCATCCTAAAAATCACAAAACACCAAAATAGGAACACTGGAAGAAGTTTGACCCACGGCCGAGTTAACTCGGCCGCGGATCCGCGGCGGTTCCGCGGCGCATTAACCGACTCACTGGACCAAATTTATTCTGTGTTCTGTAAAAACCCTGAGCCAATTTTTAGTATGTGATTTATTATTTTTTGAACAGATCTAGAAATCGGCAGAAAGTTAGCTTTTTCGGCGTGTTTTGCGGTTTTTTGTCCGATCGAAATTCTAGATACTTTGCTAATATGCTAGTGTGTGTTTAGATAGGCTCTGATACCACTGTTAGGTCCACGTTACCTCTCCCGGTTCTTTCGGGGTAGAGGAAACGGTGAAAAACAATTTTAGGGTTTTGGTAACATGGACTAGAAAACCCGGATCTTTGCTAAACAACACACTAGCAACAACTACGAGCTTTACCTACTCGGATAAGGGGGTTATACCTAGTCTTGAACTCCTTCCTTTCTTGTTGTTCTCCTCCTTGCTTGCTCCTTGTGGTAGTTTGAACGGCTCTTCCTTCTCGTCTCCTCTTTGCTGAAGATAGATCCATCCGAGGGCCTTGAACTTGAGCTCCTACCTCAACATGAGGTAACTAAGGTATTTGGTTTGCTAAATCTAGTACCCTAGAATGAGTAGAGATGTGTTATGGTGGTTTTGTCTCAAAAACTTATGCTTTCCAACACATGGAAAACTTAAGCTTTAAGAGAGAAGAAGAAGAGCTTTTGCAAAGAGAGAGAAAAGATATGATAGAATGAGAGCTCTCTTTTTGCAACCATACTCATATGAGAGAATAATAGATTAATAATAATAATTAAAAAAGGAAAATGTGATGGTGAGTATGGAATGGCCATTATCATTTCATAATAAATGCAATTTGCAAAGATCAAGAAGCACTTTGATATGAAATGATTATGGTCAAAATGTCAACGAGGGTCAAAATGTCCACCATGGTCAAATGGTCAACCTAACCATCACACAACAATCCTTAATTATCATTATTAATCATATTTATCATTCTCATTAGGGTTTGGAAAATTTCAACGGTCAACAAGTCAACCAAAGTCAAATGGTCAACAACCCTAATGAGAATCCTCTGCCTCTGCCTCTATCAACTGTGCATACACACCCGCATCCGCGTTCCGAGGAACATGAATACAATGAGATAAAACCAATCCCAAAACAAATACTAGTATCTGGCTTAAACCAAAGCCCACTAGTAATAACTGTCCGGACACCTAACGTGTACAAGTGCGCGGATGTGAACGAACCCTGTCGCAAAACCATGCGACCTCTACTCTGTTTTGCCCAAAGGCGAATAACCCTCTGTGTGGGACTCTAAAGACTTGACACTACGCTGGCAGTGGGGTTAACCACAGACCGCAAGCGGCCCTAGCTGTACGTAACGGTCCCCAGGTAGATGCCGATGAGAAGACTGATGAGGTGAACCCATCCGAACACCTACTGAGCCTGTATGTGACAATCTCCGTACAGTCCAGTCTGTTCGTCTAAGAGTATCGCATGGCGGGCCTGGGGGGTGGCAAACGTCAGTCCCCTAATAGCGGTACAAGTTGTGTCGGAGTATAGCCCAAAACACCCTGTGAAACTACTGGTAACACTACCAGCAAATCTCGCTTGCCCTGGCCAGGGACGACTATGTGTAATGGCTCTCGTAAACACAGCGCGATATCAACCCCCAATACCGGGAGAGACGAATACTGTCTAACCATCACTGCCTCTAAGTGCTTCGGGACTGCTCCCAACTACTACCTGTTTGCACGACTCAGTAGAACCGTGGTAGGGTAGTAATCAAAGAACAGTGGGAACACACTCGAGGCGAAAATGACAGTGTCAAGTCAGCGGACTAAGCTGTACTCATGACACATAGGAACTGTTAACTGATGGTAGGTATAATACCAACCAACAATTCCCGACGAGTCCTATCCAGTATACTCGTAACCTAACGAGCACCCGCATACTATCTCAAGTACGACGTACTGACGGCTGTGGGACAGACCGTCTCCCCTGCTGGGATGAGAAACGCATACGCTAGTCTACTCCGGAGTATCGATGCCCTGTCTCGATTGTCCTACGACTAGGGACCTGCATAAGGATGTGCTTGTGGATTACCTAGCCCCCACGAGTGTGATCGCCATCACAACGCCGGTAATCAAGCAAAGATCGTAAGGGCTCTACTAATGTGTATAGGCGATATGTTAAAAGAAACACATGTACACACATTGAAGTAGAAACAATCCAAGTAGCATGCTACTATTTTGAGCAAGATTGTGTATACAATGGTGAAAATCCCAAGCTTCCATCAAGTAATATACAAACTAGTATGATACAGTAATGGCTTGTAGGGCATATACACTAACAGTATTATGAATTGTGATTGTGTATTGAGGGTAATTGGTGACTACAAACCCCCTTTAAATGTTAAAAATCCAGTTCAAACAAGTGACTAACCGTAAAACTTGAAATTTAAACTTTCCGTTTCGGTTTTGTGATATTTTAGGGGTCTACAGGGAATCTGGAGCAACCCAGGAACTTTCTAAAATAATTAAAAATATACATTAACCAAGTTAGACCGATAGGAGACCACTACGAGAAGACTAGGCCCAAAGTCCAAGGTGGGGCCAGCCCCGGCGGTTACTGTAGCCACTTTGGTCAGTTATTGTAGCAGTTTTGGTGCTGGGGTTTTGGCTGTAGCTCACATACCTTATAACATAGCTACTGTATTTTTCGTTTTGTCCCAGATTATCTGAGCCAAAATCTGGGAGAATATTGGGATGGTTTTGGTTTATGTTTTTCGTATTTTGGAATTCTTGGTTTTGATATTAGTTATGAGATTTGGTCGTTTGATGTTCGTACGTCAACGACGAGGGTTGTTTGGTTGTTTTTGCATGCGTAGGCTATAGGTTCTAATGTATGAGCACCTCGAGTGTCATGTCGGTTTTTGAGTCGGATTTTGATGCGATACGATGTATTTTGTGATTTGTAGGTACTTCACGTGGACTTAAGGATGATAAGGTAAAACGAACGTCATCAACTTCAGAAAGCAACGATCAAGGTGAGTAGATGTATATCTATGGGGGAAGTCGGGAGGATGGCGTAAAGCACCCCCGCAATTTCGTAGGATATGATGTATTATGATATATTTATACATATGTGTTAATGCGAAATATGAATACTTAGCAAGAATGACTTTAGGAGACATGGGTTGGTTTTAGTGTAATTGAAAGAAAGTGATTTTTGTTAGTTCCTTAGTCGCGAACCGTAGAGTAAGGTTGACACACACACACATGTACACACGTGATATGGTTTTGGTTGTGTGTGTGTGTATATATATATATATATATATATATATGTGGATGTGTTGGTGTGTGTGTATACATACACACACACATCCATATACGTATACACGGGTGATTAGGATAGTATATGATACTTGGAGATGAGTCGATCTGATCGGGCATGATGCCGTGAGATCGGTTATGTGATTTGGGTCGTGTTATGAGATACGCCATGATATTATAGTGGATCGATGGGCGATGTGATTTTAATCACATGCAGATATATGTCTGATGGTATTGGTATGTACTAGACTATAGAACGGTACCCCTGATTCAGGATATTATGATAATGACACCATATGAATAATGAAATATATGTGATATTTGACCCGTACCCCAATTTTAGGATGCCGTACGATGGATTTTCCCGTACAAGGAATAAATATGATGATTGATCCGCGCTCTTGACTCGAGGATGTCGTATTATATATATTTTACAGTACATGACGCTATTGAGGCGGGATCGCCGACTATTAGATATATCGACTTAGACTTTAAGTGGATTTTCCTTGCCCTTTCGACTAGTCTTTTAGTTTAGTCCTGTAGTTTATTTCGCAGATGTTAGACTGGGCTCGAGTCATACTTATTTTTAAAAACTACGACCGTGAGTATTTTAAAGACAGGCTGAGGGATACTACGGATTTCTCGAAAGACGTACCTTTTCTTAAAAACACTGTAGCCCTATTTTCTAAAAATACGATTCGTACTATTTCAAATGCCAAAACTGTATGACTCGTATATAGAAATGTATATTCTCCAATGTTTTGTTTACTATTCATTTTTCGTTATATTCATGTTCTCATCGCATTGCATGATTATAAATGTGTTTTCTTTAGTTACTATGAACCCCTGTTGTCAGGACACCCGCACTATTACCGATGATGCGTATATCTACGAACACTTGCTTGCCGGCTCACACACATCATCATCGGTAATTGCCATGACATGTACACTTTATAAAATATTACTTCATTGATATAACTTGCTAGCTAATAGTTCCAATATGTTATTACTATGCTTGTTTAGATATTGCATTCTTTACGTAGATACCCATGCATGTGTATATTCATTTGTCATGCAATATTATGGGATTTTATGCCGTTAATTCACTGTTTATTTACTCTCAAGTCTGGGATTTCATATTTCCATGAGATTTTGGATTTGGAGAAACCGCAAGGATTTTATAACTCATTATCATTTTAAATGCAAGTTGCGGTTTTCTTGTAATATGATGTATGTGTCGTCCGCCATGAGTTTTCTCAGATCTTGAGCGATATTATACACTCGATTCGAGGAGGAGGATGAACCGTCTGCGGGCGCATCGTGGACCCGGTACGGTACCCCGGGGCGAGAGTGGTTTTGTGGGGATGACGATGAGCCTAGCAGGGGCAGACTACCATACCGGTGTATCGGGCACGGCGAATATCCGGAGGATACCGACTTAGTTGAGCGATTGATGTGATGGGTCGATCCAGACTGACGGAGCCCATGTGCCGATCCTGATTGTGCGGAGACTGAGATTTGAGTATTATGTGTCGCTGTCGGACACGGATTTCGAGATATTTTGAGTGCCGGTGCTGGGCACTCGGGTTTTATCATGATTTGTGTGTCGTTGCTTGACACACGTTGGATGGTGCATTATTACATGTCATGCATCGATGTATTATTACTCATGACACGGACACGAGTACTTTGATATCACTTATGATATGCTGTCACCTTGTTATAGTATGGTATATTTTATTGTATGACCTAGGAGAGATTCATACATGCGGTTTCTTCTCGGTGATGTTTTCTACTCACGAGTTAGCAACTCACCCCCGTTGTGCCACAGTTTCTTGCAGATTTGGCCGTACAGGTTTCATTGCGGCTTGCTAGTACACTGCATCCTTCTGGGTGATTGCTTTGGTAGGTGTGTTCACTTGCATCATGACCACCGTAGTACGTTTATTTATTTCAGTTGTATCTAGTAAATACCTCAACCAGACTTGTATTATTTGATAGACTTAGAAGACCAGTTGTATATTCTTTCGACCTTAGAGTCACGCGCTTGTATTATTATGGGTCTTCTTATGTTTCTTTGAGGATGTTGGTTTCTTTCGGAGTTTTGATCCTCGCCCTTCGGCGTTGTATATTACATTGCTTTGCGTAGTTGTTTCCGCCAATTGGCGAAGAGCAAGCTCCCGCTTGAGGATGCCTTTATTCATTACTATGTATATTTCTGTTTGTACCCGTTTGGGGCCAGAATTTATAAAGGAAACTCTGCCGAAATTGTTGGAAATACTTGATGTTTTAAAAATGCTTACTACGGCTTTCAAATTGAATTTATATGTTAACTTTTAAATAAGTTTTTCTTCACTCTCTTTTCAAATGGTTTAGATTTCTGGGCTTTAGCTTACTTAGATTACGTTACGCCTATGAACGTTTCGTAATATAAGTGCCAGTCGCGTTCCGTACCTTCGGGGCGTGACACTTTCACAGTCCAGTTACATAGAGACCGTACTAAAGAGATTTAGTATGGAAGATTCCAAGCGCGGTTACATACCCGTATTGCACTGAATCACCCTCTAAAAGGAGATGTCTCCCAAGTCTGACGAGGAGAGGGTTCGCATAAGCACTATACCCTATGCTTCGGCGGTAGGATCTATAATGTATGCGATACTATGTACAAAACCAGATATAGCTTATGCGCTAAGTGTGGTGAGCCGGTATCAGTCGAACCCAGGTGAGGACCAATGGACAGCAGTAAAGAACATTCTCAAATACCTGAGAAGGACTAAGGAGATGTTCTTGGTTTACGGTAATGGAGACCAAAAGGTAGAGTCCTTTACCGATTCATGCTTCCAGAGTGACAAGGAAGACAGCAAGTCTGTCTCGGGATTTTTGTTTACCCTCAGCGGAGGGGCAGTGTGTTGGAAGAGCCCCAAACAGGATACCGTTGTAGACTCGACGATGGAGGCTAAATACATTGCTGCGAGCGATGCCGCAAAAGAGGCGGTCTGGATGAAGAAGTTCATTAGTGAACTTCAGGTAGTTCCATCCATTGTTAACCCAATACCTTTGTATTGCGATAACAATGGGGCTATGGCTTTAGCGAAGGAACCACGGTCCCATCAGAAATTCAGGCACATCTTAAGGCGGTATCACCTCATCAGGGATATCGTAGATTCCCAGGAGATCGAGGTCCGGAGAGTGAATACAAAAGACAACACTGTGGATCCATTCACCAAGGCCCTTCCTCAAGCACAGTTCGAGATACTTTTTGAGATGTTGGGAATGCGGTACGCCAACAGCTGGCCCTAGAGCAGATGTTGGATACTCGGTACGCCAATATATATGGCCTTAGTGCAAGTGGGAGATTGTTGGATATGTATGCCCTAGAGGCTATTATTGTATATGTATATATATGGATGCTTGGATATATATATGTACATGGCAGTCTTGCTCGATATGATAGTATGCTATTTGGTCTGTCTTTATCTTAACATGTGCACATTTTACTTGCTATTACATATCTCTTATACATGTTGATAAAGCCCGTAGGATCATTTCCAGACTACCTGCGTTGTGATGGCGATCATACTTGTAGGAGCTGGGTAGTCGGTACACACATCCTTAAATGGTCCGTAGTCATAAGAGTATCGAGACTGGGTATCGATATTCCGGAGTATACTAGTGTATACGTTTCTAGACCCCGACGAAGGAAGATGGTTTGGTCCCGCAACCATTGGTTTTTAGACCTAAGATCGTATACAGGTGCTCACTAGGGGTGCCAGACGGACTCGCCGAGAACTTCCAGATGGTACTATACCTATCGTCAGATGGAAGTTCTCAGGTGACATGAGTACTGGTTAGTCATTGGACCTGAGATCGTCATTTGTCTCATGTGAATTCCCACTGTACTTTGATCACTACCCTACTACGGCTCTACTGAGTTGTGTAAACAGGTTTTGGTTGGGTACAGTCCTGAGCCACATGGAGGCAGTAAGCGATTGTCGGGGATTCATCTCTCTCGGTATTGGGAGTCGATAGCGCAATGTGTTTGATTGGCCATGACCATAAAGACTTGGCCAAGGCAGTTGGGATTTACTAATAGGTTGATCAGTGGTTTCTGATTGTTGGGATGTTTTGCGCTTATGCGTTTTGAAATCAAAGAATTAACCGCAATCAAGAACGGTGTTGCTTGGTAGCTAGCCGGTTGAGTACGGGTCGGTCCACTGAGAAAATATGTATTTTCTAGTTGTTCTAACGAGTCAATTCGTATTTTTGGTAGGTTTTAATTTTCAATAAAAACTGAAATTGAGTTTGATTTGCATTAAAACCTTGCTAGGGTTAGGATTAGGTTAGTTTAGAAAGTCAATTATTCTCACCGCTTTCTTTGCCCTATTAAGAACTTTTAAGTGTTAAGATAATAGTTAATAAAAGGGACTAGCACGATCGGGAAGAAACTAGGTTTCTTCCCTTTTGTCCTTGTCTGTCCATTCTTAACTGTTAGCCCTAACCTTTATGGAAATCAAACACAACCGGTCATTAACTATGGACTCACCGCTACCTCGTGGGATAGGATGCCGTGGTGAGCGGTATGTGTATGTTTGCATAGAGTCCTACTTTAAAATATTGAACGGGCAAGAAAAGGGGTGAGAGATTTTCATCTCTCAAACCTTCCCCAAACCTAACCCTAACAAGCGAGGAACTACTCACTCATTAGGGAATTAACAAAGGAATTCCTTTTTATGGTTTTTATTTAATAGCCTAATTTACATGCGGAAAATAACTACGGCAGAGAAATAAATTGTAGAGAAATAAAAATTGCAAATAACAAATTCAAGATAAGAAAACATACTTTATTGATCCACTCTTTGACAATTACAAGGAATGAAAATTTAAACTAGAGAAAAGTAAAAAGAGGCATGCTCCAAAAAGAGCTGTAGGATTTCTATTTATGGATAATAGAAACCATAGAGTTTACATATGATCCATATCTAGAATTACAAAAATACCCCAAGAAAACCAGGTTAATGCACCGACTCCACCGACACGCACCGACACGCGCCGACACGTGCACAGCACGGTCGTGGATCCGCGGCCATATGCCTTGATTGGCCACGGATCCGCGGCCATCTTGAAGGTTCTTGGGCTCTGTTTCTCAGGTATACTTCATGTTGCTTTTTCCTTGTATTTTCTTCACTTGGTTCTTCAGAATGTCTTCTATTTTCTTCCAGATTTCCACAGTGCAGAATGTTGTAGACTTTTCCCGTTCGCTTCATGATGAAATCTTGAATCTTGTGCTGCCTTTGTGCTTTGTGAAATCGAACTGTTCGTTGATCTTCATTTGTTCCTTAAACTGTAGGCGGCATCATAAAGATTCTTCTATTTGTTGGTCGTAGTCTCACTTTCGTAGCGTCTTTTCATCATTTTCATTGTATTGTTTCGAGAACCTGTAACCTGCAACTATTTAGCAGATATGGATCAGAAGCACCTATTTATTTGCAAAATGATTAAGAATGGGGAATATAATAATGCAAAATTATGATATGAACAAATACCCACAAACTTATCTTTTGCTCGTCCCGAGCAAAACTAGTTTTATTCTCGAAAAAACCTAACCTCGCTTTCGTAGGGAAACGCGATTGCACTGAGCTCGTGCAACAAGCCGTTAAACCTCTCTGTGTCCCTAGTAGGAGGAGTGTTGTCTCCTGAGGGTTTTCAGCGGATACTACCCACAAAATCTGATCAATTTGGCCTATTGACTTCGTTCTTCAATTCGGTGTTCTAGCAAGAAATTCTATTATCTTCAACTCAGAAATTATCAACCCATATTTTTCACGTTTCCTTATCATTTAACTTAAGATCGTATATGTTCTGTAAATTTATTTAGCTTTTAGCATTTTTTGAATTTTCCTTCTAAGGTTCCATCTCAACTTAGGAATTTTTATCATCTCTACTGAAGATATAAGTCCTATTTTTCATTCCTATCTCTCATCAAAACCCCTAATCATATACCCCTATGTATGTGTATGTATCATCCCTACACTTAGAAATTCAATTCAAGCTATTATACTCTTGTCCATCGTCCAAAGTATTTTTAGTTGGTGAATTTTTGATGAAATTGCTCACACATCGTTCATGCGACCATTAATACTTCTTGAGGTACCGATGACCGATTGCAAAATGTGTTTGCGCATTAAGGCGTAATTCTTCGTCTTGTAATACCCAAGGCTTTAGCAGTGACTCCCAAACCAGTTGGTCTAAGGCACTAGGTGATAAAGCACCCTCGCTATATATTTTTTCTATTTATGCAGTCTTAAGTAATTACAAAACCAGTGTTCATTTTTTTTAGCTCTTTATTCAAACCTGTATTTTTATTTTATTTTCCTTCATATTAAGGATTTTAGACTTCAAGGTATCCTCTACTATTCCAAGTTTCAAGGTGCGTGTTTGTGCAAGTTGTAGGGTATATATTTTCAGAATTTAGACTTAAGGTTCGGAATTATTTTTCAGACTTACACTTCAAATAAAAATTTCAATACTCTTCCCTTAGTTTGACTTAGCCCAAGAACTGAACTCAAAATTTGCCTATTTCTAAATAAACTACAAGGACATATATTTTCTACAGTTAAACTTTAAGAAAGGTTATTTTTAGGATTTTTAATTTACTAAGTTTAGGACCTAGTTTTTCCTAGCTAGTCAACCGTCTTTGTCGAACTTAAGTTAAATATGGTCAAAATTGAACTTTTCAATTTTTATAATTTTTAAAATTTTTCAATTTTTATGGGTTTTAAAATAAGTTTGCAAATGCAAAAATATATGAATGCGAAAGAAGAAAGCTTACCGAGCACACCCCCAAACTTAAACTTGACAGTGTCCTCACTTTCAGGCTACACCAAGAGGGTCAAAATTGTGGGAACTCCCCTGTATATTATTTTTTTTTATTTTTAATCTTTTTAACTAGAAATTTATAAAAAAATACCCCAAAATAATTTTTTTATATATATTTACAAGTGGTAAACGTACCCCCAATCATACGGTTGGCTAAAAATCATTTTCTTTCTAGAGCCAACATAATCTCCCCCAAACCTGAATTAAACAAAGTTACAAGTCAATGCGAAGCTTTACGAAGGCCAAAAGACAATACCAACCATTTGAAGAATTTATTAGTGGAACACAGTGGTTGGTGGAAAAGGAAGTTGTCTAGAATCACGAAGAAGTAGGGAAGAGATGAGCGGTGTACCAGAAATGGATTGCATCTCACTTTGAAGAGACGACAAAGTGATTATGCTGATGGATTATTCGCATTTTTGTGATTGTCAAAAAGGGGCGGAGGTTCAATTTCTTTTTGGAGTTGATTTATCTCAACACCCGTGTTTGCTAAAAATGCGAGTTCATCAGCGAAAATTATCTCAAAGCTTTCATCGATAAACCGAAGAATAATGTCATCCGAAAGAGTGGGGCGATCTTTACACTCCATGAAAGATTCATAAACAGCGGTCGATGTTGACCTGGACAACTTAATAGAAGAGTCTGTATGTGTATAATACATAGTTGGGTCAAACAACGTATGAAATGAGTCTAGATCAGTATCCTGAAGCTGATCAAATTCGCTGCTGTCGACATCCATTAATTCGAAAGAACATGCATGAAAGAAGGTTCGGAGGGCAGACTTCCTATCTTGTAAATGTTGAACTCACTTGACATCTTCTCGAAGGATAGAGTCATAGAGCCGTTACGACAGTTGATTACAGCATTGGAAGTGGCCAAAAATGGTCGACCGAGGATCATCGGAATTTGGTTCCGTGGGTTAGCCACAGGCTGTGTGTCCATAACAATGAAATCAACGGGGAATATGAAGTCTCCTACTTTAATCAACACATCCTCTAACTCATCCCTAGGATGGGTGATGGATCGATCGGCCATTTGGAGAGTACAATGAGTGGGTTTCAACTCTCCAACGCCTAATTGCTCATAAACGGAATAGGGAAGCAGGTTAACACTGGAACCAAGATCTAAAAGTGCGCGATTGATGTTCTTATCCCCAATTGTTATTGAAATTGTAGGACAGCCAGGGTCCTTTCGTTTTTGGGGCAAAGGTTGGGTAAGAGCATTGCTCACGGCACTAGCTACGAATACTTTCTTGGGTACCTGAGACTTCTTCTTCTTGGTGCATAAGTCCTACAAGATTTTAGCGTAACAAGTGATTTGTTGGATTTTATCCAAGAGAGGTATGTTAATGCTAACCTGTTTGAATAACTCCACAATCTTCTCCATTTGTGGAGTTTGTTTATTGGATTTCAACCTGTTTGGAAATGGAATATTTTGAAATTTTGTTGAGTCCAATGTTTGTAGAGTAGATTGTGGAGTTGGAACGGATCCCAGTGTTGGTGTTATCGTGGAGTGAGGTGTGGGTCCATTCGAATTAGAAGAAGTAGAGCCTTGTGAAGAATGAAGAACAGGCTCTGACGAAGAAGAAGTTGACGAAGAAGATGAAGAGGAAGAAGATGAAGAAGCAGATGAAGATGAAGAAGATGAAGAAGCAGCGGCCGGGGTGTCATCACTAATACCCACATTATTGTGCAACACTCTTCCAGATCTCAACGTAGTCACAACATTTACATTATGATTTTATTGTTCATACGCAACATGTGCGTTGTGTGTGTGACTGCGATTTGGCAATGGTTGAGACGGAAGCTTTCCCTTTTCTTGCTCGCTTAACGCAGCATTTAGTTTTGCAATTTGGGCCTCAATTGTTTTGATGCTCTGATCATGTGAACCGCTGTGTTGCACCAAAGACTCAATGGAAGACTGGATGCTTGCTGAGGATTGTGTAGATTATTTTAGAAACGCATCCAGACTTCGTTCTAGCGAGGAAACCTTATCATTATTTGGCCGAACTAAATTGTTTTGAGCATAAGAGTTGTTGGGTACAAAATTGTTCATTTGGTTTTGGTAAGATTGGGGTTGGAAAGGTTGCTGATATTGAGTTTGTTGAGGAGCTTTTTGTTGTGTAGGAGGCCTTTGAAAGTTGGTATTGCCTTGGAATTGTTGTTAATTTTGATTCCAAGAAAAATTTGGGTGGCTCCTCCAACCAGGATTGTAAGTTGAAGAGTAAGGATCATTTCTTTTTCTTTGCAGAAAGGCAGCATTGACTTGATCTTGTCCTTGAACAGTTGGGTTGTAAGGACACTCTTCGGTTAGATGTGATGGATCCGAACAATAAGCGCAAACAGTGCGTGGGGGTAAAGCTGGGGCAGGAGAAGGCGATGAGAATTTGCTCTCAATTGCTTTTAGCTTTTAAGTGGGTGCAGCTATTTCGGCCTTCATTGCAATCGACATATCAAGTTGATGTATGCCTGCCCTAGACTGACCTGATGAAGTAGATGAAGTGGTCTTAGTGCTTTCCCGGTGAAGTATTTGTTTAGCAAGATTGTCGAGAAATTGCCAAGCTTTCTCGCTTGATTTTGTAAGAAAGTGACCTTGACAAATGGTTTCCAACAACTTCTTAGTTGCTGGGTTCAGTCCTTCGTATGAAGTTTGGCAAAGTTGCCAATTCTCGATACCGTGGTAAGGGAACTGAACAAGGAGGTCCTTAAATCTTTCAAAACACTTCCAAAAAGGTTCGGAAGGAAGCTAGGAAAATTGAATAATTTCGTTGCGAATTCTCGCGGTCTTGTTGTGTGGGTAAAACTTTTTTAGAAAAGTCTTAACAAACTCTTCCTAATTTTTTATGGAGTGTGATACTGTGCTATATAACCATTTTTCAGCTAGGTTACATAAAGTGAATGGAATGACACGTAGCCTTATAGCATCATCAGAAAGTTGTGTGGTCTTCATCATTGCGCAAACATTCTGGAATTTGTTAATGAAGATGTAGGCATCTTCGGATTCCAGTCCATGAAATTTGGGCAACATATTAATGAAGTGGGGTTTAATTTTAAAGTTATCCCCATTAGCCGGTGGAAGTGAAAGACAAGTGGGAAGTGCGGTGCGGATTGGATAGAAGAGATCCTGGAGCGCGATTCGTTGGAGCGCTTCAATAGGCGGGTATGGTGGGTTATTCGCACCCAGTGGAGGTGGAATCAGTCCCGTAGGTAAGGGGTTGTTAGGATTGAATCCCGACATCTCCTTAGAAGACGATGAATTTGAAGATGAAGGTAAAGAAGTGGATGGAATTTCGACTTCGGAGTCGAGAGCGTCGTCAATCGGCACTAACGAGACACGGATTAAACGGGCGCTAGTGTCCCTAGTCTAACTGGACATACACTAAAAAAAAGGTGTAGTGTAGTCAAAAAGGTAAAAATAGAAGGTGGGGGTAAGAAAATGTTAATGAGAGAATGTAGGGTGCAATGGATTTCTAGCGACAAAAATGGCAAGTCTTTTTTGAAAATTTTTTTGTTTTGTGTTTTTTTTATAAGGAGTTTTTTGCAAAAAGTTTTTTATAAGGAGCTTAGACACATTTTCAAGCAATCACAATATGCACAATCAAGCCTAGAGCTAGGGTCTCCTAAGTCAACTAGACTGCTCCTAACTGTTCCAAAGGGTAAGTTGTGAGATCCTCAAATCGCCTCTTCACAGCCAATTGTGGCCAGGTAAGCATAAGTAAAGAAAGGAGGGATCTGCTCACGAATCACCGTGAGACAGGCCTTTCAAAATTACCTTTCCCACTTGTCTAGCCTAGGCACCACAAAGTCTGGTTTAGATAAACGACCGATGCCTACAGCCTTTCCTTTGTCCTAATAAGCACGACAGTCCTTATTGGCTGAGTCTAATATTTTTTTTAATTAACTCGAAGGTTGATGCAAAATGCTTTTTGTGATTTTTGGGGTCCTTGGAAGGGTAATAAAATCCCTACCCAATCTGGATTGGTGTTATAGCCCCTTAAAAATCCATTTTAAAAATGTAAAGCAATAAACACACAAAAATCCAAAACACTTGCCAAATTTTTTTATATTTGCACTGCAAAGAATCCTGCATAAGATCAAGTTATTGCAGAAGGGGGAGAAAATTTTATTTTGCGCAAAGAACCCTACAGGAAAATTTTTTAGAGGACAACAGAGGGCAGAGGAGAGGAAAAGAAATTACAGAGAACTTTTTGGAGTGCTGACGTCACGATCTGACCCCGTATCCTCGGCAGAATGCTTCAATGTTCGGTGGTTCCGTGGTGTCTTGGCAAGTTTGGCTCTCCACAATTCTGCTGTGCGCTGCTGTGGTTCTCCTCTGTTTGTTCAGAACTGCTGTTTGCTGTTTTGTTCACTGGATTTTTCCAGATTTGAATCTGTTTGTCTTTCCAATCCTGCACAATTCGCATGAAAACCCTTCAAAAAATAACAAGATAATTTTTTTTTGTTTTTATGATTTTTTTTATTTTTTTAACTAACCCGAAATTACAAAAAGAAAATAACTACCGTTATCCACGGCAACGGCGCCATTTGATTGTTAGGATGTTTTGAGCTTATGCGTTTTGAAATCAAAGAATTAACCGCAATCAAGAACGGTGTCGCTTGGTAGCTAGCCGGTTGAGTACGGGTCGGTACACATGGAAAACGTGTATTTTCTAATTGTTCTAACGAGTCAATTACTATTTGTGGTAGGTTTTGATTTTCAATAAAAACTGAAGTTGAGTTTAATTTGGATTAAAACCTTTCTAGGGTTAGGATTAGGTTAGTTTGGAAAGTCAATTATTCTCACCGCTTTCTTTGCCCTATTAAGAACTTTTAGGCGTTAAGGTAATAGTTAACAAAAGGGATTAGCACGATCGGGAAGAAACTAGGTTTCTTCCTTTTTATCCTTGTCCGTCCTTTCTTAACTCTTAGCCCTAACCTTTATGGAAATCAAACACAACCGGTCTTTAACTATGGACTCACCGCTACCTCGTGGGATAGGGTGCCGGAGTGAGCGGTGTGTGTATGTTTTCATAGAGTCCTACTTTAAAATATTGAACGGGCAAGAAAGGGGTGAGAGATTTTCATCTCTCAAACCTTCCCCAAACCTAACTCTAACAAGTGAGGAACTACTCACTCATTAGGAAATTAACAAAGAAATTTATTTTTATGGTTTTTATTTAATAGCCTAATTTACTTGCGGAAAATAACTACGGCAGAGAAATAAATTGAAGAGAAATAAAAATTGCAAATAACAAATTCAAGATAAGTAAACTTACTTTATTGATGCACTCTTTAACAATTAAAAGGAATGAAAATTTTAACTAGAGAAAAGTAAAAAGCAGCATGCTCCAAAAAGAGCTGTAGGATTCTTATTTATAGATAATAGAAACCCTAGGGTTTAAATCTGATCCATATCTTGAATTACAAAAATACCATAAGAAAACCGGGTCAATGCACCGACTCCACCGACACGCACCGACACGCGCCGACACGTGCACATCACGGCCGCGGATCCGCGGCCATATGCCTTGTTTGGCCGCGGATCCGCGGCCAACTTGAAGGTTCTTGGGCTCTGTTTCTCAGGTATACTTCATGTTGCTTTTTACTTGTATTTTCTTCACTTGGTTCTTCAGAATATCTTCTAATTTGTTCCAGATTTCCACAGTGCAGAATGTTGTGGACTTTTCCCGTTCGCTTCGTGTTGAAGTCTTGAATCTTGTGCTGCCTTTGTGCATTGTGAAATCGAACTGTTCGTTGATCTTCATTTGTTCCTTAAACTGTTGGCGGCATCATAAAGATTCTTCTATTTGTTGGTCGTAGTCTCACTTTCGTAGCGTCTTTTCATTATTTTCACTGTATTGTTTCGAGAACCTGTAACCTGCAACTATTTAGCAGACATTGATCAAAAGCACCTATTTATTTGCAAAATGATTAAGAATGGGAAATATAATAATGGAAAATTATGATATGAACAATTTCCCTGATTGGTCCTGAGCCGCATCAGCATGAATTACCAGGTTACCAGGGTCTGACGTTTACCACCCCTAGACCCGGTATGTGATACTCTCAGACGAAGAGACCGGACTATACGGAGATTGTCACAGATAGGCTCAGTAGGGATCCAGATGAGTTTGCTCGTCGGCCTTCCTTTTCGACAGGTACCCGAGTAGCCGTTACGCACACCTAGTGCCGTTGACGGGCTTGTGGTTATGGATTTATCCAGTAACTCACTGCCGGAGTACTGTCGAGTCTTTAGAGTCCCACACAGAGGGTTTTCCTGGTTCAGGAAAAATTATGTAGTAGCCGTATTGGATACGTGCAGGGTTCCGATCGATTGATGTACTTTGTATCCGGACTTTCGATCGGACAGTTCGTAATACTAGCCGGCTCGGGTTTGAGCTGGATAATTAAATCAGATATTGATTTGATTATTTACATATATGTATTTCGATATGTATATTCTAGTATTACGTTTTTCGTGTTATTCTATCTCTTTATGCATTCTTGTTTTTATCCGAATGCAGGTACGTATATACAGCAGACTGTAATCCATATTTTATTACAGATTACCTTCTAGACAGTGGCCATCTCATTATGCTTTTTCCATTTATTTGATAAATGGAAATGAGGTGTAAAGTGTGAGGTATGGAAGGAATGGTGATAACCATGCTTCAATAGTTAACAAATGAATTTTTAATTCATTTGTAGTTACTATTGAAGTATGGTTGTTGATTGTTTATTCAAGAAATTCATATACAAAACCATTGTGTTGATTTTCTCTCACATGGATGCTTCATTATTTTTGAGCTCCCATTTTTTGCTTCACCCTCCCCCTCCTCTTGAGTTCCTCCACCTTCATCATCTTCCTCTTCACTACCCTTCTCATGAGTTGAGAAAAAAGTGAAGAGATAGCAAAACACTTAGATCTCCATACTACATCCTAGACAACTTGGATTAGCAACCCAAGTTCTCTAGTTGCTCCTATTTGACACCTAGTTAGGAGCTAGAGCCATGGATCACATCCCTCGGGTGGATCATCTACGACAAAGGAGAGCCGGAGAACAAGCTCGATCCTGGAGGACCGATGGAGCCGGAAATAGAGATTAAACATGTTCAAGGTGGCCACTTGGAGCTAAAGAAGAGGAAAGAAGACCGAAGGACTTGAATCGTTTGGTAAGACTTCTTTCATAGTAGATAGCACTTTAGTTTTGCTAGATAGGTTTATGGAAAGATCCGGGTTAAAGGTTATTCTAGTTCTATGTTCTAATCATTAGAAAAAAATTTGTTTCGCATTTGGACACGGTAGTTGGCCGTGGCACTAGCATAACCTTTCAAAGACATATAAAGGGATTGGAGAGATGGAAAGGAAATATACGGTTACAGTCATGAATAAAGATAGTGGACGAAGCATTACTAGGAATAGCCGGAAACCCCTTCGAAACATTTTCATGTTTCAGTTATACTATGCAGTGTTAATTGAAAATTGATTCCCCATTTAGATTTTGACTCCAGGGTATGTATTTACCGGTTTCGATTCTCACTTCTGTATATTGTTACAGATGATGAGTGGGAGTAGAATATTGGGAATGAGGTGATTATATCCTCATTATATCGGAATTTTTTGCAATCGGTGATATTTGAGGAAATCACCTGGGTTTTTTCCTAACGGTAAATATTTGGTTTTGAATATCCGATGTTATGCACCAATTCAAACTGATATATCTGTACGTTTATTTTATAAAGTGGGATATAATCTTTTGAAATTATGTCCGTGACATTTACCTATACCAGTTGGTGATTAGGTAAGGAGCATTCAACAGAGGTGTAATTCTTCATAACCATAGTACAGTTTTCAACCTACGACGCACAGGGTTTGAGTTATTGAATTCAGGGGACTTAAACAATGTATTGTATGTTGTCCAATGTCCATTAAGACAAAGGGGATGGTACTTGTACTATATTCTATATACTTATGACTTCTCTGTTTTTAGACAAGAATTTCATTGAAATGTAAGGTCCAAGTTTTGAGAAGTTATAGGAATAAGACTAAAGTAGAGAACCATATGTTGCAAAGTATCAGGATTCTTCAAGGTGATCGAAGATGTAGATACTTGTGCTAAGTATTCCATTGATAGTAATGGTTTTGAGAACTTGCTTCTTTTTCAGGTTACTCATATGTGGATGCACTCTTAGATGAGTAATGCTGATTGACCTTCTTCCATTTGGTTGATATGCACTGGAGATAGCTGCATGATTTTTAATCTGGTTCCAATTAAATTAGCGCCCTTGTTTCTATAGATGATATAGAATGGATCATATCTTAACTTTATTAAGATATATGGTGTTGTCCGGCTTATGATTAAAACCAGAATCCAGATAAACTCAAGGCACGTTTTAGTAATGGCAGTTTGTGGGTTATCCGGGGCTTTGATGACGGTTAACATTTTACCATCTAGGAGATCCATAGTTATATTGTTCTTGACTCTGTAGGGTGTTTTTCGTCACCCTATTGAGATGGGAATACGCGCACGCTTGCCAGGCGTACTACAGATTCCCCCTGCCTAGGGTAGGCCGGGTTTTATTGATTATGGGGATCCGAATCTCTAGCAGCCGCGGACTAAGCTGCCGTTAATTACCCCTCGCTTTTGGGGCGAGGGAACCTCCGATTAACGGGTTAAACTGGTCTTGCGAACTCAATGTGCAGTGTTGTGTTTTGAAAAGGTTTTGGGTATATCGGGGGCCCCGCAGAGTTTTTACGGGGTCCCGCTATCCGGATAGCGGGCTGGGGGTCAAGGGGGCTAGCAGCCCCCTTGAGGGGTGCGGGGCAGCGCCCCGTTAGAAATTTTTTTCTAACAGGGACAGTGCCGTGGTATATGTGTGTCTGTACATATGTATGCATATGTATATATATATGTATATATATATATGTATATATATATATATATGTATATATATATGTATATATATATATGTATATATATATATATATAAAAAGAGGGGGGAAAGGCATCCAAAGGATGCATGGGGCCAGCGCCTTGAGTGCTGTGCACTTAGGGGCTGTGCGCTTGGGCACAAGCGCGGCACGTGTCGGCACGTGGGCGCTTTGCGCTCGAGCGCTGGGCGCTGGTGCGTAAGTGCGCCACATGTCGGCACGTGGGCGCTTTGCGCTCGAGCGCTGGGCGCTTGAGTGCCACCACGCCACATGTCGGCACGCGGGTGCTTTGCGCTCAAGGGCTGGGCGCTTGAGCGCAAGCGCGCCACGTGTCGGCATGTGGGCGCTTGAGCGCAAGCGCGCCACGTGTCGGCACGTGGGCACTTTGCGCTTGCGCACAAGCGCTTGCATGCATGCGCGCTACGTGTCGGCACGTGGGCGCTTTGCGCACGAGCGCTGGACGCTTGAGCGCAAACGCGCCACGTGTCGGTATGTGGGCGCTTTGCGCTCGAGCGCTGGGCACATGGGCGCTTTGCGCTCGAGCGCTGGGCGCTTGAGCGCAAGCACGTCACGTGTTGGCACGTGGGCGCTTTGCGCTTGAGCGCAGGGCGCTGGCGAAGAAAAGGGGGCTTTTAGTCCCAGAAATAGGGTTTAGAGTGGGGTTAAACTCCTAAATATGTTTTGGTTGAGGAAATGGGTTCTTCTTCTTCCTCCTTTGTTGACTGGATCAAGAGATGTGAGATCTAAAAATCTCTTCTTTTAGAGATCTGATGGTAGATCCAAGTTCCCCTTTGTGGGTTTTGTGGTTAAAAACTATTTAGTTTTGAAAAAGGAAGAGTAAAACTCTTGATTTAATTCAAAAAGAAAGAAGAAGGTTTGAAACCTTCAGAAAGGTGAAAGAGGTACAAACCCTAGGTTTTTGAGAGAATGAAAAGTCTTACTTTATTCATCATCATGTTGCCTTTTATAGGCTTTCATATTTACATATAACAATTTGGGCTTCACAAAATGGCATTTTGCCTATCTCATGGCTCATGTGCCATTTCATTTTTGCACATAAGCCACGGGCTTACAAAATATTGGCTTTATGCCAATTTTGCATACATTCATGTATATAAAAAATTACATAAAAATTATTTATTACATGATTTTGTTGTTGGCATGGGGAGGCTGGCCGCGGGCTCGACTTGGGCATGGACCCGCTTGTCCTGGGCTTGGGCCCACCTAGCTTGGGGGTTGACCTTGACTTTGACTCGGTCAACCGGGGTGTAAATTTTTACCCCAACAAATTTCCCCCATCAATAAATGCACACCACATATGTGGGTCGTATGCATGAAATTGATGGATCTTCTTTCACGTGGAGGCGAATTTCTTTGGTCCCCACTTTTTGGGATGTTCAGCCGTTTTTATGACATGGACTGTCGACGCTTGACGCGTCTCCGAGATGGAGAGTCTGTGGTAGACGTTTCTCTGGCCCAGAGTAATTCGGTAGACGTGCCCCCGGTATGGAGTGTCAGCTGGTTGACGTGTCCTCGGCACGGAGTGTCTGCTTGACGTTTCCCCGGCACGGAGTGTCGTTGTCGAACGTTTCCCTGATCCGGAATGTCTGTGTTGGATGTTTCCCCGATGCAGAGTGTCGCTGGTTGACGTGTCCCCGGCACGGAGTGTCTGCTTGACGTTTCCCCGGCACGGAGTGTCGTTGTCGGACGTTTCCTTGATGCGGAGTGTCTGTGTTGGACGTTTCCCCGATGCAGAGTGTCGCTGGTTGACGTGTCCCTGGCACGGAGTGTCTGTGTTGGACGTTTCCCCGAGACGGAGTTTCGTTGTCGGACATTTCCCTGAGGCGGAGTGTCTGTGTTGGACGTTTCCCTGATGCAAAGTGTCGCTGGTCGACGTGTCCCCGGCGCGAAGTGTCTGCTGATTGACGTATCCCCGAGACGGAGTGTCGCTGTTGGACGTTTCCCTAATGTGGAGTGTCTGTGTTGGACGTTTCCCCGATGCAGTGTGTCGCTGGTTGACGTGTCCCCGGCACGGAGTGTCGCTGATCGACTTTTCCCCGGCACGGAGTGTTGCTGGTTGACTTTTCCCCGTCGTGGAGTGTCACTGGTCGACTTTCCCCCGGCGCGGAGTGTCGCTGGTTGACTTTTCCCCGGCACGGAGTGTCGCTGATCGACTTTTCCCCGGCGCAGAGTGTCGCTGGTTGACCTTTCCCCGGCACGGAGTGTCGCTGATCGACTTTTCCCCGGCGCGGAGTGTCGCTGATAGACTTTTCCCCGGCGTGGAGTGTCGCTGATCGACTTTTCCCCGGCGCGGAGTGTCGGGTTGACTTTTCCCCGGCACGGAGTGTCGTTGATCGACTTTTCCCTGGCACGGAGTTTCGGGTTGACTTTTCCCGGGCACGGAGTGTCGCTGTTTGATTCCGAGTTGAAGCATAATTCCGACATGGAAGGCAGATACGCCTGAGGCGAAGCATGATTTCGACACGGGGTATATTCTGGTACGAAGCATGATTCTGCCGCAGGGACTGTTGGTTTGATTTGTTTGATTTGAGTTAACATCAGCATCGCTATACTGGAATATGGTACCAAGAGCGAATCATCATCCGTCTTTGAGAGGATTTAGGAATTGGGGTTTTTGTTTGGCATCTGCATTGCTACACTGGAATAATGCCCGGAGCAACTCATCATTTTCCCCGAGAGGATTTAGGAATTGGTAGCTTAGGAGACAGGTTTAGATCCCTGTCACCTAAGGCTTTTCAATTTTATGGGCCGTAAGGGTCCCATAAAAGCATTTTCTCCCTACGTGTCGAAAGGATCTCATAGGTGTATTTTCTCCTTAGAAGTCGTAGGGACTCCTAAGTGTGTTACTCCTTTGTGTGTCGTAAGGATCTCACGCGGGAATTTTCTCCTCACAAAGTCGAGAGGACTTTGCGAGTGCATTTCATATCTCTTTTTTTTTTACGAGTCTGCGCCCTTTCGGGTTTTCGCAAACTCGCCGACAGTCCCGCTGTTTTCACTCACGGCGCCTTTTCGGGTTTTCATCCGTGCCCATTTTGCTTATGGACATACCATTTTTTTTATTTATTTTTGGTTGGACTTTGAATGTGGTCTCACTGGTAGGACTTGGGAGAGACTGGGATTGTTTTACGCCCGTGGATTGTATACGGTTTTGCAGGATGTATGATCCAGAACGTAGGGCCAAAAACATTTTGGGTCTTTGTTGGCGTCTGCATCGCTGCACTGGAATATGGTACCAAGAGCGACTCATCATTCGCCGTTGGGATTTGGAATTTGGCTGGCGTCTGCATCGCTGCACTGGGATATGGTACCAGGAGCGACTCATCATTCGCCACTTGGGAAGTGGGGAGCGATGACTTAGGAGACAGGTTCAGATCCCTATCGCCTAAGGCTTTTCAATTTTATGGGCCGTGAGGGTCCCATAAAAGCATTTTCTTCCTGCGAGTCGTAAGGATCCCGAAGGTGTATTTTCTCCTTAGGAGTCGTGAGGACTCCTAAGTGTGTTTTTCCTTTGTGAGTCGTAAGGATCCCACAAAGGTTTGTTGTCCTCATGTATCGTGAGGACACATGAGTGGATTTCCCTCGTTCCCAGTTTAATGACTTAGAGGTCGACTGTTTCCAGTTTAACGACTTTGAGGTCATCTGTTTCCAGTTTAAAGACTTAGAGGTCCGCTGTTTCCGGTTTAACGACTTAGAGGTCATCTTTTTCCAGTTTAAAGACTTAGGGGTCTATTGTGCCCAGTTTAACGACTTAGCAGTCATCTGTTTGCAGTTTAACGACGTGGTGGTCATCTGTTTCTAGTTTAACGACTTAGAGGTCTACTGTCTCCAGTTTAACGACTTAGAGGTCATCTTTTTCCAGTTTAACGACGTAGTTGTCATCTATTTCCAGTTTAAAGACTTAGAGGTCTACTGTTTCCATTTTAACGACTTAGAGGTCATCTGTTTCCAGTTTAAAGACTTAGAGGTCTACTGTTTCCAGTCTAACGACTTAGAGGTCATCTGTTTCCAGTTTAAAGACTTAGAGGTCTATTGCGCCCAGTTTAACGACTTGGCTGTCATCTGTTTCCAGTTTAACGACGTGGTGGTCATCTGTTTCTAGTTTAATGACTTCGAGGTCATCTGTTTCCAGTTTAAAGACTTAGAGGTCTACTGTTTCCAGTTTAATGACTTAGAGGTCATCTGTTTCCAGTTTAAAGACTTAGAGGTCTACTGTTTCCAGTTTAACGACTTAGGGGTCATCTGTTTCCAGTTTAAAGACTTAGAGGTCTACTATTTCCAGTTTAACGACTTAGAGGTCATCTGTTTCCAGTTTAAAGACTTAGAGGTCTACTGTTTCCATTTTAACGACTTAGAGGTCAACTGTTTCCAGTTTAAAGAGTTAGAGGTCTATTGTGCCCCGTTTAACGACTTGGCGGTCATCTGTTTCCAGTTTAACGACGTGGTGGTCATCTGTTTCTAGTTTAAAGACTTAGAGGTCACCTGTTTCCAGTTTAAAGACTCAGAGGTCTACTGTTTCCAGTTTAATGACTTGGTCATCTGTTTCCAGTTTAAATACTTAGAGGTCTATTGTGCCCAGTTTAACGATTTGGCTGTCATCTGTTTCCAGTTTAACGACGTAGAGGTCATCCGTTTCCAGTTTAAAGACTTAGAGGTCTACTGTTTCTAGTTTAAGGACTAAGAGGTCATCTGTTTCCAGTTTAAAGATGTAACCCTTCGAAAATCGTTTAGGCAGTTTTTCGGTAATCGGCTAATTTTTCGGCTTTTTCCGTAAAAAGTCAAAATTGATATTTTTCATTGTAGACCTAATTATACAAAATTTAGATTAGATATTACTATAATTTTGTCACTAAAATGTCACTTATAATTTTCTAGGTAAATAAAAAAAAAATCGTAATTAATTATTATTTTTATTATTTTAAGCCTTTTTAAATACATTAAATTAGGGATAAATACAAATTTAATTAGGTAAATTTCATAATTAGGAGTCTTTACAAGTTAGAATATGGTGTTAAAAAAATTGTATCATGACTTGCAAATTTTTGGTTTTAGGATGGGAAATTTAATGGAAAAATGGTGTAAAATGAGGTTTTTTTTGTAAATTGTTGATATGAAAGCATTAAATGACAACATGGGGTGTTTATTGACCTAGAAACTTCTCCAAATTTCCCCACCTCCTCACCCTTACCTGCAGCCGACCCCAATTCTGCAGCAACCCCCTCTTCTCACTTCATTTTTGCTTCTTTTTCTTGCTAAAAATTCAATAAATCCACAATTTCACTCTCCCATTCAAAGCCAAACCCTAATCCACTCTCTCTTCAACCCAAATTAGTTCAAAAACTTGATGAATGGAGGCTTCTTGGTGACTTGATCAAGCTAGGGTTCAAGCTTGTGAGGTGAAGATTCTAATCTTTTTGTTAACTTGTAGTTTAAATATGCTAGAATTGAAATTTGAAGTATTAGTTTAGTAGTAAATGTTTGTTTAGGAAAATCAAGAGAAGGATTTGATTTTAAAATTAGGGTTTGTAGCATGGTGGTTGGATTAAGTTAGGGATGGTTATCTAGGTGATTGGAGTGGTTAATTGTGTAGTGTTATGCTCGCTAAATCGACAAAAATTTCGATATTTGTATCGAATCGGTATTGAAATTGCTTACTAGATTTTTATAGAAATTAGAATGCGATCGAATTGCGTTATGTTAGCGATATAATTAGCTTCGTATAGGACTATTAGAGTGCGCGAACGCGGGGTTTCGTCTAGTCGGGTTGTAGTTTTGTCGATTTTCCCGAAATGACGATTCTAGTTAACGATTAGCGATTTTCGTGCGTTTTCCCGCGCACCGAGTGTATGTTATGTTTAATTCGAGAACGTCGATAATTGTATATTGTGACTTGCATCGTTTTAGATTTTGTAATCTTATCCTTGGTGTTGTGCAAATATAGGATCGGTCGGGAAAACATCGGACACGGCGCATAAAGGCAAGGCGGTGGTCGGATCGGATTAGCGGGGATTTCAGGTGAGTAGATGTATTCATCTATGGGGGAATCGTCTGGATGGCGCGATGCGCCCCCTAGTTAGGATTACCCTATTCTTGCAAGACTTGTATTGCTATATAGCTTACCCCTTTATTGCATTGCATACCCTCACAGCTAACCGTATACTAGATTGCATGGACATTCATATAACATTCATATACACATATGCGATAACACTTCGTAGGACACGAACACCATTACCATTGGCATCTGCTGCATGCGCACTATTCATGTGACACACACGCCTTTGGTAATTGCCATGCCACGTGCACTATAGAACCTGTTTAACTTAGTATCGCCACTTGCATTCATACATGATATATGAAATTGCATAGCTTGCTTATACCTCGCATTATCATCATATTTACATAGATTCTATCCAAAATTCACATCATATACATTGATATCATAGACATTTATCATATTTAACTTGTGGACACTATGATTTTCTTGAGGATTTCAGTTTTTCTGTGATTTCTGGATTTTTGGGGAAAACCGCAAGAATTAAACAAAAGCTTGTATTTATCATTTTTAAAACAAAGTTGCGGTTTTCTCGTGATGTATGTGTCGTCCACCATGAGTTTTCATATTTTCTGTTGGATTTCGAGACCCGATTCGAGGAGTGGATGAACCGTCTCGGGTACATGGTGGGCCCGGTATGGTACCCCGGGGCAAGAAGATCGAGTTGTAGACGATGAGCCTGGCAGGGGAAGACTACCTACCGGTGATGTCTGGCGCGGCGGATATCCGGAGGATACCGACCGTTGTCGTGAGATTTATAATATGGGTCGATCCGGACTGACGGAGCCCGATATTGAGACAGATATGATTCCTATTT
This sequence comes from Agapanthus africanus, assembly GCA_030015575.1. Lineage (NCBI taxonomy): Eukaryota > Viridiplantae > Streptophyta > Magnoliopsida > Asparagales > Amaryllidaceae > Agapanthus > Agapanthus africanus. The sequence goes on along the minus strand of CM057350.1, from coordinate 311,056,907 downwards.
GGTGTCGATGCTTGACACGGGTTTTCAGATGATTTCTTGATGGTACTCAGCTATTATACAGATATTCATTTTTTAAAGTTAAGAACGCAGTACCCTTAGCATTTAAAACACTTAAAGAGTTAGAAATGACATTGCATACCTGTGCATGCATACTAGAGCTATTATATCACATATGGACATGCATGTTGTGGTGCATTGCGTGCATTCTTACGATTGCCTTATTAGATGTTATATTTACTCACGAGCTGGCAACTCACCCCCGTTGTGCCACAGTGTCTTGCAGGTCAGACCCGTCAGTCTTGTAGCGGCGGGCTATCTTATTATCAGCTCCTTTTGCGCAGACTCGTGACATCGCCCGTAGGTGGGTTGCGAGCACACTTTATTTCTTTTGCTTTATCATTGTATCTAGTATTCTCCATCTACCACTTTATATTGTATATGCGACGTAGTGATGAGACTGAGAGATTTGTATATTTGTGGTTTCTTTTGGGTCGAGCTCACTTGAGCCGGCGATGTGTTTTCTGATATTTTGCGTTTCTTTTATGCTCTTTTCTTGATATGGTTATTATATTGCATGTGGTTGTGATCCGCCTTGGGCGAAGAGCTAGCTCCCGCTTGGGGATGCCATTTTTATGATTACAGGTTTATTATCTTGTTGTACCCATTTTGGGGGATAGAAAATACAGGGGAGACTCTGCCGAAATTTTCAGAAATTTATGATGTTTTTTAAAAAAAGGGATTCTTTGCAACTTAATTGATTTGAAAATCGTTTTCATTAAAGGTTTTCCTTCACTCTCTTTTGATTTTGGTTTAGATTTTTCTGGGCTTTGGCTGACTTAGGTTACGGTACGCCTTTAGACGTCTCGTAATCTAAGTGCCAGTCACGTTCCGTACCTTCGGGTCGTGACAAAAGACTTGGAGGTCTACTGTTTCCAGTTTAATGACTTAGAGGTTATCTGTTTCCAGTTTAAAGACTTAGAGGTCTACTGTTTCCAGTTTAACGACTTAGAGGTCATCTGTTTCTAGTTTAAAGACTTAGAGGTCTACGAATGGCGAGTTTGGAATTTTGGGGTAGGGGCCGGCATCAGCGTTGCTAACACTGAAGCAGAAGTGCCAGGAGCAATTCATCATTTTCCTATTCCTGTTGGGGGAGCGATGGTTTAGGAGACAGGTTTAGGTCCCTATCGCCTAAGGCTTTTCAATTTTATGGGCCGTGAGGGTCCCATAAAAGCATTTTCTCCCTACAAGTCGCAAGGATCCCGCAGGTGTATTTTCTCCTTAGGAGCCGTGATGACTCCTAAGTGTGTTTTTCCTTTATGAGTCATAAGGATCCCACAAAGGTTTGTTCTCCTTATGTATCGTGAGGACACATGAGTGGGCCTTCTCAATGGAGCATAATTCCAAAGGCGGAGATCAGCCGTGTAACTGGTGATTGTGGTGTGGCATGGGTATGAAGAGAATTATTTGATCCCGTGGATTTTATACGGTAGTCAATTTGGGGACTAACCGTAGGGCCGGAAGAATTTTGGGAAACTTGATTTTGGTCGGCGTCTGCATCGCTGCACTGGAATATGGTACCAGGAGCGACTCATTAGCGCCGTTTTTTTTTGTTGTTGTTGTTTTTTTACCGCGATCGCTCTATCATTTCAGCTTTTTTTATCGCGAAGATCGCGATTGCCCTATCATTTAGGCTTTTATTCGCGGTTGCCCCATCATTTCGGCTTTATTTTCATCTTTAATTTACTCGCTGATTTTTATTGCGAGTTGCCCCATCATTTCGGCTTTTCTTTATTTTTCTTTTATTTACACAATTTTGGTCTATTTACATATACATATATTTTTTTTACATTCCCAGTTTAACGACTTAGAGGTCAATGGTTCCCAGTTTAACGACATGGTGGTCATCAGGTGTTCCCAGTTTAACGACGTGGTGGTCCTTTTTGCTTATCCCAGCTCCTTGAACTTTGATCTTGGCGGAGCTGTGTTGATGACCTAGCTCTGTGGCTTGCCGATACATCCGAGGATTGTGAGGTTTTTCCAAGCTTATATTGGTCCTCTGCCCAGTCTTTGAAAATATAGAAGTCTTCGATGGTATGACCCACCACTCTATGATATGGGCAGTATATGGGATTGCCTGTCATGTTCATTTCCTGTGGTCTCTTTGGAACAGGCAGTTGCAGACCGTTGTTCAAGGCGTCCATGAATATTTTGCGGACTTCAACCCTCCCGAAGGAGTATACCTTCTTCTTTCTCTCCATTGGGGTAGGTGCCTTTACTGATGCTGGTCTCGAGGCCGATCGGTCTTTGGTTCGCCCTTTTCAGATAATGGCACATGTTTGGGAGGATTAGGTTCCCGAAAGGCTTCGGTCTCCATTTGTGTGAAATCGGCGGTCGTAGCTTGACTGTTTGCTAACACGCCATTAGACAGTTCTATCTCTCCCGTCTTGTATTACCTTTCGACCCAATCTTTGAAGACGAAGCAGTCCTCAATGGCATGACCTATCACTCTATGATAGGGGCAATATTTTGGGTCGTTGGTCATATTCGCTTCTTGCGGTCTTTTTGATTCTGGCAGTTGCAGACCGTTTCTTAGGGCGTCTTTGAATATTTTATGGATTTTGTCCCTTCTGAAGGAATAGACCTTATCCAGGTTCTCTTTCAGTGGAGATTCTCCTCCGGTGTATGTATCGGAGGGACTGGAGGCTGATCGCGGCCGTTTTCGTGAGGGCGCTCCGCTCTTAGGTTGAAGGGGACATCAGTTGGATGCCTTAGGATATCAATCCCTAGCTCGTGAACCAACATTTGACTCTGCTGTAATTGCAATCGGGCGACTTGGTCCACGAGACCTACAACGACGTTTGCCAGCTCGTCGACTTTGGAATGGACCTCGGCCATCTTCTTATCCCTGTCCTGAAATTGCCTTTGAAGCCATTGGAATAATGCTTGTTCTGTAGTTCCGGCTATGACAACCGGGTCATCTTTATTGCCTGAGCTCAATTCCGCAGGAACCACGGGCTCCTCTGGCTTATCGGCCTGAGCAGGCTCTTCATCATTTAGATCGAGCCGATGCTGGGTAGCGTCAACCATATCATCACCATGGCTATAAAGAAGAGGAGGTTTCGTTTCTTCATGCCCGGCCATGTAAATAGTGTGGATAACACATTCAGCCATTCTTTCATCGCTGGCAGCTGGTTTAGTAGAGCAGTCCGGGCTTTGGGAATTCATAAATTTTAACATGGACAGAGCCCTAGCCTTTTCGTTGGCTCTATATCTTAGCTGCTTCTGCCTCAGCTTCTCGATTTTGAAGGGCTTGGCGGGCATCTGTTTCCTGGGAAGCCACCGTGAGTCGATTAGCTGGGAGCTTAAAGAAGACACCCAATCGAGCAGTTGTCTGGGGCACCGCCAGAGCTTGCTCGGGATGCCTTGTTGCTTTGCTGGTGTTGATGGCCTTGCCCCCAGCTGGGGCCAAGGAAAGTCGTTCAAACACCAACTTGCGTTTGAGTTGGGGCATCTTCGAGACCACCACATTTGGCCTCTTGCCTTTCGAGACTGGCTTGTCTGTCACCGGGCCTTGAGGAGCTGGGATGGCGCCAACAGGCATGAACATAATAGAGCCGAATGGTAGCAGCGGCTCCTCTCATTGTCGCCCGAGACTGGCCGGGAGGACCGTCCTGGAGTCCATCTTCATCGTGTATAAGATGGGAGCCGTGTTGAGAGCTGAGCAGGTTTTTAGAGACATCGTTGAGAAGTGATTGCTTGAAAACCTGCAAGAAAAGGCATTATTTTAGTATAAATATCGATATGTATATTGATTGAGTTCGCATGAATGCTTAACCCAAAATATGGGAGGAGAGATGGTCCCACCGGGCGTGCCAGAATCTGTAGGGTGTTTTTCGTCACCCCATTGAGATGGGAATACGCGCGCGCTTGTCAGGCGTACTACAGATTCCCCCTGCCTAGGGAAGGCCGGGTTTTATTGATTGTGGGGATCCGAATCTCCGGCAGCCGCGGACTAAGCTGCCGTTAATTACCCCTCGCCTTTGGGGCGAGGGAACCTCCGATTAACGGGTTAAACTGGTCATGTGAACTCAATGTACAGTGTTGTGTTTTGAAGGGGTTTTGGATATATCGAGGGCCCCGCAGAGTTTTTACGGGGGTCCCGCTACCCGGATAGCGGGCTGGGGGTCAAGGGGGCAAGCAGCCCCCTTGCGGGGTGCGGGGCAGCACCCCGTTAGAAATTTTTTTCTAACAGAGACAGTGTCATGGTGTATGTGTGTGTGTACATATGTATGCATATGTATATATATATATGTATATATATAAAAAAAAAGAGGGGGAAAAGGCATCCAAAGGATGCGTGGGGCCAGCGCCTTGAGCGCTGTGCACTTAGGGGCTGTGCGCTTGGGCGCAAGCGCGCCACGTGTCGGCACGTGGGCGCTTTGCGCTCGAGCGCTGGGCACTGGAGCGCCAGCGCGCCACGTGTCGGCACGTGGGTGCTTTGCGCTCGAGCGCTGGGCGCTTGAGCGCAAGCGGCCACATGTCGGCACGTGGGCGCTTGAGCGCAACAGGCTCGCCACCAGTTTTAGTAAAATAGATTCTTTTCAGAAAACATTAGTGGGAGTATGGTAGAACTGGAAGTGATTTCAGAACCACAAACGATTACTGAAAATTTAGTAGGACCTAAAGATTCAATTAGATTCGACATTCCATTAGCCACTCCGCCGATATGGTGGGTAACTTCAGGCACCCAAAAGGTACTTCGGTCTTCTCAGAGACGGTGACAGGGAGGTTCTTGTTTCCCCAAACTTACCACTACTGTTGTTCTAGAGTATGAGACCAAGCAGGAGGATGAGTATAACGTCGTTCTAAACTAGATTTAGAAGTGCATGAGTATATGACTCTGCCAGAGGGTTGTTGTAGTCAGTGGGAGCAGCGGAAGCATAGTGGGCAAATAGCATATGTCTATTTATAGACTAAATAAGGTATAGCGGAGATTGATCTTCTATTTTTGATGTGACAGTCATAGAGTTTGACTTCATTAGAGTAAGAGATGGATCTGGTAAGAATGTAGTAGGGAGTGATGTCCTCGCATTTGGATGACATGCGCTTGATAGGAAGAGATCTTCCTATTCTACGATCGGTTACACTGTGGTTGTCACAAGGTGGTTTCTCAACATAGGATCTGGATAAGATATCAGTATTCTGGTTACTAAATTTATAGTTTTAGCTCTAGATTTGGGAAGTGTCCCAACCTGGGTTCTTTGACATTATTCTAAAGGTATTTTAGAATGGTTGACTCCTGGCATGGTGGTGTACCTGCCGGTGATGGAGTCACCTCTCTAAATGATGTCTTACAGACTAAAGGGGAGAGGGATTTGCATGGTTAGCATATCACTTGCTTAGATAATTGAGTTAATCATGTAATGTCAAGTACCACACCAGATATTATTTTTGCACTAGCTGCAATAAGTATATATATTAATCCAATCCTGGAGAAACGGTGGGAAACAGTTTTGAACATAAGTAGATGTTCTTGGGAATTGGTAAAGGCAGCATCCTTCGGGAAGCGGTTATCAGTTCAGGCTTCCAAGGTGACCTGGATGACAGAATGACTGTCTGAGTTATAGTTTTCCCTCTTTTGCAGGACAGTATGTTGGACAGGTGGTCCAAGCAGATACTGAGGAAAGCATGGCATTGCATACTGATTAAATTCAGTGGTTGATACCGTCTAAGAAGTTTGTTGGATTTGGAGTTCACTTGTGAACTAGGTCCCATCAGATATCCAGACAAATTCTAAGACAGGTATTGCTCATTTGGGGAGATAGTTGTTCTCCGTGAAGTTAAGATATAGTGAGATATAGAAAGAAACATTGAAAAGGATCCACTCACTAAGGCTATTTCTCGAACGCAATAGTTTCACAAACGAGCTTTGAGAAACTGATTAGTAAAGGAGTTGGGTGTTCGGTATCACACGGGTTGTGAGTATGCGACACCGCAGTAATTATCCTTAAGTGCAAGTGGGAGATTGTTGGCTATAGTGCCCTCAAGTCAATTATTATAATCTCAGGCATGCGATTAGATGATTGAGGGACGGCCTATATGGGTAGAACGGTCTTACTCAAAATGATAGTATGTTATCTGGTTTATCTTTATCATCATGTACATTCTTTAGGTAGCATTACAGTTCGCTATTACATGTTGATAGAGCCTATAGGATTCTTGCTTGACTACCAGCATTTTGATGGCGATCATATACGTGGGAGCTGGGTGGTCTATAAGCATATCCTTAAATGTCCCTAGTCGTGGGAGTATCAAGACTGAGCATCGATACTCCAGAATAGACTAGTGTATACTGATCGAGACCCCGACGAGGGGCGGTGGCCGGTCTTACAAGCCATTGGTATTGGTTTGTTCACCTAAGATAGTATGCATGTGCTTATTAGGTTATGAGTACACTGGACGAACTCGCCGGGAACCTGCTAGTTGGTATTATACCTATTGTCAGATAGCAGTTCCCAGGTGACATGTGTACAAATTAGTTTATCAACCTGAGATCGTCATTTGTCTCGTGTGAGTTTCTACTGTACTTTTATTACTATCCTACCACAGCTTAAAGAAGTCATGTAAACAGGTTTTAGATAGGTATAGTCCCGAGCCACATGGAGGCAGTGAGTGGATCGTCGGGGATTCGTCTCTCCCGGTACTGGGGGTTGATGTCCCGTTGTGCATAGGTGGCCATCACAAGAAATCCTTGATCAAGGTAGTCGAGAATTACTGATTTGGATCAGTAGATTCTCAGTTTGTGATAGGCTTCATACCGACACGAAATGTCGCTTTATTAGGGGTATAAATTTATCCACCCCTATACTTGATATGTGATACTCTTAGACGAACAGACCATGCTGTACGGATATTGTCACCAATAGGCTCAGTAGGGGTCAGGATGAGTTTGCTCGTCGGCCTTCCTTTCGCTCAATATCTGGGTAGTCATTACGTACAGCTATTGCCGCTGACGTGCTTGTGGTTAAACCAACTGCCAGCATATTGACGAGTCTTTAGAGTCCCACATAGAGGGTTTCCCTGGTTCGGGCGAAACGATGTAGAGGCCGTATGGTTTTATGGCAGGGTTCGATCATATACGCGCACTTGTGCACGCATCATGATTCGGACAGATAATACTGGTGGGCTTTGGTTTAAGCCGGTTCCTAGTATTATATTGTTGGATTATTTTCGTCTCATTGTATTCGTATTTTTCAGAATACGGATCCGGGTATGTATATTCGGATGATGGGCATTCTAGTAATTTATTACAAGAATGTTTACTAGAAGATTACACCTCATTATATTTATTAAACATTTAGGTTAAATGGTTAATTGAGGTGGACGGATGAGTGCGCTTAGCTTTAATTCAAGCATGCTACTTAGTGACTCATGGTGGTGACACATGGGGTGACTCATTGTGTGACTCATGATACACTATTCTAGCATGCTTAACATTTGTTGTGGTGGTGAGACATTTGTGAAGACGTGAGAATTTTTTTATTTAGTTGCTTCATTTCATTTCACACTCTCACAACACTTAGTTTTTTCTTATGTTGAGCTCTAAGCTTCACACTCTCATCTCTCATGCCTTCTTCTTCTTCCTCTACCCAAACCCTCTTATGTGTTGAGAAACCTAGGGTGTTTAGAGACAAATTAATCCCTCATTAGACTCTACATCATCTTGGCTATCTAGTTTAGCAAACAAGATATCCTAGTTACTTCGGTTATGAAGTAGGAGCTCGATTCATAGTCTCTCGGGTGGATCATCTTCGATGGAGGGAGACCGGCGACCAAACATGATCATGGTGGCCACTAGGAGCTTGGGAAGAGGTTGAAAATCGAAGGACACGGATCATTCGGTATAACATTCCAAACTCTTTTTATTGCTTGCTAGATTTGGGGTTAATGGTCGATCCGTGTTCAGGGGTTGTGGTAGCGCCGGTTTAGAAAAATTTTGTTCCGCATTCGACCACGGTTTTATGGCCAGGGCGCTGCCGTAACTGTAGGGTTCCTAGGCACACAATAGAGGTCTCACAAGGCATCAACCATGCCAATTTCAAATTTTATGGGTGCCGAGAAACCCTAATACGGATCGTTGATTAGAAGTTTAGGCGATATACGAATCTAGTTAACAACTTAACTAAAGATAAGAAGCTACAACCTTTGTAGATCCGGATATCCACTTCCTTGACTCCACGTAGGCGTCCTCTCGCTGTCCATCTCGAATCCCGGACTCAATCTTCGGCTTGATCGGAGAAATGGGCGGACTAGGTCGTCGGCTTCGTGCCGAAGATGATCTACGTCGAGGCATCACAAGTTCAAGCTCCGACTTCACAAATTTGTGAAACTTGTGAAGAATACACCTAAAACAACTTGGCAAGAGGTAGAGGGTGAAGAAATAGGAGGTGGGTTCACTTTAGAATTGGATTTCTCACTTTAGAACTCAAGTTGCCATTGATGGCATCAAGCTTTCTTGAAGAAGAAGATGATGATGAAGAAGAAAGAATATGATAAGTGTTGAATTAAAATGAAAAATAATTCAATACATATCATAAGCTAACCATAGTAGAGTGTAGAGAATAGACCATGGTTACTTGGATGGGTTAGGGTTAAGCATGAAGACAAGAATGGTTAAGAAGTCAAAGCTTCATGAAGCTTCAACTAGAAACAAATAAAGCCACCATTCTCATCTAAACCTTTTCCAAATAAATAAATGAACAAATAAATAAATAAATGAAAAAGCAAAACCCTAATCATCTCTTAACCATGGTTTAATTCTTTACACTTAACCAAATAATCAAGTATCATCAAACATGATACAAATATGTGCATAAAAGTATATCACATATACTTCTTGCACATCAAGTGAGAAAATCCATTTAAAGTGAACCAATACAAGTTAATGCAAAGTAATATATCAAATATATAATTTACATTAAATCATTAAATCAACATTTGATTTAACGATCCGGTCATATCGCATATAACCGACTAGTATCCTATGTATCGGCTCATCAAATCAATCCTTGATTCAATATCTAGGTTATATCGAATATAACCAATCGATACATTCATCGCGAGAATGAAATATGGTATCACATACACGCATTATTCTCGGTCCTGCACATATCTCATATGCGCTCCTATTTCGTTTCGCTTGAGCCAGGAAACCTCTGTGTAGGACTCTAAAGACTCGTCAATACGCCGGTAGCAGATGATGATCATATCAAGCACCCACAAGCCGCAAGCGGTCTGCTAAACGTAACGGCCACCCGGGTATTGAGCGATCAGAAGATCGACGAGCAAGCCCGCTCACACTCCTGTGAATCCAACCAGTAACACTTACCGTACAGTCCGGTCTGTTCGTCTGATATGTCGAATATCAAGTCTAGGGGTGGTAAACGTCAGACCCCAATAACCGATAATTCATGCCGATGTGAGGCTCATAACGGGTCGAGAAACTACTGGTAACACTTACCAGCAAATCTCTGATCAGCCCTGGCCAGGGACTTCCCTGTTACGGCCAATTGAGCACAGCGCAACATCAACCCCCAATACCGGGAGAGACGAAACACCTCCTATCGCTCATTGCCTCCATGTGACTCGGGACTGTACCCAAAGACCACCGTTTTGCATGCCCTCATAGACGTGGTAAGGTGGAGATCAAAGTACAGTGGGAATCACACAAGACTCCATGACGATCTCGGGTCTACAGACTAACCTGTACAACTGTCACCTGAGAACTGCCATCTGACGTGAGGTATAATACCATCTGGGAGTTCTCAGCGAGTCTGTCCAGTGTACTCAGTCTCCACTGAGCACCCGTATACCATCTCTGATGTCAAACACCAATGGATATGGGATCATCCTGTTAGTGTATATGTCCTAGAGGCCATTACTGTATCATACTAGTTTGTATATTACTTAATGGAAGCTTGGGATATTCACCTTGTATAAACAATCTTGCTCAATATAGTAGTATGCTACTTGGTTTGTTTCTACTTCAATATGTACATGTGTTTATTTTGCGATATCACCTATACGCATTAGTAGAGCCCTTAGGATCTTTGCTTGATTACCAGCGTTGTGATGGCAGTCACACTAGTGGGGGCTGGGTAATCTATAAGCACATCCTTATACAGGTCCCTAGTCGCAGGACTATCGAGACAGGGCATCGATACTCCGGAGTAGACTAGCGTATGCGCTTCTCATCCCAGTGTGGGAGATGGTCTGTCCCACAGCCATCAGTACGTCGTACTAGAGATAGTATACGGGTGCTCGTTAGGTTACGAGTACACTGGACAGGACTCGTCGGGAACTGAAAGGTTGGTATTATACCTATCGTCAGTTATCAGTTCCCAGGTGACATGAGTACAGCTTAGTCCGCTGACTTGACACTGGCACTTCGCCTCGAGTGTGTTCCCACTGCACTTTGATCACTACCCTACCACGGCTCAAAGGAGTCGTGCAAACAGGTAGTGGTTGGGTACAGTCCCGAAGCACTTGGAGGCAGTGACGGTTAGACAGGATTCGTCTCTCCCGGTATTGGGGGTTAACATCGCGCTGTGTCTAGGAGAGCCATTACACGAGTAGTCCCTGGCCAGGGCAAGCGAGATATACTGGTAGGCTTCCAGTGTTATCTCAGGGTGTTTTGGGCTTCGCTCCGACACGACTTGTACCGCTATTGGGGGACTGACGTTTTACCGCCCCCTAGGCCCGACATGCGATGTATCAGACGAACAGACCGGACTGTACGGAGAATGTCACATTCAGACTCAGTAGGAGTTCAGATGGGGTTTCACCTCGTCAGCCTTCTTGTCGGCATCTACCTGGGGACCGTTACGCACAGCTAGTGCCGCTTGCGGTCTGTGGTTAAACCCACTGCCAGCGTAGTGTCGAGTCATTAGAGTCCCACACAGAGGGTATTCGCCTCTGGGCAAAACAGAGTAGAGGTCGCATGGTTTTGCGGCAGGGTTCGTTCTCATCCGCGCACTTGTGCACGTTTGGAGTCCGGACGGATTATACTGGCAGGCTCTGGTTTGAGCCAGATACTGGTATATCTTTTGGGGGTTGCTTTTATATATCGGTATTCTTGTTCCTCGGAACGAGAATGCAGGTGTGTATGCACAGTTGCTTGAGGCGGAGGATGAGGTATTTCATTAGGGTTTCGGAACGGGTGCGTATGCACAGTTGACAGTCATCATTTTCCAAACCCTAATGGATTTATGGATTATCTATTAATAATAGTAATTAAATGAGAATTATGTTATGGTTGATTTTGTTGACTTATTGACCATGGTTGACTTATTGACCATAGTTGAATGTTGACCACCATCATGCTTTGTAAAGATACTCCTTGATTCATGCTTACATTTCATTTAATGAAGCATGATAGTGGTCATTCCAAAACTACCATCAACTATTCTCATTTTGAATTATTATCATTTAGATAATTCTTTTTCTTTTTGATATGGTTGCAAAAAGAAAAAGATAGCTCATTCTTTCATAACCATTCTCTCTCCTCACTTCATCTTCTTCTTCCTCAAGCTCAAGGTGATTCCTTCTCATGTGTTGAGAAACCCTCACCTTGAAAAGAAAACAACCCCTAGAAACTCTCTACTCACTCTAGGATCAAGGGTTTAGCAAGCCGGAGATTCTAGTTCACTCAAAGTTCGAGGAAGAGCCCGAAGGTTGAACCCTCAGGTGGATCCATCTTCGACGGAAGAAGGCTACGAGGCAAGAACCATCAACCTCTACAAGGTTTGAAGAAGAAGGAGTTCAAGTTTAGGTATAACTCTTCATCCGAGTAGCTAACGCTCCTTTGTATGATTGCTAGTTTAGTTTAGACACAATCCCGACCTTGTTTAGTCCATGTTGCCTCTTGGGATAAAAATTTGTTTTTATACCGTTTCCGCCTCCCCGTAAGCACCGGGGGTCGCAACGTGGACTTACAGTGGTATCAGAGCCTAACTAAACTTAAACTAGCTTGGTAGCGAAGTGTATGGAAGTTCGAAACCGAAAAATCGCAAAACCGGAAAAACTAAAACCCTAAGTTTCTGTTGAATTTGTTTCTGCTCTAAATGAAAAACTTTATACTTCTAAATTCGGCTCAGGGTTTTGTGTGAACACCCATGAAAAACGATCCATTGATTCATCTAAACCGCCGCGGTTCCGCGGCATGAGGTAGGCATTTGCCGCGGAACCGCCGCCGTTTGTTGTCCTCTCTGCATCGTTTTTCGTGCAGTGTGTCTCTGTGTTGGTTTTGGGATTTTTAAGATATATTATATGTGCCCAGATTTTCCAGAACAGAAATTTACTTTTGGGGTCCTATAATTCCGTATTTTTTTCGAACTTCGCTACACTTTGGCTATGTTGGTTATATCTGTGATGTTTGCATGTATTGAACGTCGGCTAATCGCTATAAGCCGATTGGTCGGGGTTATACATGATCTGTGTTTGATATTGGAATGTGTATATGAATGTGTTGGACTGTCGCGGGTGAATAGCCGGGGTGGATGTGAGATGAGCTTTTGTTTTTCTTTCATTCATTGTAAATGTAAATTGATGTAATAATATTATTTGTTTGGCCGCACAACCGGGTCGGGGTTGTAGCCGTCATTGTATAATTCTTTTTACTGTTTTTGCTCCTAGGATAGACCCATGGAGGGGGTGCACAAACTGCCGAGTACTTGGCGGGTAGTTTGCCGCACCCGTAGGGGTCTTGGGTGGGGTATTTGCTATTCACCGCGACCGTGTAATCCGCTTTTCGTTGCAGGCTCGAAAGGATTGCGGATTGCTAGTATATCCAATGTATTCATCTGTGATCTGTAATGTCTATCATTGCTTTCTATTTAGGCGTTGCTTATGTTTTACAGCCGCGCTAGCCCAGCCCCCGCTCTGTCGTTAGTTAAGTAACCTAACGAGTGATGACGGGACCCCGTGGCGAATGCGAATGGCATAAGCGTACGTCATATTTTGGTTGTTTTCTGCAATGGTAGGATTAAATGATGGGACACATTAAAAGAACTAATGCAAGAATATCACGCATTAAAAGAACTAATGCAAGATAATAAACCAAGTTAAAGTCGTTGGAACACTTTCGAAAAACCACTCGGTTCTTTTCAAAACTAACTTTTAAATGCGGAGCTTGAGCCACTCCTTCTAAAAGCTATCTCGTTCCATCGATTATATCAAGTTCACTACGTTCACGGTTTTACCAAAACCATTCGTAGCCCTCCGTCGTTTCGCATGAATAGGCAATAGTATTCAAGCTGTGTATTTTGGCCAAAGTCAAGGCACAGTGATTGGTAGCTATTGGGTGTTCATGTGTAGCATAGATAGATGCGTTGGTTTTGGACAGTCGTGCTGCCATTTTGGCCAAAGTCAAGGGTATGTACGGATGGATCCAAATTAACCTGGAAAGTGACGGGTAGAACTTGACATGTGACTTATGATATTTTGGCCAAAGTCAAGGTCATAAGAGCATGGGGCAAAAATCCACATCGGGAGTTTCTTAAGTATTGAAACTTGCTAGATTTGCATACCATTTGGAGTGTGATGATTATGGTAGGATTCCTTCATTTTCGTCACGCGATGATATTTGGATCCCGATCCTACTGTGAGTATATGCTACTCCTCGGGAAATTTCTCACTAAACGATCAATGCTATAAACCTAGTAGGTGCCTAGAAAGGTGTTAGCGGGGCTACGCCCCCAGGGAAAAGAGGTTCTTAAATTAAGGAACTTCGCGAAAGCGATGGAAAACCTCCCTCGAAGTACCGACACTGGCCTGGCTGAACGGTTAAGCAAGTATTGTACGGTGGGATTGATCCCGGCTAATTCTTCCTTTGTGGTTTGAGGAGGGATTCGAGAGACAGTGGGAGCCATCCTGTTTAGACAAATTAAAAACCATTCTAAACTTGCAAGAGCATCGTGCTAAGTGTTTCTTCTCTCCCCCTGCAGCGACCAAATCGAAATGACTGGACTTAAGTTACTTCTAGATAAAAACATACTGACAGGGCCAAACTACAAAGATTGGCTCAGGAATGTCAAATTGGCAATCGCTTACGACAAGCTGGGGTATCTTCTTACCACCAAAGCTCCCCCCGTCCCAGGTCCCACCTCCAGCGTCGCGGATAAGGAAATCCGTAAGACTTGGGAGATTGATTGCGCGAAGGCCAGGTGCCTCGTGCTTGCCTCTATGGACAACGAACATCAGAGGAGGCATGAGAATATGGACCTCGAGTCCATATTTCTCCATACAAAAGAACTGTATGGAGAGCAGTCTCGTATCGCAAGATACGAAGTGTCGAAGAAGTTATTTTCGACTAAGTTGGCCGTCGGATCATCGGTAGCGGACCACGTGCTTAAGATGATTGGCTACACTGAGGAGCTCGCAGAACTTGGGACCACGTTGGACAGTGAACTCTATACGGATTTAATTCTCCAGTCCCTTCCATCCACTTACGCCCAGTTTATACTGAACTTCAACTTACAAGAAAAGGAAGTTGAACTTTCAGAACTCCTCAACCTGCTGAGGAGCGCAGAGGGCACCCTACAGAAGGGTAGGGAAACACCCGCTTTGTTTGTAGGAGGATCTTCTTCCTCTAGGTCCAAGGCGAAAGCCAAGGGAAAGAGGAAGAAAGCCCCCGCCAAACCAAGAGGCGGTGTTAGTAAAGTGGGTGCGCAGGGAAAGGAAAAGGCAACAAAGATTGCGGGGAAGCTTGTTGGAAAGGAAGAGTGCTTCTATTGTCATAAGAGTGGACACTGGAAGAAAGATTGCAGGGCTTGGAAAGCCAGGACACAGGAACTGAAGCAGGTTGCGGCTTCAGCTTCAGGTGTGTATGTTATTGAAAACTGTCTTTCTATAAACTCTACTTCCTGGGTATTGGATACCGGATCAGGATCTCATATCTGTAATTCTTTGCAGGCGTTGAGAAACCGTAGGTTTTTGAAGGCAGGTGACATGACCCTCAGAGTTGCGAACGGAGCTAGCATGGATGCTAAAGCCGTGGGGGACTATCACCTGGGAATGTCAGATGGGCATGTTTTGGTTTTGCGTAATTGCTTTTTTGTACCCAACGCAACTTGTAATATCATTTCTGTATCTTTGGTTTCTAAAGAAGGTTATGAATTTGCGTTTGTAAGTAATGTTGTAAACATTCACCTTAATCAAGTTCTGATTGGGTCAGGTACACTGAGCAATGGTATATACGTATTAAACCAACCACAGATTTTCAATGTCCAGAATACACACAAAAGAAAGTCTCCAGATATCAATCAGACTTTCTTATGGCATTGTAGACTGGGTCACATCAATGAGAGAAGGTTGACTAAGTTACATACAGAAGGATATTTGGATCCGTTCGAATATCAATCATATGCCACTTGTCAATCCTGTCTTAAAGGAAAGATGACAAAGACTCCGTTCACTGGACACGGAGTAAGAGCGAGCGAGCTCTTGGGACTCGTACACAGTGACGTGTGCGGTCCAATGTCTACACATGCGCGAAGCGGTTATTCTTACTTCATTACTTTTACGGATGACTTTTCAAGGTACGGTTATGTCTTCTTAATGAAACATAAGTCCGAAGCTTTTGAAAAATTCCAGGAATATAAGAATGAAGTTGAAAAACAAACCGGCAAAAGTATCAAGATTCTAAGATCGGATCGAGGTGGAGAATACTTAAGTGCCAAGTTCCTAAATTACTTAAAAGAGAATGGGATTCTCTCTCAGCTTACTCCTCCATACACTCCGCAACATAACGGTGTATCGGAGAGACGGAACCGAACCCTATTGGATATGGTACAGTCCATGATGAGTAACGCTGAGTTACCGCGATCATTCTGGGGGTATGCACTAGAATCAGCTGCGTACCTATTGAACCGAGTTCCTACTAAAACTGTGCCTACTACACCATATGAGATGTGGTGTAGGAAGAGGCCCCATCTCAGTCACATTAAGACTTGGGGAAGTCCAGCTTTTGTTAAAAAGCAGCATGCGGACAAGCTCGAGGCACGCTCAGTACTGTGTAAGTTTGTGGGATATCCAAAGAATTCCAAGGGATATCTCTTCTACTACGAAGAGGAACAAAAAGTTCTTGTTTCTCGTCATGCCCATTTTCTAAAACATCAGTTCTTGGAAAAAGAATTAAGTGGGAGCGCAGTAGAACTGGAAGAAATTCCAGAACCACAGACTATTACTGAAAGCTTAGTGGAACCAGAGGGTTCAAATGAACAGGACATTCCTACGCCGCTCCGCAGGAGTAGTAGGCAGTCTCATCCGCCCGAGAGATACTACGGTTTTCTCATAGACGGGGATATAGAGGATTGCATCATAGATTATGATGAGCCTACTAGCTTCCAGCAGGCCGTTCAGAGCGTTGACTCGGTAAAATGGCTGGATGCAATGCGGACCGAAATGGAGTCCATGTACACCAACAAAGTATGGACGTTGGACATTGCTCCAGACGGGGTAAAACCCGTAGGATGCAAGTGGATCTTCAAAAGGAAGATTGGTGTAGATGGACAGGTTGAGACCTATAAAGCTAGACTTGTAGCAAAGGGTTTCCGTCAAAGACCTGGCTTGGACTATGACGAAACTTTTTCTCCAGTGGCTATGCTGAAATCCATTCGGATCCTTCTTGCCATTGCTGCCTTCCACGATTATGAGATTTGGCAGATGGACGTAAAAACCAATTTTCTAAATGGAAATTTAGAGGAGTGTGTCTATATGGATCAGCCAGAGGGTTTCATTCAGAGTGGGAGCAGCGGAAAGGTGTGCAAGTTGCTTAAGTCCATCTATGGACTAAAGCAGGCATCGCCGAGATGGAACATCTGTTTTGATGAGACGGTCAAGGAATTTGACTTTATCAAAAATCCAGATGAACCATGCATCTATAGTAGATTTGTAGCGAGAACTGTAGTATTCCTTGTATTATACGTGGATGACATTCTCTTAATAGGAAATGACATTCCTATGCTACAATCTGTCAACGGTTTCTTGTCACACAGGTTCTCCATGAAAGACCTGGGTGATGCCTCATACATCCTGGGGATCCGGATCCATCGTGATAGATCCAAGAGGATATTAGGACTTTCACAGTCCAGGTACATCGACACCGTACTGAAAAGATTCAGTATGGAAGATTCCAAGCGCGGTAACCTACCGGCTTATCACGGGATCACCCTCTCTAAAGAGATGTCTCCCAAGACTGATTTGGAAAGGGATCGCATGTCTATTATACCCTACGCTTCTGCGGTAGGCTCTATAATGTATGCGATGTTGTGTACCAGACCGGATGTAGCTTATGCACTGAGTGTGGTAAGCAGGTATCAGTCAAACCCTGGGGAGAAACACTGGATAGCAGTAAAGAACATTCTCAAGTACCTGAGAAAGACTAAGGAGATGTTCTTGGTGTATGGCGGAAAAGACCTCCAGATCGAGGCCTTTGCTGACTCCAGCTTCCAGAGTGACAAGGATGATTCCAAGTCCATGTCGGGTTTTGTCTTTACCCTCAATGGAGGGGCGGTGTGTTGGAAGAGTTCCAAACAGGAAACCGTTGCAGACTCGACGATGGAAGCGGAATACATCGCTGCATCTGATGCCGCAAAAGAAGCTGTCTGGATAAGGAAGTTCTTGAAAGAACTTCAGGTGGTTCCGTCCATTGTTGACCCAATACCTCTGTATTGCGACAACAACGGGGCTATAGCTTTAGCGAAGGAACCCAGGTCCCATCAGAGATCCAGGCACATCTTGAGGTGGTATCACCTGATCAGGGAGATCGTGGATCGCAAGGAGATCGAGGTTCGGAGGGTTGCTTCAGAAGAAAACACTGCAGATCCATTCACCAAGGCCCTACCCCAGACTCAGTTCGAGCGGCTGATCGAGATGATAGGTCTTCGATACGCCAGTACATGGCCTTAGTGCAAGTGGGAGATTGTTAGTGTATATGCCCTAGAGGCCATTACTGTATCATACTAGTTTGTATATTACTTAATGGAAGCTTGGGATATTCACCTTGTATAAACAATCTTGCTCAATATAGTAGTATGCTACTTGGTTTGTTTCTACTTCAATGTGTACATGTGTTTATTTTGCGATATCACCTATACGCATTAGTAGAGCCCTTAGGATCTTTGCTTGATTACCAGCGTAGTGATGGCAGTCACACTAGTGGGGGCTGGGTAATATATAAGCACATCCTTATACAGGTCCCTAGTCGCAGGACTATCGAGACAGGGCATCGATACTCCGGAGTAGACTAGCGTATGCGCTTCTCATCCCAGTATGGGAGATGGTCTGTCCCACAGCCATCAGTACGTCGTACTAGAGATAGTATACGGGTGCTCGTTAGGTTATGAGTACACTGGACAGGACTCGTCGGGAACTGAAAGGTTGGTATTATACCTATCGTCAGTTATCAGTTCCCAGGTGACATGAGTACAGCTTAGTCCGCTGACTTGACACTGGCACTTCGCCTCGAGTGTGTTCCCACTGCACTTTGATCACTACCCTACCACGGCTCAAAGGAGTCGTGCAAACAGGTAGTGGTTGGGTACAATCCCGAAGCACTTGGAGGCAGTGATGGTTAGACAGGATTCGTCTCTCCCGGTATTGGGGGCTGACATCGCGCTGTGTCTAGGAGAGCCATTACACGAGTAGTCCCTGGCCAGGGCAAGCGAGATATACTGGTAGGCTTCCAGTGTTATCTCAGGGTGTTTTGGGCTTCGCTCCGACACGACTTGTACCGCTATTGGGGGACTGACGTTTTACCGCCCCCTAGGCCCGACATGCGATGTATCAGACGAACAGACCGGACTGTACGGAGAATGTCACATTCAGACTCAGTAGGAGTTCAGATGGGGTTTCACCTCGTCAGCCTTCTTGTCGGCATCTACCTGGGGACCGTTACGCACAGCTAGTGCCGCTTGCGGTCTGTGGTTAAACCCACTGCCAGCGAAGTGTCGAGTCTTTAGAGTCCCACACAGAGGGTATTCGCCTCTGGGCAAAACAGAGTAGAGGTCGCATGGTTTTGCGGCAGGGTTCGTTCTCATCCGCGCACTTGTGCACGTTTGGAGTCCGGACGGATTATACTGGCAGGCTCTGGTTTGAGCCAGATACTGGTATATCTTTTGGGGGTTGCTTTTATATATCGGTATTCTTATTCCTCGGAACGAGAATGCAGGTGTGTATGCACAGTTGCTTGAGGCGGAGGATGAGGTATTTCATTAGGGTTTCGGAACGGGTGCGTATGCACAGTTGACAGTCATCATTTTCAAAACCCTAATGGATTTATGGATTATCTATTAATAATAGTAATTAAATGAGAATTATGTTATGGTTGATTTTGTTGACTTGTTGACCATGGTTGACTTGTTGACCATGGTTGAATGTTGACCACCATCATGCTTTATAAAGATACTCCTTGATTCATGCTTACATTTCATTTAATGAAGCATGATAGTGGTCATTCCAAAACTACCATCAACTATTCTCATTTTGAATTATTATCATTTAGATAATTCTTTTTCTTTTTGATATGGTTGCAAAAAGAAAAAGATAGCTCATTCTTTCATAACCATTCTCTCTCCTCACTTCATCTTCTTCTTCCTCAAGCTCAAGGTGATTCCTTCTCATGTGTTGAGAAACCCTCACCTTGAAAAGAAAACAACCCCTAGACACTCTCTACTCACTCTAGGATCAAGGGTTTAGCAAGCCGGAGATTCTAGTTCACTCAAAGTTCGAGGAAGAGCCCGAAGGTTGAACCCTCAGGTGGATCCATCTTCGACGGAAGAAGGCTACGAGGCAAGAACCATCAACCTCTACAAGGTTTGAAGAAGAAGGAGTTCAAGTTTAGGTATAACTCTTCATCCGAGTAGCTAACGCTCCTTTGTATGATTGCTAGTTTAGTTTAGACACGATCCCGACCTTGTTTAGTCCATGTTGCCTCTTGCGATAAAAATTTGTTTTTATACCGTTTCCGCCTCCCCGTAAGCACCGGGGGTCGCAACGTGGACTTACACATCCATCGCCCATCTCATGGGTCGAGAAGCGCATACGCTAGTCTACACTGGTATATCGATGCCCCGTCTCGATACACTCACGACTAGGGACCTTGAAGGATGTATTTATGGACTACCATGTCCCCACTAGTATGATCTGCATCATAGTCCAGGCAGTCAAGTACACATCCTAAGGGCTTTACCAACATGTAACTAAAAGACAGTTTAAAGAGACTAGCGTACATGTTAAGATAAAGAGCAACCAGATAGCATACTATCATATCGAGCAAGAAAGTCATCTCTATATATGTCCAAGCATCCAATATAATATACATCATCTGTACAATACTGGCCTCTAAGGCATACATACAACTAAAAGTAACCTAACATAAATCCATAACCATCCGGATCCCAACTGAGCCAATCCGTGACAATCTCCGTACAGTCTTGTCTCTTCGTCTAAGAGTATTGTATACCGGGTCTAGGGGGTGGTAAACGTCAGACCCTAATAACCGGATAATTCATGCTGATGTGGCTCAGGACCAATCCGAGAAACTACTAATCAACCTATCAATAAATCCCAACTGCCTTGGCCAAGGTCTTATGGTCCTGACCAATCGAACACTGTGCAATATCGACTCCCAATACCGAAGAGAAGAATCCCCAACAATCGCTCACTGCCTCCATGTGGTTCGGGACTATACCTAACCAAAACCTGTTTACACAACTCAGTAGAGCCCCGGTAGGGTAGTGATCAAAGCACATTGGGAACTTAGACGAGGCAAAGGACGATCTCAGGTCCGAAGACTAACCTGTATACATGTCACCTGAGAACTTCCATCTGACGATAGGTATAGTACCATCTGGATGTTCTCCGCGAGTCCGTCAAGTATACTCACACCCAGTGAGCACATGTATACGATCTTAGGTGCATCAGACCAATGGCTGCGGGACCAACCATTTCCCCTCGTCGGGGTCTAGAAATGTGTACACTAGTCTACTCTGGAGTATCAATACACAGTCTCGATACTCACGCGACTAGGGGCCATTTAAGGATGTGCTTATGGACTACCCTGCTCCCACAAGAATGATCGCCATCACAACGTAGGTAGTCAAGCAAGATCCTACGGGCTTTATCAACATGTAACCACAATATGTAATAACATGTGTAACATATGTCATGTTAAGATAAATTCAAACCATAGTAGTATACTACTGTATCAAGTCTCTATCAATATGTATAAGCTGGATAAAGCAACAATAAAAACAAATACACTTATCCTGATAAAGGCAACTGAAATAATATACTATATAGCTGAACAAGAATGTCCTATACATACATATTCCCAGCATCCATATGTATACATATACAATAATGGCCTCTAGGGCATGCATATTCAACAATCTCCCACTTGCACTAAAGGCCAGTAATTGGTGTACCGAATACCCAAAGTCTGCACTAAGGCCAGCTGCTGGCGTATGTTCAGTTGATAAAACTACACTTTTAATATGACATTTTTCTTACTATTTCTATATAAAAAAAAGTGTTTATTATAATATATGACACATATGAGGGTTTATCTGTAAAAATACTATTTTCATGTGTTTATATATTATAATTAACATTATGAAGAAAAAAGTAAGTATATAATATCCATGTAACATATGGCCCATTTAATATGCTTACCTTATTAAATACCTTTGACCAATTCTCTTAAAACTAAAATATCATGACAAATGGTTAAATATAATATCTCAGTAAAAACAAATTCTACTAATATTATTTATTGAGATAATTGTGCAGAAATTATTTCAGGACTGGAATCAATGAAATCCGAGTTATCAAGATCAAATCTGCCGAAATAGTAAAGTAAATTGAAGAAATCAATTCTGGCAGAGACGTAGAGAAGATTTTCAGATTCCAGATACCAAAATAGTTTACATGTATCACCAGAAGAAGCCTCAAGAGAAACGAACCCACGATCCTCCTAATCCACCGCCGATTCGCGGCCAAACCCACTATTACGCCGCGGTTCCGCCGCACTTCTGAGGAGTTAGGGCCCTGGATTTTCTGGTTGGGATCCTAACAACTAGTTACCATATATGGAAAGTCACCATATTAGGAAAGTCGCTATATTAGGAAGTCACCATATATGGTAACTAGGTTTTTTTCCTTTGAGGGCTATATAAAGGACCAAGGACTAAAGTTAGAAGGCATCACACTGACGCGATCACGATGTCCACGACGGCTCAAGAATCCTGGTTGATCATCAACAGTTTATCTACCTCCTCAGAAGAGATCGAGAAGCAAACGAGCATTTTGTAATCATTTTCTAAGGGAACAAAGTGTAATTGATCTTGTTGATTAATAAAGGTAGTTGTTTTCTTATTTTATTTCTTTGTTGTTTTTCATTATGTTTTCCCTCTCTATCTATTCTTATCCCAACACGCACGAGTAATTCTTTACTTGTTGGGGTTCGTAGGATTAGGGTAGATTAATGGATGGTGCAGATCCTTAAACTCTTTTTACGTCCTATAAAGTTTATAAACTTTATCAAAAGAATAGATAACATCCTAATCAGGTGCGCTATCAATTCATTGATAGTCACGACCACATTAAAGATTAGATTAACAATTGTTTTGGTAAAGGCTAGATATGAACGGAGATCCATGTCAAGATAGGGGTTAAGAGTGGGAACCATTTTCCCTCCAGAAACCCTAATCTACATGCATCACTGTCGATATAGTTTTAAATCTATTAAAGATTAAAAAGTGTAATCTTTAATTATTCATCCATGACTACTAAATCTTAACGAACCCTACAAGCCCCCCTTCTACTATAAAAGCTACATCCGTAGTTAATCTAAATCTATATTTTGCATCCATGTTTAACATAGATCTAGAACCTAAAACCATTCTTCACCAATCTTTATTCTTCCTCCTTTCCTAATCAACACATCTAAACTAAGATTGAAAGATTCAACGTTTCCCTGAGGACGACCCGTACTCATCTCGGTCTAGCTACACGCGACACCGTTATTGATTGTGGTTAACTACTACACAAAAAAATAGATCAATCAAATGGCGCCGTTGCCGGGGATACGCGCGTAATTTATTTTTCTTACTATTCATGTTGAATTCTTATTCGATCTATATCATAAATAAAACAAAACTGTAAATTATATATTTAACGATTATTGTGTGAATTTTGCGAGGGAATCTGGAGTCACAGTCTTGAGGAAACAGAGAGCCAAAGACATTCATCAAGATCCAGAGGAGTATAGGAGGCCACGTAGCAAAACTCATCATAAGATCCCTCCACTTAGCGGCGGATCCGCGGCAAATAGGCCAAATCGCGGCAGAAGCGTGGTGTAAGAGAAGGATTAGGGTTTCAAAATTCTCTAGTATCTTTCTCAACTCTTTCTCTCTCATCTGAAATCCAATAAAATATTCTTGCAGGATTCTTTGCAAAAAATCGCCGCTTAAAAATCTTTTTGCAAAGTTTTGTTATTGGTTTGTTTATTCATATTTTAATACAGACTTTAAGGGGCAAGACCACAATTCAGATTAGGTGGGGATTTTATCACCCTTCCTAGGCCCCACAAATCACAAAACGAGCATCCACATAACCCTACAATAATTTAAAAAATATCTAGACGAAGACTCCAAGGACTGTCGCGCTCAATAAGGACAGAAGAAGGTCATGGGTAATCTATCGCTTATCTGCATTTCTTTTGTGATGCCTAGGCAAGTATGTCTAAGGCAAGTTGTTATTTAATTAGGCCCGCTAATTTTGGTGATTCGTATAGAGGATACCTCCCACTTACCTGGTACCTACCTGGCCACAAGAGCAATAAAGAGGTGGTAGAGGATTTATCTTACAGCTTGTCCTTTGGAAGTCTAGGAGCGGTCTAGAGCTTGTCCTAGGTAACCATAGTTCTAGGGTTGTTTGTCCATTTTTTGTGATTTTGTGAGTCAACCCCCAAGTCCACTTTTAAAGCAAAATAATCCAATATATTTTTTCTTTTCCTTTTTACCTGTCCCCCCTCTTTTCTTCTTATAATGGGTAATCCAAACAGACGAACTCTTGCCGAGCTTTGATATCCACAACCAGATATTTCTTATTTTCATAATCGCTTCGGTATACCATCCAACTCTCCCATATCTTTAAGAGATTGGATAGAACAAGCGGATAGAAACAGTTGAGCACCTCAGTCCAGGTCTTATCAACCATATCCTAATTCTACATCTGTTTCAGTTGATACTCCGAGTGAGGAATCCCCTAGATGCATGTCCATTGCTGAGCATATAGCGAGGGCTAACGGCTAAAGTTTTAATCCGGACCAACATCAACCATCACCACCACTTTCTAAAGAAGAATTTCATAATCAGTTTGTGGCATATATGATGTCTATTGAAAATAGCCAACGAACTAACCCATATCAATATTGTTTTTATCATAATGTTGATCCTACTCATGCCCCATTTTTCCAACCATTCAATTCCTATCAATCCTACCAGACTTTTACACTTTCTTTAGACAGTCCTTCTAATCAGTCATTTAGGAGTTTTATTTATCCACAAGAATTTCAATCTTATGCTGAAACCCCTTATCGACCCAAGTCTAGTCTTGAGCGGACATTAGAAGAATATGTGGAAATGTCGAACCAAATTAGGAAGGAAACAACAAAGTGGATGCAAGCAAATAATTTCAAACCAGCCCAAAAATTTTCAGTATATAATACGGTCATGGGACAATGTGAGAATTTGGGTAGTGAGAGAGAACTGTACACCCTTCCTAATCAAACCTTCCTATCCCAAACTGAAATTCACAACTCTAGTTTCACAAATTCATCGAGTACACCAAATGATTCACCAATTGAAGATAGAATGTCTGATAAGTTGTGTGACTTTGTAGTGTTTGATTTACCCGATTGTGAAGGGTCCATTTCAAGTGAAACCATACCCAACCCTTGTGATCTCTACACCTCCACTCTTGAACCAAAATTGATTGAGAACCATAATTTTAATGGGGTGTTTGAGAATTCTAACCTTCAATTGAATAAGGAAATTGACGTTGGGGATATATTGAATGATGAACCCGAAAATTTAGATGAGTTTGTCCCACCAATTCATCAGGTCCTTTCACTTCCTTGTGGTCATCATCTTGAGCCTTCAACTATTCTTCCCGAACCCTATATCCGTCTTGAAGTTGATGATAAATATATAACCGAAAAGCAGAATGAAATTCAGCCATCATTTCCCATATCTGGTTCAGCAATACTCGACACACCAATTTGTTTACCCATTTCATCTCCCACTTTCTCTGGTTCTTCTTCTAATCTTCTTTTAATGATAGCGAGTGTTGATGAATCACAATCCGATATTTCGGTTTCGATAATTCTAGAAAGACAACTTGATTTAGATTCTTTTGAGAACGAGGTCGATGAGCTTTTCGAGTCTCCTATCTCCATAATTTTTGACAAATCAAGTATGTTGAATTTTGGCGCGACACTTATTGACATTGAAACGTTCAATCGGACCATCGATGAAAGTTTCGATGACATTTTCTCCGACGAACTCACATTCCTAAATGACCCGGATTTTGTGATTAATCAACCTCCACCTGAAGAAGTTGAGCCACCACCATTTCTTCTTATCCCATACGAGAATGTGACCATTCTTTCCATTCCTAATCATCCACGTTCTCGTTTCCGTTCACCATTACTGTTTCGTCTCTACCAACCGAGATGTAAACCATACCGCCTCCTATCTCCCCACTTCTTAAAATCTCTGATTTTCCACCAACCAGTGTGTTACATCGATAAATTTTTTGAATGGTTGGCCTTGACTTTTGGTCTTTGTAAGGATTTACTTTGACCAATAACTTTAACCCCCCAAATAATTTTAATTGCTTAATAATATTTTACTTATGTTTGGGGGGAATATTTTGGCTCTTGAAAAGAAAATTTGTACAAAATTGTGAGCTAAAATTAAGTTTTGAGGGAGGATTTCACTTTCATTATTTCTTGTCCCCATTTCTAACTTTTCCTCCCAAATCTACAGTTTTTTTTTAAAGTTCAACAGATGACATCAGTGAGATCACTGCTGAAAATGTAAGTCCACGTTGCTCACCCCGGTTTTTACGGGGAGGCGGAAACGGCGAAAAACAATTTTTGGCGCAAAGGCAACATGGACTAAAAGAAGGATCTTTGCTAAACTACAAACTAGCAAACTACTAGAGGTGCTATCTACTATGCCATAGAGATTATACCACACTATACCGGTCCTTCGGGTCTTCATTCCGCTGTCCTGCTCGTCCATCCACGTTCCGAGGGTCGATTCGGATCTTGATCACCTCCGCGGCCTTCTTGAGTCGAACACGATCCACCCGAGAGTTATGCTCCGAGCTCCACCTCGAGCCGAGGCAACTAGGGCAACGAAGTCGCTAGTCTTGATGTCCTAGGTTGTGTAGAAGTAGAAGATGGATGTGTTTTTCTATTTGGATCCTTTTTCTCTCAACACATCAGATCAAAGGAAGAATCTAGAGGAGGAAGAAGAAGGAGAACAACCATGGAGCTTTCTCATTTCTTTTGCTAAGAGAGAAAATGAGAAATCAAGAATGAGATAAGAAAATGAACCATGGTTCAATAATACACTAATATCATCATTACTAATCTTTTCATGATAAAGTTGATGGCTACATTGACTTGACCATTTTCATCACAAAAAGAAAATGAAAACCAAAGAATACTTTAGACCTTTCATGAAGATCCTAGTCAACTTTGGTCAAACGGTAACCAATGTCAAGTATGGTCAAATGGTCAAAGCAATTAACCATAATACAATTATCACTAAAAAGATTAGTAAATAATGTCCCCGGCCCATAATGGTTTTGACCGAACCAACTGCCAAAACCCTAATGAGTCCGCTCCTCCTTCTTCACTCCTCAATACTGTGCATACACACCCGCATCCGCATTCCGTAGAATGTGAATACACAGAAGGCAAAACTAATCCATCCGTGCAATACTTGGATCCGGCTTAAACCAAAGCCCACAAGCATTGCCTGCCCGAACAGCATACGCACACTAGTGCACGTAAGTGATCGCAGCCCTGCCGTAAAACCATACGGCCTCTACACGTTGCGCTCAGTGCAGGGAAACTCTCTGTGTGGGACTCTAAAGACTCGACACTACGCTGGCAAAGGGTTTAACCACAGATCGCAAGCGGCACTAGCTGTACGTAACGGTCCCCAGGTAGATGTCGATAAGAAGGCCGATGAGGTAAACCCATCCGAACTCCTACTGAGCCTGTATGTGACAATCTCCGTACAGTCCGGTCCGTTCGTCTGAGAACATCGCATGGCGGGCCTAGGGGGTGGTAAACGTCAGTCCCCTAATAGCGGTACAAGTCGTTTCGGAGTGTAGCTCAGAACACCCTGAGATAAAACTGGAAACCTACCAGTATATCTCGCTTGCCCTGGCCAGGGACTACTCGTGTAATGGCTCTCCTAGACACAGCGCGATGTCAACCCCCAATACCGGGAAAGATGAATCCTGTCTAACCATCACTACCTCCAAGTGCTTCGGGACTGCACCCAACTACTACCTATTTGCACGACTCCTTTGAGTCATGGTAGGGTCGTAATCTAAGTACAGTGGGAACACACTCGAGGCGAAGTTACAGTGTCAAGTCAGCGGACTAAGCTGTACTCATGTCACCAAAGAACTGATAACTGACGATAGGTATAATACCAACCAACAGTTCCCGACGAGTCCTGTCCAGTGTACTCGTAACCTAACGAGCACCCGCTTACTATCTCCAGTTCGATGTACTGATGACTGTGGGACAGACCATCTCCCCTGCTGGGATGAGAAGCGCATACGCTAGTCTACTACGGAGTATCGATGCCCTGTCTCGATAATCCTACGACTAGGGACCTGTATAAGGATGTGCTTATAGATTACCCAGCCTCCACAAGTGTGACTGCCATCACAACGCTGGTAATCAAGCAAAGATCCTAAGGGCTCTACTAATATGTATAAGCGATATGCTAAAAGAAACACATGCACATATTGAAGTAGATACAAACCAAGTCGCATACTACCAATTTGAGCAAGATTGTCTATAC
The DNA here is from genome assembly GCA_030015575.1 of Agapanthus africanus. Lineage (NCBI taxonomy): Eukaryota > Viridiplantae > Streptophyta > Magnoliopsida > Asparagales > Amaryllidaceae > Agapanthus > Agapanthus africanus. The sequence continues at coordinate 311,028,729 of CM057350.1, read as the reverse complement.
AACTGTGAATATCCCAAGCTTCCATCATGTAATATACAAACTAGTATGATACAGTAATGGTCTCTAGGGCATATACACTAACTATCTCCTACTTGCACTAAGGCCATGTTCTGGCGTATCGAAGACCTATCATCTCGATCAGCCGCTCGAACTGAGTCTGGGGTAGGGCCTTCGTGAGTGGATCTGCAGTGTTATTCTCCGAATCTACTCTCTTCACCTCGATCTCCCGGCGATTTACGATCTCCCTGATCATGTGGTACCGCCTCAAAATGTGCCTGGACTTCTGATGGGACCTGGGTTCTTTTGCTAAAGCTATAGCGCCGTTGTTGTCGCAATACAGCGGTATTGGATCAACAATGGTAGGAACCACCTGAAGCTCCGTGAGGAACTTCTTCATCCAGACAGCTTCCTTTACGGCATCGCAAGCAGCTATGTACTCCGCTTCCATAGTTGAGTCAGCAACGGTTTCCTGCTTGGAACTCTTCCAGCAAACCGCCCCTCCATAGAGGGTAAAGACATAACCTGACATGGACTTAGAGTCATCCTTGTCACTCTGGAAGCTGGAGTCAGCAAAGGCCTCGATCTGGAGGCCTTTTCCGCCATACACCAAGAACATCTCCTTAGTCCTTCTCACGTACTTGAAAATGTTCTTTACCGCTATCCAGTGTTTCTCCCCTGGGTCCGACTGATACGGGCTTACAACGCTCAATGCATATGCTACATCTGGTCTGGTACATAACATCGCATACATTATAGAGCCTACTGCAGAAGCGTAGGGTATAATAGACATGCGATCCCTTTCCAAATCAGTCTTAGGAGACATCTCTTTGGAGAGGGTGATCCCGTGACAAGCCGGTAAATTACCGCGCTTGGAATCTTCCATACTGAATCGTTTCAGTATGGTGTCGATGTACCTGGACTGTGAAAGTCCCAACATCCTCTTAGATCTATCACGATAGATCTGGATCCCCAGAATGTAGTAGGCATCGTCCAGGTCCTTCATGGAGAACCTCTGTGACAAGAATCTTTTGACTGACTGTAGCATAGGAATATCATTTCTTATTAGGAGAATGTCATCCACGTATAAGACGAGGAATACCACAATTCTCCCTACAATCTTACTGTAAATGCATGGTTCATCTGGGTTTTTGATAAAGTCGAATTTCTTGACAGTATCATCAAAGCAGATGTTTCAACTCCGCGATGCCTGCTTTAGTCCATAGATGGACTTGAGCAACTTGCACACTTTATCGCTGCTCCCACTCTTAATGAATCCCTCCGGCTGATCCATATATACGCACTCTTCTAAACTTCCATTCAAGAAAGCCGTCTTTACGTCCATCTGCAAGATTTCATAATCGTGGAAGGCAGCAATGGCAAGAAGGATCCGAATGGATTTGAGCATAGCCACTGGAGAAAAGGTCTCGTCATAGTCCAAACCAGGTCTTTGACGAAAACCCTTTGCAACAAGTCTAGCTTTATAGGTTTCAACCTGCCCATCTACACCAATCTTCTTTCTGAAGATCCATTTGCACCCTACGGGTTTTACCCCTTCTGGAGCAAAGTCTAAAGTCCAAACTTTGTTGGTGTACATAGACTCTATCTCGGTCCGCATTGCATCCAGCCATTTTATCGAGTCACCGCTCTGAATGGCTTGCTGGAAGCTAGTAGGCTCACCATAATCAATAGTGCAATCCTCTCTATCCCCGTCTATGAGAAAACCGTAGTATCTCTCGGGCGGATGAGACTGCCTACTACTCCTGCGGAGTGGCGCTGGGATGTCCGGTTCTCCTGAACCTTCTGGTTCTTCCAAGCTTTCAGTAATAGCTTGTGGTTATGGAATTTCTTCCAGTTCTACTACGCTCCCACCTGTTTCTTTTTCTAAAAACTGATGTTCCAGAAAGTGGGCATGACGAGAAACAAAAACCTTTTGTTCCTCTGCGTAATAGAAAAAATACCCCCTGGAGTTCTTTGGGTATCCTACAAACTAACACAGTACTGAGCATGCCTCGAGCTTGTCCGCATGCTGCTTCTTTACAAAAGCTGGACATCCCCATGTCTTAAGATACTTAAGACAGGATTTCTTCCCACTCCACATCTGATATGGGGTGGTAGGCATAGTCTTGGTGGGAACCTTGTTCAAAAGATATGCAGCTGATTCTAGTGCATAACCTCAGAAGGATCGCGGTAACTCAGCCTTACTCATCATGGATCGAACCATATCCAATAGGGTTCGATTCCGCCTTTCCGATACACCGTTGTGTTGTGGTGTGTATGGAGGAGTAAGCTGAGAGAGAATTCCATTCTCTTTTAAGTAGTCCAGAAACTCGGCACTCAAGTATTCACCACCTCGATCAGATCTCAGTGTCTTGATACTTTTGCCTGTTTGGTTTTCAACTTCATTCTTGTATTCATGAAATTTCTCAAAGACCTCGGATTTCTTATTCATTAAGAAGACATGCCCATACCTAGAGAAATCACCTGTGAAAGTAATGAAGTATGAATAACCACTTCGCGCATGTGTAGACATTGGACCACACACGTCACTGTGTTTGAGTCCTAAGAGCTTGCTTGCTCTTTCTTCGTGTCCAGTGAACGGAGTCTTTGTCATCTTTCCCATGAGACAAGATTCACAAGTGGCATAAGACTGGTACTCGAACGGATCCAAGTATCCTTCTTTATGTAACTTTGCCAACCGTGTCTCATTAATGTGACCCAGTCTACAATGCCATAAGAAAGCCTGATTTAATTCCGGAGACTTTCTTTTAAGTATGTTCTGGACACTGAATATCTGAGCTTGATTTAATACGTATATCCCGTTTTTTAATGTACCTGACCCAATCAGAACTTGATTCAGGTGGATGTTGACCACATCGATTACAAAAGTAAAATCATATCATTCCTTAGAAAGTAAGGATGCAGATATGATATTACAAGTCGCACCTGGTACATAAAAACAGTCACGCAGAATCAATATCTGCCCAGTTGTCAGTCCAAGATGATATTCCTTACCGATTCAGCGTACATGCTCATTCCGTTAGCAACCCTGAGAGTCATATCACCTATCTTGAAAACCCTATGGTTTCTCAGAGCCTGTAACGAATTACAGATGTGAGATCCTGATCCGGTATCCAATACCCAGGAAGTAGGGTTAACTGACATACAGTTCTCTATCACAAACACACCCGAAGCCAAACTCACAACATGTTTCAAATTCTGGCTACTGGCTTTGCTAGCCCTGCAATCCTCCTGCCAATGTTCATTCCCGTAACAATAGGAATGTCCCTCTTTTACTATATCCAGTCCTGAAACTTCTGCCCTTTCCTTACCTTTTACTTCCCTGGTTTCTTTCAGGGTAGAAGGTAGAGACTGTAGAATCAAGTCAGCATCTGACCCGTTCTTCAACGTGGTCTTCAGGTCCGTGAGCTCAGAATAGCTGGTCACTATAAGGACGTTGACCCCAACAGATGACCCGATACCCAACCTCGCTGGAAGCAATTCTTTCGAGGTCTCATATCTTGCGATACGAGATTGCTCTCCATATAAATCTTTCTTATGGAGGAAGATAGAAACTAAGTCCATCTGCTCGTGCTGCCTCTGGTATACACCATCAACTGAAGCTAACACGAGGCACTTGGCTTTCGCACAGTCTTTTTCCGATGTCTTGCGGATATGAATATCTGTGGCAGGGGAAACTGGACCTGAGACGGCAGGGGTTGGATCAGTCAAGAGGTGTCCCAGCTTGTCATAGGCAATGGACATCTGGACAGACCTTTGCCAGTCATAACAGTCAGATTCAGTCATTTTATTATCTAGATGTAACATATGTCTAGTCACTGGGTCGCTGCAATTAAGAGAGAGAGAAGAAAACACTTAGCATGATGCTCTTGCAAGTTTAGATTGGTTTTTAATTTATCTAAACAGGATGGCTCCCACTGTCTCTCGAATCCCTCCTCAAACCATAAAGGAAGAATTAGTCAGGATCAATCTCACCGTACAATACTTGCTTAACCGTTCAGCCAGGCCAATGTCGGTACATCGAGGGAGGTTTTCCAACGCTTTCGCAAAGTTCCTTAATTAAATAACCTCTTTTCCTTATAGGCATAGCCGCACTAACACCTTTCTAGACACCTACTTGGTTTATAGCATTGATCGTTAAGTGAGAAAGTTCCCGAGGAGTAGCATATACCCACAGTGGGATCGGGATCCAAATATCATCGTGTGATAAAACTGAAGGAATCATACCAGAATCATCACACTCCAAATGGTATGCAGCACTAGCAAGTTTCAATTTCATTAGAAACTCCCGATGTGGATTTTTGCCCCATGCTCTTATGACCTTGACGAAGGCCAACATATCATAAGTCACATGTCAAGTTCTACCCGTCATTGTCCAGGTTAATTTGAACCCACCCGTACATACCCTTGACGAAGGCCAAAATAGTAGTACGACTGTCCCAAACCAACGCATCTATCTATGGTACAGATAAATATTCAGCGGCTACCAATCACTATGCCTTGGCGAAGGTCAAAATACATAGTTTGAATACTACTGAATATTTAACTAAAATGACGGAGGTCTACGAATAGTTCTGGCGAAACCGTGAACGTAGTGAACTTGATATAATCGAAGGAATGAGATACCTTTTAAAAGGAGTGGTTCAAGCTCCGCATTTAAAAGTTGGTTTTTGAAAAGAACCGAGTGGTTTTGAAAGTGTTCCAACGACTTTTACTTGGTTTTTTTTCTTGCATTAATTTTAATGCGTCCCATCATTTCATCCTACCACTGTAGAAAACAACGAAAATATGACATACGCTTATGCCATCAGCATTCGCCACAGGGTCCCATCATCACCCGTTAGGTTACTTAACTAACGACAGAGCGGGGGCTGGACTAGCGCGGATGCAAAACATAAACAACGCCTAAATAGATATCAAATATAGATATATACATTCGTCAGATGCAATAAGAGCCATTCCAGATCACAGATGAACACTTTGGATATACTAAGAATCCGCATTCCGTACGAGCCTGTAACGAAAAGCGGATTACAAGGTCGCGATGAATAGCCAATACCCCACCTTAGACCCCTACGGGTGCGGCAAACTACCCGCCAAGTACCCGAAGCGAAGCAACCTCCCTCAACGACGTGAGTAGGCCACTCGGCACTTCGAGATACCCGGAAGTTTGTGCACCTCACCTTGGGTCTATCCTAGGAGCAAAAACAGTAAAAAGAAATTATACAATGGCGGCTACAACATCATCCCGGATGTGCGGCCAAACAAATAATATTACATCAATTTACAAATTTTACATGAATGAAAGAAAAAGAAATTCTCATCTCACATCCACCCGGCTATTCATCCGCGAAAATCCAATGAGTTCATATACACAAACCATCAACATTACGGATCACAGATATGTATAACCCCCACTAATCGACGTATAGCGATTAGTAGACATTCAATACATATATCACATTACAGATAATATCCATTAGCCAAAGTCTACGGAATATCTATCAAAATACGGATTTGTAACCACCCCAAAAACAAATTTGTTCTCTGGAAAATCTGGGCAGAAACAAACTATACTAAAAATCCCAAAACATCCAAATAAGTACACTGCACAAAACCCGGTCCACGGCCGAGTCAACTCGGCCGCGGATCCGCGGCTGGAAGCATGTTCTCGTCGCGGATCCGCGGCGCTTTGACCGAGTCACTGGATCGTTTTTGTTCTGTGTTTTTACAAAACCATGAGCCGATTTTCATGTATGTTAAATCATTTATAGAGCAGTATAAAAAAATCGGCAGAAACATGGTTTTTCCGGACGTGTTTTGCGATTTTTTTCCGATCGATATTCTAAATACTTTGCTAACTTGCTAGTTTATGTTTCGCTAGGATCTGATACCACTGTAAGTCCACATTGCTCACCCCGGTTCTTACGGGGAGGCGGAAACGGCGAAAAACAATTTTTAGCGCAAAGGCAACATGGACTAAAAGAAGGATCTTTGCTAAACTACAAACTAGCAAACTACAAGAGGTGCTATCTACTATGCCGTAAAGATTATACCTCACGATACCGGTCCTTCGGGTCTTCATTCCGCTGTCCTGCTCGTCCATCCATGCTCCGAGGGTCCATCCGGATCTTGATCACCTCCGCGGCCTTCTTGAGTCGAAGACGATCCACCCGAGAGTTATGCTCCGAGCTCCACCTCGAGCCGAGGCAACTAGGGCAACAAAGTCGCTATTCTTGATGTCCTAGGTTGTGTAGAAGTAAAAGATGGATGTGTTTTTCTATTTGGATCATTTTTCTCTCAACACATGAGATCAAAGGAAGAATCAAGAGGAGGAAGAAGAAGGAGAACACCATGGAGCTTTCTCATTTCTTTTGCTAAGAGAGAGAATGAGAAATCAAGAATGAGATAAGAAAATGAACCATGGTTCAATAATACACTAATATCATCATTACTAATCTTTTCATGATAAAGTTGATGGCTACATTAACTTGACCATTTTCATCACAAAAAGAAAATGAAAACCAAAGATTACTTTAGACCTTTCATGAAGATCCTAGTGAACTTTGGTCAAACGGTCAACAAAGTCAAGTATGGTCAAATGGTCAAAGCAATTAGCCATAACATAATTATCACTAAAAAGATTAGTAAATAATGTCCCTGGCTCATAATGGTTTTGACCGAACCAACTGCGAAAACCCTAATGAGTCTGCTCCTCCTTCTTCACTTCTCAATACTGTGCATACACACCTGCATCCGCATTCCGTAGAATGCGAATACACAGAAGAAAAAACTAATCCATCCGTGCAATACTAGGATCCGGGTTAAACCAAAGCCCACTAGCATTGCCTGCCCGAACAACATACGCACACTAGTGCACGTAAGTGATCGCAGCCCTGTCGTAAAACCATACGGCCTCTACACGTTTCGTTCAGTGCAGGGAAACTCTCTGTGTGGGACTCTAAAGACTCGACACTACGCTGGCAGTGGGTTTAACCATAGACCGCAAGCGGCACTAGCTGTACGTAATGGTCCCCAGGTAGATGTCGATAAGAAGGCCAATGAGGTAAACCCATCCGAACTCCTACTGAGCCTGTATGTGACAATCTCCGTACAGTCCGGTCCGTTCGTCTGAGAACATCGCATGGCGGGCCTAGGGGGTGGTAAACGTCAGTCCCCTAATAGCGGTACAAGTCGTGTCGGAGTGTAGCCCAGAACACCCTGAGATAACACTGGAAACCTACCAGTATATCTTGCTTGCCCTGGCCAGGGACTACTCGTGTAATGGCTCTCCTAGACACAGCGCGATGTCAACCCCCAATACCGGGAGAGATGAATCCTGTATAACCGTCACTGCCTCTAAGTGCTTCGGGACTGCACCCAACTACTATCTGTTTGCACGACTCCTTCGAGCCGTGGTAGGGTAGTAATCTACGTACAGTGGGAAAACACTCGAGGCGAAATGACAGTGTCAAGTCAGCGGACTAAGCTGTACTCATGTCACTTGGGAACTGATAACTGACGATAGGTATAATAACAACCAACAGTTCCTGACGAGTCCTGTCCAATGTACTCGTAACCTAACGAGCACCCGCATACTATCTCCAGTACGACGTACTGATGGCTGTGGGACAGACCATCTCCCCTGCTGGGATGAGAAGCGCATACGCTAGTCGACTCCGGAGTATCGATGTCCTGTCTCGATAATCCTACGACTAGGGACCTGTATATGGATGTGCTTATAGATTACCCAGCCCCCACAAGTGTGACTGCCATCATAACGCGGGTAATCAAGCAAAGATCCTAAGGGCTCTACTAATATGTATAAGCGATATGCTAAAAGAAACACATGCACATATTGAAGTAGATACAAACCAAGTAGCATACTACCATTTTGAGCAAGATTATCTATACAACTGTGAATATCCCAAGCTTCCATCAAGTAATATACAAACTAGTATGATACAGTAATGGCCTCTAGGGCATATACACTAACAGAAAACAGGTTTGGGGGAGGTTTGTTTGAAAGTGAAAATTTACATATGAAAGATAGAAACAGTTTGAGAAAAGCAAGAAAATTAGATGTTTTCTTAAACGAAACTAGTAATAAGTAGTTATGACCCGTTGTCCCAAGGGTTAGTAAGATAAAAGAAATTACTAATTTGAGGATATAAATAAGTCTGAAAAATAGCCCCTATTCTTGAGGCCAAACATTTGAACGTTGATACCCTACTATATATACATACACACATCGTGAAACTTGGGATAGTATAGGATACCTTGAAATGCCCTTGTCTAAAAGTCTTAGTATGAAGGGGGAAAAAGTATAAGTGGTAAAGGAAAAAAAATGAACACAGGTTTTATAATTGCTTAAGGCAGTATAAAAAATATATAGCGAGGGTGCTTTATCATCTAGTGCCTTAGACCAACTGGTTTGGGAGCCACTGCTAAGCTTTAGCTATTACGAAACAAGGAATTACGTCTAAATGCGTAGCACATTTAGTAATCGGTTGGTTAGTACCTTAAGAAGTATTAACGGTCGCATGAAGGATGCGTGAGCAATTTCATAAAAAAAATTCACCGACTAAAAAGTACTTCGAAGATGGACAAGAGTATAATAGCTTGAATTGAATTTTCCTAGTGTAAGGATGTCTTATACACACACATAGGGGTATATGATCAATGTTTGGAGGAAAGATAGGGAGGAAAACTAAAGACGATGTTTTATTGAGAGATAATGTGATTTCTAACATCTTTTCACGACCATTAAGATAGGGCTCATAGCAACTGAAAAGCTGGTCTAGTTGGAAACCCTTATTTTCAGCTTGTTTCTTTTATAGTTCTTATCTTTATATGTAACTTTCACCATCTTTCTTTTATTATAGGATTTTGTGGGTGTAATCCGCTGAAAACGCTCAAGAGACAACACTCCTCTTACTAGGGACACCTAGAGGTTTAACGGCTTGTTGCACGTGCTCAGTGCAATCGTGTTGCCTACGAAAGTGTGCTACTTAGTTCTTCTTCTTTTTCTCCTTCTCTTGAATAACTTGTTTGCTCGGGACGATCAAAGATAAGTTTGGGGGTATTTGTTCAGTTGATAAAACTGCACTTTTAATATGACATTTTTCCAACTATTTCTTTATAAAAAGGGTGTTTATTATAATATATGACACATATGAGGGTTTATCTGTAAAAATACTATTTTCATGTGTTTATATATTATAATTAACATTATGAAGGAAAAAAGTAAGCATATAATATCCATGTAACATTTGGCCCATTTAATATGCTTACCTTATTAAATACTTTTGACCAATTCTCTTAAAACTAAAATATCATGACAAATGGTTAAAGATAATATCTCAATAAAACAAATTCTACTAACATTATTTATTGAGATAATTGTGCAGAAATTATTTTAGGACTGGAATCAAGGAATCCGAGTTATCGAGATCAAATCTGCCGAAATAGTAAAGTAAATTGAAGAAATCAATTCTGGCAGAGACATTGAGAAGATTTTTAGGTTCCAGATACCAAAATAGTCTATATGTGTCACCAGAAGAAGCCTCAAGAGAAACGAACCCATGATCCGCCTAATCCACCGTGGATCCGCGGCCAAACACACCATTACGCCACTGTTCCGCCGCACTTCTGAGTAGTTAGAGCCCTAGATTTTTTGGTTGGGATCCTAACAACTAGTTACCATATATAGAAAGTCACCATATTAGGAAAGTCACCATATTAGGAAAGTCACCATATATGGAAAGTCACCATATTAGGAAGTCACCATATATGGTAACTAGGTTTTCTTCTTTGAGGGCTGTATAAGGGACCAAGGGCTAAAGTTAGAAGGCATCACACCGACGCGATCACGAAGTCCATGAAGGCTCAAGAATTCTGGTTGATCATAAACTGTTCATCTACCTCCTTAGAAGAGATCGAGAAGCAAACTAGAATTTTGTAATCATTTTCTAAAGGAACAAAGTGAAATTGATCTTGTTGATTAATAAAGGTAGTTGTTTTCTTATTTTTATTTCTTTGTAGTTTTTCATTATGTTTTCCCTCTCTATCTTTTCTTATCCCAACATGCACGGGAAATTCTTTGCTTGTTAAGGTTCGTAGGATTAGGGTAAATTAATGGATGATGACGATCCATAAACTCTTTTTATGTCCTATAAACTTTATAAACTTTATCAAAAGAATAGTTAACATCCTAATCGGTGCGTTATCAATTCATTGATGGTCACGACCACGATTGGATATTAGATTAATAATTTTTTTGGTAAAGGCTAGACATGAACGGAGATCCATGTCTTGATAGGGGTTAAGTGTGGGAACCATTTTCCCTCCAGAAGTCTTAATCTACATGAATCACTGTCGATCTATTTTTCAATCTATTAAAAGATAAAAAGAGTAATCTTTAATTAATAATCCTTGACTTCTAAATCTTAACGAACCCTACAAGCCCCCCTTCTACTATAAAACCTACATCTGTAGTTAATCTAGATCTATATTTTGCATTCGTGTTTAACGTAGATCTAGAACCTACAACCATTCTTCACCATTCTTTATTCTTCCTCCTTTCCTAATCAACACGTCTAAAGTAAGATTCAATGATTCAACGTTTCCCTGAGGACGACTCGTACTCATCTCGGTCTAGCTACTCGCGACACCGTTATTGATTACGGTTAACCACTACACAAAAAAATAGATCAATCAGCGTACCGCATACCCAATATGTCAAAAAGTCGTTCGAACTGCGCTTTAGGGAGGGCCTTTGTAAATGGATCCGCCGTATTTTCTTTAGTTTCCACTCTCCGTACCACGATCTCCTGGCTACAATGATTTCCCTGATCAGGTGATACAGACTTAAGATGTGTCTGGATTTCTGTTGGGACCGTGGTTCCTTCGCTAAGGCTATAGCCACATTGTTATCGCAATACAAAGGTATTTGATCAATAATGGACGGAAGCACATGAAGTTCAGGAATGAACTTCTTCATCCAGACCGCTTCTTTTGCGGCATCGTTTGTAGCAGTGTAGGATCCGAATGGATTTGAGCATTGCCAATGGAGAAAAGGTTTCGTTATAGTCCACTCCTTGTCTTTGAAGAAAACATTTTGCAACGAGTCTAGCCTTATAGGTTTCCACCAGCCCATCTACACCAAATTTCCTTTTGTAGATCCATTTGCATCCAACGGGTATTACCCCAGGTGGAGCAATTTCCAAGGCCCAAACTTTATTGGCGTACATGGACTCCATTTCGGATTGCATAACATCCAGCCATTTATCAGAGTCCCTACTGATAAAGGCATTCCTGAAACTAGTAGGATCATCTTCTTACAAGATGCAATCCTCTCGATCCCCGTCTATGAAAAAACCGTAGTATCTCTCGGGCGGATGAGAAATCCTACTAGATCAGCGGAGTGGCCGAGGTTCGTCGGGTATTACTGAATCTAGGGGTTCTACAAAATCGTCTGTTACAGTTTGTGGTTCCTGAATTTCTTCCAGTTCTACCGTACTCCCACTAATTTCTTTTGCATGAAATTCCATTTCCAAAAAGATAGCGCGGCGTGATACAAACACCTTCTGTTCCTCAGTGTGGTAGAACATATACCCCTTAGAATGATTAGGGCATTCCACAAACTTTCACAATAATGGCCTTGCTTCGAGTTTACCTGGATTCTACTTTTTAACAAAAGCAGGACACCCCCATATCTTAATATAATTAAGACGTGGTCTCTTCCCACTCTATATTTCATGCGGGGTGGTAGGCACTGATTTGGTCGGTGCTCTATTCAATATCAATGCAGCTGATTCAAAAGAAAACCACCAGAATGAAAGAGGCTGTAAGATTCTGCAGCACCGCCACTGGGTTTCTAGAGGCATCGACCATGTCGTTTTTAAAAAATTGGCGTGCTTAAGAGCCCTAACCTAAAATCTTAACTTGAGATTTAGACGAAACATGCATGTAAACAACTTTACATCTAAGTGAACAAGGAATACAACCTTTGTAGACCAGTCCTTCACTTCAATAGCTCCGTGTAATAGTCTCTTCGCTCCAAGTAGTGAACTCCCAGACTCTAGAAAAGCTGCACATGTTGAAAGGAACAAGCTTGCTTGAAGTCTTCAAGGCTGAAGATGATCTACGTCGAGGAGACACTAACTCAAGCTAACACTTCACTAATTTGGAAATAGTGAAGCTTGTAAATCGATGTCGCACACCCCACGTGTTCGCGGGGAGGGAGAATTTGCAAAAAAATGATTTTTATGAGCATCGCAACACCGACTAGAACCAAGGATCATCCATAAACCCTAGCTCGCAAACAACATGAGATTTAACTACTCGGAAAGAATGTTATACCTCATGATACAAGTCTTTCGGGTCTTCTCTGCTGTCCTTCTTGTCATCGTAGACTCCAAGGATCGATCCGAATCATAGAAACCTCGACGGCCTTCTCAAGTCAAAGACGATCCACCCGAGAGCCTATAGTCTGAGCTCCAAACTCAAATTCGAGGTAACTAGGGCAACTAGCTTACTAAACTAGATGGCCTAGGTGATGTAGAGAATGAAGATGGATTTATTTGTCTCTTGGAACCCTAGTTTAGTCAACTCATGATACCTTAAGGGTTGAAAGTTGAGAGAAAGAAGAAGAGAGCTTGCTTGAGGAAAGAGAAATGGTTTTTGATAATGTTCATGATAATGTGAGATGGCTCCCTTGACTTGACTACAAGCATGGGATAAAAAATATCTCATCCAAAATATCTAGTGGCACAAAATATCTCACAAGAAATATCTAGTCAAAGAGTCAAATCAAGTCAAGTGGCAAACCAAGTTAAATGGTCATACCAAGTCAAATGGTCAAACCAAGTCAAGTAGTCAAAACGAGTAGCCATGCCTCAATTATCATTTACAAAGATAAAAAATACTTTCTTCCACCTCATAATTGTTTTAATCAAGTAAATGGTCAAAATCCTAATGAGGTGTCTCCTTCTAAGCCCCTCTCATCCGTACATACCCGCATTCGTGTTCCGAGAAATACGAATACAAAGAGACGAAACTGATCCATCAATATAATACTAGTATCCGTCTTAAACCAAAGCCCACTAGTATTATCCACCTGAATATCATACGCGGACTAGTGCACGTAAGTGATCGAAGCCCTGCCGTAAAACCATACGACCCTACACCTTTTGCCCGATGTAAGGAAACTCTCTACGTGGGACTCTAAAGAATCGACACTATGCTGGCAGTAGGTTTAACCATAGGCCGCAAGCGGTACTAGCTGCACGTATCGGTCCCCAGGTAGAAGTCGATAAGAAGGCCGATGAGCTAACTCATCCGAACTCCTACTGAGCCTGAATGTGACAATCTCTGTACAGTCCGGTCTGTTCGTCTAAGAGTATCCCATATCGGGCCTAGGGGCGGTATTCGTCAGACCCCTAATAGCGCAACAAGTCATGCCGGAGTGTAGACCAAAACACCCTGAGAAACTACTGGAATACCTACCAGTAAATCTCGCTTTCCCTGGCCAAGGACTTTGTGTAATGGCTCTCCGAACACAGCACTATTTCAACCCCCAATACCGGGAGAGATGAATCCTATCTAACCGCTACTGCCTTCAAGTGCTTTGGGACTGCACCCAACTACTACTTGTTTCCACGACTTTTTTGAGCCATGGTAAGGTTGTAATCAAAGTACACTGCGAACATACTCGAGGCGAAGTAGCGGTGTCAAGTCGATGGACTATGCTGTACTCATGTCACCTGGGAACTGCTACCCGATGATAGGTATAATACCAACCAACAGTTCCAGATGAGTCATGTCCAGTGTACTCATAATCTAATGAGCACCTGCATACTATCTCCAGTACGACGTACTAATGGCTGTGGGACAGACCATCTCCCATGCTGGGATGAGAAGCGTATACACTAGTCTACTCCATAGTGTCGATGTCCCATTTCGATAATCCTATGACTAGGGACTCGTATAAGGATGTGCTTGTAGATTACCCTGCCCCCACTAGTGTGACTTCCATCAAAACGCTGGTAATCCAACAAAGATCTTAAGGGCTCTACTAATATGTATAAGCGATATGCTAAGAAAACACATGCACATATTGAGGTAGAAACAAACTAGGTAGCATACTGAAGGGTTACCTATGACGGATGCAAGGTTTCAGGAGGCATCGTCAATGCAGAATTAAAATTTTGCCGTTTTAGCTAACCCTAAATTAGATCGTTAGCTAGAAATAATACGGGATATGAATGCAAACACTTTGCAATATGTAGTGTGCGAGGAATAAAACCTTTGTAGACCGGTCCTTCACTTCAATAGCTCCGTGTAGAAGTCCCCTCCGCTGCGATCGCAAACTCCGGACTCTAGAGAGGCTCCGTTGAAGAAACGAACGTGCTTGCTTCGAAGACTTCGAGGCCGAAGATGATCTATGTCGTGGAGACACTAACTCAAGCTATTCCTTCACTAGGTCATGAACTTTGTGAAGAGAACACCCTATACTACATAGCAAGTAGTAGAGGATGAAGAAGTAGGAAGTGGGCTCACTTTAGAATTGATTTTCTCACACTTTTTCTCATTCCACCATTAGAGCTAGCAAGCTTTTCATGGAGCTTGATGAAGAAGAAGAAGAAAGAATAATTCATCATATAAATATCTTTCATCAATAATGTAACCATAGGTGAGTTATGCTATCATGCTTAACTCATGTAGAGAATTAACAAAGGTATGAGCTTAAGGGTTGGGTTAAAGAATATCAAGAGAAATGACAAAAGAGTGGACTTTGTCAAAGTTTCTACAAGCTTCTTCAACCTTGATAACTTTGACTAAGTTTAACTCTTTTGTTAATTCTTATGATAATAAACAAACCCTAAATTAACCCTAATCATGGTATAAGTCTCATACACCCATCTTCGATGTATCATCAAGCATGACAAAATCATATGTACACAAATATATATCACATATACACTTATGCACAATCTACTGAGAAAATAAATCTTAAGTGAGCTAATACTAGTTAATGTAATGTAATATATCAAATATTTAATTATACATTAAATTATTAAATCAACACTTGATTTAATAATCCGGTTATAACCGACTAATATAATGTTTAACAACTTATCGAATCAACACTTGATCCGATAACCCGGCTATAACGCATATAACCGACCAATGTGACGAATCGCGAGAATAGAATGCGGTATCACATATCGTATCAATCTCGGTCCCGCACATATCACATTTGTGCTCCTACTCCGTTTCGCTTGAGCCAGGAAACCCTTTGTAGGACTCTAAAGACTCGTCAATACGCCGGAAATAGGTGATGATCATATCAAACACCCACAAACCGCAAGCGGTCTGCCAAACGTAACGGCCACCCGGGTATTGAGCGATCAAAAGATCAACAAGTAAGCCTGCACACACTCCTGCGAATCCAATCAGTAACACTACCGTACAGTCCGGTCTCTTGTCTGACATGTCGCATATCTCGTCTAGGGGTGGTAAACGTCAGACCCCAGTAACTCGATAAGTCATGTCGATATGAGGCACATAACGGGTCGAGAAACTACTGATAACACTTATCAGTATATCTCAGAAGCTGTCTTGGCCAAGGACTTCCAGTTTTAGCCAATCGAGCACAGCGCAACATCAACTTCCTATACCAGGAGAGACGAAACCCCTCTTATCGCTCATTGCCTCCATGTGACTCGGGACTGTACCCAAAAGCCACCGTTTTGCACGCCCTCTTGGACGTGGTATGATGGAAATCAAAGCACAGTGGGAATCACACAAGACTCTATGACGATCTCGGGTCTACAGACTAACCTGTATCAGTGTCACCTATGAACTGCCATCTGACTTTAGGTATAATACCATCTGGGAGTTCTCAGCGAATCCGTCCAGTGTACCCAGTCTTCACTGAGCACCCGTATACTGTCTCTGATGTCAAAAACCAATGGATACGGGATCATCCATCGCCCATCTACATGGATCGAGAAGCTATATGCTAGTCTACTCTGGTATATCAATGCCCTGTCTCGATACACCTATGACTAGGAACATTTGAAGGATGTACTTAATGACTACACTGTCCTCACTAGTATGATCTGCATCATAGTCCTAGTTGTCAAGTACTCATCCTATGCGCTTTATCAACATGTAACATAGAGACAATCAGAGTACATGTTAAGATAAAAAGCAACCAGATAGCATACTATCATGTCGAGCAAGAAAGTCCTCCCTATATATGTCCAAGCATTCACTACAATATACATCGTATGTACAGTAATGGCCTCTAGGGCATACATATCACTAACAATCTCCTACTTGCACTAGGGCCATCTGTTGTAGTATCTTATACACAACAATCAGCAGCGGTTGAAGTATCTCATACTCAACCATCCCATAAATGTCTCTACTGGGAATAGACCTTTGTGAGTGGATCCGCCCTGTTCTCCTCTGTATCTACTCTCCTAACCTCGATCTCCCTGGAGATCAACCATCTCCACTGATCAGGTGATACTGCCTGATTGTTACGAAAAGTCGTATGTTTGTAGTTTAACCGCAATCAGAACGGTGTCGCGCGTAGCTAGACTAAGATGAGTACGGGTCGTCCTCTGGGAAACGTGGAACCTTTTATTTTTACTTTAGATGTGTTGAGAAAGAGAGGAGGAAGAAAGAATTTGTTGAATGGTTTCTAGATCTACGTTAAACAAGAATGTAAAATATAGATCTAGATTATTTTAAAGATGTAGTAAATATAATAAGAAGGCTTGTAGGGTTCGTTAGGATTTAGTAGTTATGGACGATTAATTAAAAGTTACCCTTTTTATCCATTAATAGATTTAGAACTAGAACGACGGTGATGCGTGTAGATTAGGGTTTCTGGAGGGAAAAGGAATCCCACTCTTAACCCTTATCTCGATACGGAACTCCGTTCATTATCTAGCCTTTACCAAAATAATCATTAATCTAATCTCTAGTCGCGGTCGGAACTAGCAAGGAATTGCTAGTGCGCCCGATTAGGATGTTAATGATTATTTTAATAAAGTTCCTAAACTTTATAGGACTTAAAAAGGGTTTAATTATTTTCATCGCCCATTAGCCTACCCTAATCCTACGAACCCTAACAAGCGGAGAATTACTTGCGCATGTTGGGAGAAGAAGATGAAAAGAAAGAGAGGGAAAACATAATGTAAAAAAAACAAACAATTAAATAAAAACTACCTTTATTAATCAACTCCTTCAAGCTACACTTTTAATCCATAGAAAATGATTACAAAACTTGATTTGCTTCTCGATCTTTCCTAAGGAGGTAGTCGAACAGTCGATGATCAGCCTGGATGCGTGAGCGTCGGGAGCTTCGTGATCTCTTCGGCTTGATAGCTTCTCCAAGAGGCCCTCGGTGCCTTTATATAGTGCAAACCCAGAATATTATTGTTGAAAAGTTGGTAAAATTTATCAATCATCAATCTCCCAAAATCTTGCATTCTCTCTCCCCTAAATTGCGGCGGATCCACGGCAAATGGGGGCTAAGGCCGCGGATCCGCGCTCAAGGGATGAGATCTCTTTGTCGTTTTTCTTGGGCTCTCTGATGGTGATATTTGGCAATCCTAGGCACCTTCATATTTCAGAAATCTTCTCTCGGTTGCTTCCAGACTTGGTCTCCAAATTTGCTTCTTAATTTGGCAAGTTTTCTTCAACAAATTGATTTGTTTGTTAAATCCTGCATAACAACTTGGAAAATTCTGCACCATAATCTCAAATAATATTTAGTAGACTTAGTTCTACTAGGATTTGGTCAATAAATTTATTTGCATACATTTTCCTACCAAATGATCATTAAAATATATTAACACATGGAAAATAATGTTTTTACACATAAACCCTCATATGTATAATATATTATAATAAAGTCCTTTTTTTTAATATGAAAATGGTAGGAAAAATGTACTACAAATGTGCAGTTTTATCGACTGAACAAATACCCCCAAACTTATCTTTGATCGTCCCGAGCAAACTAGTTTATTTATGAGGAGAAAAAGAAAGGTGAAAACTGAGCACACTTTCGTAGGCAGACACGATTGCACTGAGCACGTGCAACAAGCCGTTAAACCTCTAGGTGTCCCTAGTAGGAGGAGTGTTGTCTCCTGAGGGTTTTCAGCGGATTACACCCACAAAATCCAATAACAAAAGGGAGATGGTGAAATTTACATATAAAGACAGGAACCATAAAAGAAATACTTTGAAAAGAAGAGTTTCCAACTATGCTAGCTTTTCAGTTGTCATGAGCCCTATCTTAATAGTCATGAAAAAATGTTAGAAATCACATTAGCCCTCAATAAAACATCGTCTTTATTCTTCATTCCTACCTTTCTTCCAAACATTGATCATATAACCCCACGTGTGTGAAATGGACATCCCGACACTCGGAGAATTCAATTCAAGCTATCATACTCTTGTCCATCTACCTTAGTACTTTTTAATTTAATGAATATTAAAGATTTGCTCACACATTTTCATGCAACCGTTAATACTTCTTGAGGTACTAACCAACCGATTACTCATGTGCTTGCTAATTAGGTGATAATATTTTCCTCGTCTTGCACCACCTAAGGCTTAGCAGTGACTCCCAGACCAGTTGGCCTTAGGGCACTAGGTGAAAAGGCACCCTCGCTATATTTTTTTATTGCTGCCTTGGCGATAACAAAACCAGTGTTCATTTTTTTTTCTTTTCACCATTTTTATATTTTCTTCATCATTTTTTTTTTCATTTCCTTCATATTTTGGCTTTTAGACAAGAGCATTTCAAGGTATCCTCTACTATCCCGAGTTTCAAGACGTGTGTAGGTGCATATTGTAGGGTATCAACATTCAAATGTTTGGCTTCCAGAATAGAAACTATTTTTCAGACTTATTTTTATCCTCAGATTAGTGACTTCCTTCATCTTACTAACCCTTGGGACAACAGCTCATAACTACTTATTACTAGTTCATGTAAGAAAACTTCTAATTATCTTGGTTTTCTTAAACTATTCCAATCTTTTGGATGTAATTTTTCACTTTCTATTCTTTTGTTATAAAAAATTTTAATGCCCGGTGTCAGATAATTTAGTGAATACAAACCTCCCCCCCAAACCTGTTTTCAGCAGTGTCCTCACTGATGTAGCCTTTTGAGAACATGGACCTGTATACTAAGGGAGAGATACAAGGGGTAAAATAATAGTGAAATAAAAAAAATTCCCCCAAACTTATTCTTTGACACGCACAGATATTCAATCAAATCATTTTTTTACTCACCTCCATCTTAAAATGTGAAAAAGTTATCAAAACATGGAGGTGAGGCGGAGGAATTTTAGTTTTGATAAAGCGGCTCCTGTAAAAACAGGAGCTCCTCCGCGGGGTCAACAGAAAAATACGGTTTTAATCTATGCCCATTCACTTTAAAAATCGAACCGTTTTTCAAATTTTCGACTTCAACCGCCCCGTGCGGGTGTACATACCGCACCACAAAAGGTCCTTTCCAACAAGATTTAAGTTTACCCGGATGAAGATGGAGACGGGAATCGTAAAGAAGGACTTGTTGCCCCGATGTGAAGGTTTTTCTAGAAAGATTTTTATCGTGGAATACCTTAGTCCTATTCTTTACTATCACCGCATTATCGTAAGCTTCATCGCGGAGTTCGCTTAGCTCATTCAAATGCAGCTTCCGATAGCTGCCTGCATGATCAAGATCAAAATTAAGCTCTTTAATAGCCCACATTGCCTAATGTTCAATCTCGACCGGGAGGTGGCATGCCTTCCCAAACACAAGGCGGTATGGAGACATACCAAGATCGGTCTTATAAGCGGTGTGGAATGCCCAAAGAGCATCCGTCAATTTGGTTGACCAATCCTTACGGTTTTTGGAAACCGTCTTCTCCAATATCTGTTTGATCTGCCTATTTGAGATCTCAGCCTGCCCACTTGTTTGGGGATGATAGGGCGTAGAAAGCTTGTGAGTGATTGAATATTTCCGCATCAAGGCCTCGAAAGACCTATTGCAGAAATGTGTCCCGTTGTCGCTAATGATAGCGCGAGGGTGTCCGAATCGCGAGAAGATGTTTTCTTTAAGGAACTTAATGACAACTTTGTTGTCATTAGTGCGACACGGTATAGCTTCCACCCACTTCGAGACATAATCAACCGCTAACAAGATATATAGATTCCCAAAGGAGTTGGGAAAATGGCCCATAAAATCAATACCCCAAACATTAAATATTTCCACAACCAATATAGGTTGGAGCGGCATCTCATTTCTTCGTGAAATCCGACCCAAATGCTGACATCGGGGACAAGTTTTGCAATGTTCAAATGCATCTTTAAATAATGTTAGCCAATAAAAGTCACATTGCAAAACTTTCTCCACCGTTTTTTGAGGTCCAAAGTGACCGCCGCATGCCTGATCATGACAAAATGATAACACGCTCTTGAATTCATCGTTAGGGACACACCTGCGAATGATTTGATCGGAACAATACTTGAATAGATATGGTTCATCCCAGTAAAAATATTTTACTTGGGATAAAAATCGAAGTTTGTCTTGTTTCGACCAATCGCTAGGTATAAGTCCCGTAGCAAGATAGTTCACGATATCCACGAACCAAGGTTCGTAAGATACATTCAAGAGCTGTTCGTCGGGAAATGAGTCATTTATTGGCATGGTCACAGTTGGCGAAGAAGTGATGC
The DNA here is from genome assembly GCA_030015575.1 of Agapanthus africanus. Classification (NCBI taxonomy): domain Eukaryota; kingdom Viridiplantae; phylum Streptophyta; class Magnoliopsida; order Asparagales; family Amaryllidaceae; genus Agapanthus; species Agapanthus africanus. Next base: position 311,007,963 of record CM057350.1, on the reverse strand, counting down.
GTGAAAGATGGTCGACTACAACGTTTTCACATCCACTCTTGTCTTTGATGACAAGATCAAATTCTTGTAACAAAAGGATCCAACGTATTAGCCTGGCCTTCGCATCCTTCTTCGATAAATGATGTCGTAGGGCGGAATGATCTGTGTAAACCACAATAGGCGAGCCAATCAAGTAGGGCCTGAATTTCTCTAATGCAAATACAACTGCCAAGAGTTCTTTCTCGGTAGTTGTGTAATTTATTTGTGCATCATTCAAGGTCCTACTTGCATAGTAAATTACATGTGGCATCTTATCAATGTGCTGTCCTAAGACCGCACCAATAGCAAAATCTGATGCATCACACATAAGCTCGAACGGGTGGTTCCAATCCGGAGATGATAGAACGGGGGCTGTAGTGAGTGATTCTTTAAGTGATTCAAAAGCAGCCTCACAATCCGAATCGAAGTGAAAAGTAGTGTCCTTGGCCAATAGAAGGGTTAAGGGTCTAGCAATTTTGCTAAAATCCTTAATAAATCTCCTATAAAATCCTGCATGACCAAGGAAGGATCGTATATCTTTGACGCAATTGGGACGAGGGAGGTTTTGAATGACATCTATTTTAGCTCTATCAACCTCAATGCCTTTATGTGAAATTATATGTCCAAGTACAATACCTTCTTGGACCATAAAATGGCATTTTTCCCAATTCAAAGTCAAGTTCTTATCCTTACAGCGGGTAAGAACAGCGTCAAGATTACGAAGGCAGTCCTCAAAGGAGTCCCCAAAAATGGAGAAATCGTCCATAAAAATTTCTAGAAAATTTTCCACCATATCTGAAAATATTCCCATCATGCACCGCTGAAATGTAGCGGGAGCGTTGCATAACCCAAAGGGCATGCGTCTATAAGTAAAAGTTCCGAAAGGACAAGTAAAAGTGGTTTTATCTTGATCCTTTTCGGCGATGGGGACCTGGTTGTAACCAGAGTATCCGTCCAAGAAACAGTAGTATTCGTGTCCCGCTAATCGTTCCAACATCTGGTCAATGAAAGGTAGAGGGAAGTGATCTTTCCTCGTCGCGGCATTGAGTTTCCTGTAATCGATACATACGCGCCACCCAGTTTGGGTGCGTGTTTGGATTAACTCATTAGCCTCGTTAGTGATGACCGTGATGTCAGACATTTTAGGGACCACATGAATTGGACTTACCCATTGACTATCAGATATGGGGTAAATTATTCCACTATCAAGGCACTTGACGATTTCTTTTTTTACCGCCTCCTTCATAACGGGATTTAACCGTCTTTGTGGGTCTCGGGTTGGTTTGGCTTCATCCATCAGATGTATGTTATGTTCAACAATCAAGGGACTAATCCCTTTGATGTCGGCCATTGTCCAACCAAATGCTTGCCGATTCGATCTCAACACTGCCAAAAGTGCATTCTCTTGCTCTAAGGCTAGAGAAGCGGAAATAATCACTGGTAAAGTCTCATTCTCTCCTAAATATGCATATTTAAGATGAGAAGGTAGCGGTTTGAGATCAAGAATTGGCGGAGAGACTATAGAAGGTGGGGTAAGCGAATGATATTCGGACTCCCGAAGAGGTTCAAAACTTGCATAAGACATTGACTCGGAAAGTGCTGCTGACTTTTGCAATAAGTCAACGGGTTCAATCTCAAGGTTGGACTCATTGAACATATCCTCACTGTAAAGTGGTGCAAGATCGAACGATGTCTCATTAGTGTTGTCGAGAACATCAAAGCAAAGTTCCTCATCCATGCAGCTTTCGGGAGCTATCTCGTGGATGGAACAAACATCCAGCAATTGAGCAGAAGGTTCTGATAGCTGACTTCCTAGCTTGTAAATATTAAGCTCAATTGTCATTTTCCCGAAGGATAAGTTCATAGAACCGTTACGACAATTAATCACAGCGTTAGAAGTTGCTAGGAAGGGTCGACCAAGTATCACCGGGATTTGATTGCGTGGGTTTGCCACAGGTTGTGTATCTAAAACAATAAAGTCTACGGGAAATATGAATTCCCCGACTTTAATTAACACATCCTCTAGTTCGCCCCGAGGTTTGGTGATAGATCGGTCAGCCATTTGGAGAGTACAATGGGCGGGTTTTAACTCTCCAATTCCTAACTGCTCGTATACTGAATAAGGAAGCAAGTTGACGCTAGCGCCTAGATCGAGTAATGCACGATTTATATTTTTACCCCCAATAGAAATAGAGATTGTAGGACAGCCGGGGTCCTTACGTTTCTTTGGTATTTGTTGGGTAAAAGCTGTGCTAACATTACTCGTCATGAAAACCTTTTTAGGCACTTGAGTTTTTATTTTCCTAGTGCACAAGTCTTTAAGGATTCTTGCATAAGATGGGACTTATTGAATAGCATCTAGAAGAGGAATATTCACGCTAACTTGCTTAAATATTTCCACAATCTTCTCCATTTGCGGGTTAGGTCGGTTGGCCCTTAATCGGTTTGGAAATGGAGCTCGATCAATAAGTTTTGGGTCCAACGTTTGTGGAGAAGACTGTGGCGACGGATTCGATCCCAAAATTGGAGTGGGAATCGACTTAGATAGATTTGGTGAAATGTTTGAGCCTTGGGGAAAACGGAGAATAGGCTCGGATGAAGGTGGGAGACTAGATGAGTTAGGGGAAGAAGAAGAAGAAGGGGTATCAAATGTGTCACTATCATCAACTTGCTCACCCACTTGGTTGTTCAGCACTCTCCCCGATCTCAACGTAGTGACGGCATTCACATTATGACTTTGTGAATGGCCAGAATTCGGTAGGGGTTGAGATGGGAGTTTCCCTTTCTCTCTCGCACTCATTGCGGCGTTTAACTGTGCGATTTGGTTTTCTATTGATTTAATACTCTCACCATGGGAGGAGGAGTTTTTCGTTAGGGTATCAATAGAAGACCTTATCTCAGCCGAATTTTGCATGGATTGTTTCATGAACATATCCAAAGTTTGTGCAAGTGAGTTGTCAATACTGGCCACTTGTGGTGTAGAAATGTTGGCCGGATTTTGGAAATTCTGTGACTGAAAGGGGGGCTGATTCTGTGGTTGTGGTTGCTGCGGAGGAGGTCTTTGATAATTACTTTGTTGGTTTTGATTCCAAGCAAAGTTAGGATGATTCCTCCATCCTTGATTGTACGTGGAAGAATAAGGGTCGTTTCTAGGTCGCTGCTGAAAAGCAGAATTTGCTTGAAACGATGCATTCATAGGACATTCTTCCGTTAAGTGTGAAGGATCCGAACAGCAACCACAGACAGTCTTGGGAAGCGTGACCTGATTTAGGGAGAATGATGAGAACTTGTTTTCAATAGCGTCGAGTTTCTTTTGTATCGCTGCCATTTCGGCTTTCACTGCGATGGAAACGTCGAGCTGGTGAATACCTCCCTTAGTTGAAAGTGGTCTTACGCTTTCCCACTGCAAAGTGCTTTCTGCGTGATCTTCCAGATATTTCCAAGCTTCACCATCATCTTTAGACATGAAATTGCATTGACACATTGTTTCAAGCATCTGCTTTGTCGCTGGATTAATGCCCTCATATATAATCCGACATAAATCCCATCTTTGTATTCCGTGATGGGGGCATTGGACAAGCAGATCTTTGAAACGTTCAAAGCACTTCCAAAATGGTTCATTGGGAAGCTGGGTGAACTGGTTAATCTCGCTCCTAACATGTGCAGTCTTATGATTTGGGTAAAACTTCTTAAGAAATGCTACGACGAATTCATCCCAATTAGTGATAGAGTGTGCGGCAGTATTATAAAGCCATTTTTCTGCCAAGTCGCACAATGTGAATGGGAGAAGACGTAAGCGCATAGCATCTAAAGTCAATTGTGAAGTACCCATCATTGCGCATACGTTTTTGAATTTGGTGATGAAAACGTACGCGTCTTCCGACTCAAGCCCGTGAAATTTGGGCAGCAGGTTGATGTAGTGGGGTTTAATTTCGAAATTATCCCCGTTAGGTGGTGGAAGAGATAAACAAGTAGGAAGGGGACCACGAATAGGACAGCATCTCTCTTGGAGAGAGATACGCAGTGGATTCTGCTCACCTACGGGCGGTGGCAGCGTGGTGTTATACTCTGATGGAGTGCCGTCCATCTCGGTTGATGTGGTGTGTGGTGGGGGAAAAGAAGATGAAGAAGTACCGACTTCGGCGTCGATAGCAGGAACGCGGACAAGACGGGCACTAGGATCCCGTGTCCAGACGAGCATGCACTAAGTGGGTTTAGTGCAAGTGGCAGCGTGTGTATGATTTTAAAATTGGTTTGTTTTTGAAAAAGTGGGACTCAAAACAAATCACCCTAAGATGCACAAGCAACCCTAGAACTAAGATCACCTAGGTCAGTCTCTAGACCGCTCCTAGACTTCCAAAGGACAAGCCGCAGGATCAATCCTCTACCGCCTCCGTACTACCCTTGTAGCCAGATAAGTGCCAGGTAAGTGGGAAGGAACCACGTCGTGGGCCTAATTAATAACCACTAGCCTTTGACACACTTGCCTAGGCACTAAAGTAATGCGGATAAACGATAGATTACCCACGACCTTCCTCTGTCCTTATTGAGCGCGACAGTCCTTAGAGTCTGGTCTAGATATTTTTTTAAATTAATGAAGGGTTGATCTATATGCTCAGTTTGTGATTTGTGGGGCTTAGGAAGGGTGATGAAATCCCCACCTAATCTTGATTTGGTCTTTGCCCCTTAAAGTCCGTATTAAAATATACAAAACAAAACCAATCACAAAACTTTTGCAAAAAGTTTTGTTTTAGCGGCGCAATTTTTGCAAAGAATCCTGCAGAAAATAGATTTTATTGGATTTGAGAGGAGAGAGAAGGAGTTGAAAAAAATACCAGAGAAGTGTGAAACCCTAGATCTCCCGTTTCCTCAAGTCCGTGACTCCAGATTTCCTCGCAAAAGTTCACACAATAATCGTTAAATATACAATTTGCAGTTTTGTTTTAATAATGATATGACTCGTCCAAGAATTCAACACAAATAGTAAAAATAAAAAATTACGCACGTATCCCCGGCAACGGCGCCATTTGATTGTTACGAAAAGTCGTATGTTTGTAGTTTAACCGCAATCAGAACGGTGTCGCGCGTAGCTAGACCGAGATGAGTACGGGTCGTCCTCTGGGAAACGTGGAACCTTTTATTTTTACTTTAGATGTGTTGAGAAAGAGAGGAGGAAGAAAGAATTTGTTGAATGGTTTCTAGATCTACGTTAAACAAGAATGTAAAATATAGATCTAGATTATTTTAAAGATGTAGTAAATATAATAAGAAGGCTTGTAGGGTTCGTTAGGATTTAGTAGTTATGGACGATTAATTAAAAGTTACCCTTTTTATCCGTTAATAGATTTAGAACTAGAACGACGGTGATGCGTGTAGATTAGGGTTTCTGGAGGGAAAAGGAATCCCACTCTTAACCCTTATCTCGACACGGAACTCCGTTCATTATCTAGCCTTTACCAAAATAATCATTAATCTAATCTCTAGTCGCGGTCGGAACTAGCAAGGAATTGCTAGTGCGCCCGATTAGGATGTTAATGATTATTTTAATAAAGTTCCTAAACTTTATAGGACTTAAAAAGGGTTTAATTATTTTCATCGCCCATTAGCCTACCCTAATCCTACGAACCCTAACAAGCGGAGAATTACTCGCGCATGTTGGGAGAAGAAGATGAAAAGAAAGAGAGGGAAAACATAATGTAAAAAAAACAAACAATTAAATAAAAACTACCTTTATTAATCAACTCCTTCAAGCTACACTTTTAATCCATAGAAAATGATTACAAAACTTGATTTGCTTCTCGATCTTTCCTAAGGAGGTAGTCGAACAGTCGATGATCAGCCTGGATGCGTGAGCGTCGGGAGCTTCGTGATCTCTTCGGCTTGATAGCTTTTCCAAGAGGCCCTCGGTGCCTTTATATAGTGCAAACCCAGAATATTATTGTTGAAAAGTTGGTAAAATTTATCAATCATCAATCTCCCAAAATCTTGCATTCTCTCTCCCCTAAATTGCGGCGGATCCGCGGCAAATGGGGGCTAAGGCCGCGGATCCGCGCTCAAGGGATGAGATCTCTTTGTCGTTTTTCTTGGGCTCTCTGATGGTGACATTTGGCAATCCTAGACACCTTCATATTTCAGAAATCTTCTCTCGGTTGCTTCCAGACTTGGTCTCCAAATTTGCTTCTTAATTTGGCAAGTGTTCTTCAACAAATTGATTTGTTTGTTAAATCCTGCATAACAACTTGGAAAATTCTGCACCATAATCTCAAATAATATTTAGTAGACTTAGTTCTACTAGGATTTGGTCAATAAATTTATTTGTATACATTTTCCTACCAAATGATCATTAAAATATATTAACACATGGAAAATAATGTTTTTACACATAAACCCTCATATGTATAATATATTATAATAAAGTCCTTTTTTTTAATATGAAAATGGTAGGAAAAATGTACTACAAATGTGCAGTTTTATCGACTGAACACTGCCTAAGAATATGTCTGGATCACAGATGGGACGGGGTTCCTAGGCCAAAGCTACAACTCTATTGTCACACAATGGTAGGAACGAAGTTCAGCTCATGAACTGATATATATCCAGACTGCCTCTTTGGTAGCATCCTTGGTAGCAATGTATTCAGCCTTTATCGTCTAGTATGCCACGGTATCGTGCTTGGAACTCTTCCAACATACTGTCCCTCCACTGAGGGTAAAGAAAACGCCTATGACTGACATTCAGTCGTCCTTATCACCCTGGAAACTATCCCGTGATTCTCCCAGGATCGATTGATACCATCTCACTACTGCTAGTGAGAATACTAACATCCAATTAGATCTATCTCATTGATCCATAACCCAGAATTTAGGAGGTATCACCTTGATCCTATATGGAGAATCCTTGTGATAACAGGAGATTGACCGAGCGTAGCTTAGGAAACTCCTTTCCTATCAAGAGTATGTCATCCACGTACAATACGAGGATCACCACCATACTCCCTACTATCTTTTTGTATATACAAGGTTCATCTACCATTTTGATGAAGTCAAACACTTTGACTACCACATCAAAACAGATGTTCCAACTCCGCGATGCCTGCTTTAACTCATAAAGCAACTTGCAAATGTTTCCGCTGCTCCCACTTTCTACGAAGCCCTCTGGCTGTGTACTTATAGACGCTATCTTCTAAATCACTATTTAGAAAAGCAGTCATGACACCCAACTACCAGAAATCGTAATCATGGTATGCAGCAATGGAAAGTAGGATCTGGATGGACTTAAGCATAGCTTTGAAAGTCTCAACTTTTCTATGTACACCAAGTAATCTTCTCAAGATATACTTGCTCCTGATGGGGATTTAACCCTTCAGATAAAGCAACCAAAGTCCATACTTTGTTGGTGTATTTAGATTCCATCTCAGATCGCTTAGCATCCAGCCATTCTCACAAAGTCCCCACTCCTGATGGCCTGCTTGAAACTAGTTGGGTCATCATCTTATGATACAATCCTCGCTCCTACTGTCATAGAGAAACCAAAGTATCTTTCAAGTGGATGAGGAATCCTACTAGATCGGCGGAGAGGCTGAGGTTCGTTGGAAGCTATTGAATCCTCCGGTTCTACCAAATCATCAGCTGTAGTTTGTATAGCTGGAACTCTTTCTAGTTCTACCTCATTACCACTAATTTCTTCACAAGAAATTCCCTTTCTAAAAGTTGGCATGCTGAGAAACAAAACACCTTTTTCTCCTCAGTGTGGTAGAAGATATTCCCATGCGAATGCTTGGGATATCCAACAATCTTCCTCAGAACCGACCTTGCCTCGAGCTAGTCCGAATTTTGCTTTTAGACATAGGCCGGACAACCCCAAATCTTAACTTCCTTAAGAGATGGGTTCTTCCCATACCATATCTCATATGGAGTGGTAGGCAGCTGAATTGATTGGAATCCTATTCAATAGATATGCAGCTTCACAAGTGCATAACCCCAAAAAGGAAATAGGTAAATCAGTAGTACTCATCATAGAGCACACCATATCACATAGGTTGTTATTGCTCTGCCACGATACACCAACGTACTGTTGTGTATACGGAGGAGTAATGCTGAGAGAGAATCTTATTCTCCTTTAGAATAGTCCAGGAATTCCGTGCTCAAGTATTCTCCTCCTTGATCATATCAAAGGACATAATACTTATACCCATTGTGGTTCTCTACTTCTAACTTATATTCTTTGAATATCTCAAAAGGTTCAGACTTGTATTTCAACAAGAACATAAGTGCGAATCTTGAGAGATCATCAGTGAATGTAATGAAGTACAAAGAACCGGTCCTGGCATGTATAGACAGGGGACTTTCATATATCAGCATGTATCAATCCCAAGAGTTCACCAACTCTTTCTCTGTTTCCAAAAAACGGAGCTATGGTCATCGTATCTTTGTGACATAACTGGCAAGTTTCACAAGATGTAAATTCAAACTGATTTAAATATGCATCTAAATGTTACTTAGGTAGTCGGCTTGCATTGATATGACCTAGTCTACAATGCCTCGAGAAGGATTCGTTCATTTCTGAACTCTTCCCCTTGTGTGTGTCCCGTACGTTAAGAACTGTAGTTTGATTTAGAACGTATATGCTTTTAGATAACATGCCTGAACCATTCAACTCATAATATAGAAAATGTTCAAAACATTATCCAACAATAGAAAATTATATCATTCTTTACTAATAAAGAGAGTGATATGATGTTGTATATCAGGTTCGGTATCTAATAATATTTGTTCAGAATCAATATATTTGGTAATACAGGGTGATAACTGCCAACAAACTTGGCTGCAACACTTGCACCATTTCCAACTCTTGAAACTTATCACCCGTTCTCAGTTCTCTACCTATCTGTAGCCCATGTAACATATTACATATGTGGGATCCTGATCCGGTATCTCATATCCAGGACGTAAAAGATACTGAGAAACAGTTCTCTGTAATGAACACACCCGAAAAAGATGCATCATCATGTACTTTCTTCGTTTGGGCGGCACGGGAATTCTGTTAATCCCCTATTTGCTGCTCGGTCTTATAACTATTATAAGTTAGAGCGGGACCAACGTTCCATAGCGCAGTATAACAAGCGGGTTCGGTCAATACATCCATATTATTATCTTGATTAAGGTGTGACATGTTCGCTACCTGGAGAGAGAGAGAAGAAAACACTCAGCGTATGCTCTTGCAAGATTAGATTGGTTATCAATATATCTAATCAGGATGGCTCCCACTGTTTTAGTCAAATCTTCCTTCAAACCCTAAAAGGAAAGACTAGCCTGAATTAATTACACCCAACAAGTTCGCCAATCTTTCATCCAGGCCAGTGTCGGTACTTTGAGGGAGGTTCCTCGTTTTCCCATAGGCATAGCCCTATTGGCACCTTTCTAGACACCTACTTGATCGGTTAATTGTAATGTGTAAAACTCTCCCAGGAGTAACTCTTACTCGCAGTGGGTATCGGGATCCAACTATCTCATAGGATGTATGCAATCTCATTGCAAATTTCAACACTTGAAATTCCCGATAATATTTTACCCCTAACCTCCTATGACCTTGACAAAGGCCAACAAACCATAGGATCCTTGTCAAGTTCAACCCGGTATTTCCTGATTGAATTAAACCCACCCGCACGATCCTTGACAAAGGCCAACAAGGTCGCACGAATACCCTAACTCAATCACATCATATGCTTATGCAAATAAGCAGTAATCAACTACCGCACACTAAGCCTTGACAAAGGCCAACAAACACAGCACAAATACTAACTATTACTTATCTGAAATGACAGAGGGCTATGATAGGTTTTTATGAAAATCTTTTGCGTAATGAACTTGATATCTTTGTAGAATCAAATGATTTAAATGGAGTGTTTTTGAAGCTTTTAATAGTTTTGCTAAAGAGTTCACTCCCGGTGAAGGGATCGTCGGCTCTTTCCTTATCGAATAAGGTGCAGGATATTTCACAAATAGCACTGTGCAAAGCAGAAACTATAAAAGCAATCAAAAGACAAACCGAGGGTTGTAGCATATGCCAGTTATTGCTAAAGAGGTCACTCCCGGTGAAGGGATCTCGGCTCTTTCATTATCGAATAAGGTGGTGGATGTCCTACAAGGAATACCGCTATGCAAAGCAACAACTAGAGCTACCTGTTTTTGAAAATTCGATTCCACAACATCTTTAGGTTTCTTTTATTTCATTAATCTCATTAATGAAGTCCCATCATTTTAAGTTACCTAAACATCACAGATAAATACAACGTACGCTTATGCCATCCGTATTCTCCTCGAGGTCCCCTCGTGCACCGTTAGGTTAGGTAACAAACGGCAGAGCGGGACAGTGCTAGCGCGGGTGTAAAACATAAGCAACGTCTATATAATATATCACATATACTATATCCTGTATCCATCTCAACATATCAAATGATCATATCGCAGCAGAAGAACAACATATGAAATATTGGATATACTAGGATTTCCGTGTTTTATTTTAAGCCTGTATAAAACACGGATTCCACGGTCGTGATGAATAGCCAATCCCACGCCCCTAGACCCCTGCGAGAGCGGCAAGCAACCCTACCAATTCTACACTTAGGAGACCCGGTCTCGACTCCTCGAGATGGTCTCCCACTGGACTCCAGAACCCGGTTACTTATGCTCCCCGCCTTGGGTCTATCCTAAAGCGGAAAAGTAAATAATATACAATAGTGAGAACATCCTCAGCCCGGAAGTGCCCCAATAAAAGAATATTACATATAATGAATTTTACATGAATTAAAATAAAAAAACTCCCATCTCACATAAAACCCCGGCTATTCAAACACGACGATCCAATATAACATATCACAGCAACACATAACATCAACGTAAGTAAATATGCATATCCTAATTGTCGTTGACATATAGTACCGAAACCGGCGATACACCACATATTACACTTACGGTCGCAGAAAAGAATGTGAAAAACTACAACAGTTGGAATCCGCAACCACCTTAGACATCATAAACCTAACGTATCACATACTTTGGATTTCATGCCTAAGCAAATGAATTCCTTAGACATCACATGCCTAATAATTATAAACCCCGCATTTTAGTCTCAATCTCGAAAACACTTTTCAATATCTAGTCTGGCAATTCAACAAGAATCCTGACATCCTGATCGAATGCTCGTCGGAAACTTTAGTAGACGGCCGCACCCCCCCTCCCGATGCCGTCGACGAAGTGCACTAAGGCGGAACACCACTGCCGCGAGCACCCGAGCGGATGCTTTTGACGATGGGGTTCTCCTACAGTCACTTGGTCGGGGCTGTGGGGCTTGTCTATCTATTAAGTTTACCCGGCGAGTATCCGCGTACGCTACACGATCGTGACAGACTTTTGATCGCATCAAAATCCCGTGGCAACCGATCAACTGAGACTAAACTGCTAGATTTATAATATTCAGATTAGTTATCTCATAACTATATGTGGATTCCAAATATTGTATCCCATCACATAATATCCGGATGACGTTAAACTCTTCGATCGATTCATCAAAGTCCTACAATTTCCCGATAGCTCAACACTTGAGCACAGTTTTAATAATACCCAGAAGATGCCACAGTACCTACGAACCAGTCGTAGAAGGGTCAAAGCAACGCCTCACATGTGAAACGCTAAACTACCACAACCCTAGGGTTCAAGTGGTGGTTTTGACGACCACATAATCGAGTTAAGTTTTACGTTCTTCTAGAGAGTCCACAGAATCACTTGCATATTTTTCCGAATACGTTAAACTTGGAAAAATGGGGTTTTGAAATTCGATCGAACTTTTTAATATTGTCTAGACAATATGTGAAACACCCGAAACAATGTTAAAACAATTAATACGAAACACTCCGAATTTCTTATAGTGTAAAATTACATCACATGCAAAATTAGCAAAAATAAACAACACCTGAAACATCAAAATCAATCCAGTGGAACACAGGCAAAATTTCTGGGAAGGGGGGTGCTCAGATTGGGCCGATATGGACCCTATTGTGGCCGGCCACATTTGCAAAAAAAACCCTGAAAATTTTACAGTGTTCATGATATATCATATACATCACTCTGTACTTATTTGCAAATTTTTTTGACAACTTTTAAAATCGACAGAAACTATGATTTTCGATTTCAAGTTACGGAGTTGTTTCGGTGTCTTGATCTTAGAAAAATCTGTATTTATTCCTAGCATGGCTCTGATACCATTGAAGGGTTACCTACGACGGCAGCATGGTTACGGGAGACATCGTCCATGCCAAATTAAAATTTTGCCGTTTTAGCCAACCCTAAACTAGATCGTTAACTAGAAATAATACAGGATATGAATGCAAACACTTTGCAATATGAGTGAGCAAGGAATACAACCTTTGTAGAACGGTCCTTCACTTCAATAGCTCCGTGTAGAAGTCCACTCCGCTGCGATCGCAAACTCCGGACTCCAGAGAGGATCCGTTGAAGAAACGAACGTGCTTGCTTCGAAGACTTCGAGGCTGAAGATGATCTACGTCGTGGAGTCACTAACTCAAGCTATTCCTTCACTAGGTCATGAACTTTGTGAAGAGAACACCCCATACTACATGGCAAGTAATAGAGAATGAAGAAGTAGGAAGTGGGCTCACTTTAGAATTGATTTTCTCACACTTTTTCTCATTCCACCATTAGAGCTAGCAAGCTTTTCTTGGAGCTTGATGAAGAAGAAGAAGAAAGAATAATTCATCATTAATATCTTTCATCAACAATGTAACCATGGGTGAGTTAAGCTATCTTGCTTAACTCATGTAGAGAATTGACCAAGGTATGAGGTTAAGGGTTGGGTTAAAGAATATCAAGAAAAATGACAATAGAGTGGACTTTGTCAAAGTTTCTACAAGCTTCTTCAAGCTTGATAACTTTGACTAAGTTAAACTCTTTTGTTAATTCTTATGATAATATACAAAACCCTAACTTAACCATAATCACGGTATAAGTCTCATACACCCATCTTTGATATATCATCAAGCATGACACAATCATATGTACACAAATATATATCATATATAAACTTATGCACAATCTAGTGAGAAAATAAATCTTAAGTGAGCTAATACTGGTTAATGTAATGTAATATATCAAATATATAATTATACATTAAATTATTAAATCAACACTTGATTTAATAATCCGGCTATAACCGACTAATATCATGTGTAACAACTCATCGAATCAACACTTGATCCGATAACCCGGCTATATCGCATATAATAGACCAATGTCACGAATCGCGAGAATAGAATACGGTATCACATATCATATCAATCTCGGTCCCGCATATATCACATATGTGCTCCTACTCCGTTTCGCTTGAGCCAGGAAACTCCTGTGCAAGACTCTAAAGACTCGTCAATACGCCGGCAGTAAGCGATGATCATATCAAACACCCACAAACCACAAGAGGTCTGCCAAACGTAACGGCCACCCAGGTATTGAGCGATCAGAAGATCAACAAGCAAGCCTGCTCACACTCCAGCGAATCCAATCAGTAACACTACCGTACAGTCTGGTCTCTTCGTCTGATATGTCGCATATCTCGTCTAGAGGTGGTGAACGCAAACCCCAGTAACTCGATAAGTCGTGTCGATATGAGGCTCATAACGGGTCGAGAAACTACTGATAACACTTATTAGTATATCTCAGAATCTGCCTGGGCCAAGGACTTCCTGTTATAGCCAATCGAGCACAGCGCAATATAAACTCCCTATACCGGGAGAGAAGAAACCCCTCATATCGCTCATTGCCTCCATGTGACTCGGGACTGTACCCAAAAGCCACTGTTTTGTACGCCCTCTTTGACGTGGTATGATGGAAATCAAAGCACAGTGGGAATCACACAATACTTTATGACGATCTCAGATCTACAGACTAACCTGTACCAGTGTCACCTAAGAACTGCCATTTGACGTTAGGTATAATACCATCTGGGAGTTCTCCGTGAGTTCGTCCAGTGTACCCAGTCTCCACTGAGAACACGTATACTGTCTCTGATGTCAAACACCAATGGATATAGGATCATCCATCGCCCATCTACATGGGTCGAGAAGCTATATGCTAGTCTACTCTGGTATATCGATGCCCTGTCTCGATACATCTACGACTATGAATATTTGAAGGATATACTTAGCGACTACATTGTCCCTACTAATATGATCTGCATCATAGTCCTGGTAGTCAAGTACTCATCCTAAGGTCTTTATCAACATGTAACATAGAGACAATCAGAGTACATGTTAAGATAAAAAGCAACCAGATAGCATACTATCATATCGAGCAAGAAATTCCTCCCTATATATGTCCAAGCATCCACTACAATATACATCGTATGTACAGTAATGGCATCTAGGGCATACATATCACTAACACATATAGTAATATACATTGTATCCCATCACATACTACCATTTTGAGCAAGACTGTTACTATATCCGTGTATATCCCAAGCTCCCATTAAGTAATATACAATCCAGAATGATACAATAATGGCCTCGAGGGAATATATCCCTAACAAAGCTAACACCCTAAACTAAATGGACAGTCTAGTAGAGGATGATGAAGTAGAAATTTTGCTCATTTTAGAAATATTTTTCTCACTCATTTTCTTCACCTCCCAAAAAGCTAGAGAGCTTGAGGAAGGAGATGAAGAAAAAGAACCATGGAAAAAGAGCAAGTCTAGAATAGCAACCATGGGTGTGAAATATCTCATATAACTCATGTATAGACATAACCATGGTTTAAGATAATGGTTGGGTTAATAAATATCTAATGTAAAACAAGATTAGTGGACTAAGTCAATGGTCACTACAAGCTTCTCCAAGCTTCTAACCATATGACTAATTTCCAAATAATTTTGGTTTAATTTAAATAAACAAAACCCATCATTATGATAAGCATGGTGTGAGTCTCATACGCCCATGTCACATGTATCATCTAGCATGACACACAAAATGTACATTGATATATATCACACATATACTAAATGCACAAGTGAGAAAAAGAATTCTTAAGTGAGCTAATATTAGTTAATGTAAATTAATATATCAAATATATAATTATACATTATATTATTAAATCGACACTTGATTTAATACTCCGGCTATATCATATAAAACCGACTATTATCATATGTATCATCTTTATCGAATCAACACATGATTTGATAAACTCGCCATATCACATATAACCGATCGATATTACATATCACGAGAATAGAATGCGGTATCACATACGCGCATTAATCTCGGTCCCGCACATATCACATATGTGCTCATACTTCGTTTCGCCTGAGCCATGAAACCTCTGTATAGGACTCTAAAGACCCGTCAATACGCTGGCAGTAGGTGATGATCATATCAAACACCCACAAGCCGTCAGCGGTACTAGCTGGACATAACTGCTACCCGGGTATTGAGCGATCAGAAAATCAACAAGCAAGCCAGCTCATACTCCTGTGAATCCAATAAGTAACACTACCGTAGAGTCTGGTTTCTTCGTCAGATATGTCGCATATCCTCCCTGGGGGTGGTATACGTCAGACCCCAATAGCCTGATAAGTCATGCCGATGTTAGGCCTATAACGGTTCGAGAAACTACTGATAACACTTACCAGTAAATCTCAGCAATTCTGGCCAGGGATTTCTTGTTATGGCCAATCGAGCATAGCGCAACATCAACCCCCAATACAGGGAGAGACAAAATCCCCTCCTATCGCTCATTGCCTCCATGTGACTCGGGACTGTACCAAAAAAACCACCATTTTTCACATTCTCTTGAACGTGGTAAGGTGGAAATCAAAGCACAGTGGGAATTACACAAGACTCTATGACGATCTCAGGTCTATAGATTAACCTGTACCCATGTTACCAGAGAACTGCTATCTAACGTGATGCATAATTCCATCTAGGAGTTCTCGGCGAGTCCTATTCAGTGTACCCAGTCTCCACTGAGCACCCTATACCATCTTTGATGTCAAACCCCAATGGATGTGGGATCATCCATCGCCCATCATATGGGTCAAGAAGCGTATACGTTAGTCTACTCTGAAATATCGATGCCCCGTCTCGATACTCCCATGACTAGGAACAATTGAATGATATACTTGCCGACTACCCTGGCCCCACTAGTATGATCTACATCATAATCCCGGTAGTCAAGTACTCATCCTAAGGGCTTTATCAACATGTGATAGATAGACTATAAGTGTACATGTTAAGATAAAGAGCAACCAGATAACATACTATTATGTCGAGCAAGAAAGTCATCCCTATATATGCCCAAGCATCCACTATAATATACATCATATGTACAATAATGTCCTCTAGAGCATACATATAACTAACAATTTCCCACTTGCACTTGGGACAGTTGTTGTTGTATCTCATACTCAACGTCCGATAAAAGTCTCTCTAGGGAAAGTCCTTTGTGAGTGGATCCGCCGTGCTATCCTTTGTGTCAACTCTCTTATCCTCGATCAATTGGATATCAACCATCTCCCTGATCAGATGATTCTGCCTTAGAATATGTCTGGAACGCAGATGGGACCTGCGTTCCTAGGCCAAAGCCACACTCCATTGTTGTCACAATAACAGTTATTGGACGCTCAATAGTAGGAACCATGTTCATCTAATGAATAAGAAATATCCAGACACCCACTTTGGCAGTATCGTTGGTAGCAATGTATTCAGCCTTTATTGTCTAGTATACTACGGTATCTAGCTTGGAACCCTTCCAACATACCGTCCCTCCACTGAGGGTAAAGACAGAGCCTAAGACTGACTTTCAGTCGTCTTTATAACTTTGGAAGCTTGAATTGGTAAAGGACTCCCACCGGAGTTCACCGTTACCAAACACCAAGAACATTTCTTCAGTGCTTCACAGCTATCCAGTGATTCTCCCATGATCCGATTGATTCCTGATCACTACTCCTAGTGAGTCAGCTATATCTGGTCTGGTACATAATATCGCATACATGATAGTGCCTACTGCCGAAGCATAAGGTATCCCTTGTACGCGAGCTTTCTCCAAATTAGTCTCGAGAGACGTCTTTTTGGAGAAAGTGATTCATGAGTAAGTGGACGAACCACCACGCTTAGAATCTTCCATACTAAACCCCTTTAGAATGGTATTAATGTACCTGGATTTGGGACACTCCCAACATCCACTTAGATCTATCACTATAGATCATAATCCATAAGATATAGTAGGTATCATCCAGATATTCCATAGAGAATCCTCATGATAAAAGGACCTTGACCGATTGTAGCATAGGAAACCATTTCCTATCAAGAGTATGTCATCTATGTACAATACGTGGAAGACAACCTTACTCTATACAACCTTCTTTTATATACAATGTTCATCTACATTTTTGATGAAGTCAAACACTTTGACTGCCACATCAAAACAGATGTTCCAACTCCGCGATCCCTGCTTTAATCCTGATGGACTTAAGCATAGCATCCAGCCATTTCACAGAGTCCCCACTCGTGATAGCCTGCCTGAATCTAGTTGGGTCATTATCTACAATAATGCAATTCTCGCTCCCACCTTCACCGAGGAAACCGTAGCATCTCTCAGGTGGATGAGGAACCCTACCAGATTCACGGAGAGGCTGAGGTTCGTTGGAGACTATTGAATCCTTTGGTTCCACCTAATCATCAGTTGTTAGTTTGTCTAGCTGGAACTCCTTCCAGTTCTACCTCATGACTACAAATTTCTTCCATAGGAAATTCCTTTTCTAAAAAGGTGGCATGCTGAGAAACAAAACACCTTTTCCTCCTCAGTTTGGTAGAAGATATACCTTCGCAAATGTTTGGGATATCCAACAAACTTATAGAACTGACCTTACCCCGAACTTCTCTGGATTTTTCTTTTCAACATAGGCCTGACAACGCCATATCTTAACTTGTTTAAGACAAGGTCTCTTCCCATTCATATCTCATATGGAGTGGTACGCATAGATTTGGATGGAACACCATTTAATAGGTATGCAGCTTCTCAAGTGCATAACTCCAAAAGGAAACAGGCAACTCAGCAGTACTCATCATAGAGTGCACCATATCTCATAGGGTGCGATTCCTCCGCCCCGGTACACCATTATGCTTTGGTGTACACGAAGGAGTAAGCTGAGAGAGAATCATATTCCCTTTTAAATAATCCAGGAACTTCATGCTCAAGTATTCTCCTCCTTGATCTTGTCGAAGGACTTTAATTCTTATACCCATTTGGTTCTCAACTTCAAACTTATATTCCTTGAATTTCCCAAAGGTTTCAGACTTATGTTTCAACTGGAACATATGTCCGAATCTTAAGAGATGGTCGGTGAATATAATGAAGTACGAGGAACCAACCCTGGCATTTATAGACATTAGACCGTATACATCACTATGTATCAGTCTGCAGAGTTCAGTAACTCTTTCTCTGTTTCCAGTATATGGAGTATTGGTCATTTTACCTTTGAGACAAGACCGGCAGGTATCATAAGATGAAAATTCAAACGGATTCAAATTTCCATCCTTGTGTAACTTAACTAGTCGTGTCGCATTGATATAACCTAGTCTACAGTGCCACAAGAAGGATTCGTTCATTTCTGAACTACTCCTCTTGTGTGTGTTCTATATACCTTGAACTGTGGTTTGATTTAGAACGTATAAGCAATTACCATAACGTGCCTGATCCAATCAACTCTTGATTAAGGAAAATGTTCACAACATTATCCAGCAATACAAAATTATATCCTTGTTTAACTTAATAAAGAAACTGATGTAATGTTGTATATCAAGTTCGGTATGTAATAACATTTGTTCAGAATCAATGTATTTATTATTTGGTAATATAAGGTGATATTCGCCAACTGCTCTGGCTGCAACATTTGCACCATTCCTTACTATAGAGAATGATCACCTTTTCTCAGTTGTCTACCTTTCTGTAGCCCATGTAACAACTTACATATGTGGGATCCTGTTCCGGTATCACATACCCAGGACGTAGAGTGTACTGAGAAACAATTCTTAGTGATAAACACACCCGAAGAATATGCATCAACATGCTCATTCCTCGTTTGGGCCGCGTAGGAATCCGGATATTCCCCTATTTCCTGCTCGGACTTATAACAATTATAAGATTGAGCGTAATCAACGCTCCCCAGCTCAGTATAATAAGGAGGTTCTGTCAATACATCCATATTATTATCTTGATTAAGGCGTGACATGGTTGCTACCAGGAGAGAGAGAAGAAACACTCTGCGTATGCTCTTGCAAGATCAGATTGGTTATTATTCTATCTAATCAGGATGACTCCCACTGTTTTTATCAAATCTTCCTTCAAACCCTCAAAGGTAAGACTAGCCGGGATTAATTACACCCTACACATTCGCCAATCTTTCGGAATGGCCAGTGTCGGTACTTTGAGAGATGTTCCCCGTGCTTTCGTACGGACCTAATTAAAATAAACTTTGTTTTTCTAGTGGCGTAACCCCGTTAACACCTTTCTAGACACCTACTTGATCGGCTAACTGTAATGTGCAAAACTTTCCCAGGAGTAACACTTACTCGCAGTGGGTATCGGGATCCAACAATTTCATTGAAGGTATGCAATCTCATTGAAAATTTCAACACTTGAAATTCCCGATAGTATTCTGCCCCTAGCAACTTATGACCTTAACAAGGTCAACAAATCATAAGCGCTAGCCAAGTTCAACCCGTACATTTTATAATTGAATTAAACCCACCCGTACGACCCTAAATAAGGTCAACAAAGTCGTACGACTACCCTAATCCAATCGCATCACATGCTTAAGCAGATAAGCACTAATCAGCTACTACACACTACGCCTTAACAAGGTCAACAAACGTAGCACGAATACTAAGTAGCACTTATCTGAAATGACGGAGGGCTACGATATAATTGTAGAATCGAGTGATTTTGAAAAGGAGTGTTTTTGAGAATTTTACTAGTTTCGCTATAGAGGTCACTCCGGGTGAAGGGATTGTTAGTTATATGTATGCCCAAGAGGCCATGACTATACATAGGATGTATATGTAGTGGATGCTGGGACATATATAAGGAGGACTTTCTTTCTCGACATGATAGTATGCTATCTGGTTACTCTTTACCTTAACGTGTATACTGATTGTCTCTCTGTTTCATGTTGGTAAAGCCCTTAGGATGTGTACTTGACTACCTGGACTATGATGCGAATCATACTAGTGGGGACATGGTAGTCCATAAGTACATCCATCAAGGTTCCTAGTCGTGGGTGTATCAAGACGGGGCATCGATATACCAGAGTAGACTAGCGTATATCTTCTCGACCCATACAGATGGGCGATGGATGATCCCATATCCATTGGTGTTTGACATCAGAGATGATATACGGGTGCTCAGTGGAGACTGGGTACACTGGACGAACTCGCCGAGAACTCCCAGATGGTATTATACCTTACGTCAGATGGCAGTTCTCTGGTGACACTGGTACAGAGTAGTCTGTTGACCCGAGATCGTCATAGAGTCTTGTGTGATTCCCACTGTGCTTTGATTTCCACCTTACCACATCCAAGAGGACGTGCAAAACGGTGGCTTTTGGGTACAGTCCCGAATCACATGGATGCAATGAGCGATAGGAGGGGATTCGTCTCTCCCGGTATAGGGAGTTGATATTGCACTGTGTTCGATTGGCTATAACCGGAAATCCCGGGCCAGGGTTGCTGAGATTTACTGGTAAGTGTTACCAGTAGTTTCTCGAACTGTTATAGACCTCATATCGACATGACTTATCGAGCTACTGGGGTCTGACGTTTATCACCCTTAGGCGAGATATGCGACATATCAGACGAACAGACCGGACTGTACGGTAAGTGTTACAGGTTGGATTCACAGGAGTGTGAGCGGGCTTGCTCGTCGATCTTCTGATCGCTCAATACCCGGGTGGCCGTTACGTTTAGCAGACCGCTTGCGGCTTGTGGGTGCTTGATGTGATCATCATCTACTGCCGGTGTATTAACGAGTCTTTAGAGTCCTACACAGAGGTTTCCTGGCTCAAGCGAAACGAAATAGGAGCGCATATGAGATATGTGCGGGACCGAGAATAATACCAGTATGTGATACTGTATTCGATTCTCGCCATTTGTGACATTGATCGGTTATATGCGATATAGCCGAGTTATCGGATCAAGTGTTGATTCGATAAGTTGTTACTATTGATATTAGTCGGTTATATGCAGTATGACCGGATCATTAAATCAAGTGTTGATTTAATGATTTAATGTATAATTATATATATTTGATATATTACTTTACATTAACTAGTATTGGTTCACTTAAGATTATTTTCTCACTTGAATGTGCACATTGTATATATGATATAGTTTTGTGCACTAGATTGTATCATGTTTGATGATACATGCAAACTTGGGTGTGTATACTTTAAACCATGGTTTAGGTTAATGGTTAAGGTTTATATTTAATTTATTTATTCATTTATTTATTTATTCTTTTTGGCAAGAATAAAATGGTGGCTAACTTTGTTTCTTGCTAGCAAAACTAGAAAACCCTAAAAACATTCCATTTAAAATCACTCGATTCTACGATGATATCAAGTTCATTACGCAAAAGGTTTTCTTAAAAACCTGTCGTAGCCCTCCGCCATTTCAGATAAGTCCTACTTAGTATTCGTGCTACGTTTGTTAACCTCCGTCAAGGCGTAGTGTGCGGTAGCTGACTAGTATTTATCTGCTGCATATGATGTGATTTTTTTAGGGTAGTCGTGCGGCCTTGTTGTCCTCCGTCAAGGGTCGTGCGGGTGGGTTTGATTCAATAAGGAAATGACAGGTAGAACTTGACAAGCAGCCTATGGTTTGTTGACCTCCGTCAAGGTCATAGGACGCTAGGGGGAAAATATTATTGGGAATTTCAAGTGTTGAAATTTGCAATGAGATTGCATACCTCCTATGAGATAGTTGGATCCCGATACCCACTGCGAGTAAGAGTTACTCCTGGCAGAGGTTTACACATTACAATTAGCCGATCAAGTAGGTGTCTAGAAAGGTGTCAACGGGGTTAAGCCTATGGGAAAACGAGGTTTACTTTAATTAGGTCTGTGCGAAAGCACGGGGAACCTCCCTCAAAGTACCGGCACTAGCCTGGCTGAAAGATTGGCGAGCTTGTAGCGTGTAATTAATTCCGGCTAGTCTTTCCTTTTAAGGTTTGAAGGAAGATTTGACTAAAACAGTGGGAGCCATCCTGATTAGATATATTAATAACCAAATCTAATCTTGCAAAAGCGTACGCAGAGTGTTTTCTTCTCTCTCACTCCTGGTTTCGACTATGTCACGCTTTAATCAAGATAAAAATACGGATGTAATGACCGAACCCACTTGTTATACTATGCTAAGGAACGTTGGTCCCGCTCCGACTTATAATTGTTATAAGACCGAGCAGGAAATAGGGGATTACCAGAATTCCCGTGCCGCCCAAACAAAGAAAGTGCATGCTGATGCATCTTCTTCCGGTGTGTTCATTACCGAGAACTGTTTCTCAGCAACCTTTACATCCTGGGTATGAGATACCGGATCAGGATCCCGCAAATGCAATCTGTTACATGGACTACAGATAGGTAGAGAACTGAGAACGGGTGATAAGTTTCAAGAGTTGGAAACGGTGCAATTGTTGCAAGCCAAGTCTGTTGGCAGTTATCACCCTGTAATAACAAATACATTGATTCTGAACGAATGTTATTAGATACCGAACCTGATATACAACATCATTTCAGTATCTTTATTTAATAAAGAAGGATATAATTTTGTATTATTGAATAATGTTTTGAACATTTCTTATATCAAGAGTTGATCAGTTCACGCACGTTATCAAAAAGAATAGATGTTCTAAATCAAACCACAGTTCTTAATGTACAGAACACACACAAGAGGAAGAGTTCAGAAATGAACGAATCCTTCTTGAGGTTTTGTAGACTAGGTCATATCAATGTGACCCGACTAGCTAAGTTACATTTAGATGCATATTTAAATTAGTTTGAATTTACATCTTGTGAACCTTGCCAGTCATGTCATAAAGATAAGATGACCATAGCTCTGTTTATTGGAAATAGAGAAAGAGTTAGTGAACTCTTGGGATTGATACATGATGATGTATGAGGTCCCCTGTCTACACATGCCAGGACTGGTTCTTTGTACTTAAGAAGTAGAGAACCAATACGGGTATAAGTATTATGTCCTTTGATGTGATCAGGGAGGAGAATACTTGAGCGCGGGATTCCTGGACTATTCTAAAGGAGAATAAGGTTCTCTCTCAGCATTACTCCTCCGTAGACACCAAAATACGTTGGTATATCGGAGCAGAGCAATCGCACCCTATGTGATAAGGTGTGCTCTATAATGAGTACTACAGAGTTACCTATTTCCTTTTTGGGGTTATGCACTTGAGAAGCTGCATACCTATTGAATAGGGTTCCAACCAAATCAAGTGCCTACCACTCCATATGTGATATGGTATGAAAAGAGCCCATCTTTTAAGGATGTTAAGATTTGGGGTTGTCCAAAGCAAAATCCGGACAAACTCGAGGCAAGGTCAGTTCTGTGGAAGTTTGTAAGATATCCCAAGCATTCGCAACGGAATATCTTCTACCAAACTGGGGAGCAAAAAGTGTTTTGTTTCTCAGCATGCCACCTTTTGGAAAGGGAATTTCTTGTGAAGAAATTAGTGGTCATGAGGTAGAACTGGAAAAAGTTCCAGCTATACAAATTGCAGCTGATGATTTGGTAAACCCGAAGGATTCAATAGTTTCTAACAAACCTCAGCCTCTCCGCCGATCTAGTAGGGTTCCTCATCCACCTGAGAGATACTTCGGTTTCTCTATGACAGTGGGAGCGAGGATTGCATCATGAGATGATGACCCAACTTGTTTCGAGCAGGCCATCAAGAGTGGGGACTCTGTAAGAATGGCTGCATGCTTAGTGATCTGAGATGGAATCCATATACACCAACAATGTATGGACTTTGGTTGCTTTATCTGAAGGGTTAAATCCCCATCAGAAGAAAGTATATCTTGAGAAGATTACTTGGTGTACATGGAAAAGTTAAGACTTTCAAAGCTATGCTTAAGTCCATCCAGATCCTACTTGCCATTGCTATATACCATAACTACGATATCTGGCGGTTGGGTGTCATGATTGCTTTTCTATATAGTGATTTAGAAGAGAGCATCTATAAGTATACAGCCAGAGGGCTTCATAGACAGTGGGAGCAGCAGAAACGTGTGCAAGATGCTTTATGGGATAAAGCAGGTATCGCGGAGTTGGAACGTCTGTTTTGATGTGGTAGTCAATGATTTTGACTTCATCAAAATAGTAGTTGAACCTTGTATATAGAAAAAGGTAGTATAGAGTATGGTGGTGATCCTCGTATTGTATGTGGATGACATACTCTTGATAGGAAAGGAGTTTCCTATGCTACACTCGGTAAATCTCCTCTTATCACAAGGATTCTCTATATAGGATCAAGGTGATACCACATAAATCCTGGTTTTGGATCTATGAGATAGATCTAATTGGATGTTAGGATTCTCACTAGATGTAGTGAGATGATATCAATTGATCCTGGGGAGAATCACTGGAAAGCTTCCAGGGTGGTAAGGTCGACTGAATGTCAGTCACAAGCATTGTCTTTACCCTCAGTGGACGGACGGTATGTTGGAAGAGTTCCATGCTAGATACCATGACATACTAGACGACAAAGGCAGGATAAATCACTACCAAGGATGCAACCAAAGAAATAGTCTGGATGTACACTAGTTCATGAGATGAACTTCGTTCCTACCATTTTGTGACAATGGAGTTTTGGCTTTTGCCAAGGAAACCCCGTCCCATATGTGATCCATACATATTCTAAGGCAGTATCACCTGATCATGGAGATAGTTGATCTCCAGGGAGATCGAGGTTAGGAGAGTAGACACAGAGGACAACAGCACGGATCCACTCACAAAGGCCTATTTCCCAGTTGAGACTTTTATGGGATGGTTGAGTATGAGATACTTCAACCACAGCAGATTGTTGGGTATGAGATACTACAACAGATGGCCCTAGTGCAAGTGGGAGATTGTTAGTGATATGTATGCCTTAGAGGCCATTACTGTACATGCGATGTATATTGTAGTGGATGCTTGGACATATATATGGAGGACTTTCTTGCTCGACATGATAATATACTATCTGGTTGCTTTTTATCTTAACATGTACTTTGATAGTCCCTATTTTACATGTTGATAAAGCCCTTAGGATGAGTACTTGACTACCAGAACTATGATGCAGATCATACTAGTGGGGATAGTGTAGTCGCTAAGTACATCGTTCAAATGTTCCTAGTCGTAGGTGTATCGAGATATGGCATCGATATACCAGAGTAGACTAGCGTATGCTTCTTGACTCATGTAGATGAGCGATGGATGATCTCATATCCATTGATGTTTAACATCAGAGATAGTATACGGGTGCGCAGTGGAGACTGGGTACACTGGACGGACTCGTCGAGAATTCCCAGATGGTATTATACCTCACGTCAGATGGCAGTTCTCTGGTGACACTGTTACAGGTTAGTCTGTAGACCCGAGATCGTCATAGAGTCTTATGTGATTCCCACTGTCCTTTGATTTCCATGATACCACGTCCAAGAGGGCGTGCAAAACGGTGGCTTTTGGGTACAGTCCCGAATCACATGGAGGCAATGAGCGATAGGAGGGGTTTCGTCTCTCCCGGTATAGGGAGTTAATGTTGCGCTGTGTTCGATTGGCTATAACTGGAAATCCCTGGCCAGGGTTGCTGAGATTTACTGGTAAGTGTTATCAGTAATTTCTCGAACTGTTATGGACCTCATATCGACATGACTTATCGGTTACTGGGGTCTGACGTTTACCATCCCTAGACTGGATATGCGACATATCAAACGAAGAGACCGGACTGTACGGGAGTGTTACTGATTGGATCCACAGGAGAATGTATAGGCTTGCTTGTTGATCTTCTGATTGCTCAATACACGGGTGGCTATTACGTTTAGCTGACTGCTTGCAGCTTGTGAGTGTTTTGATATGATCACCACCTACTGCCGGCGTATTGACGATTCTTTAGAGTCCTACACAGAGGTTTCCTGGCTCAGGAAAATGGAGTAGGAGCACATATGTGATATGTGCGGGACCGAGAATAATACGTGTATGCGATACCGTATTAGATTCTCGCGATATGTGATATCGGCCGGGTATATGTGATATAGCCAGGTCGTCGGATCAAGTGTTGATTCGATGAACTGATACAGATTATATTAGTCGGTTATTTATGAAATAACCGGATTATCGGATCAAGTGTTGATTTGATAATTTAATGTATAATTATATATTTGATATATTACATTAAATTAACTAATATAAGCTCACATAAAGATTCTTTTTCGCACATGGATAATATATTGATATATATGAGATATATGTTAATTGTATTATTTTTTTGTTACAAAATATATTGTATATGTGATATATAATATTGTAACAAGTTAGGGTTACAAATGCAACATGCTTTGTGGAGTTTAAACAAGTTAGGGTTTGGATTTGGGTTAGCTTTTTCATGAAGCTTCATGAAGCTTTCTTTTGTCTTTAGCTTAGATATTTTGTGTTGATATTTATTAACCCAACCCAAACCTTAACCTCTAGTTTATTCTCTACAAGGGTTAACTTTACCATTCTTTAACCCATGGTTACAATTCTTATCTCACACAACAATTCATTATTCAATACAAAAGAAATTCTTCTTCTTCTTTCTCTTGAAAAAAGCTTTCTAGCTTTTTGTCTTACGTTGAAATAATGTGAGAAATTGAAAACAAAAGAGAGCTAAATTCCTATTTCATCATCCTCATCTATTCTAGCCACTTAGATTAGGTGTTTGTTTTGCTAATACTTGATTAGTGAAGCAAGAGCTTGGGTTTGAGATTCTTCAAGGTAGATCATTATAGTAGTTGAAGATTGGAAGCAAGCTTGCATCTTTCTCTTCATGGAGCCTCTCTAGAGTCCGGGTACTCGATGATCGCAGCGAAGGGACCTCAACACGGAGCTTATGAAGCGAAGGAACGGACTACAAAAGTTGTAATCCCTAACTCTTAGAAGTAAAGTTGTTTACTTGTAAAGTTTACCCTAATTCTCTAGTTTTGAACTTGGTTAGGGTTACATAGCACCCCAAATATTTATAAAATGGCATGTGTGATGCCTTGCTAAACCTTGTTGTCGTGCTATACAACCCTACACTGTATACCTACATGCTTACACATATTCCTTGACATACTTACATGCTAGTTACCTGTATACTTGCATGCTTACACATATGCCTTGACATACTTACATGCTAGTTACCTGTATACCTATAGCGTATTGTACCATTAGTGATAGGTACATATACACATAATGATTAGCTACAGGTATACTTTGCATACATACTTCACTTATGTAGGGTTACTAGGCACTCTCACAAGGGTCTATAAGGCTTCAACCATGCCCGATTCAAAATTTAGACATGCCGAACAACCCTAACCAAGATCTTTAAACTAGAGATTAGGCGAAACAAAGTATGTTAAACACTTTAACATCTAAGAGTTTGGGATTACAACCATTGTAGTCCGGTCCTTTACTTCTAAAGCTCCGTGTTGAGTTCCCTTCGCTGCGATCATCGAGTATCTGGACTCTAGAGAGGTTCCACGAAGAGAAAGATGCAAGCTTCCTTCCGATCTTCGATAAGAAAGATGATCTACCTTTAAGTTTCATTAACACAAGCTCTCACTTACTAATAAAGTGAACACCCTAATCTAATTGGCAAGAATAGATTAGGATGATGAAGTAGGATTTATGCTCTCATTTATTTTCTATTTCTCACTCATTTTCATCACCAAACAAAAAATCTAGAAAGCTTTATCAAAAGAAGAAGAAGAAGAATTTTACTTTGTGATGATTAATGAATTGTGGTGAGGTTAGAAATGCAACCATGGGTTAAGTATGATAACTTAACCCATGTAGAGACTTAACCATGGTCAAGGGTTGGGTTGGGTTAATAAATATCTTTACAAAATATCTTTGAAAAAACAAAACAAAAAGCTTCTAGAAGCTTCTAGAAAAATTAACCCAAATCAAACCTTAATCATGTTTAATCTCCACTAATCATGTTGCATTAATAACCCTAACATGTTACAATATTATATATCACATATACAATATTTATTGTAAAAAAATAAAATAATACAATTAACATATATCGCATATATATCAATGTATTACCCGAGTGAGAAAAAGAATCTTTTAGTGAACTTATATCAGTTAATGTAATTTAATATATCAAATATATAATTATACATTAAATTATCGAATCAACACTTGATCCGATAATCCGGCTATTTCACAAATAACCGACTAATATAATCTGTATCAGTTCATCGAATCAACACTTGATCCGATGACCTGGCTATATCACATATACCCAGCCGATATCTCATATCATGAGAACCTAATACAGTATCACATACACGTATTGTTCTCGGTCCCGGACATATCATATATGTGCTCCTGCTTCGTTTTGCCTGAGCGAGGAAACCTCTGTGTAGGACTCTAAAGAATCGTCAATATGCCGGCAGTAGGTGATGATCATATCAAACACCCAAAAGCTGCAAGCGGTCATCTAAACGTAACAGCCACCGAGGTATTGAGCGATTAGAAGATCAACAAGCGAGCCTGTACATTCTCCTGCGAATCCAATCAGTAACACTCCTGTACAGTCGGGTCTCTTCTTCTGATACGTCGCATATCTCGCCTAAGGGTGGTAAATGTCAGACCCCAGTAGCTCGATAAGTCGTGTCGATATAAGGTCTATAACAGTTCGAGAAACTACTGATAACACTTATCAGTAAATCTCAACAACCCTGGCTAGGGATTTCCAGTTATAGCCTATCGAACACAGCACACCATCTACTCCCTATACCGGGAGAGACGAAACCCCTCCTATCGCTTATTGCCTCCATGTGATTCGGGACTGTACCCAAAAGCCACCTTTTTGCACGCCCTCTTGGACGTGGTATGATGGAAATCAAAGCACAGTAGGAATGACACAAGACTCTATGACGATCTCGGGTCTACAGACTAACCTGTACCAGTGTCACTAGAGAACTGCCATCTGACGTGAGGTATAATACCATCTGGGAGTTCTCGGTGAGTCCGTCCAGTGTACCCAGTATCCACTGAGCACCCGTATACCTTCTTTGATGTCAAACACCAATGGATATGGGATCATCCATCGCCCATCATATGGGTCAAGAAGCGCATACGCTAGTCTACTCTGGAGTATCGATGCCCCTCTTCGGTACTCCCACTACTAGGAACATTTGAAGGTTGTACTTGGCGACTACACTGTCCCCACTAGTATGATCCGCATCATAGTCATGGTAGTCAAGTACTCATCCTAAGGGCTTTATCAACATGTAACATAGAGACAATCAGAGTACATGTTAAGATAAAGGGTAACCAGATAGCATACTATCATGTCGAGCAAGAAAGTCCTCCCTATATATGTCTAAGCATCCACTACAATATACATCGTACGTACAGTAATGGCCTCTAGGGCATACATATAACTAATAATCTCCCACTTACACTAGGGCCATCTGTTGTGATATCGCATACCCAACAATTAGTTGTGGTTGAAGTATCTCATACTCAACCATCACATAAACGTTTCTACTGGGAAATAGGCCTTTATGAGTGGATCCGCGCTGTTGTCCTCTGTGTCTACTCTCCTAACCTCGATCTCCCTGGAGATCAACCCTCTCCATGATCAGGTGATACTTCCTAAGAATTATATCTGGATTTCTGATGGGACGGGGGTTCCTAGGCCAAAGCCATAACTCCATTGTCACACAATTGTTGGAATGAAGTTCATCTCATGAACTCATATATATCCAGACTGCCTCTTTGGTAGCATACTTGGTAACGATGTATCTTGCCTTTAATCGTCTAGTAAGTCACGGTATCTAGCTTGGAACTCTTCCAACATACCGTCCCTCCAGGTAAAGACAATGCCTGTGACTGACTTTCAGTCGTCCTTATCACCCTTGAACCTTTCCAGTGATTCTCCTGAGGATCGAATGATACCGACTCACTACAACTAGTGAGAATCCTAACATCTAATTAGAACCATCTCATAGATCCAAAACACAGGATTTTGGAGGTATCATTTTGATCATATATGGAGAATCTATTGTGATAAGCGGAGTTTGACCGAGCGTAGTACAGGAAACTCCTTCCTAATCAAGAGTATGTCATCCACGTACTCTATGAGGATCACCACCATACTCTCTACTACCTTTTTGTATATACAAGGTTCATCTACCATTTTGATGAAGTCAAACTCTTTGACTACCACATCAAAACAGACATTCCAGTTCCGCGATACATGTTTTATCACATAAAACATCTTGCTCACGTTTCCGCTGCTCCCATTGTCTACGAAGCCCTCTGGCTGTGTACTTATAGACGCTCTCTTCCAAATCATCATTTAGAAAAGCAGTCATGACACCCAACCGCCAGATATCGTAGTCATAGTATGTAGCCGTGGCAAGTAGGATCTGGATGGACTTAAGCATAGCTTTGAAAGTCTCAACTTTTCCATGTACACCAAGTAATCTTCTCAACATATACTTGCTCCTGATGGGGATTTAACCCTTCAGATAAAGTAACTAAAGTCCATACTTTGTTGGTGTATAAGGATTCCATCTCAGATCGCTAAGCATCCAGCCATTCTTACAGAGTCCCACTTCTGATGGCCAGATCGAAACTAGTTGGCTCATCATCTCATGATGCAATCCTCGCTCCCACTGTCATAGAGAAAACCGAAGTATCTCTCAGGTGGGTGAGGAACCCTACTAGATCGGCGGAGAGGCTGAGGTTCGTTGGAAACTATTGAATCCTTTGGTTCTACCAAATCATCAGCTGCAGTTTGTATAGCTGGAACTCTTTCCAGTTTTACCTCATGACCACTAATTTCTTCATAAGAAATTCCATTTCACAAAGGCGGCATGTTGAGAAACAAACCATCTTTTGTTCCTCGGTTAGGTAGAAGATATTCCTTTGCAAATGCTTGGGATATCCAACAAACTTCTACAGAAATGACTTTGCCTTGAGCTTGTCCGGATTATGCTTTTAGACATAGGCTGGACAACCCCAAATTTTAACATACTTAAGATATGGGCTCTTCCTATTCCATATCATATATGAAGTAGTAGGCAACCGATTTGATTGGAACCCTATTCAATAGGTATGCAGCTTCTCAAGTGCATAACACCCAAAAGAAAATAGGAAACTCAGTAGTACTCATCATAGAGCGCACCATATCACATAGGGTGTGATTGCTCCGTCCCGATACACCGAGGTGCTGTGGTGTATATGGAGGAGTAATGCTGAGAGAGAATCTCATTCTCCTTGAATAGTCCAGGAATTCCGTGCTCAAGTATTCTCCTCCCTGATCTCATCAAAGGACATAATACTTCTACCCGTTTTTGGTTCTCTACTTCTAACTTATATTCATTGAATTTCTCAAAAGTTTCAGACTTGTGTTTCAACAGGAACACATATGCGAATCTTGAGAGACCATCAGTGAATATAATGAAGTATAAAGAACCGGTCTTGGCATCTGTAGACAGGGGACCTTCATACATCAGCATGTATCAATCCCAAGAGTTCACTAACTCTTTCCCTGTTTCCAATAAACAGAGCTGTGGTCATCTTATCTCTGTGACATGACCGGCAAGTTTCACAATATGTAAATTCAAACTAATTTAAATATGCATCTATATGTAACTTCAGCTAGTCGGGTCGCATTGATATGACCTAGTCTACAATGCCTCAAAAAGGATTCGTTCATTTCTGAACTCTTCCTTTTGTGTGTGTTCTGTACATTAAGAACTGTAATTTGATTTAGAACGTCTATGCTTTTAGATAACGTGCCTGAACCGATCAACTCTTGATATAGGAAATATTCAAAACATTATCCAACAATACAAAATTATATCCTTTCTTTACTAATAAAGAGACTGATATGATGTTGTATATCAGGTTCGGTATCTAATAACATTCGTTCAGAATCAATGTATTCTGATAATACAGGGTGATAACTACCAACAGACTTGGCTGCAACACTTGCACCGTTTCTATCTCATGAAATTTATCACCCGTTCTCAGTTCTCTACCAATCTGTAGCCAATGTAACAAATTACATATGTGGGATCCTGATCTGGTATCAAATACCCAGGACGTAAAGGATATTGAGAAACAGTTTTGTGTAATGAACACACCCGAAGAAGATACATCAGCATGTACTTTCTTCGTTTGGGCGGCACGGGAATTCTGGTAATCCCATATTTCCTGCTCTGTCTTATAACGATTATAAGTTGGAGCGGGACCAACGTTCCTTAGCGCAGTATAACAAGAAGGTTCGGTCAATACATCCGTATTATTATCTTGATTAAGGCATGACATGGTCGCTACCTGGAGAGAGATAGAAGAAAACACTCAGCGTGCGCTTTTACAAGATTAGATTGGTTATCAATTTATCTAATCAGGATGGCTCCAACTGTTTTAGTCAAATCTTCCTTTAAACCATAAAAGGAAAGATTAGCCGGGACTAATTACACGCTACAAGTTCGCCAATTTTTTAGCCAGGCCAGGGCCGGTACTTTGAGGGAAGTTTCCCGTGCTTTCGCACGGACCTAATTAAAATAAACCTCATTTTCCCAGGGACGTAACCCCGTTAACACCTTTCTAGACACCTACTTGATCGGCTAATTGTAATGTGTAAAACTCTCCCAGGAGTAACTCTTACTCGCAGCGGGTATCGGGATCCAACTATCTCATAGTAGGTATGCAATCTCATTGCAAATTTCAACAGTTGAAATTCCCGATAATATTTTACCCCTAGCGTCCTATGACCTTGACGGAGGTCAACAAACCATAGGCTGCTAGTCAAGTTCTACCCGTCATTTCCTGATTGAATTAAACCCACCCGCACGACCCTTAACGGAGGTCAACAAGGACGCACGACTACCCTAAAACAATCTGCATCATATGCATAAGCAGATAAATACTAGTTAGCTACCGCACACTACGCCTTGACGGAGGTCAACAAACGTAGCACGAATAGTAAGTTGGATTTATCTAAAATGACGGAGGGCTACGACAGGTTCTTAAGAAAACCCTTTGCGTAATGAACTTGATATCGTTGTACAATCGAGCGATTTTAAATGGAATATTTTTTAGGCCTTTTCTAGTTTTGCTAAAGAGGTCACTCTCGGTGAAGGGATCGTCGGCTCTTTCCTCATCGAATAAGGTGCAGGATATTTCACAAATATCACTATGCAAAGCAAAAACTATAAAAACAATCAAAAGACAAACCGAGTTTGTAGCATCTGCCAGTTTCGCTAAAGAGGTCACTCCCGGTGAAGTGATCTCGGCTCTTTCCTTATGGAATAAGGTGCTGGATGTTCTACAAGGAACACCGCTATGCAAAGCAAGAACTAGAGCTACCAGTTTTTGAGACAACTTTCTACAACATCTTTAGGTTTCTTTTATTTCATTAATCTCATTAATGATGTCCCATTTTATTATGCTTCACAAGCATCACATTTGAAACGAAATCTTCAATATAACATTTATCTCATATATATAATATAAACATTCGTCTGAGGCAGTAATATGATCTCATCACAGAACATTGCAGCAGAAGAACACATATGAAATATTGGATATACTAGGACGTCCGTGTTTTAATATGAGCCTGTATAAAACACGGATTCCACGGTCGTGATGAATAGCCAAACCCACATCCCTAGACCTCTACGAGAGCGTCAAGCAACACTGCCAATTCTAGGGTTAGGAGACCCGGTCTCGACTCCTCGAGCTGGTCTCCCACTGGACCCTAGAACCCGGTTACTTGTGCTCCCCGCCTTAGGTCTACCTAATGCGGAAAAGTAAATAATATACAATGGTGACATCATCCTCAACCCGGAAGTGCCCCAATAAATGAATATTACATACAAATGAATTTTACATGAATGAAAAAGAAAAACCCCTCATCTCACATAAAACCCCCGGCTATTCAAAACGCGACGATCCAATATAACATATCACGGCAGCATATAATATCTCATATCATCAACGTAAGCAAGTATGCGTATCCCGATTGTCGTTGATGTATAGCAACGAAGCCGGCGATACACCACATACTACGCTTACGGTCATAGAAAAGAAAGTGTAAAACTACAACAGTTGGAATCGGCAACCTCCTTAGACATCTCATGCCTAACCAAATGAATTCCTTAGACATCGCATGCCTAACAATTATAAACCCCGCATTTTAGTCTCATTATCGAAAACTCTTTTCAAAATCAAGTCGGGCAATTCAACAAGATTCCCGATATCCTGATCGAATGCTCGTCGCAAACTTTAGTAGACAGCCGCACCCCGGATGTCATCGACGAAGTGCAATAAGGCGGAACACCGCTGCCGCGAGCACCCGAACGGATGCTTTTGGCGATGGGGTTCTCCTACAGTCACTTGGTCTGGACTATGGGGCGTGGCTATCTATTAAGTTTACCCGGCGAGTATCCGCGTATGCTACGTGATTGCGACGGACTTTTGATCACATCAAAATTCCGTGGCAACCGATCATCTGAGACTGAACTGCTAGATTTATAACATTCAAATTAGTTAACTCATAACTACTTGTGGATTCTAAATATTGTATTACATTCCAGATAAATAGATAATGCTAAACTTTCCGATCGAATAATCAAACACCCAAGTTTTCCCAAATAGCTCAACACTTGAGCGAAGTTCAAAAAGTATCCATCACATGCCACAGTACCAATGGTCCAGCCGAAGAAGGGTCGAGCCAACGCCTCACATGTGGCAATGCCGTACTGCCCCAAACCCTAAGGTTTAGAGACAGTTCAGACGGTCACATGATCGAGTTAAGGTTTGTGTTCTTCTAGAGGGTCCACCGCGTTACTTGCACGACTAAGAATGTTCTTAAACTACGGAAAAATCCAACACTTGGAAATTTTCCGGCAGGGGAAAAAGTGAGTTATTGATATCCGTTCGAACTTTTTAACACATTCT
Source organism: Agapanthus africanus (assembly GCA_030015575.1). Taxonomy (NCBI): domain Eukaryota; kingdom Viridiplantae; phylum Streptophyta; class Magnoliopsida; order Asparagales; family Amaryllidaceae; genus Agapanthus; species Agapanthus africanus. Next base: position 310,972,658 of record CM057350.1, on the reverse strand, counting down.
AAAATTACCCGGAAAAACTTAAAAGACCGATCGAATCAACGAGTTCCCAATACATCCCAGAAAACTCAACACTTAAGTAATATTAAAAATACTGAAAAAAATCAGATCTAATACGGTATCACATACATGTATTATTCTCGGTCCCGCACATATCATATATGTGCTCCTACTCCATTTTGCTTAAGCCAGGAAACCTCTGTGTAGGACTCTAAAGAATCGTCAATACGCCGGCAGTAGGTGATGATCATATTAAACACCCACAAGCTGCAAGCAGTCAGCTAAACGTAACAGCCACCCAGGTATTGAGCGATCAGAAGATCAACAAGCAAGCATGTACATTCTTCTATGAATCCAATCAGTAACACTCCCGTACAGTCTGGTCTCTTCGTCTGATATGTCGCATATCTCGCCTAAGGGTGGTAAACGTCAGACCCCAGTAGCTTGATAATCGTGTTGATATGAGGTCTATAACAGTTCGAGAAACTACTGATAACACTTATCAATAAATCTCAACAACCCTGGCCAGGGATTGTAAGTCTACGTTGCCCACCCCGGTTCTTACGGGGAGGCGGAAACGGTAAAAAACATTTTTTTGACACAAGGCAACATGGACTAAAAAGTTGATCTTTCCTAAACAAAAACCTAGCAAACTACATGAGGTTCTATCTACTATGCTAAAGAGATTATACCTCACGAAACCGGTCCTTCGGCTCTTCTCTCCGCTGTCCTCCTCGTCCATCCAAGCTCCGAGGATCGATCCGGATCATGGTCACCTCCGCGGCCTCCTAGAGTCGAAGATGACCCACCCGAGAGTTTGTGTTCCGAGCTCCACCTCAAGCCGAGGTCACTAGGGAAATAAGGTTGCTAAGCTTGATGTCCTAGGTTGTGTAGAAGAAGAAGATGGATGTGTTTGTCAATTTAGATCCTTATTTTCTCAACACATGAGAGCAAAGGAAAAATCAAGAGGAGGAAGAAGAAGGAGCAACCATGGAGCTTCTCACTTCAAGAGAGAGAATGAGAAGAGAATAATGAATCAATAAACATTATCATCACTAATCTCTTCATGATAAAGTTGATGGCTACCTTGATTTGACCATTTTCATCACAAAGATAAAATCAAAACCAAAAGAAGACTCTAGATCTCACATGAAAGATCCTAGTCAACTATGGTCAAATTGTCAACAAAATCAAGTATGGTCAAATTGTCAAAGCAATTAGCCATAACATAATTATCATTAAAAAGATTAGTAAATAATGTCCCCGCCTCATAATGGTTTTGACCGAACCAATTGTCAAAACCCTAATATTGCACCTCCTTCTTCTTCGCTCCTCACAACTGTACATATACACCCGCATCCGCATTCCGTAGAATGCGAATGCACAGAAGAAAAAACTAATCCATCCATACAACATATGGATCCGGCTTAAACCAAAGCCCACTAGTATTGTCTGCCCGAACAGCATACGCGCACAAGTGTACGTAAGTGATCGTAGCCTTGCCGTAAAAACATACGACCTCTACACCTTTCGCTCAGTGCAGGGAAACTCTCTGAGTGGGACTCTAAAGACTCGACACTACGCTGGCAGTGGGTTTAACCACAGACCGCAAGCGGCACTAGCTGTACGTAACGGTCCCCAGGTAGATGTCGATAAGAAGGCCGATGAGGTAAACCCATCCGAACTCCTACTGAGCCTGAATATGATAATCTCCGTACAGTCCGGTCTGTTCGTCTGAGAATATCGCATGGTGGGCCTAGGGAGGCGGTAAACGTCAGTCCCCTAATAGCGGTACAAATCGTGTCGGAGTGTAGCCCAGAACACCCTGAGATAACACTGGAAAACCTACCAGTATATCTCGCTTGCCCTGGCCAGGGACTTTGTGTAATGGCTCTCTTAGACACAGCGCGATATCAACCCCCTAATAACGGGAGAGACGAATCCTGTCTAACCGTCACTGCCTCCAAGTGCTTCGGGACTGCACCCAACTACTACCTGTTTGCACGACTCCTTTGAGCCGTGGTAGGGTAGTAATCAAAGAATAGTAGGAACACACTCGAGGCGAAGTGACGGTGTCAAGTCAGCGGACTAAGCTGTACTCATGTCACCTGGGAACTGATAACTGACGATAGGTATAGTACCAACCAACAGTTCCCTACGAGTCCTGTCCAGTGTACTCGTAACCTAACGAGCACCCGCATACTATCTCAAGTATGACGTACTAATGGCTGTGGGACAGACCATCTCCCCTGCAGGGATGAGAAGCGCATGGGCTAGTCTACTCCGGAGTATCGATGCCCCGTCTTGATAATCCGACGACTAGGGACCTGTATAAGGATGTGCTTGTAGATTACCCAGCCCCCACTAGTGTGACTACCATCACAACGCTGTTAATCAAGCAAAGATCCTAAGGGCTCCACTAATGTGTATAGGCGATATGCTAAAAGAAACACATGCACACATTAAAGTAGAAACAAACCAAGTAGCATACTACCATTTCGAGCAAGATTGTCTATACTATTGTGAATATCCCAAGCTTCCATCAAGTAATATACAAACTAGTATGATACAGTAATGACCTCTAAGGCATATACACTAACAATCTCCTACTTGCACTAAGGCCATGTACTGGCGTATCGAAGACCTATCTTCTCGATCAGCCGCTCGAACTGAGTCTGGGGTATGGCCTTTGTGAATGGATCTGCAGTGTTATTCTCTGAATTTACTCTCTTCACCTCGATCTCCCGGAAATCTACGATCTCCCTGATCAGGTGGTACCGCCTCAAAATATGCCTGGACTTCTGATAGGACCTGGGTTCCTTCGCTAAAGCTATAGCGTCGTTGTTGTCACAATATAGCGGTATTGGATCAACAATGGTAGGAACCACCTGAAACTCCGTGAGGAACTTCTTGATCCAGACAGCTTCCTTTGCGGCATCGCAAGCAGCTATGTACTCCGCTTCCATAGTTGAGTCAGCAACGGTTTCCTGCTTGGAGCTCTTCCAGCAAACCGCCCCTCCATTGAGGGTAAAAATATAACCCGACATGGACTTTGAGTCATCCTTGTCACTCTGGAAGCTGGAGTCAGCAAAGACCTCGATCTGGAGGTTTTTTCTGCCATACACCAAGAACATCCCCTTAGTTCTTCTTAGGTACTTGAGAATGTTCTTTACTGCTATCCTGTGTTTCTCCCCAGGGTCCGACTGATACCGGCTTACAATGCTTAATGCGTATGCTACATCTGGTCTGGTACACAACATCGCATACATTATAGAGCCTACCGCAGATGCATATGGTATAGATGACATGCGAGCCTTTTCCAAATCAGTCTTGGGAGACATATCTTTAGAGAGGGTGATTCCGTGACAAGCCAGTAGATTACCATGCTTAGAATCTTCCATACTGAATCGTTTCAGTATGGTGTCGATGTACCTAGACTGCGAAAGTCCCAATATCCTCTTAGATCTATCACAATAGATCTGGATCCCCAGAATGTAGTTGGCATCGCCCAGGTCCTTCATGGTGAACCTCCGTGACAAGAATCCTTTGACTTATTGTAGCATAGGAATATCATTTCCTATTAGGAGAATGTCATCCACGTACAAGACGAGGAATACCACAGTTCTCCCTACAATCTTACTGTAAATGCATGGTTCATCTGGGTTTTTGATAAAGTCGAATTCTTTGACAGTATCATCAAACCAGATGTTCCAACTCCGTGATGCCTGCTTCAGTCCATAGATGGACTTAAGCAACTTGCACACTTTACCGCTGCTCCCACTCTGAATGAATCCCTCTGGCTGATCCATATAGACGCACTCTTCCAAATTTCCATTTAGGAAAGCTGTCTTTACGTCCATCTTCCAGATCTCATAATCGTGGAAGACAGCAATGGCAAGAAGGATCCGAATGGATTTGAGCATAGCCACTAGAGAAAAGGTCTCGTCATAGTCCAAACAAGGTCTTTGACGAAAACCCTTTGCAACAAGTCTAGCTTTCTAGGTTTCAACCTGCCCATCTACACCAATCTTCTTTCTGAAGATCCATTTGCAGCCTATGGGTTTTACCCCTTCTGGAGCAACGTCCAAAGTCCAAACTTTGTTGGTGTACATGGACTCCATCTCGGTCCGCATTGCATCCAGCCATTTAACTGAGTCACCGCTCTGAATGGCTTGCTGGAAGCTAGTAGGCTCATCATAATCAATAGTGCAATCCTCTCTATCCCCGTCTATAAGAAAACCGTAGTATCTCTCGGGCGGATGAGACTGTCTGCTACTCCTGCAGAGTGGCGCTGGGATGTCCAGTTCTCCTGAAACTTCTGGTTCTTCCAAGCTTTCAGTAATAGCTTGTGGTTCTGGAATTTCTTCAAGTTCTATTGCGCTCCCACTTATCAGACTTTCTAAAAATTCAGTTTCCAAGAAGTGGGCATGCTGAGAAACAAAAACCTTTTGTTCCTCTGCGGAATAGAAAAGATACCCCCTGGAGTTCTTGGGGTATCCCACAAACTTACACAGTACTGAGCGTGCCTCGAGCTTGTCCGCATGCTTCTCCTTTACAAAAGATGGACATCCCTATGTCTTAAGATAATTAAGACAGGGTTTCTTCCCACTCCACATCTGATATGAGGTGGTAGGCACAGTCTTGGTTGGAGCCTTGTTCAAAAGATATGCAGCTGTTTCTAGAGCATAACCCCAGAAAGATCGCGGTAACTCAGCCTTACTCATCATGGAACGAACTGTATCCAATAGGGTTCGATTCCGGCTTTCAGATACACCGTTGTGTTGTGGTGTGTATGGAGGAGTAAGCTGAGAGAGAATTCCATTCTCTTTTAAGTAGTCCAGAAACTCGGCACTCAAGTATTCACCACCTCGATCAGATCTCAGTGTCTTTATACTCTTGCCTGTTTGTTTTTCAACTTCATTCTTGTATTCCTGAAATTTCTCAAAGGCCTCGGATTTATGCTTCATCAGGAAGACATGTCCATATCTAGAGAAATCATCCATAAAAGTAATGAAGTATGAATAACCACTTCGCGCATGTGTAGACATTGGACCACACACATCACTGTGTATAAGTCCCAAGAGCTCGCTCGCTCTTACTCCGTGTCCAGTGAACGAAGTTTTTGTCATCTTTCCCATGAGACAAGGTTCACAAGTAGCATAAGACTGATACTCGAACGGATTCAAGTATACCTCTTTATGTAGCTTTGTTAACCGTGTCTCATTAACGTGACCTAGTCTACAATGCCATAAGAAAGCCTGATTTGTTTCCGGAGACATTCTTTTAAGTGTGTTCTGGATACTGAAAATCTGAGCTTGATTCAATACGTATATCCCATTTTCTAATGTACCTGACCCAATCAGAACATGATTTAGGTGGATGTGGACCACATCGCTTACCAAAGTAAAATCATATCCTTCCTTAGAAAGTAAGGATACGGATATGATATTACAAGTCGCACTAGGTACATACAAACAGTCATGCAGAATCAATATCTGCCCAGTTGTCAGTCCAAGATGATATTCCCCTACGGATTCAGCATCCATGCTCATTCCGTTGGCAACCCTGAGAGTCATATCACCTATCCTGATAACTTTACGGTTTCTCAGATCCTGTAATGAATTACAGATGTGAGATCCTGATCCGGTATCCAATCCCAAGGATGTAGGGTTAACTGACATACAGTTTTCTACTGCGAACACACCCAAAGCCAAAGCCACAACATGCTTCGAATCCTGGCTACTGGCTTTGCTAGCCCTGCAATCCTTCTGCCAACGTTCATTCCCGTAACAATAGGAACGTCCTTCCTTTACTACATCCAGTCCCGAAACTTTTGCCCTTCCCTTTCCTTCTACTACCCTGGTTTCCTTCAGGGTATAAGTAAAGGGCAGAGACTGTAGAATCAAGTCAGTATTTGACCCGTTCTTCAACGTGGTCATCAGGTCTGTGAGCTCATCAAAATAGCCGGTCTCTGTAAGAACGTTGCCCCCTACAGATGACCCGATAGCCAACCTCGCTTGAAGCAATTCGTTCGAGGTCTCATATCTTGTGATACGAGATTGCTCTTCATATAAATCTTTGTTATGGAGGAAGATAGAAACTAAGTCCATCTTCTCGTGCTGCCTCTGGTATGCACCATCAACTGAGGCCATGTAGCGCCTTGAAAAGTCGTTTTGGTGTTTTCCTGAAAATCGGTGAAAATTCGGTATTTTTCCGAAAACCGTCTTTCTCGTTATTTTGCAGTTTAGGACTAATTATACCTAAAATGGATAGATAATTGCTTGTTTTTAGTAGCTAATGAGTTACTTATTAATTTTTGGTCATTTAAAAAATTTTCCCTATTTTTGAATTTTTTAATATTATTTTAAGCCGGTAAGAAAATACATTAAATTAGCGATAAATTCAAATATAATTGGGATAAATTTAGGCTCTAAATTAATTTTAATTAAAATCTAGTTGTAACATAAATTTTTAGTATTTTATTTTGATTTTTAACTAATTTTTATTATGGAAAACGAAATTTATTGAATTTAAGCTTAAACTTGCAATTTTTGACTTGTAGGGGGTCTTTTTGCATAAAATTTCTTTTGTAAAACCCCTCCCTCTCTTCCCTCAGCACTAGGCCGGCCCATTTCCAGCAACCCAAGAAAAAAAAATGGTTGCCTCTTTGACTTCATTTTTGTGTAGAAAAGAGGTGTTTTTTTTTAAGGATTTTGGATTTTTTTTATTTGGTATGGTCTTTTGGTGGTTGGTAGGAGTTGACCAAGACTTTCCCACACACCCCACACCCTCCCCTCTCCCTCCTCTGGTCGAAATCTGCAGCCCCTCCCCTCTTCATCATTTTTCTTTTCATCTTGTTCAAAAATTCATCAAGTTGCTTCAAATTTCCAAATTTAAACCTCACAAAATAACCCCATTCTTCATCCCCTTTCTCTTTAGCCTCTCTTGCTTGGAATCATGGTGCTATGAGGCCATCATTGAGGCAAATTCTTCTTGCTAGATCTATAAAATTTGAGGTATAATTTCTACTCTTTTAAGTTGATATGGTTAGAATTCTTTAATCTAGTTGTTTAGTGTTAATTTTAGTGTTAATCCTAATCTAGTTTTTTTTTTTAGTTAATGGTTGAAAATTAAATTAGGGTTTCTAGAAACCATTATTTAGTTAATTAAATTTATGTTGCTCTCTAGTGTTTTGCTAACCTTAATCTAAGTGGTTAACTTGCTTATTAGGCTAAAATCTAGTGTTAAATTAAGGTTTTTCATATATAGTTTGGTTTAAGTTTGCTAATTATGAAAATCAAGAAAGGTTTTGTTTATGGAAATTAGGTTTTTAAGCTTAGTTAATGATTTAAAATTAGTGTAATGGCTAGCTAGTGGGTTAGTTTGGATTGTTGTGTTGGATTGTGTTAATTTTGTCGCTAATTGTCGATGTTTGCACCAAATTTGCAAACTTCTAGCTTACTAGGTTTTATTATATTATTGTGGCGAATTAATTGCGATACCTAGATTATATTGTTGGCATATCCTATGACTTTTAGGATGTGTGAGTGCGGATTTTTGAGTAATCGGGTTTTAGTTTTGCCGGGCGACCAAATCGACGATTTTTAGTTGGTTTTACGATATTCGCGTGTGTTCCGCGCACTTTGTGCACGTTGTACCTAGCTTGTGAACTATGGTATTTTCGTTAGGGAATTGCATCGTTATTGATATGTAACCTTATGTTTGGTCTTGATGTAAATTCCAGGTTCGGTCGGGGAGACGTCAGACGCGGCACGAAAGGGAAAAGCGGTGATTGGACGTAACTAGCTAGGGATTCCGGTGAGTAGATGTAACATCTACGGGGGACTATCGTTGGATGGCGCAAGTTGCCCGATAGTTTTAGTAACTTAAAAGATTCTTAGTGATGTTAGTAATTAGGGGTGTAATACTTATATGATTATTTGCTGCATCCATGCCTTATTTTGACATACATATGCGAACCCATTTTATAGGACACCTGCACCATTGCCAGGGTTTTTATATACAGCACGAGCACTATTCATGCTTACACACACACCCTGGTAATTGCCATGCCACCACACTAGATAACCTTTAAATTGAAACCTTTTACTATAATTGATACTTAAACTCGCGCTATTACTTTAATTCCTTAAAATGAAATCGTAGGATTGCTATTCATGTGCATGTGCTTCATCATATTATTTGTTCATGCCTAATCTATTAATCACACATCGCAACTCGATTATTGATACCATATGCATTCATTATCATTGACATATGCACTTATGAGGATTTCTTGAGATTTTATGATATTTCTGGATTTCGGGGGAAAGCCGCAAAATTTCTAAACTTATTATATATTTTTTTTAAATATGTAAATTGCGGTTTTCTAGTGATGTAAGTGTCGTCCACCATGAGTTTGCTGTGGTTTTCGAGATCCGTGTCGAGGAGTGGAGGAACCGTCACGGGTACATGGTGGGCCCGGTATAGTACCCCGGAGCAAGATGAATGTGGTGTTGACGTTGAGCCTGGCAGGGGACGGATTACCTACCGGTGATTGTTTGGCACGGCGGATATCCAGAGGATACCGACCGTGGCCGCGAGATGATGAGATTTTGATATTGAGCTGGGTCAGCCGGATGGCTGAGGCCAGAGATACTATGACATGGATATATGAGATTTGTGATAGTTTTGAGGTGTCGTTGCTGGACACAGGTTCTGGTTGATTCTATTGGTATTGTGCTGGTATTTCAAAAGAGATTCTTAAAGGGAAAAACATGATTTCTTATACTTACACATTCAGATCACGAGTTGATTTGCATTGCATTCATACCTGCTAGTATATTCATATTGTATACATACTTGCCATTATGTCCTGCCTTACCTGTATTTAGATGCCAGGATGCTTGTGTGCATGCATTCGATAGCCTGTGTAGATGTTATTTATTACTCACGAGTTGACAACTCACCCCCGTTGTGCCACAGCCTTTTTCAGGTCCGCTCCGTCAGTACAGTAGCGGCGGACGCACTTGCTTATTTTGCTCTTTTGCCTGGACTCGAGGTTTTGCTCTTAGGTGGGTTATATTCTTATTTTTGTACCACCTTGTATATTCTTTGTATCTAGTGCACTCCATCTACTGTATCTACCGGTATTATTGTATATTGACCTTGAGATGAGACTGTGAGGTTTGTGGACTTTTATGTTGTATTTTGGGGTCGAGCTCACTTGAGCCGACATGATGTTTTTCTTATGCTTCATTATGATTATTTCCCATGTTGTTGCTTTATATTGCGTGGGATTTGTGACCGCCTTGTGGCAAAGAGCTAGCTTCCGCTTGGGGATGCCTTATTTGTTGGATTCATATATATTCTTGTTGTACCCATTTTGGAGGCCAGTATTTAAAAAGGAGACTCTGCCGAAATTTTCGGAAAAATTGGTTTTTTTTTAAAAAAGGGTTTTATATGACTTATTTGATAAACTCGCTTTCAATTGATTGGGTTTTCTTCACTCTTCTGCTTATTTGGTTTTGGTTCTGGGCCTTGGCTTACTTATTTTACGGACGCCTTGAAACGCTTCGTAAACTTAAGTGCCAGTCACGTCCGTACCCTGTGGGTCGTGACAAAGTTGGTATCAGAGCGATAGCTTTTACCTTTTTGAGTGTAAGATGACCCTTGGTAGATGGAGTAAGTGACTTAAGCAGGGTAACGTAGCGTGCGTATGTCCGCGGCATACTTGCGATACGGTACTCCGCCTAAGTGACTTTAGGATATACTTGCTTGAAACTTCCTTCTTCAATTCCGTGTATCCTATGATCCTTGCACTGTTCTTACTATCCGTTTTCCTGTAACAGCCACTATGCCGCCGAAGGCTACCAGAGCACAGAGGGCTGCCGCCCGAGACGAGATTCGAGCTGGCTCGTCCGAGACTAGGACTGAGCAGGGTGGTATGCCTACGCCGCAGGGACAGACCGATCCACCTTCCTCAGGCCGTATGGATAGGCTTGAGACTGGTATGGAGGAGTTGCGACAGATGATGAGGAGTATGCAGGAGCTACGTCAGATGGTAGGATCCCTAATTGCAGCCAGTCGTACACCGAGGCCGGATGACGTACCTACTACATCACAGACGACCATGATACCTGCTCCTACTACTACCACCGTGGCCATTCCGGTTTCGCTACAGGATTTCATGAGGCTGAGACCTCCAGTATTCACCGGCACCGAGGCAGCGGAGGACCCACAGACGTTCCTTGACAGTTTAGCCAGGATCTGCCGTTCGCTGAGATGTTCGGATGATCGATGGGTAGAGCTTGCGAGTTTCCGACTAGAGGGTCTCGCGCAGACATGGTGGGAGTCAGTCTTGAGGGGTCGGGCTGCAGGTCTACCGCCTATGACTTGGGCCGAGTTTACAGCGGTCTTTCTAGCTCGTTTCCTCCCAGAGAGCATTCGTGACGCCAGAGCTCGTAGCTTCGAGGCCTTAGTCAAGACACCTGGGATGACGGTGTCTGAGTATGACATCCAGTTTACACAGTTATCCCGATATGCTCCGTATTTGGTGGATACCAAGGAGAAGATGGTGAAGAGGTTCGTACAGGGACTAGAGGCCCAGCTATATCTTGCCATTGGCGTCCAGCACTACGACACTTATTCAGCTGCTATGGAAACGACATTACGGATGGAGGCACGCATATCACAGACTTCGGCCGTTTTTGGGCCGAAGAGGATTCGCACCGATGTACCGTCTTATAGGCAGCGCGCCAGATTCTTTCCGAGAGATAGGCCTGGCAGAGGATTTGGACGGGGACAGTTATATGGTTCTTATCCCCAGGGGCAGCAGTCGTCGCCAGGGTGTTTTGGGTGCGGGAGTCCGCACCATCTTGTCAGAGACTGTCCGGCGAGACGACAGGGAGCAGCGACAGTTCCGCATGTGACCCTACCACCATCACCACCCCTTCCTCAGAGAGCCCTACTTCCTACCACAGACGATGCTCCACTCCAGTTAGGTGCACCCAGAGGCCGTGGACGCGGCGGTCCTGTTCAGAGAGGACGAGGAGGTAGAGGCCGAGGTCGAGGTCAGCCTGCTATCGGTGGAGGACAGGCCTGAGTATTTGCTTTGACACCGCAGGATGCGCAGGCATCCAATGCCGTTGTGACAGGTACCTTGCCAGTTTGTTCTTTCGACGCACGGGTATTATTTGACCTAGGTTCCACACATTCGTACGTCTCTACACACTTTGCACCGATGTTGGGCCGTGAGTCGTCGTCGTTAGATCATCCGCTTGTTGTTTGTACTCCGGTAGGCGAGTCGTTTGTCGCTCGTTTTGTTTTTCGATTGTGTTCCGTTCGTATCGGGGAGAGGGATTCATCGGTTGATTTGATTCTCCTCGATATGTTGGACTTTGACGTGCTTCTGGGCATGGATTGGCTAGCCACTTGTTATGCTTCGGTGGACTGCCGTGAGAAGGCAGTCAGATTTAGCTTTCCGGGAGAGCCAGTCCTTGTTATTCAGGGAGACCGCAGCGTCACCCTTCCCAGCTTGATTTCGTCTCTTCGCGCTGGTCAGCTCTTGCGGAAAGGATGTCAGGGATTCTTAGCGTATATTTGTGATACTCGAGCTGCAGAGGTTCCGTTGGACCGGGTCCCGGTTGTTTGTGAGTTCCCTGATGTTTTCCCTGATGAGCTACCTGGGCTACCACCTGAGCGCGACGTTGAGTTCTGCATTGATTTGATTCCCGGCTCGGGGCCTATTTCTATACCGCCTTATCGGATGGCCCCGGCTGAGCTTCGAGAGCTGAAGGATCAGTTGCAGGATTTGTTAGAGAAGGGGCTTATTCGACCGAGTGTTTCTCCGTGGGGTGCTCCGGTCCTGTTTGTCAAGAAGAATGATGGAAGTTTGCGCTTATGTATCGACTATCGCCAGCTGAACAAAGTTACCATTCGGAACAGATATCCGTTGCCACGCATTGATGATTTGTTCGACCAGCTCCAGGGCGCGGGTTATTTTTCGAGGATCGACTTGCGATCAGGATACCATCAGCTGCGAGTTCGACAGGAGGATATACCGAGGACAGCTTTCCGCACACGCTACGGCTACTACGAGTTTTTGGTGATGTCATTCGGACTCATCAACGCCCCAGCAGCATTCATGGATTTGATGAACCGTACATTCAGGCCGTATCTTGACTTGTTTATCATCGTGTTTATCGACGATATCTTGGTGTACTCCCGGAGCAGAGAGGAGCACGAGCAGCACTTGCGGATTACGTTACAGACTCTGAGTGAGCACCAGCTATTTGCAAAGTTCTCCAAGTGTGCTTTCTGGCTGGACAGCGTCGGATTCTTGGGTCATGTAGTTACGAGAGACGGCATATGTGTGGACCCGAAGAAGATTGAGGCTGTTCAGCAGTGGCCTCGACCTACATCGGTTACTGAGATCCGTAGTTTTCTAGGCCTGGCGGGCTACTACAGGCGTTTTGTTCAGGACTTCTCCCGTATAGCCGCACCATTGACCGGTTTGACCCGGAAGGGAGTTCCTTTCGTTTGGACAGAGGAGTGCGAGCGCAGTTTTCAGCAGCTGCGGACATGTTTGGCTACGGCGCCGGTATTATCTTTGCCTTCGGGATCAGGCGGATTTATGGTCTACTGTGATGCTTCACGAGTGGGATTAGGATGCGTATTGATGCAGCATGGCCGGGTGATCGCATATGCTTCTCGGCAGTTGAAGAAGCATGAACAGAACTACCCTACTCATGATTTGGAGATGGCTGCAGTGGTCTTTGCACTGAAGATTTGGCGACATTACCTATACGGCGAGTCGTGTCAGATATTCACTGATCACAAGAGCTTAAAGTACATATTTCAGCAGCGAGACCTGAACCTCAGACAGCGTCGTTGGATGGAGTTGGTGAAAGACTACGACTGCGAGATCTTATATCACCCAGGAAAGGCGAATGTGGTGGCAGATGCGTTGAGTAGGAGGCCCGGGGGTAGTCTATCCTTTTTGCGCGCAGTGCAGAGGCAGTCGTCAGCAGATTGGCAGATGTTATGTGACAGCCGAGTTGAGTTTGAGTTCACTCAGACAGGGGGACAGCTCGCGCATGTTCGTGCACGCCCACAGTTGCTTGACCGTATATATGAGGCACAACACAGTGACAACCGTTGCTCAGAGATCATGGCACAGATGGGACAGGGCAGATTTTCCGAGTTCGTGATTGACGATCAGGGGATTTTACGCTATGGATCTAGACTGTGCGTACCAGATGCTGATGGATTACGGCGCGACATTCTTGAGGAGGCACACCGATCAGTGTATAGTGTCCACCCCGGTTCCACTAAGATGTACCATGATATGAGAGAGACCTACTGGTTGGACGGGATGAAGAGGGACATTGCGGAGTTTGTATCGAGATGCCTGACTTGTCAGCAAGTCAAGGCCGAGCACCAGAGGCCCGCAGGAGAGCTACAGCCGTTACCTATTCCGGAGTGGAAATGGGAGCAGATTTCGATGGATTTCGTTGTGGGTCTACCCAGGACCAGTCGAGGGTATGACTCCATCTGGGTGATCGTAGATCGATTGACGAAAGCGGCTCACTTCCTGCAAGTGAAGACCACTTTCAGCTTCGCTCAGTATGCCCAGCTTTACATCGACGAGATCGTGTGGTTGCATGGCGTACCGACTTGTATCGTGTCAGATCGAGGCACCCAGTTCACCAGCCGACTTTGGCAGAGACTTCAGGAGGCTTTGGGCACTCGTTTGAGCTTCAGCACAGCGTTTCATCCGCAGACCTACGGACAGTCAGAGCGGACCATTCAAACTCTCGAGGACATGCTCAGAGCGTGTGTTTTAGACTTCGGCGGTAGCTGGGATCATCATTTACCTCTAGTGGAGTTTTCCTACAACAACAGCTTCCAGGATACTATTCAGATGGCACCTTTCGAGGCATTGTATGGGAGGAGATGCAGATCGCCTGTCTGTTGGACAGAGCTCAGCGAGAGCAGTATTTTGGGGCCGCAGCTTGTTGAGGAGACGACAGCGAAGATACAGTTGATTCGAGACCGGATGAGGGCAGCTCAGAGCAGACAGAAATCCTATGCAGACAGGCGCCGTCGCAGATTAGAGTTCGCAGTTGGCGACTATGTTTTTCTGAAAGTCTCTCCGATGAAGGGCGTGATGCGTTTTGGGCAAAAGGGGAAGCTTAGCCCTAGATTCGTAGGTCCCTTCGAGATCCTCGAGCATGTCGGCGCAGTTGCATATCGTTTGGCCCTTCCACCCAGCTTTCCCGATGTTCACCCCGTCTTCCATGTTTCGATGCTCCGCAAGTACCTTCACGACCCTTCGCATGTGATTCAGCACCCGACAGTCCAGCTGGAGCGTGACCTTTCCTTTGCAGAGCATCCGGTAGCCATCCTGGATCGGCAGGTGAAGAAGTTGAGATCGAAAGTTATACCGACCGTCAAGGTCCTTTGGCGTAGCCCGAGCAGCGAGGAGGTTACCTGGGAGACCGAGGGCGAGATGAGGAAGAAATATCCCCATCTCTTTGAAGGTACGCGTAGTTTTTTTTAAAATTCGGGGACCGAATTTCTTTAAGGGGGGAAGATTGTAGCACCTTGAAAAGTCGTTTTGGTGTTTTCCTGAAAATCGGTGAAAATTCGGTATTTTTCCGAAAACCGTCTTTCTCGTTATTTTGCAGTTTAGGACTAATTATACCTAAAATGGATAGATAATTGCTTGTTTTTAGTAGCTAATGAGTTACTTATTAATTTTTGGTCATTTAAAAAATTTTCCCTATTTTTCAATTTTTTAATATTATTTTAAGCCGGTAAGAAAATACATTAAATTAGCGATAAATACAAATTTAATTGGGCTAAATTTAGGATCTAAATTAATGTTAATTAAAATCTAGTTGTAACATAAATTTTTAGTATTTTATTTTGATTTTTAACTAATTTTTATTATGGAAAACGAAATTTATTGAATTTAAGCTTAAACTTGCAATTTTTGACTTGTAGGGGGTCTTTTTGCATAAAATTTCTTTTGTAAAACCCCTCCCTCTCTTCCCTCAGCCCTAGGCCGGCCCATTTCCAGCAACCCAAGAAAAAAAAATGGTTGCCTCTTTGACTTCATTTTTGTGTAGAAAAGAAGTGTTTTTTTTTTAAGGATTTTGGATTTTTTTTATTAGGTATGGTCTTTTGGTGGGTTGGTAGGAGTTGACCAAGACTTTCCCACACACCCCACACCCTCCCCTCTCCCTCCTCTGGTCGAAATCTGCAGCCCCTCCCCTCTTCATCATTTTTCTTTTCATCTTGTTCAAAAATTCATCAAGTTGCTCCTAATTTCCAAATTTAAACCTCACAAAATAACCCCATTCTTCATCCCCTTTCTCTTTAGCCTCTCTTGCTTGGAATCATGGTGCTATGAGGCCATCATTGAGGCAAATTCTTCTTGCTAGATCTATAAAATTTGAGGTATAATTTCTACTCTTTTAAGTTGATATGGTTAGAATTCTTTAATCTAGTTGTTTAGTGTTAATTTTAGTGTTAATCCTAATCTAGTTTTTTTTTTTAGTTAATGGTTGGAAATTAAATTAGGGTTTCTTGAAACCATTATTTAGTTAATTAAATTTATGTTGCTATCTAGTGTTTTGCTAACCTTAATCTAAGTGGTTAACTTGTTTATTAGGCTAAAATCTAGTGTTAAATTAAGGTTTTTCATGTATAGTTTGGTTTAAGTTTGCTAATTATGAAAATCAAGAAAGGTTTTGTTTATGGAAATTAGGTTTTTAAGCTTAGTTAATGATTTAAAATTAGTGTAATGACTAGCTAGTGGGTTAGTTTGGATTGTTGTGTTGGATTGTGTTAATTTTGTCGCTAATTGTCGATGTTTGCACCAAATTTGCAAACTTCTAGCTTACTAGGTTTTATTATATTATTGTGGCGAATTAATTGCGATACCTAGATTATATTGTTGGCATATCCTATGACTTTTAGGATGTGTGAGTGCGGATTTTTGAGTAGTCAGGTTTTAGTTTTGCCGGGCGACCAAATCGACGATTTTTAGTTGGTTTTGCGATTTTCGCGTGTGTTCCGCGCACTTTGTGCACGTTGTACCTAGCTTGTGAACTATGGTATTTTCGTTAGGGAATTGCGTCGTTCTTGATATGTAACCTTATGTTTGGTCTTGATGTAAATTCCAGGTTCGGTCACGGAGACGTCAGACGCGGCTCGAAAGAGGAAAGCGGTGATTGGACGTAACTAGCTAGGGATTCCGGTGAGTAGATGTAACATCTACGGGGGACTATCGTTGGATGGCGCAAGTCGCCCGATAGTTTTAGTAACTTAAAAGATTCTTAGTGATGTTAGTAATTAGGGGTGTAATACTTATATGATTATTTGCTGCATCCATGCCTTATTTTGACATACATATGCGAACCCATTTTATAGGACACATGCACCATTGCCAGGGTTTTTATATGCAACACGAGCACTATTCATGCTTACACACACACCCTGGTAATTTCCATGCCACCACACTAGATAACCTTTAAATTGAAACCTTTTACTATAATTGATACTTAAACTCGCGCTATTACTTTAATTATTTAAAATGAAATCGTAGGATTGCTATTCATGTGCATGTGCTTCATCATATTATTTGTTCATGCCTAATCTATTAATCACACATCGCAACTCGATTATTGATACCATATGCATTCATTATCATTGACATATGCACTTATGAGGATTTCTTGAGATTTTATGATATTTCTGGATTTCGGGGGAAAGCCGCAAAATTTCTAAACTTATTATATATTTTTTTAAAATATGTAAATTGCGGTTTTCTAGTGATGTAAGTGTCGTCCACCATGAGTTTGCTGTGGTTTTCGAGATCCGTGTCGAGGAGTGGAGGAACCGTCACGGGTACATGGTGGGCACGGTATGGTACCCCGGGGCAAGATGAATGTGGTGTTGACGTTGAGCCTGGCAGGGGACGGATTACCTACCGGTGATTGTTTGGCACGGCGGATATCCAGAGGATACCGACCGTGGCCGCGAGATGATGAGATTTTGATATTGAGCTGGGTCAGCCGGATGGCTGAGGCCAGAGATACTATGACATGGATATATGAGATTTGTGATAGTTTTGAGGTGTCGTTGCTGGACACAGGTTCTGGTTGATTCTATTGGTATTGTGCTGGTATTTCAAAAGAGATTCTTAAAGGGAAAAACATGATTTCTTATACTTACACATTCAGATCACGAGTTGATTTGCATTGCATTCATACCTGCTAGTATATTCATATTGTATACATACTTGCCATTATGTCCTGCCTTACCTGTATTTAGATGCTAGGATGCTTGTGTGCATGCATTCGATAGCCTGTGTAGATGTTATTTATTACTCACGAGTTGACAACTCACCCCCGTTGTGCCACAGCCTTTTTCAGGTCCGCTCCGTCAGTACAGTAGCGGCGGACGCACTTGCTTATTTTGCTCTTTTGCCTGGACTCGAGGTTTTGCTCTTAGGTGGGTTATATTCTTATTTTTGTACCACCTTGTATATTCTTTGTATCTAGTGCACTCCATCACTGTATCTACCAGTATTATTCTATATTGACCTAGAGATGAGACCGTGGGGTTTGTGGACTTTTATGCTGTATTTTGGGGTCGAGCTCACTTGAGCCGACATGATGTTTTTCTTATGCTTCATTATGATTATTTCGCATGTTGTTGCTTTATATTGCATGGGATTTGTGACCGCCTTGTGGCAAAGAGCTAGCTCCCGCTTGGGGATGCCTTATTTGTTGGATTCATATATATTCTTGCTGTACCCATTTTGGAGGCCAGTATTTACAAAGGAGACTCTGCCGAAATTTTCGGAAAAATTGGTATTGTTTTTAAAAAGGGTTTTATATGACTTATTTGATAAACTCGCTTTCAATTGATTGGGTTTTCTTCACTCTTCTGCTTATTTGGTTTTGGTTCTGGGCCTTGGCTTACTTATTTTACAGACGCCTTGAGACGCTTCGTAAACTTAAGTGCCAGTCACGTCAGTACCCTGCGGGTCGTGACAGGCCAATACGAGGCACTTGGCATTCGCACAGTCTTTTTCCGATGTCTTACGGATATCAATATCCGTGACAGGGGAAACTGGTCCTGAGACGGCAGGGGTTTGATTAGTTAAGAGGTGTCCCAGCTCGTTATGGGCAATGGACATCTGGACAGACCTTTGCCAATCATAACAGTCAGATTCAGTCATTTTATTATCTAGATGTAACCTATGTGTGGTCACTGGGTCACTGCAATTAAGAGAGAGAGAAGTAGACACTCAGCATGATGCTCTTGCAAGTTTAGATTGGTTTTTAATTTGTCTAAACAGGATGGCTCCCACTGTCTCTCGAATCCCTCCTCAAACCAAAAAGGAAGAATTAGTCAGGATCAATCTTACCGTACAATTCTTGCTTAACCGTTCAGCCAGGCCAGTGTTGGTACTTCGAGGGAGGTTTTCCAACGCTTTCCCGAAGTTCCTTAACTAAATAACCTCTTTTCTCTGTGGGTGTAGCCCCGCTAACACCTTTCTAGACACCTACTTGGTTTATAGCATTGATCGTTAAGTGAGAAAGTTCCCGAGGAGTAGCATATACTCACAGTAGGATCAGGATCCAAATATCATCGTGTGATAAAACTGAAGGAATCCTACCAGAATCATCACACTCCAAATGGTTTGCAGCACTAGCAAGTTTCAGTTTCTTTAGAAACTCCCGATGTGGATTTTTGCCCCATGCTCTTATGACCTTGACGAAGGTCAACAAATCATAAGTCACATGTCAAGTTCTACCCATCATTGTCCAGGTTAATTTGAACCCACCCGTATATACCCTTGATGAAGGTCAACAAGGTAATACGACTGTTCCAAACCAACGCATCTATCTATGCTACATATGAACACCCAACAGCTACCAATCACTATGCCTTGACGAAGGTCAACAAACATAGCTTGAATAATATTGAATATTCATATGAAATGACGGAGGGCTACGAATGGTTTGGCGAAACTGTGAACGTAGTGAACTTGATATAATCGAAGTAACCTTGATAGCTTTTAAAAGGAGAGCTCCCCATTTTTAAAAGTTTTCTGTTTTGAAAAGAAACCGAGTGGTTTTGAAATTGTTCCATCTACTTAACTTTGGTTTATTTTCTTGCATTAATTTAATGCGTCCCATCAATTATTCCTACCATTGCAGAAAACAACGAAAATATGACATATGCTTATGCCATCCGCATTGGCCACGGGGCCCCGTCATCACCCGTTAGGTTACTTAACTAACGACAGAGCGGGGGCTGGACTAGCGCGGATGCAAAACATAAGCAACGCCTACTAGATATCATATATAGATATATACATTCGTCAGATTCAATGATAGCCATTCCAGATCATAGATGAACACATTGGATATACAAGGAATACACGTTTCGTTCGAGCCTGCAACAAAAGATGGATTACACGGTCGCGATGAATAGCCAAACCCCACCCTAGACCCGTACGGGTGCGGAAAACTACCCGCCAAGTACCCAAAGTGAAGCAACCTCCCTTAACAACGTGAGTTGGCCACTCGGCACTTCAAAGTACCCGGTAGTTTGTATACCCCACCTTTGGTCTATCCTAGGAGCAAAAACCAGTAAAAGAAATAATATACAATGGCGGCTACAACCTCATCCCGGATGTGTTGCCATAAAATAATATTACATCAATTTACATATTACATCAAATGAAAGATAAAGAAAAATCTCATCTCACAACCCCCGGCTATTCATCCGCGACAATCCAACGAGTTCATATACACAATCCAACAACATTACAGATCACAGATATGCGCAACCCCCACTAATCGACGTATAGCGATTAGTTGACGTTCAGTGCATATATCACATCACAGATATAACCAATTAGCTAAAGTCTACAGAACTTCGATCAAAAATACGGATTTGTAACTACCCCAAACACAACTTTGTCCTCTGGAAATTCTGGGCAGAAACAAAATATCATAAAAATCCCAAAACCGATTACTGAGTAAACTGCAGCAAAGACGAGTCGCAGCCGAGTCAACTCGGCCGCGGATCCGCGGCGAAACGCATGGTTTCGCCGCGGTTCCACGGTGAGTTCACAGAGTCAGGGATTCGTTTTTGCTACATGTTCTTAGAAAACCCTGAGCCGATTTTTAAGATATATGGAATTATTTTTGGAGCAGTTTTAAAAATCGGCAGAAAGTTAAGTTTTCGGACGTGTTTTGCTATTTTTTCTCGGATCAAAATTCTAAATACTTTGCTAACATGCTAGTTGTTGTTTAGCTAGGCTCTGATACCACTGTAAGTCTACGTTTCCCACCCCGGTTCTTACGGGGAGGCGGAAACGGTAAAAAACAATTTTTTGACACAAGGCAACATGGACTAAAAAGAGGATCTTTGCTAAACAAAAACCTAGCAAACTACATGAGGTTCTATCTACTAGGCTAAACAGATTATACCTCACGAAACCGGTCCTTCAGGTCTTCTCTCCGCTGTCCTCCTCGTCCATCCAAGCTCCGAGGATCGATCCGGATCTTGGTCACTTCCGCGGCCTCCTAGAGTCGAAGACGATCCACCCGAGAGTTTGTGTTCCGAGCTCCACCTCAAGCCGAGGTTACAAGGGCAACAAGGTTGCTAAGCTTGATGTCCTAGGTTGTGTAGAAGAAGAAGATGGATGTGTTTGTCAATTTAGATCCTTATTTTCTCAACACATGAGAGCAAAGGAAAAATCAAGAGGAGGACGAAGAAGGAGCAACCATGGAGCTTCTCACTTCAAGAGAGAGAATGAGAAGTGAATAATGAATCCATAAACATTATCATTACTAATCTCTTCATGATAAATTTGATGGCTACCTTGATTTGACCATTTTCATCACAAAAATAAAATCAGAACCAAAAGAAGACTCTAGATCTCACATGAAAGATCCTAGTCAACTATGGTGAAATTGTCAACAAAGTCAAGTATGGTCAAATGGTCAAAGCAATTAGCCATAACATAATTATCATTAAAAAGATTAGTAAATAATGTCGCCGCCTCATAATGGTTTTGGCAGAACCAACTGTCAAAACCCTAATGAGGCACCTCCTTCTTCTTCGCTCCTCACAACTGTGCATACACACCCGCATCCGCATTCCGTAGAATGCGAATGCACAGAAGACAAAACTAATCCATCCATATAACACTAGGATCCGGCTTAAACCAAAGCCCACTAGTATTGTCTGCCCGAACAGCATACGCGCACAAGTGTACGTAAGTGATCGTAGCCTTGCCGTAAAACCATACGGCCTCTACACCTTTTGCTCAGTGCAGGGAAACTCTCTGTATGGCACTCTAAAGACTCGACACTACGCTGGCAGTGGGTTTAACCACAGACCGCAAGCGGCACTAGCTGTACGTAACGGTCCCCAGGTAGATGTCGATAAGAAGGCCGATGAGGTAAACCCATCCGAACTCCTACTGAGCCTGAATGTGACAATCTCCGTACAGTCCGGTCTATTCGTCTGAGAATATCGCATGGCGGGCATAGGGGGCGGTAAATGTCAGTCCCCTAAAAGCGGTACAAGTCGTGTCGGAGTGTAGCCCAGAACACCCTGAGATAACAATGGAAAACCTACCAGTATATCTCACTTTCCCTAGCAAGGGACTTTGTGTAATGGCTCTCCTAGACACAACGCGATATCAACCCCCTAATACCGGAAGACACGAATCCTGTTTAACCATCACTGCCTCCAAGTGCATTGGGACTGCATCCAACTACTATCTGTTTGCATGACTCCTTTGAGCCATGGTAGGGTAGTAATCAAAGAACAGTGGGAACACACTCGAGGCGAAGTGACGGTGTCAAGTCAGCGGACTAAGCTGTACTCATGTCACCTGGGAACTGATAACTGACGATAAGTATAGTACCAACCAACAGTTCCCGATGAGTCCTGTCCAGTGTACTCGTAACCTAACGAGCACCCGCATACTATCTCAAGTACGACGTACTAATGGCTGTGGGACAGACCATCTCCCCTACTGGGATGAGAAGCGCATGCGCTAGTCTACTCCGGAGTATCGATGCCCCGTCTCGATAATCCAACGACTAGGGACCTGTATAAGGATGTGCTTGTAGATTACCTAGCCCCCACTAGTGTGACTGCCATCATAACGCTGGTAATCAAGCAAAGATCCTAAGGGCTCCACTAATGTGTATAGACGATATGCTAAAAGAAACACACGCACACATTAAAGTAGAAACAAACCAAGTAGCATACTACCATTTCGAGCAAGATTGTCTATACAACTGTGAATATCCCAAGCTTCGATCAAGTAATATACAAACTAGTATGATATAGTAATGGCCTCTAGGGCATATACACTAACAGGGATTTCCAGTTTTAGCCAATCGAACACAGCACAACATCAACTCCCTATACCGGGAGAGATGAAACCCCTCCTGTCGCTCATTGCCTCCATGTAATTCGGGACTGTACCCAAAAGCCACCTTTTTGCACGCCCTCTTGGATGTGGTATGATGGAAATCAAAGCACAGTGGGAATCACACAAGACTCTATGACGATCTCGGGTCTACATACTAACTTGTACCAGTGTCACCAGAGAACTGCCATCTGACGTGAGGTATAATACCATCTGGGAGTTCTTGGCGAGTCCGTCCAGTGTACCCAGTCTCCACTGAGCACCCGTATACCTTCTTTGATGTCAAACACCAATGGATATGGGATCATCCATTGCCCATCATATGGGTCAAGAAGCGCATACACTAGTCTACTCTGGAGTATCGATGCCCTGTCTCGGTACTCCCACGACTAGGAACATTTGAAGGATGTACTTGGCGACTACACTATCCCCACTAGTATGATCCGCATCATAGTCCTGATAGTCAAGTACTCATCCTAAGGGCTTTATCAATATGTAACATAGAGACAATCAGAGTACATGTTAAGATAAAGTATAACCAGATAGCATACTATCATGTCAAGCAAGAAAGTCCTCCCTATATATGTCCAAGCATCCACTACAATATACATCGTATGTACAGTAATGGCCTCTAGGGCATACATATAACTAACAACTTATACCTGGAGGGTATATTAGATCATTATTAATAGGTAGATATCTATATCTTGCTATACCTTTATGTTTACACATATATCAGTTATAGCTACATATTTACCTTTACATGATGTTATTTAGAATTTGAGAAATAAGGAACCGCATGATATTTATATTAACTTGTTGCAGTTAATTAGCGGCTTTTCCTTTATATGCTTACATTACAGTTTTCTTTTGCGTATATTATATTCATGGATTTTCGCATTGAGATATGGATTTTTCATGATATTTTCTTGATTTGGGGACCGTGATAGTTCATGAAATTATGCATTATTTGAAAAACCTGGTTTCCCTTGATATGATATTTCAGAATCCACCATGAGATTTATCGGTTCTGATTATATACCCGATTCGAGGAGCGGAAGGCACCGTCTGCAGGTACATGGTGGGGCCCGGAGGTACCCCGGGGTAAGAAGGTCGGTGTAACATGCCGTTGAGCCTGGCGAGGGAACCATACACTCCGGAGACATTACCAATGACTCGGCGGTTATCGTAGGGATACCAACGGAAGTCATGTACGTATGGATACATCGAGAGGTGAGGGTCAGATCTAGGCACTCGAGCTTTCGGTATAGCGTATGATACGTACCTATCAGGGTGCCAGTCGTGGTGACAGCACCTGATAGATCAGCATTTCTGTGTCGATGCTTGACACATCGTTTTCATGATATTTTACTCCTAAATATATATAACAATGGATTGGGACGTTGTTATATATGCATATATATATATATATATATTAGTGGAATGGGACGCTAATATATATGTATACATATAAATTCATATACATCATCATATTTATTCATGAAAATTTACTTAGGATATTAGAGATTTACTTGATATTAGATTTGGGATATAGAAGAATTTGAGATTGGATACGATATATATATATATATATATATATATATATATATATATGAGATTGATGATTTTGTACATTCAAGATATATGAGATTTATTCGATATTGTACATTCAGGATTTGTGAGACTTATATGATATGAGAGCCAATTTGGGGGTTGTTTTAAGGAAATTGGGATTTGGATTGTCTTGATGGATTTTGATCCTACCACGATGTCAGGATTCCGTGGAAATGACATGTTTCATTCCATACTCCACATTTATTGTTTATACACTGCTTCATGTATTAGTTGTACCTGATAGCGTACCTTTCATGACTGTTGCATTTATATACCTTTATTTATATGCTTTATTTCATGTGTTAGTTGTACCTGTTAGTGTACCTTTCATGATTGTTGCATATATACATTTTCATATCATTATTGCATGATTATTGCATACCGATTGTCATATTATTGCTTGATGTATTTGTAGTAACTGTTAGTGTACCTTTCATGTTTATTGCATTCATATGACCTTTTATTGCTATTAATTGCATATGTTAGATTCGCATTGTACGTGCATACTTGCGATTACCTGCATATGTTATTTACTATTCATGAGTTGGTAACTCACCCCCGTTGTGCCACAGTTTGTTTCGCAGGTTGTTCCCCAGAATAGTCGAGGCAGGCTATTCATCTATCTTATCATCTTTTGCTACGGATACAGCATCAGCTCATAGTGTGCAGTTTGCTTTGGGTGGGTTTTGTGGTTATTCGTTGTTGTATTGTATATTCGTTGTATCCTTGTACTCTCCATCTACTACTTTTATGTTGACTTGGAGACTTGGTGAGGACGATATTGTATATTATTTTGTGACTTGGTGTTCTTTTATACAGTTTCCTTTTATTCGTCTTTTATTTCTTTGCTACGGCGTCGTATATCTGTTGTGGTGCTTGTTTTCCGCCTTTTGTATTTTCTCCTGTTTGGGGGATGCTTTACTTATATTTATGTTGTACCCATTTTGGGGGCTAGTTTTTACAAAGGAGGTGCTGCCAAAAATTTTAAAAGAAATAAAGTTGGACTTTTAAAGAATTTGGGTTGAGATTTCGAAGGTTTTTTTTAAAAAGTGTTCTTAATTCTTACTACTTTTGATGCTTTAGATTGCTGGGTTTTCGGCTTACTTAAATTGCGTTACGCCTGTAGACGTTGCGTAGTTTAAGGGCCGTCACATGCCAATTTCAGGTCGTGACAAGGCCGGGCCTACGGGAACCAGCAAACCGCAAAAATTTTCTTTACAGTGACATCTATGCCCGAGGAGCGAGGCGATGAACATGAAGGCATGGAGGATTTCAGGGGTTCCTTGGATACTCGGGACGAGCAAAAAGAAATCCGAGGAGCCCCGGTGGAGCCTCTAACGGAGGTTCCCCTCGTCGAAGGGGACAATGAACGAACTGTCCGAATCGGGTCACTCTTAACAGGGGACCAGCGCGACGACTTGGTTCGCTTCCTCAGAGGGAACTCAGAAGTGTTCGCTTGGGCACCCGCCGACATGCCCGGGATCGACCCTAAAGTGATATCACATAAGCTCGAGGTCGACCCGACTGCCCGACCTGTCAGGCAGAAGAAACGAAGCTTCGCTCCTATCAAACAAAAGGCGATCGAGGACGAAGTTGACAGATTGCTCGTAGCCAACTTCATTCGAAACTTTGCCTACTCAGAATGGATGGTGAATGTGGTAATGATTAAAAAGGAGAGCGGGAAGTCACACATGTGCGTCGACATCACAGGTCTCAACAAGGCATGCCCGAAAGACAACTATCCCCTCCCTAAGATAGATCAGCTCGTCGACAGCTCGGCAGGCCATAAGTTACTC
This sequence comes from Agapanthus africanus, assembly GCA_030015575.1. Lineage (NCBI taxonomy): Eukaryota > Viridiplantae > Streptophyta > Magnoliopsida > Asparagales > Amaryllidaceae > Agapanthus > Agapanthus africanus. The sequence goes on along the minus strand of CM057350.1, from coordinate 310,946,768 downwards.
AGCTTCATGGATCCTTTCTCCGGCTACAACCTGCTCCGTATGAATCCAGCTGACGAAGAACTCACTGCATTCACTACGGACCGTGGGGTATACTGCTATAAAGTGATGCACTTCGGCCTCAAAAACGCCGGGGCTACATACCAACGTTGGTCGACAGGATGTTCAAACCACAGATTGGGAGGAACATGGAGGTTACGTCGACGACATGCTCATTAAATCGACCTCGTCAGAGGATCACGCCGAAGATCTTGGCGAGACTTTCGACGTCCTCTGCAAATACAAAATGAAGCTGAATCCTGCCAAGTGCGCATTCGGGGTCACTGGTTGAAAGTTTCTTGGATTCATGGTTACCTACCGAGGAATCGAGGCTAACCCGGAGAAAATCAGTGCCATCATCAACATGGCCGCGCCAAAGACCAACGTCGAAATCATGCGGCTTATAGGGAGGGTAGCCGCCCTGAGTCGTTTCTTGTCAAGATCTGGGCAAAAGTGCCTCCCATTCTTCAAAGCCCTGAGGAAGATCCTAAGGTTCGAATGGTCGAAGGAGTGTCAAATCGCTTTCGAGAAATTGAAAATGCACCTGGCGACTCCCCCACTACTCACCCGGCCAGTTGAAGAAGACGAGCTATCGCTATATTTAGCGGTGTCCGATCAAGCTGTAGGCTCGGTGCTCGTCTGAGAGGTAGAAGGGGTCCAGAGGCCGGTTTACTATGTAAGCCATGTCTTCAAGGACGCGGAAACAAGGTACCCAGCCAAAGAGAAGATTGTCCTGGCGCTTATAGTAGCCTCAAGGAAACTACGTCACTACTTCCAGGCACACACCATCCTCGTTCTCACCGAGCGCCCTTTAGGGGCTAATCTCGCCTCCCCCGAGTCTTCCGGTCGTTTGGAGAAGTGGAGATGGGAGTTGTCCCAGTTCGACATCAAGTACTGCCCGAGGCAGGCTATCAAGGCACATGGCTTGGCTGATTTGTCATCGAATGCACTATCCCCAACAAAGAGGCAGTGACCGTGTCGGCCCCGGGGTCTCAACCTTTGATCGAAGAGAGGCCCGAATCCATCCCTGATTGGGTCCTTTACGTCGACGAGTCCTCAACCGAGGAAGGATGTGGTGCAGGCCTCATCATTCGAGGCTCGAATGAAGCAAAGATGGATTATTCTTTGAAGCTCGAGTTCAAAGCCTCAAACAATGCCGCGGAGTACGAGGCTTTGCTAGCCGGACTGGGGATCGCCTCCGGAGTAGGGCTGAAGACGATCTGAATTTACAGCGACTCCACTCTGGTCGTTGGCCAAGTGACCGGCCGTTTCGAGGCACGGGAGCCTCTGATGGTAAAGTACTTAGCCGAGGTAAGAAGACTACGAAAGGACTTCGACGAAGTTCAAGTGGAGCAGATCCCCGGCACCTAAACGCCCAGGCCGACGCCTTTAGTTAGCTAGCTTCCTCCTATACAGCCAACAACAAGAGAAATATCCTCTTCGAGGTTTTGCTATGACCTAGCGTGGAGGATAGAGCGACATCACTCCAAGTTTATACGACCCGGGAAGAAGGCCGGGATTAGAGGCAACCTCTCATGGAATTCCTGAAAGAGGGTACGCTCCTCGAAAATCGAGGGGAGGCCCACTGCCTCCGAGCCAAAGCCCGCCATTTCATCTGGAGCAGAGGGAACCTCAACAAGAAATCGTTCACTCAACCCCTGCTTCGGTGCGTCGATCCCCACGAAGCTGACTATGTCCTCCGCGAGGTTCACGAAGTGGTCGGCGGAGCACATCAAAGGGCCCGCACCGTAGCCCAGAAGACACTCCCCTAAGGGTATTATTGTCCGACCATCTATCAGGATGCTCAGAAGCTCGTCAGAAAGTGCAAGAGCTGCCAACTCCATAGCAGCATACTCCGCCTTTCGGCTACCGAGCTAACGACCCTGACCTCCCCCTGGCCGTTTTCCCAGTGGGGAATGGACATGATAGGCCAGTTTCCTACTAGTATGGGTGGGTACAAATACATCCTCGTCACGGTGGACTACTTTACGAAGTGGATCGAGGCCGTCCCCATCAGAAAATCGGACGCCACCTGTTCATCTCAGAAAACAGCATTTCAATACCGCTCATTCATTATCTATTTTGTTATATATCGGTGATATTAATCTGTGTCTGCTCAGTAATTACAGATTACAGGTATTCGTAATAAAATACTGGAAAACACACTCAATATCACGGATATAGCGTTTGGGAGCCGACACTGCAATCAGAACAGGGAACCGACCGATATCCAAAGAGTTCTTTTTGCAAATAAATGTGTGCACACTATTTTGGTCCAACACAATGCAAGTGTGCACATACTCTTTGGCACATGGACCATGGTGGGGCTTCCTTGGCACCGCAAATTGAGCAAGTAGGCACATGTGAGGTGATGTATGTTAAATGCATAAAGTTGTGATGTGATATAATGCTTCTAGTTTCCCTCCAAATCCCTTAATGCAAACCAGGTTATTTTAGACAGATGGAGAGCAGTCAAGATCACTACAGAAATACGAGCCCATTTGGACACAATAAAACTGGCGAGACCCCATGAATTTCCGGCGCCGCCGGCCCCCTTGCTCCGATCATCCTCATTTTTCTTCTGGCACTTTATAGGCATCACACCATCCATTCTATATTGTTTGTTTATTCTATTTTGATGCCTATAGATACCGGAACAGATTAGAGCAAAGGGGTGCATAGATATATACCATTTTTCATTTTGTTTAGTTTTGGTTTAGGCTTGAGAGTTGTATGATCATAACTTGGTCTCTTCTTCTTTTTCCCTCTTGAAGCTTTCTCTTAAGAGCTTCATTATGGAGGTTGAACAAATTACCAATATCTTGTACCACAAACTTCTTCAAGTGTTAATAATATTCTTGTTTCTTTGATTACTTGTTTATTTTTCTTATTTGCTTTTCTTTTTATCATGCTTAACTAATATCATTAGTTGTAGTTATGGTAAAGATGTGAGATGAATGGCTTTGCCTTCCTCCTCCTCTTGTTAATGTTTAATGTGTATCATATGAATATAAACTTAGTATTGCAACTTGAATGGGTTGATATGGTATGTTGATTCCATGGTTACTTTGTAATCTCATCACATACCATATTCTCCCCACAAACCCCATCTTGCAAACCTAAGGTTAGAATAAATTTAGTGTTGTGGTTGCTGGGTTTAGATATGGTATTTTGTGATCAAGTGACTTGACAAATCTCTTGGTTTCATCTACTATATACTATCAAAAACACTTAGCAAACTCAACACTAAAATCATTTGCTCTCACTCGCTAACTTGTGTCTTTGATGTTAATTTATGCTTGCTAACCCTTGTGCTTAGCATTGATACCTCAAGCTTGGACATACAAAAGGAATGTGAACAAAACGGACTCATTTCGTGTTTGCGTCAAATATCGGCAACTTGACGACTTGTGCCTCGCAACCGCCTTGACGAGTCATGCTTCGCGCCGGGAACGACACAAGAACGGACAACTTATGAACAAGGGAGCGTCGAAAGAATCGTTGCAATTCAACCATCCGAGCCAAAGCCACGCCATTTTCTACCTTGCTTGTTTTCTTTGTTTTCGTATTTTATATTTTTGTGACAAACAAGCCAATTCGTTATTTGTTGAACCTTAAACAACAAAACCTAATACACAATTCCCTGTGGATCGACCCGTACCTGCCGGCTTGCTGCAACGCTTCGTGCACTTGCGATTTATAAATTTTAAAACGAGACCGAGCTCGCGTGCACATCCATTCCTTAAAACGATTCCATTTCCAAAACATACACATTCGCGCGCGCGGGTGAAGTCCCAACAAGTTTTTAGCACCGTTGCCTGGGAGTTGGTAGTCATTAGGTATTGTTATTTCTGGTTCGTACTAACAAACTAACTACTAACTCAACATTTTTTCAAAACTAACAAAACACATTCATTTCTAACGCTTTGTTCTCTTTTCCTAAAACCTGCAATCACCCTGAAATTAAGTTAAAAAATCAAAGTACACTAGTAGACTACTAATATAGCCTGGAAGAGGCATACAGAATTCGAGCATAAATACTCTGCATTTGGCCGGCGACATTGATGAAAATTCCGATCTCGCCGGCCCATTCAGGGTGTTTTTTATTTTTTTTCTTGTATTATCTCCAGTGCCTTGTCAGTAATCTATTGGTATTGTTTGATTTTTGTAATTTTGTGTGTGCAGAAATTGGGGCATATATATCGCTTTTTGACATTAATATCGTATTTTTCTGACATTTCAGTTTTTAAGGAATTACGACCAGCGATCGTGCGGAGCGAGGCTTAAATTCAATTGCAAAACGTTACTGAAGTATAGTGCCAAAGATCCGGGTAGTTTGACCCGCGCAAGCGAATATTCAAATACCCGTAATCACTTCAAAGTGGTTTCTTAACCCAAAATCGCATTGGTACGTAGTTTTCTAACACCTTCGCTCAAATTCGATGCGTTCCAATATTCTATCTTCTGCAGGATTCTTCGCACAATATTGCCACTAATGGCGCAGAGAACTAACTCGTACTTGTTGCGGCACTTAAACCTAAAACAGAAAAAGAATTGCTTTATTGATTGAATTCTTGAATTCTTTTATTGAATTGCGTATTTGCATCCTAATACAGATATTAAGGGCACGACCAAATAAGATACGGTAAAGGATTTCATCACCTTTCTCCGTAGCCCACAAATCACAAAACTGCATTCTTGCATACCCACAGTAATTTAAAATCAACTAGAACTTTGACTTTAAGGACATCGCGCTCATTAGGAGAAGTTAACTGTGTTTAGAACATAGCTTAATCGTATATCGTTCACAGGGTGTCTAGGCAAGTGTTCAAGAGAAAGGGTTATCTAATTAAGAAACTTTGTAAAAGCGTTGGAAAACCTCCCCTTATCTCTTGTCCTTACCTTGCTTCGTGATCCGTATATCTTGAGCCCGTTTCTCGACACAATTTTACTTCAACGATCAGGTTCTTGAGCAAATCTAGTTGACTAGCATAACATAGACTGCTATGGGTGTGATATTCTTTATTATTGTGACATCTGTGAATTCTTGTTGATATGGGTGATACACGATTCAATTCAATCTTTCACGATTCTTATTCTTTTGTTTATACTCATTCCCAATTCATTTGTTCAAATTGCCACGATTCTTCCCACATTCATGAATATTGTCCTTTTCTAGGGGGTGACCAACCGTCCCAGATATTTTATAACGGTCACCCACCTAACACTCTTGAACCCAGTCCCATTTCAATTAGAGACCTAATGATTGAAGATTTAGAGAGAGAGAGATCAACAGGGTAACTGCTTTAGCATCACCACCGTCACAACCCTCCCTTCCTAAAACAACTGACCCATCATTAGGGAATGATGGTGAGTTGGATGCTAGATTGACCGGTTTAAAGAAGGGTATTGAAGTGATGATTGCGGTCGAGAATAAAACAGCTGCTACGCTAGCCCTCTTTATACAGCAGTTTGAGCAATTGTTTCACGCTCAAGCTCAATCTTTGGCTTGAATTGAAGAGCATGTAGCTGTAGTGATTCTAAAGAGTGAACACCGTCAATTAGAACTTAATAATATAAATATCTGTCATCTAGGAAGTCACCTGAGTGAGATAAACGATCAACCAACTTTTGATGATTTCATAGATGATGATGCATGTGAATTGACTGAGTGTTATCAGGACAAACAAGAAAACCCTCTGAGTTAGTCTAACACTAGCCTTCAGGTATCTTTTGAGCCACTTGTCACTTATAATCTTGAGGTTGAATTAACCAATATCCTACTTGAAGAAGAAATTCTTGCACCGACTAATTATTGCGCTCCAATTTTAGAAGAGGGAGCTTGTGAATTTAATGTGGATGGTTATGATAAACTATTAGAGGAAATCAATGATCAGGAACCCACAATTTTTGTATCCCCTGTTGATATTGTTTCAGATGAAATGTTGGTGTGGGAACCTACCTTTTTTAATGACATGAACCTACCCAGAAATGAATGTGATGAAGAAGAACTTGTTTTGGAAATTGTGAGCTATAGCAATAAGAGTAGGATTGTGGAAGAGTATAGGGAGGAAGAAAGCCTGGAGAAACAGTCTTTCATGCTAAGTTTTGAGAAATTATTTGCGGATGAACTTGATATTCTATGTGAGTTTGAGTCAGGATCAATTTGGGAACATCCTAAGAACCTTTCTTTTGCCGAACTTTTTGCGGATGAACTTCAGTTTTTAAACGAACTTGACTTCGGAACTAGACATGTGCTTTTTGAACATTCAATTCATCCGGGCAACAATTTTTTGACGTTTTCAAAACTTCATTTTTACTTTCAACATCTTCTAATCCCTACTTTTACATGCCCATGCTTTTCACTAGCATCTAACATATTCTTATTCTTTTTCTTTTTCTTATACATATTCTTTTACCAGCCCTTGCATTATATCGATAAAAATTTTAAATGGCTAATATTAATTTTTGGACTAACCCAATCTTTTAACTTGTATATGCTGTAATTAATCATAGGTTTTTTCTTTTTTCTTTAAATAAAATTCTCACCCTCATGTCTAATTCTATCTACCGGAGACGGGAGCAACGATGAGGACATCGTAAAACTCAGGTTTGGGGGTGAGCACTACATTTATTTTTTTGCATCATGTGTATATTCTACATTACATACATATTAAAAAAACCATAAAAATTCAAAAATTCAAAAACATAAAAACTTTTTTCATGATTAGCTAGCGGGGGAACATAGACTCGAAATCGGACGGCTCGGGTGATAAGATAGAAATAACTAAATCCTTTTTGAGAGATTGAAACCCGAAAGATAACCCTCCTTTGAGTTTAATCGTAGCTAATGTACGTCTTTCATACACTTGACACGTGTCGTTTGTTTTTGAGAATTAGATAAAAGTCTGACATGTCTGTAAAACTTTTAAAAATTGATAAACATCTTTAAAATGAAACAGGTTTGTTCTGAGTTAAATAATATCAAGAATAATTCATAAAGTAAGGTGAATATGAAGGGTATTATTGAGCTTTTAATATAAGCTATAAGTCTGAAAAATAACCCATCTGAAACCTTGTTGGAGTAATTACACACCTTATCTACATGTAACATCTTCTGATATAAAAGAAATGCTGGCTATATCTCCGTTTTCACCATGTTCAGAATATTTTAAATAAAATGAGTCTTTTGTTTTGTGGCCTTGGTAATTTGGGTAATTAAGTCCTTAGGGTGTCTCCACACCTAATGCCCTAAAACCATCTGGTTTGGGAGTCATTGACCCAAAACTCGCTAAGTTTCCAATCGCCAAATAAAACAAGCTAAGTAAGTGTTCTCTCCGAGTTAAAATTCCCCACGGTTCTTTGTGGGAGAATAATCTTGGCGGTGATGAGTTTTCTATTAAAACAGTTTTCATGGAGATATGAAGGTTTATATTTTTAAAGAACTTTTGCACGATAAAGAAAGGTGTATGAACAACAACAGGTAAAAGATAGGAGTGAAAAATAAGACTTAGGTTCTCTGTTAAAAATTATATAAGTTCAGACTTGAAACCTAACTAGAGAACAAAATTTGAGAAAATCTTAAGTCTTTTCAAACTCGTGTGATCCTTTAGAAGTCTATCCTGGTCCGTAATTATGACATGATGACCCTAATCAAAGTTCTTAAAACCTTATGGACACTATCCGCACAATCACATAAAGAAGCGTATGAGTTTATATTAAACAAATTGTGAGGAGTGAAAAATAGGGTTTAACGTTTCTGACTTGGGAGATAGAACTTCCAACTTTGATCTTTAACTTAAAGGTTAGAATCAACAGTTTATCTACAATGCTAACTTGACTGGATTTTATGGGTGTAATCCGCTGAAAACCCTCAGGAGACAACACTCCTCCTATTAGGGACACCTAGGGGTTTAACGGCTTGTTGCACATGATCAGTGCAATTATGTTCCCTGTGAAAGTGAGGCTAGAAATTTCTGTTTTGCTCGGGACGAGCAAAAGATAAGTTTGTGGGTATTTGTTCATCTCAGAAAACTGCATTTTAATACCGCTCATTCATTATCTATTTTGTTATATATCGGTGCTATTAATCAGTGTCTACTCAGTAATTACAGATTATAGGTATTCGTGATAAAATACTGTAAAACAGACTCAATATCACGGATATAGCGTTTGGGAGCCGACACTGCAATCAGAATAGGAAACCGACCGATATCCAAAGAGTTCGTTTTATAAGTAAATGTGCGCACACTATTTTGGTACAACACAATGCAAGTGTGCACATACTCTTTGGCACATGGACCATGGTGGGGCTGCCTTGGCACCACAAATTGAGCATGGGGGCACATGTGAGGTGATGTGTGTTAAATGCATAAAGTTGTGATGTGATATAATGCTTCTAGTTTCCCTCCAAATACCTGAATGCAAACCAGGTTATTTTAGACAAACTAAACGGCATCAGAGAAATCATGGAGAGCAGTCAAGATCACTACACAAATACGAGCCCATTTGGCCACAATAAAACCGTGAGACCCCATAAATTTTCCGGCGCCGCCGGCCCTCTTGCTCCAATCATCCTCATTTTTCATCTGGCACTTTATAGGCATCACATCATCCCTTCTATATTGTTTGTTTATTCTATTTTGATTTCTATAAATACCAAAATAGATTAGAGCAAAAGGGTGCATAAATATATTCCATTTTTCATTTTATTTAGTTTTGGTTTAGGCTTGAGAGTTATGTGATCTTAACTTGGTCTCTTCTTTTTCCCTCTTGAAGCTTTCTCTTAAGAGCTTCAGTTTGGAGGTTGAACAAGTTACCAATATCTTGTACCTCAAACTTTTTTAAGTGTTAATAGTATTGTTGTTTCTTTTGTAGGGTTATTAGGCACTCTCACAAGGTTCTACAAGGCATCAACCATGCCCGATTCAAAAATTAGACGTGCCGAATAACCCTAACCAAGATCGTATACTAGAGATTAGGCGAAACGAATAGCAAGTAAACAACTTTACTTCTAAGAGTTAGGGATTACAACCTTTGTAAATCTGGTCCTTCACTTCTAAAGCTCCATGTTGACGTCCCTTCGCTGCGATCATCGAGATCCCGGACTCTTGTGACGGTTTCCTCGGAGAAATGAACGGGCTAGCTCGTCGACTTCGAGGCCGAAGATGATCTACGTCGAGGAGACTCAAACTCAAGCTCCATCTTCACGAGGTCATGAACTTTGTGAAGAGAACACCCTAAACTAAATGGCAAGTAGTAGAGGATGATGAAATAGGAAGTGGGATCACATTGGATTTGGATTTCTCACTCTATTTCTTCACTTGAAAATTTCTAGCAAGCTTTTCTTCTTCTTGAAGAAGAAGAAGAAGAAAGAAAAGAATAAGAATTATCTAAAAACAATAATCAAATGAAGTCTATCATAATGCAAGCATGGCTGAGTTAACCTTTGTAGAGACTAAACCCTAGTTTGAGTTAATGGTTTGTTTAATAAAAATCTTATGCAAAACAAAACGAGTGGACTTTGTCAAAGATGCTAAAAAGCTTCATGAAGCCTCAAACCAAGATAAAGAAAACCACCATTTTGTTTTACCAAAATAAATAAAACCTGTGCCATTATCTTAAATATGGTGTAAGTCATACACATACCCAAGTTTGCATGTGTAAGTCTACGGTAGCGCCCCGGCTGTCTACAGACGCCAAATGCGGAACAAAAACTTTTTAACTGGCGCTACCGTATACTTTAACCCGGATCTGCCATTATTGCTAAACTAACAAACTGTAAAGAGTGTAGAAAGGTTATACCGAACGATCCGAGTCCTTCATTCTTTAACCATCATCCCACGCTCCGTTGCGGCTGCTCCGATCTCTTCGATCTCCGATCTGCTCGTCCAGGTGGCACCATGTCGACGATTCTTTAAACGGGCTCCCGTCTCTGACTCGAGGCAACTCGGTCGTCAAGTTTGCTAAAAGAGACGACCAAGAATGATGTAGAGAATGAGTAGAAGACTTTGTCTCACTTCGTCCAAAGCCGTGGACGATCGGTTAATGAAGTTGCCATGGGAATCGGGTGATGGAATGAAATGAGCTGTGAAATTCCATACACCCCAAAATCTATCATAATCTTTTTACCAAATGAAAAACCAAGTGAGAGAGAGAAAGGAGGGGGCCGGCCATATATAGGGATGGGGGGTGAGTGTAGGAGAGAGGAGAGTGACCACAAGAGTGTGAACACAAATAAATATCTAGTGTGAACACAAATAAATATCTAGTGTGAACACACAGTGTGAACACAAAGAAAGCAACCAATGAAACAATAACACCTCACCGCTTCTAGAACCTTCTAGAAGCATCCACACTCTTCCAAAGAAAAGATAAATCCGTCTTTAACCGAATGTTAAAAGACGGCTGATAGAAAACTGGAAACTGGCAACTTCCAAAAGTGATCCTGAAACGAATTTCAGGATAACCCCGTAACTGTATAAATATACCCGCATTTGTATTACAACCGAATACAAATGAAACTGAGACAAAGACATTATATCTACTCAATATAATACTCGGATCCCGCTTAAACCAAAGCCGACCAGTATCATCTGCCCGAAAACTGACACGTGCGTAAACGCACGTGCATTTTCCGAACCCTGCCGTAAAACCATACGGCCTCTACAACGTTTCGTCCGAACTTGGGAAACTGTCTGTAGGAGACTCTAATGACTCGTCAGTACCCTGGTAGTGGGTTTAACCACAAACCGTCAGCGGCACTAGCAATGCGTAACGGCTGCCCATTGACTGACCTCAAGGGAGGCCGATGAGCGAACTCATTCGGAAACCCTACTGAGCCTAACAGTGACAATGTATATACAGTCCGGTCCGTTCGTCAATGAGTATCGCATATCTACCTAGGGGGCTAGTAACGTCAGATCCCCAATAGCAGTATAAGTCGTGTCGGAGTGTAGACCAATAACACCCTGAGATACTACTGGAGTACCTACCAGTAAATCTCCTGCCACGGCCATGGGCTTTGTGTAATGGCTCTTCTAGACACAGCACGATCTCGCCCCCAATACCGGGAGAGACGAATCCCCAGCCATCCGCTCACGTGCCTCCATATGGCTCGGGACTGTACCCAAAAACTACCTATTTGCATGACTCCTTTGAGCCGTGGTAGGGTAGAAATCAAAGCACAGTGGGAACTCACACGAGACAAATGACGACCTCAGGTCGATGAACTAACCTGTACACATGTCACCAGGGAACTGCTATCTGACGATATGTATAATACCAACTAGCAGGTTCCCGGCGAGTCCTGTCTGGTGTACTCATAACCCAATGAGCACCTGTATACATCTTAGGTGATCCAACTGACACCAGTGGCTTGTGAGACCGGCCACCGCCCCTCGTCGGGGTCTCGACTGTATATACTAGTCTACTCCGGAGTATCGATGCCCTGTCTCGAAACTCCCACGACTAGGGACCATAATTAAGGATATGCATATAAACTACCCAACTCTCACGTATATGATCGCCATCAAACTGTTGGTAGTAAAGCAAGATCCTAAGGGCTTTATCAAAGTGTAACATGTAATCAGTCACCTGAACATGTACACGACTGATAAAGGCAAACCAGATAGCATACTATCATCTCGAATAAGACTGTCCTACCGGTATAGGTCATCCGCAATCATTGCAATCACGTACCTGCGATACAATAATTGACTATGAGGGCACTATCTCCAACAATCTCCCACTTGCACTCAAGGCTAATTATTGCGATGTCGACTACTCACAGCCCATGTGAAACCGAACACCCAACACCTCTACTAATCAGTTTCACAAAGCCCGTTTGTAAAACTATTGTGTTCGAGAAATAGCCTCAGTGAGTGGATCCGCCTAGATGTTTCTTTCTGTGTCTCTCTTAATCTCAAGTTCGCGGAGAAAGCCATCTCCTGAATCGAGTAATACCTGTCTTAGAATATGTCTGGATTTCTGATGGGACCTAGTTCATAAATGAACTCCAAATCCAAACTTCTTAGACTGTATCGATCACTGAACCTAATCAGTATCCGGCACCATGCCACCCACAGTATCCTCTTGGACCACCTGTCCATAATACTGTCCCTCGTCAGAGGGAAAACTAAAACTCTGACAATCACTCTGTCATCTACGTCACCTTTGAAGCCTGGAATGATAATCGTCTCCCGAAGGAGGCTGCCGTCATCAAATCCGTAGAACATGCACCTATGTTCTAAAACTGCTTCCTTATGTTTCTCCAGGATTGGATTAATACAAACTTATTGCAACTAGTGCAAAAACAACATCTGGTGTGGTACTTGACATCTCACGATTGACTCAATTGCCTAAGCAAGTGATCTGCCAATCATGCACCGCCCTCTCCCCTTTAGTCTATACGACACCTTTAGAGAGGGTGACTCCATCACCTGCAGGTACACCACCATGCTAGGAGTCAACTATTCTAAAAAAAAAACCATTAGAATATCTGTCAAAGTACCCACATTGGGAAACTACCCAAATCCAGATCTAAAATCATAGATCCAGAAACCAGAATGTAAAATATTATATCCATATCCTGTCTGGAGAAACAACTGTGTGACGACCACAGTACAACCGATCGTAGTATGGGAATTTTACTTCCTACTCTGTGTATGTCATCCAGATACCATGACATCACACCCTACTACCTTCTTAAGGTATGATCCATTCTATATCCAATATAGAAACTTTGGCACTTAATTTAATTGGAACCAGATTCAAATCATGCAGCTGTCTCCAGTGCATATCACCTTAATGGAAAGAGGCTAATCAGCATTACTCAACTTAGGAATCCATCCAATTAAGAGTAACCTGAAAGAGAAATATGTTTCTCAAAACTATTACTATCATCTGAATACCAATCACAAGAATCTACATCTTCGATCTCTTTGAAGAATCTCGATACTTGTGATACCTGGTTCTCTACTTTATTCTTATACCCACAACTTCTCAAAACTTAGACCATGTATTTCTACGAAACACTTGTCTAAAAACTAGAGAAGTTATAAGTAAACAGAACATAGTACGGGGACCTACCCCTTTGTCCTGATGGACACTGGACAACATACAATACTCTGTATAAGTCCGCTGAGTTGAATAACTCATAACCTGTGCGTCATAGGTTGAAAACTGTACCCTGGCGATTTCCTCAAATATCACCAATTACAACGAATTCCGATATAATGAGAATAATTACCTAATTCCCAATAACTTACTCCCTCTCATCATCTGTAAAACCATACAGATATGAGAATGAAACCTAGTAAATACATACCCTTGGAGTATGTATCTAATCGGGAAAACAGTTTTCTTTTAACAATGCACTGAAACATGAAAATGTTTCGTAGGGGTAAACTGGTATTCATAGCAATGCCTCTTCCATAATCCAATTCATGACTATAACCGTATATTTCATTGCCTTCTCTCCAAATCCCTTTATTTGTCTTTAGTCGTTACCTTCTGTACACCATTGTTAGGCTAAATGGTTTTCTTCCTTCCCTACCGTTCGGCACCAGCCTATGGTTTGGAAGAAGATTATCCAGTAAGCATAATAGGTGTACCCTCTTAAACTAAGGAGTACTCATATCTTGAGAGAAGGTGATGATAAAAGTCAACTGAATAATACCTTATTCTTTTAAAGGTGAAATAGGAGTGGCGATGAAGTACGCGGTTTGGTCGTGAATGATAACAGTCGCAATTTACTTTGCCCTCTTTCTAATCCCTTTATTTTGCCTTTACATATTACCTTCTGTACACCCTACTTAGGCTAATTGGTTATCTTCATTCCCTACCTTTCGGCACCTGCCTATGGTTTGGAATAAGACAATCCAATAAGCGTAATAGGTGTACTCTCCTAAACCAAGGAGCCCTTGCAACCTGGGAGAAGGTGATAATAAAAGACAACTGAATAAACCAATTCTATTTCTCCTGAACCTTGATCCATCCTCGAAGAAGTCCCTTCGAGTTCGTATATAACCATACGATGGATCTATCCAATGGAAGTGGATGTCCGTAGTAATACGGGTGTTCTGAGAAATCCAAAGGGTAAAAGAAGGAGTGGCAATGACTTATGCAACTCAGACAATCCAAAAGCCAGTATTTTAAGAAGGTTCGGTCAACTTGGTCACTGAGTCATAGTCTAGGGTCGGTCAAAGGTCGCTGCCAAAGAGAGAGAGAAAAGAAACACTCTGCGTGCACTCTAACCTAGATCAGAATAGTTATCACTTTATCTAATCCGGAAACCTCCCACTGTCCTATCAAATTTTCCCCCAAACCTGAAAGAAGAATCAATCGGGATCACCCGAAGAGTAAACCAACTCATCAGTGGGAATCGGGATCCAACTCTCATCGCATGATAACGTGATGGAATGCATCCACGTTACTCATACTCCAGAAGGTATGCGCATACTTGGCAAGTTTCAGTTTCTTTAGAAACTCCCGATAAGATTTTTGCCCCATGCTCTTATGACCTTGGCGTTGGTCAAAATATCATAAGTCACATGCCAAGTTCTAGCCGTCACTATCTTGTCAATTTGAACCCACCCGCACATGCCCTTGACGTTGGCCAAAATGGCAGAACGACTGTCCCAAACCAACTCATCTATCTATGCAACAATTGAATACCCAGCAGCTACCAAACACTATGCCTTGGAGTTGGTCAAAATACATAGCTTGAATACTACTGAATACCCAAAAGAAGTGACGGAGGGCTACGGCTGGTTTTTGGCGAAAAAACCTTTAACGTAACGAACTTGATATCGCTGAAGGAACCTGATAGCTTTTTAAAATATAGTGGCGAAAACCTATTGCTAAAGAGGTCACTCCAGGTGAAGGGATCTCGGCTCTTTCCTCGTGGAATGAGGTGCAGGATATTCCACTGAATACCGCGGTGCAAAGCAACATGTAATCGACTATAGTGAAGTTATTACCCTGATGCAAACTTCTACCCAAGGGGTCAGTCCCGGTGAAGGGATATCGGCCCTTGCCCCGTCGAATGAGGTGCAGGATATTCCACTGAATACCGCTATGCAAAACAAAAGGAAACGTCTTTGTAATAACACTTTTAAATTTGTTCCAACAACTGCAAACAGTTTTGTTTTACTTTGCATTGATCAGAATCAACACAGTCCCATCAATTAATCACACCAGAAAAGAACGAAAATAAAATGTACGTATATGCCATCCGCATTCGTCACTGGGTCCCGTCATCACCCGTTAGGTTACTTAACTAACGACAGAGCGGGGACTGGACTAGCGCGGGTGTAAAACATATACAACATCTAATAGTATATAAACCAATATACAATAATCGCTCCAGGCGTGATAATATGCAACATTACAGAAAAGTAATAAGCATCACAGAACAATACAGATAATCTGGGATCCCCGAGTTTCACAGAGCCGCTGCTGAAACCCGACGTTCCCCTGGTCGTGTGGATAACCTGTGCAATGAAACCTAGACCCCTACGGGTGCGGCAAGTTACCCGCCAAAACCTGAAGCGAGGCAGCCCCTACAGCAAAATGAATGGACCACCCAGCACTTCACGGAATCTGGTAATCTTGGGCACCCCTCCTTGGGTCAATCTGTACCCCCTGCGAGTGCGGCAAATAGTCTGCCAATTCTAGAGTGAGGCCCCTCTTCCTCTCAAAGCCATGAGATGCGGACCGGTTGCCCCTCAGAACCCGGCTATCCGTGCACTCCGTCGCGGGGCAAAACCTAGTACAGTAATGAAAAATAGTACAACAGGTACATCGACCGCAACCTGGTCGTGCCCCAAAAGAATATTATACAACAGGCAGTGACGGCAGTCCACATGTTGGACGCTTGCCCCGCAATATCAAATGTACAAATAAATCCAAACTGCACTATCATTGCACACTGCTATCCACCACGACAAATCCGCAACATCACAGCACAACACAGAACATCAACGCGAATGTCACGATCGCAAACCCGTCTAAAAGAACTATAGCAATCAGACGCGGTTTACCGATCAAATGACATTCCCGGTCGGAGATATAATGTAAGCACTGTAAACTAACATGTTTAAATTTCGATCGAGTAAATATCATGAAGTGGGCCCTACGAACAACTGGTGAACAGTAACAAAATCTGGGCCCAAAAGATATGTACCAAAAACCCCAATTTCCATAGCAGAATACACTGTGCAAGTTTAGGGGCATGATCACTCAGAACGGCCGCGGATGCGCGGCCAAACCATGGGTTTGGCCGCGATTCCGTGGCAGTCTTGTCGATTCATGAGCCCAAATTTGTACGGTGTTCTAATAAAACCCTGCTGAATTTTCTGTGATATGTAAAATTAATTTTGGAACCCTTTTAAAATCGACAGAAACTCAGAATTAGAATTTTGCGGTTTTCGATATCCGGTTCGATCGATGTTTTAAATGCGTTAGCACAAGTTAGTAAAGCAAAATGGTGAGGCTCTGATACCACTGTAAGTCTACGGTAGCGCCCCGGCCGTCTACAGACGCCAAATGCGGAACAAAAACTTTTTAACTGGCGCTATCGTATACTTTAACCCGGATCTGCCATTATTGCTAAACTAACAAACTGTAAAGAGTGTAGAAAGGTTATACCGAACGATCCGAGTCCTTCGTTCTTTAACCATCATCCCACGCTCCGTTGCGGCTGCTCCGATCTCTTCGATCTCCGATCTGCTCGTCCAGGTGGCACCACGTCGATGATTCTTTAAACGGGCTCCCGCCTCTGACTCGAGGCAACTCGGTCGTCAAGTTTGCTAAAAGAGACGACCAAGAATGATGTAGAGAATGAGTAGAAGACTTTGTCTCACTTCGTCCAAAGCCGTGGACGATCGGTTAATGAAGTTGCCATGGGAATCGGGTGATGGAATGAAATGAGCTGTGAAATTCCATACACCCCAAAATCTATCATAATCTTTTTACCAAATGAAAAACCAAGTGAGAGAGAGAGAGGAGGGGGCCGGCCATATATAGGGATGGGGGGTGAGTGTACGAGAGAGGAGAGTGACCACAAGAGTGTGAACACAAACAAATATCTAGTGTGAACACAAATAAATATTTAGTGTGAACACAAATAAATATCTAGTGTGAACACACAGTGTGAACACACAGTGTGAACACAAAGAAAGCAACCAATGAAACAATAACACCTCACCGCTTCTAGAACCTTCTAGAAGCATCCACACTCTTCCAAAGAAAAGATAAATCCGTCTTTAACCGAATGTTAAAAGACGGCTGATAGAAAACTGGAAACTGGCAACTTCCAAAAGTGATCCCGAAACGAATTTCAGGATAACCCCGTAACTGTATAAATATACCCGCATTTGTATTACAACCGAATACAAATGCAACTGAGACAAAGACATTATATCAACTCAATATAATACTCGGATCCCGCTTAAACCAAAGCCGACCAGTATCATCTGCCCGAAAACTGACACGTGCGTAAACGCACGTGCATTTTTCGAACCCTGCCATAAAACCATACGGCCTCTACAACGTTTCGCCCGAACTTAGGAAACTGTCTGTGGGGGACTCTAATGACTCGTCAGTACCCTGGTAGTGGGTTTAACCACAAACCGTCAGCGGCACTGGCAATGCGTAACGGCTGCCCATGGACTGACCTCAAAGGAGGCCGATGAGCGAACTCATCCGGAAACCCTACTGAGCCTAACAGTGACAATGTATATACAGTCCGGTCCGTTCGTCAATGAGTATCGCATATCTACCTAGGGGCTAGTAACTTCAGACCCCAATAGCAGTATAAGTCGTGTCGGAGTGTAGCCCAATAACACCCTGAGATACTACTGGAGTACCTACCAGTAAATCTCCTGCCAAGGCCGTGGGCTTTGTGTAATGGCTCTCCTAGACACAGCACGATCTCGCCCCCAATACCGGGAGAGACGAATCCCCTGCCGATCCGCTCACGTGCCTCCATATGGCTCGGGACTGTACCCAAAAACTACCTGTTTGCTCGACTCCTTTGAGCCGTGGTAGGGTAGAAATCAAAGCACAGTGGGAACTCACACGAAACAAATGAAGACCTCAGGTCGATGAACTAACCTGTACACATGTCACCAGGGAACTGCTATCTGACGATATGTATAATACCAACTAGCAGGTTCCCGGCGAGTCCTGTCTGGTGTACTCATAACCCAATGAGCACCTGTATACATCTTAGGTGATCCAACTGACACCAGTGGCTTGTGAGACCGGACACCGCCCCTCGTCGGGGTCTCGACTGTATACACTAGTCTACTCCGGAGTATCGATTCCCTGTCTCGAAACTCCCACGACTAGGGACCATAATTAAGGATATGCATATAAACTACCCAACTCTCACGTATATGATCGCCATCAAACTGTTGGTAGTAAAGCAAGATCCTAAGGGCTTTATCAAAGTGTAACATGTAATCAGCCACCTGAACATGTACACGACTGATAAAGGCAAACCAGATAGCATACTATCATCTCGAGTAAGACTGTCCTACCGGTATAGGTCCTCCGCAATCATTGTTAGTTATATGTATGCCCTAGAGGCCATTACTGTACATTAGATGTATATTGTAGTGGATGCTGGGACATATATAGGGAGGACTTTCTTGCTCGACATGATAGTATGCTATCTGGTTGCTCTTTACCTTAACGTGTACACTGATTGTCTCTCTGTTACATATTGGTAAAGCCCTTAGGATGTGTACTTGACTACCTGGACTATGATGCGGATCATACTAGTGGGGACATGGTAGTCCATAAGTACATCCTTCAAAGTCCTTAGTCGTGGGTGTATCGAGACAGGGCATCGATATACCAGAGTAGACTGGCGTATACCTTCTCGACCCATACAGATGGGCGATGGATGATCCCATATCCATTGGTAAGACATCAGAGATGATATACGGGTGCTCAGTGGAGACTGGGTACACTGGACGGACTCGCCGAGAACTCCCAGATGGTATTATACCTTACGTCAGATGGCAGTTCTCTGGTGACACTGGTACAGAGTAGTCTGTTGACCCGAGATCGTCATAGAGTCTTGTGTGGTTCCCACTGTGCTTTGATTTCCACCTTACCACGTCCAAGAGAGGGTGCAAAACGGTGGCTTTTGGGTACAGTCCCGAATCACATGGAGGCAATGAGCGATAGGAGGGGATTCGTCTCTCCCGGTATAGGGAGTTGATGTTGCGCTGTGTTCGATTGGCTATAACCGGAAATCCCTGGCCAGGGTTGCTAAGATTTACTGGTAAGTGTTACCAGTAGTTTCTCGAACTGTTATAGACCTCATATCGACACGACTTATCGAGCTATTGGGGTCTGATGTTTACCACCCCTAGGCGAGATATGCGACATATCAGACGGACAGACCGGACTGTACGGTAAGTGTTACTGGTTGGATTCGAAGGAGTATGAGCGGGCTTTCTCGTCGATCTTCTGATCGCTCAATACCCGGGTGGCCGTTACGTTTAGCAGACCGCTTGCGGCTTGTGGGTGTTTGATATGATCATCATCTGCTACCGGCGTATTGACGAGTCTTTAGAGTCCTACACAGAGGTTTCCTGGCTCAAGCGAAACGAAATAGGAGCGCATATGAGATATGTGCAGGACCGAGAATGATGCGTGTATGTGATATCGTATTTCATTCTCGCGATGAATGTATCGATTGGTTATATGCGATATAACCTAGTTATCGAATCAAGGGTTGATTCGATAAGCCGATACATTGGATATTAGTCGGTTGTATGCGATATGACCGGATCGTTAAATCAAGTGTTGATTTAATGATTTAATGCATAATTATATATTTGATATATTACTTTGCATTAACTAGTATTGGTTCACTTTAAATGGTTTTTCTCACTTGTTTGTGCACATTGTATATGTGATATATTTTTGTGCACAAGTATGTATCATGTTTGATGATGCATGCTAACTTGGGTTTGTGTAAAGAATTAAACCTTGGTTAAATAAATGGTTAGGGTTTTTATTTGATTATTCATTCTTTTATCTATTTATTTTTGGATTAAAAGAAATGAGAAATGAAAGGATAATGGTTGCTTTCATTCATGATGCTTCTTGAAGCTTCATGCAACTTTGACCAAAGTGACCATTTTGTCTTAATTTCCAAAACCCTAACCATTCTTCTAACCTTAGTTAATTCTCTATATCTAACCATGGTTTAAATTATGATAAGAATGATTTTTATTATTCTTTTGAATAACTTATCATATTCTTTTCATCATCTTATTCTTCTTCAAAAATGAAGAAGCTTGCCTCCATCAATGGCAACTAGTGAAAAAGAGTGAGAAATCCAATTCTAAAGTGAACCCACTTCCTATTTCTGCATCCTCTACCTCTTGCCAAGTAGTATAGGGTGTTTCCTTCACAAGTTTTCATGGCTTGGTGAAGGTGGAGCTTGATCTAGTGATGCCTCGACGTAGATCATCTTCGGCATCGTAGTCGATGACCTAGCCCGTCCTTTCTCCGATGAAGCCGACGCTAGAGCCCAAGATCCGATTTGTACAGCGAGGAGACTTCATCACGGAGCCATGGAGGTGGAGAACCGGATCTACAAAGGTTGTATTTCCGTTCACTTAGAGTAAAGTCGTTTACTTGTTTTTGTTTCGCCTAAAATTCTAGTTAACGATCCGTATTAGGGTTTCTCGGCACTTGTAAAATTTTAAATTAGCATGCTTGATGCCTTGTGAGACCTCATTAGTGTGTCTAGGAACCCTACAGTGGTATGAGAGCCTAGCTAGAGCCTTAGGCGATGCGTAGATGGAGTTAGAAGTCCGAACGAACCGAAACCCTAACCCAAAAATTGCTCTCTGTACTTTTTTCAAAAACGGGGATTTTTTTATATTAAAAATATGCAGAAAAATCAGCAGGGAATCCTAAGAATTACTGTGCAACACGTGTCCATGATTCCACTATAATGCGGCGGAACCGCGGCACAAGCATGGCTTGTGCGGCAGTTCCGCGGCCATTTTGTCGTATCTTGCATTGGTTTTGGCACAGTAATTCATATGATACAGTGCTGGTTTTCCTGGGTATTTTTACAATTTATTCAAGAGTTGAAATTTCTGGGTTGTATTGGGGATTCGGTGTTTCGATCGGATTGTCTAATTTTGTCTGTGTGCTTTTCCGGATAATTTTTGAATATGTTAAAAAGTTCGACCGGATATAAATACCCAACTTTTCCCCTGTCGGAAATTTCCAAGTGTTGGATCTTCCCGTGGTTTAAAGACGTTCTAAGTAGTGCAAGTAACGCGATGGACCCTCTAGAAGACAACAAAGCTTAACTCGATTATGTGACCGTCTTGAACCGCCCTTTGAACCTTCGGGTTTGGGGCAGTACGGCGTGCCACATGTGAGGCGTTGGCTTGACCCTTCTACGGCTGGACCGTTGGTACTGAGGCACGAAGTGAATGTCTTTGAACTTATTTCATGAGTTGAGCTGTTTCGGGAAAACTTGGGTGTTCGATTGTTCGATCGGAAAGTTTAACATTTTCTATCTTATTCGGAATGTGATACAATAATTGGAATTCACAAGAAGTTATGAGATAACTGAATGAATGTTATAAACATAGCAGTTTAGTCTCACTTGATCGGTTGCTACGGAATTTTGATGTGATCAAAAGTCCGTCGCAATCACGTAGCGTACGCGGATACTCGCCGGGTAAACTTAATAGACAGCCTCGCTCCATAGCCCCGACCAAGTGACTGTAGGAGAACCCCGTCGCCGAAAGCATCCGTTCGGGTGCTCGCGGCAGCGGTGTTCCGCCTTGGTGCACTTCGTCGACGGTATTAGGGGTGCGGCCGTCTACTGAAGTTTGCGACGAGTATTCGATCAGGATGTCGGGAATCTTGTTGAATTGCCCGACTTGATATTGAAAAGAGTTTTCGATTTTGAGACTAAAATGCGGGGTTTATAATTGTTAGGCATGCGATGTCTAAGGAATTCATTTGATTAGGCATGCGATGTCTATGCAGGTTGCAGATTCCAACTGTTGTAGTTTTACACTTTCTTTTCTGTGACCGTAAGTGTAATATGTGATATCGCCGGTTTCGTTGCTATATGTCAACGACTATTGGGATGCGCATATTTACTTATGTTGATGACATGTGATGTTATGTGTTGCTGGATATGTTATATTGGATCGTCGTGTTTGAATAGCCGGGGGTTTTTATGTGAGATGAATGTTTTTCATTTTCATTCATGTAAAAACTTGTATGTAATATTCTTTTATTGGGGCACTTCCAGGTTGCGGAAGATGTCACCCTTTGTATATTATTTTCTTTTCCGCACTAGGATAGACCCAAGGAGGGGAGCACAAGTAACCGGGTTCTGGAGTCCAGTGGGAGACCAACTCGAGGCGTCGAGTCCGGGTCTCCTAACTCTAGAATTGGTAGGGTTACTTGCCGCTCTCGTAGGGGTCTAGGGGTGTGGGATTGGCTATTCATCGCGACCGTGGAATCCGTGTTTTATACTGGCTCGTATTGAAAACACGGACGTCCTAGTATATCCAATATTTCATATGTTTCTTCTGCTGCGATATCTGTGATGTGATCATGTGATGTTCTGTGATAGATACTGTATATAGTATATATGATATATTATATAGGCGTTACTTATGTTTTACACCCGCGCTAGCCCTGCCGCGCTCTGCCGTTAGTTACCTAACCTAACGGTGCACGAGGGGACATCGAGACGAATGCGGATTGCATAAGTGTGCGTCGTATTTATCTATGATGTTTAGGTACTTAAATGATGGGACTTCATTAATGTGATTAATGAAAGAAAAGAAACCTAAGATGTTGTAGAATCGAATTTCAAAATAAAACAGGTAGCTACAGTTCTTGCTTTGCACAGAGGTATATGTGATATATCCTGCACCTAATTCGATGAGGAAAGGACCGAGATCCCTTTATTGGGAGTGACTCCTTTAGCAATAACTGGCAGATGCTACACACTCGGTTTGTCTTTTGATTGCTTTTAAGAGTTTTTGCTTTGCACAGTGATATATATGATATATCCCGCACCTCATTCGACGAGGAAAGGGCCGACGATCCCTTCACCGGGAGTGACCCCTTTAGCAAAACTAGAAAAGCCTCAAAAACACTCCATTTCAAAATCATTTGATTCTACAACGATATCAAGTTCATTACGCAATAGGTTTTCAGAAAAACCTGTCGTAGCCCTCCGTCATTTCAGATAAGTAGTAGTTAGTATTCGTGCTACGTTTGTTGACTATGTTAAGGCGTAGTGTGCGGTAGCTAATTAGTGCTTATCTGCATAAGCATATGATGCGATTGGATTAGGGTAGTCGTGCGACTTTGTTGACTATGTTAAGGGTCGTGCGGGTGGGTTTAATTCAATCGGGAAATGACGGGTTGAACTCGACTAGCACTTATGATTTGTTGACTATGTTAAGGTCATATAGCTGTTAGGGGCAAAATATTATCGGGAATTTCAAGTGTTGAAATTTGCAATGAGATTGCATACCTTCTATGAGATAGTTGGATCCCGATACCCGCTGCGAGTAATTGTTACTCATGGGAGAGTTTTATACATTACAATTAGCCGATCAAGTAGGTGTCTAGAAAGGTGTTAACGAGGTTACACCTCTGGGAAAACGAGGTTTATATTAATTAGGTTCGTGCGAAAGCACGGGGGACCTCCCTCAAAGTACCGACACTGGCCTGGCTGAAAGATTGGAGAACTTGTAGTGTATAATTAATCTCGGCTAGTCTTTCCTTTTAAGGTTTGAAGGAAGATTTGATAAAAAGCAGTGGGAGCCATCCTGATTAGATAAAATAATAACAAATCTATTCTTGAAAGAGCGCACGCTGAGTGTTTTCTTCTCTCTCTCTCCAGGTAGCGACCATATCACGCCTTAATCAAGATAATAATATGGATTATTGACCGAACCCGCTTGTTATACTGAGCTGGGGAACGTTGGTCCCGCTCCAACCTATAATTGTTATAAGACAGAGCAGGAATTGGGGATTACCAGAATTCCTGTGCCGCCCAAACGAAGAGAGTGCATGCTGATGCATCATCTTCGGGTGTGTTCGTTACAAAGAACTGTTTCTCAGTATCCTCCGCATCCTGGGTATATGATACCGGATCAGGATCCCAGATATGTAATATGTTACATAGGGCTACAGATAGGTAGAGAACTGAGAACGGGTGATAAGTTTCATGAGACAGAAAACGGGGCAAGTGTTGCAGCCAAGTCTGTTGGTCACTGTCACTCTGTATTCCAAATACATTGATTCTGAACGAATGTTATTAGATACCGAACCTGATATACAAAATCATATCTATCTCTTTATTAGTAAAGAAATGATAAAATTTTGTATAGTTGGATAATGTTTTGAACATTTCCTATATCAAAAGTTGATCGGTTCAGGCACGTTATCTAAAAGCATTGATGTTCTAAATCAAACTACAGTTCTTTAATATACGGAACACACATAAGAGGAAGAGTTCAGAAATGAACGAATCCTTCTTGAGGCATTGTAGACTAGGTCATATCAATGCGACCCGACTAGCTGAAGTTACATGTAGATGCATATTTAAATCAGTTTGAATCTACATCTTGTGAAACTTGCCAGTCATGTCACAAAGATATAATAACACCAGCTCCGTTTACTGAAAACAGAGAAAGAGTTATTGAACTCTTGGGATGATACATGTTGATGTATGTAAGGTCCCCTGTCTACACATGCCAAGACCGGTTCTTTATACTTCATTAAATTCTCTGATGATCTCCTTTGATTCAGACATATGTTCCTGTTGAAACACAAGTCAGAACCTTTTGAGATATTCACAGAATATAAGTTAGAAGTAGAGAACCAAAATACGGGTATAAGTATTATGTCCTTTGATAAGATCGAGGAGGAGAATACTTGAGCACGGAAATCCTAGATTATTCTAAAGGAGAATGAGATTCTCTCTCAGCATTACTCCTCTGTATACACCATAGCACGATGGTATATCGGGGCGGAGCAATAACACCCTATATGATAAGGTGTGCTCTATGATGAGTACTACTGAGTTACCTATTTCCTTTTTGGGAGTTATGCACTTGAGAAGCTGCATACCAATTGAATAGGGTTCAAATCGAATCAGTTGCCTACCACTTCATATGTGATATGGAAAGGGTAGAGCCCATCTCTTAAGCTAGTTAAGATTTGGGGTTGTCCGGCCTATGTCTAAAAGAAAAATCCGGACAAGCCCGAGGCAAGGTCTGTAATGTAGAACTGGAAAGGTTCCAGCTATACAAACTACATCAGATGATTTGATAAAACCAAAGGATTCAATAGTTACCAACGAACCTCAGCCTCTCCGCCGATCTAGTAGGGTTCCTCACCCACCTGAGAGATACTTCGGTTTCTCTATGACAGTGGGAGCGAGGATTGCATCATGAGATGATGACCCAACTAGTTTCGAGCTGGCCATCAGGAGTGAGACTCTGTAAGAATGGCTGGATGCTTAGCGATCTGAGATGGAATCCTTATACACCAACAAAGTATGGACTTTGGTTGCTATATCTGAAGGGTTAAATCCCCATCAGGAGCAAGTATATCTTGAGAAGATTACTTGGTGTAGATGGAAAGGTTGAGACTTTCAAAGCAAGACTTGTTAAAGGCTTTCGTCATCAACCAGGCGTGGAGAATGATGAAACCTTTTCCAGTGCCTGTGCTTAAGTCCATCTGGATCCTACTTGCCACGGCTACATACCATAACTACGATATCTGGCGGTTGGGTGCCATGACTGCTTTTCTAAATTATATTTTAGAATAGAGCGTCTATAAGTACACAGCCAGAGGTACTCGTAGACAGTGGGAGCAGCGGAAACGTGTGCAAGATGTTTTATGTGATAAAACAGACATCGCGGAGTTGGAACATCTGTTTTGATGAAGTAGTCAAACAGTTTGACATCATCAAAATGGTAGATGAACCTTGTATATACAAAAAGGTAGTAGGGAGTATGGTGATAATCCTCGTAGAGTATGTGGAAGACATACTCTTGATAGGGAAGGAGTTTCTTATGCTACGCTCGGTCAATCTCCGCTTATCACTAGGATTCTCCAGATAGGATCAAAGTGATACCTACTAAATCCTGGGTTTTGGACCTATGAGATAGATCTAATTGGATGTTAGGAATCTCACTAGTAGTAGTAAGATGGTATCAATTGATCCTGGGGAGAATCACTGGAAGGGTTCCAGGGTGATAAGGACGACTGAATGTCAGTCACAGACATTGTCTTTACCCTCAGTAAAGGGACGGTATGTTGGAAGAGTTCCAAGCTAGATACCGTGGCATACTAGAAGATAAAGGAAGGATACATCGCTACTTAAGATGCTACCAAGGAGGATGTTTGGGTGTATATTGGTTCATGAGATGAACTACGTTCCAACCATTGTGAGACAATGGAGTTGTGGCTTATGCCAAGGAACGAAGGTCCCATCAGTGATCCAGACATATTCTAAGGCAGTATCACCTGATCATGGAGATAGTTGATCTCCAGGGTGATCGAGGTTAGGAGAGTAGACTCTGAGGACAACACGGCGGATCCACTCACAAAGGCCTTTTCCCAGAGAGAGACTTTTATGGGATGGTTGAGTATGAGATACTACAACCACTGCTATCAGATGGCCCTAGTGCAAGTGGGAGATTGTTAGTTATATGTATGCCCTAGAGGCCATTACTGTACATTGGATGTATATTGTAGTGGATGCTGGGACATATATAGGGAGGACTTTCTTGCTCGACATGATAGTATGCTATCTGGTTGCTCTTTACCTTAACGTGTACACTGATTGTCTCTCTGTTACATATTGGTAAAGCCCTTAGGATGTGTACTTGACTACCTGGACTATGATGCGGATCATACTAGTGGGGACATGGTAGTCCATAAGTACATCCTTCAAAGTCCCTAGTCGTGGGTGTATCGAGACAGGGCATCGATATACCAGAGTAGACTGGCGTATACCTTCTCGACCCATACAAATGGGCGATGGATGATCCCATATCCATTGGTGTTTGACATCAGAGATGATATACGGGTGCTCAGTGGAGACTGGGTACACTGGACGGAATCGCCGAGAACTCCCAGATGGTATTATACCTTACGTCAGATGGCAGTTCTCTGGTGACACTGGTACAGAGTAGTCTGTTGACCCGAGATCGTCATATAGTCTTGTGTGGTTCCCACTGTGCTTTGATTTCCACCTTACCACGTCCAAGAAGGCGTGCAAAACGGTGGCTTTTGGGTACAGTCCCGAATCACATGGAGGCAATGAGCGATAGGAGGGGATTCGTCTCTCCCGGTATAGGGAGTTGATGTTGCGCTGTGTTCGATTGGTTATAACCGGAAATCCCTGGACAGGGTTGCTGAGATTTACTGGTAAGTGTTACCAGTAGTTTCTCGAACTGTTATAGACCTCATATCGACACGACTTATCGAGCTATTGGGGTCTGACGTTTACCACCCCTAGGCGAGATATGCGACATATCAGACGGACAGACCGGACTGTACGGTAAGTGTTACTGGTTGGATTCGCAGGAGTATGAGCGGGCTTGCTCGTCGATCTTCTGATCGCTCAATACCCGGATGGCCGTTACGTTTAGCAGACCGCTTGCGGCTTGTGGGTGTTTGATATGATCATCATCTTCTACCGGCGTATTGACGAGTCTTTATAGTCCTACACAGAGGTTTCCTGGCTCAAGCGAAACGAAATAGGAGCGCATATGAGATATGTGCAGGACCGAGAATGATGCGTGTATGTGATATCGTATTTCATTCTCGCGATGAATGTATCGATTGGTTATATGCGATATAACCTAGTTATCGAATCAAGGGTTGATTCGATAAGCCGATACATTGGATATTAGTCGGTTGTATGCGATATGACCAGATCGTTAAATCAAGTGTTGATTTAATGATTTAATGCATAATTATATATTTGATATATTACTTTGCATTAACTAGTATTGGTTCACTTTAAATGATTTTTCTCACTTGTTTGTGCACATTGTATATATGATATATTTTTGTGCACAAGTATGTATCATGTTTGATGATGCATGCTAACTTGGGTTTGTGTAAAGAATTAAACCTTGGTTAAATAAATGGTTAGGGTTTTTATTTGATTATTCATTCTTTTATCTATTTATTTTTGGATTAAAAGAAATGAGAAATGAAAGGATAATGGTTGCTTTCATTCATGATGCTTCTTGAAACTTCATGCAACTTTGACCAAAGTGACCATTTTGTCTTCATTTCCAAAACCCTAACCATTCTTCTAACCTTAGTTAATTCTCTACATCTAACCATGGTTTAAATTATGATAAGAATGATTTTTATTATTCTTTTGAATAACTTATCATATTCTTTTCATCATCTTCTTCTTCTTCAAAAATGAAGAAGCTTGCCTCCATCAATGGCAACTAGTGAAATAGAGTGAGAAATCCAATTCTAAAGTGAACCCACTTCCTATTTCTTCATCCTCTGCCTCTTGCCAAGTAGTATAGGGTGTTTCCTTCACAAGTTTTCATGGCTTGGTGAAGGTGGAGCTTGATCTAGTGATGCCTCGACGTAGATCATCTTCGGCATCGTAGTCGATGACCTAGCCCGTCCTTTCTCCGATGAAGCCGACGCTAGAGCCTAAGATCCGATTTGTACAGCGAGGAGACTTCATCGCGGAGCCATGGAGGTGGAGAACCGGATCTACAAAGGTTGTATTTCCGTTCACTTAGAGTAAAGTCGTTTACTTGTTTTTGTTTCGCCTAAAATTCTAGTTAACGATCCGTATTAGGGTTTCTCGGCACTTGTAAAATTTTAAATTGGCATGCTTGATGCCTTGTGAGACCTCATTAGTGTGCCTAGGAACCCTACAATCATTGCAATCACGTACCTGCGATACAATAATTGACTATGAGGGCACTATCTCCAACAGCATGTATCATGAATCATGATACAAACTAGTGCACAAACATATATCACATATACAACTTGTGCACATAAAGTGAGAAAGTCAATCTTAAGTGAACCAATACTAGTTAATGTAAAGTAATATATCAAATATATAATTATACATTAAATTATTAAATCAACACTTGATTTAACGATCCAGTCATATCGCATTTAACCGACTAATATCTAGTGTATCAATATATCGAATCAACACTTGATTCGGTAACCCGGCTATATCTCATATAACCGTCCGATGATACAAATCGCGAGAATCGAATACAGTATCACATATTGGTATTATTCTCGATCCCGCACATATCTCATATGCGCTCCTATTTCGTTTCGCTTGAGCCAGGAAACCTCTGTGTAGGACTCTAAAGACTCATCAATACGCCGGCAGTAGGTGGTGATCATATAAATCACCCACAAGCCGCAAGCGGTCTGCTAAACGTAACGGCCACCCGGGTATTGAGCGATCAGAAGATCAACGAGCAATCCTGCTCACACTCCTGCAAATCCAATTAGTAACACTTATCGCACAGTCCGGTCTGTTCGTCTGATATGTCGCATATCTCGCCTAGGGTGGTAAACGTCAGACCCCAGTTGCTTGATAAGT
This sequence comes from Agapanthus africanus, assembly GCA_030015575.1. Classification (NCBI taxonomy): domain Eukaryota; kingdom Viridiplantae; phylum Streptophyta; class Magnoliopsida; order Asparagales; family Amaryllidaceae; genus Agapanthus; species Agapanthus africanus. The sequence continues at coordinate 310,917,076 of CM057350.1, read as the reverse complement.
CATGCCGATGTAAGGTCCATAAAAAGCATGAAACTCATGATAACACTTACCAGTAAATCAGTGCAACCCTGGCCAGGGATTTCCAGTTATGGCCAGTCGAGCATAGCGCAACATTAACCCCCAATACCGGGAGAGACGAATCCCCTCCTATCACTCATTGCCTCCATGTGAATCGGGACTGTACCCAAAAACCACCTGTTTGCACAACTCAGTAGAGCCGTGGTAAGGTGGAAATCAAAGCACAGTGGGAGACACACAATCCTCTATGACGATCTCGGGTCAACAGACTAAGTTGTATCAGTGTCACCAGAGAACTGTCATCTGACGTGAGGTATAATACCATTTGGGAGTTCTCGGCGAGTCCGTTCAGTGTACCCAGTCTCCACTGAGCACCCGCATACCATCTCTGATGTCAAACACCAATGGATATGGGATCATCCATCGCCCATCACATGGGTCGAGAAGATATACGCTAGTCTACTCTGGAACATCGATGCCCCGTCTCGATATTCCCACGACTAGGAACATTCAAGGATGTACTCATGGACTACCCAGGCCCCACTAGTATGATCTGCATCATAGTCCTGGAAGTTGAGTACACATCCTAAGGGCTTTATCAACAAGTAATAGAGAGACAGTAAGTATGTATGTTAAGATAACGAGCAACCAAATAGGGTACTATCATGTCGAGCAAGAAAGTCCTACCTATATATGTCCCAGCATCCACTACAATATACATCTCATGTACAGTAATGGCCTCTAGGGCATACATATAACTAACAATCTCCCACTTGCACTAGGGCCATCTGTAGTAGTGGTTGCAGTATCTCATACTCTACCATCCCATAAAAGTCTCTCTCTGGAAAAAGGCCGTTGTGAGTGGATCTGCCGTGTTGTCCTCTGAGTCTACTCTCCTAACCTCGATCACCCTGGAGATCAACTATCTCCATGATCAGGTGATACTGCCTTGGAATATGTCTGGGTCACTGATGGGACCGGGGTTCCTGGGCCAAAGCCTCAACACCATTGTCATACAATGGTTGGAACCTAGTTCATCACATGAACTAATATCTACCCAAACTGCCTCTTTGGTAGTATCGTTGATAGCGATGTCACCATCCTTTATCGTCTAGTTTGCCACGGTATCTCAGCTTGGAATTCTTCCAACATACCGTCCCTCTACTGAGGGTAAAGACAATACCTGCGACTGACATTCAGTCATGCTTATCTCCCTGGAAGCTATCCAGTGATTCTCCCCAGGATCGATTGATACCATCTCACCACACCTAGTGAGAATCCTAATATCCATTTAGATCTGTCTCATAGATCCAAAAACCAGGATTTAGGAGGTATCACCTTTATCCTATACGGAGAATCCTTGTGATAAGCGGAGATTGACCGAGCGTAGCATAGGAAACTCCTTCCCTATCAATAGTATGTCATCCATGTACTCTACGAGGATCACCACCATACTCCCTACTACCTTTTTGTATATACAAGGTTCATCTACCATTTTGATGAAGTCAAACTCTTTGACTACTATATCAAAACATATGTTCCAACTCCGCGATGCCTGCTCTATCGCATAAAGCATCTTGCACACGTTTCCGCTGCTCCCACTGTCTACGAAGCTCTCTGGCTGTGTACTTATAGACGCACTCTTCTAAATCAATATTTAGAAAAGCAGTCATGACAACCAACCACCAGATATCGCAGTCATGGTATACAGCAATGGTAAGTAGGATCCGGATGGACTTAAGCATAGCCATTGGAAAAGGTTTCATCATTATCCATGCTTGGTCGATGACGAAAACCATTAACAATTCTAGCTTTGAAAGTCTCAACTTTTCAATCTACACCAAGTAATCTTCTTAAGATATACTTGCTCCTGATGAGGACTTAACCCTTCAGATATAGCAACCAAAGTCCATACTATGTTGGTGTACATGGATTCCATCTCAGATCGCTAAGCATCTAGCCATTCTTACAGAGTCCCTACTCTCGATGGCCTGCTCGAAACTAGTTGGGTCATCATCTCATGATGCATTCCTTGCTCCCACTGTCATCGAGAAACCGAAGTATCTATCAGGCGGATGAGGAACCCTACCAGATCTGCGGAGAGGCTGAGAATCATCGGGGACTATAGAATCCTTTGGTTCTGTCAAATCATCAGCTGTAGTTTGTATAGCTGGAAATCCTTCGAGTTCTACAGAACTGACCTTGCTTCGATCTTGTCCGGATTTTGCTTTTGACATAGGCCGGATAACCCCAAATCTTAACTTTCTTAAGAGATGGGCTCTTCCCATACCTTATCTCATATGGAGTGGTAGGCACTGATTTGATTCGAACCCAATTTAATAGGTATGCAGCTTCTCAAGTGCATAACCCCCAAAAAGAAACAGGTAACTCAGTAATACTCATTATAGAACACACCATATCTAATATGGTGGGATTGCTCCGCCCCGATACACCGTTGTGCTGTGGTGTATTCAGAGGAGTAATACAGAGAGAGAATCTCATTCTTCTTTAGAATAGTCCAGGAATTCTATGCACAAGTATTCTCCTCCCTGATCTCATCATAGGACATAATACTTATACCCGTTTTGGTTCTCTACTTCTATCTTTTATTCTTTGAATTTCTCAAAACCTTCAGACATGTGTTTCAAGAGGAACATGTGTCCGAATCTAGAGAGATCATCAATGAATGTAATGAAGTACAAAGAACCAGTCCTGGCATATGTAGACTGGGGACCCTCATACATCACTATGTATCAGTCCTAAGAGTTCACTAACTCTTTCTCTGTTTTCAGTAAACGGAGCTATGGTCATCTTATCTTTGTGACATGACTGGCAAGTTTCACAAGATGTAAATTCAAACTGATTTAAATATGCATCTAAATGTAACTTAGCTAGTCGGGTCGCATTGATATGACCTAGTCTACAAAGCCTCAAGAAGGATCCGTTCATTTCTGAACTCTTCCTCTTGTGTGTGTTCTTTATACTAAGAACTGTAGTTTGATTTAGAACGTCAATGCTTTTGGATAACGTACCTGAACCGATCAACTCTTGATATAAGAAATGTTTAAAACATTATCCAACAATACAAAATTATATCCTTTCTTTAGTAAATAAAGAGACTGATATGATGTTGTATATCAGGTTCGGTATCTAATAACATTCGTTCAGAATCAATGTATTCTTATAATATAGGGTGATAGTGACCAACAGACTTGGCTGCAACACTTGCACCGTTTCTATCTCATGAAACATATCACCCGTTCTCAGTTCTCTACCTATCTGTAGCACATGTAACAGATTACATATGCGGGATCCTGATCCGGTATCACATACCCAGGACATAAAGGATACTGAGAAACAGTTCTATGTAATGAACACACCCGAAGAAGATGCATCAGCATGCACTTTCTTCGTTTGGGCGGCATGGGAATCCTGGTATTCCCCAATTTCCTGCTCAGTTTTATAACAATTATAAGTTGGAGCGGGACCAACGTTCCCCAGCTCAGTATAACTGTAGGGTTCCTATGCACCCTAATGAGGTCTCACAAGGCATCAACCATGCCAATTTCAAAATTTACGGTGCCGAGAAACCCTAAACTACGGATCGTTGGCTAGATGTTTAGGCGAAAAAGAAACTAGTTAACAGCTTAACTAAAGTTTAAACGGAAATACAACCTTTGTAGATCCGGTGCTCCACCTCCAAAGCTCCGCAACGAAGTCCCCTCGCTGTCCAAATGAATTCCCGGGCTCTAGCGTCGGCTTCGTCGGAGAAATGGCGAGCTAGGTCGTCGATGTCCATGCCGAAGATGATCTACGTCGAGGCATCGCTAGATCAAGCTCCAACTTCATCAAGTCAAGAAACTTGTGAAGAAAACACACTCTACTACTTGGCAAGAGGTAGAGGATGAAGAAATAGGAAGTGGGTACACTTTAGAATTGGATTTCTCACTTTATTTCATCAATCACCATTGATGAAGAAAGGTTTTCTTCAATGAAGAAGATGAAGAAGAAGAAGAAAGTCTTATGATAAGTTAATTTCTATTGAAAAGAAAATCAATACTTATCATATAATGAACCATGGTCAAGTGTAGAGATTAAACTAGGGTTAATGGAGTGGTTAGGGTTAAGCATGAGACAAAATGGTCACTTTGGTCAAAGCTTCATGAAGCTTCAACTAGAAAACAAACAAAGCCACCATTTTCCTTTATGCTTTTCATTTTTCCAAAAAGAATAAATAAATAAATAAAGGAATAAGAAAATGAAAACCCTAACCAATCTAAAACCATGGTTTAATCTTCACACAAATCCTAGTAAGCATGTATCATCAAACATGATACAAACTTGTGTACAAAAGTATATCATATATACAATGTGCACAACCCAAGTGAGAAAATCCATTTAAAGTGAACCAATACTAGTTAATGCAAAATAATATATCAAATATATAATTATACATTAAATCATTAAATCAACACTTGATTTAACGATCCGGTCATATCGCATATAACCGACTAGTATCCTATGTATCGGTTTATCGAATCAATGCTTGAATCGATAACTAGGTTATATCGCATACAACCAGTCGACACATTCATCGCGAGAATAGAATACGGTATCACATACACGCATTATTCTCGGTCCCGCACATATCTCATATGCGCTCCTATTTCGTTTCGCTTGAGCCAGGAAACCTCTGTGTAGGATGTTAGTTATATGTATGCCCTAGAGGCCATTACTGTACATAGGATGTATATTGTAGTGGATGCTGGGACGTATATAGGGAGGACTTTCTTGCTCGACATGATAGTATGCTATCTGGTTGAACTTTACCTTAACGTGTATACTGATTGTCTCTCTGTTACATGTTGGTAAAGCCCTTAGGATGTGTGCTTGACTACCTGGACTATGATGCGGATCATACTAGTGGGGACATGGTAGTCCATAAGTACATCCTTCACAGTCCCTAGTCGTTGGTATATCGAGACGGGGCATCGATATACCATAGTAGACTAGCGTATACCTTCTCGACCCATACAGATGGGCGATGGATGATCCCATATCCATTGGTGTTTGACATCAGAGATGATATATGGGTGCTCAGTAGAGACTGTATACACTGGACGGACTCGCCGAGAACTCCCAGATGGTATTATACCTCACGTCAGATGGCAGTTCTCTGGTGACACTGGTACAGAGTAGTCTGTTAACCCGAGATCGCCATAGAGTCTTGTGTGGTTCCCACTGTGCTTTGATTTCCATCTTACCACGTCCAAGAGGGCGTGCAAAACGGTGGTTTTTGGGTACAGTCCCGAGTCACATGGAGGCAATGAGCGATAGGAGGGGATTCGTCTCTCCCGGTATAGGGAGTTGATGTTGCGCTGTGTTCGATTGGCTATAACAGGAAATCCCTGGCCAGGGTTGCTGAGATTTACTGGTAAGTGTTACCAGTATTATCTCGAATTGTTATAGACCTCATATCGACACGACTTATTGAGCTATTGGGGTCTGACGTTTACCACCCCTAGGCGAGATATGCGACATATCAGACGAACAGACCGGACTGTACGGTAGTGTTACTGGTTGGATTCACTGGAGTGTGAGCGGGCTTGCTCGTCGATCTTCAGATCGCTCAATACCTGGGTGGCCGTTACGTTTAGCAGACCGCTTGCGGCTTGTGGGTGCTTGATATGATCATCACCTGCTGCCGGCGTATTGACGAGTCTTTAGAGTCCTACACAGAGGTTTCCTGGTTCAAGCGAAACGAAATAGGAGCGCATATGAGATATGTGCTGGACCGAGAATAATACCAGTATGTGATACTGTATTCGATTCTCGCGATGTGACATTGATCGGTTATATGCGATATAGCCGAGTTATCGGATCAAGTGTTGATTCGATAAGTTGTTACTGATGATACCAGTTGGTTATGTGCGACATGACCGGATCATTGAATCAAGTGTTGATTTAATGATTTAATGCATAATTATATATTTGATATATTACTTTGCATTAACTAGTATCGGTTCACTTTAAAATGGATTTTCTCACTCGGGTGTGCGCATTGTATATGCGATATATTTTTGTGCACTTGTTTGTATCATGTTTGATGATACATGTTTACATGGTTAAGTGTAAAGAGTTAAACCATGGTTAAACTTATGATTAGGGTTTTATTTCCTTTTCTCTTTTCCTTTATCTATTTATTCATTTAGGAAAATAGATGGAAAAAGGAGAAAAAGAATGGTGGCTTTTTTTGTTGTTTAGTGGAAGCTTCATGATACAAACCCTAACCATTCATCTAACTTGAGTTAACTCTCTACAATTAACCATGGTCTTGTTATGATAAGGTTGGATTATTCATTTCATTTTAAATAATCTTATCATAATAATTATCATCTTCTTGCTTTCTTCTTCTTCTTCATTTCAAGAAGAAAAGCTTGACTACATCAATGGTGGATTGATGAAATGAGTGAGAAATCCAATTCTAAAGTCTACCCACTTCCTATTTCTTCATCCTCTACCTCTTGCCAAGTAGTAGAGTGTGTTTCCTTCACAAGTCATCATGGTTTGGTGAAGGTGGAGCTTGATCTTGCGATGCCTCGACGTAGATCATCTTCGGCATGGACATCGACGACCTAGCTCGCTTATTCTCCGATGAAGTCGACGCTAGAGCCCGGATTCTTTTTGGACAGCGGAGAGGACTTCATTGCGGAGCTATCGAGGTGGAGAACCGGATCTACAAAGGTTGTATTTCCGCATCTCTTAGTTAAGTGTTAACTAGATTGTTTTTCGCCTAGTTTTCTAGCAAACGATCCGTAGTCGGGTTTCTCGGCACCGTTAAAATTTGAAATTGGCATGTTCGATGCCTTGTGAGACCTTACTAGTGTGCCTAGGAACCCTACAGTAGTATCAGAGCCTAGCTAGAGCCTTAGGCGAAGTCTAGACGGATTTTGAATTCCGAACGAACCCGAAACCCTATTACAAATTGCTCTCTGGACTTTTTCCGAAAATGCGGATTTTTGTGTATTAAAAATGCCTAAAAAATTCAATAAATAATTATAAGAATTACTGTGCAAACTCAGGCGAAAGAATCATCTAAACGGCGGCGGAACCGCGGCAGAAGCCCAGCTTCTGCGGCGGTTCCGCGGTCCCCTGGTGACGTCATCACATCTTTTCTGCACAGTAATTCCTATTTAATTATTCTGGATTTTCTGGGAATATTTAAAATTTATTCCAGAGTTGAATGTTCTGGGTTGTTTTGGGGATTCGATTGTTCGATCGGATTATCAGATTTTGTCTATGTGGCTTTCCGGATAATTTTTAGAATATGTTAAAAAGTTCGACCGGATATAAATACCCAACTTTTCCCCTGTCGGGAAATTTCCAAGTGTTGGATCTTTCCGTAGTTTAACGACGTTCTAAGTAGTGCAAGTAACGCGATGGACCCTCTAGAAGACAACAAACCTTAACTCGATTATGTGACCGTCTTGAACTGCCCTTTGAACCTTCGGGTTTGGGGCAGTACGGCGTGCCACATGTGAGGCGTTGGCTTGACCCTTCTACGGCTGGACCGTTGGTACTGAGGCACGAACTGAATGTTGTTAGACTTATTTCATGTGTTGATCTGTATTGGGAAAACTTGGGTGTTCGATTGTTCGATCGGAAAGTTTAACATTTTCTAATTATCTGGAATTTGATACAATAATTGGAATTCACAAAGAGTTATGAGATAACTAAATGAATGTTATAAACATAGCAGTTTAGTCTCACTTGATCGGTTGCCACGGAATTTTGATGTGATCAAAAGTCCGTCGCAATCACGTAGGGTACGCGGATACTCGCCGGGTAAACTTAATAGACAGCCTCACTCCATAGCCCCGACCAAGTGACTGTAGGAGAACCCCGTCGCCGAAAGCATCCGTTAGGGTGCTCGCGGCAGCGGTGTTCCGCCTTGGTGCACTTCGTCGACGGTATCGGGGGTGCGGCCGCCTACTAAAGTTTGCGACGAGCATTCGATCAGGCTGTCGGGAATCCTGTTGAATTGCCCGACTTGATATTGAAAAGAATTTTCGATAATGAGACTAAAATGCGGGGTTTATAATTGTTAGGCATGCGATGTCTAAGTAATTCATTTGATTAGGCATGCGATGTCTATGCAGCTTGTGGATTCCAACTGTTGTAGTTTTACACTTTCTTTTCTGTGACCGTAAGTGTAATATGTGATATCGCCGGTTTCGTTGCTATATGTCAACGACAATTGGGATGCGCATATTTACTTACGTTGATGACATGTGATGTTATGTGTTGCTGGATATGTTATATTGGATCGTCGTGTTTGAATAGCCGGGGGTTTTTATGTGAGATGAGTGTTTTTCATTTTCATTCATGTAAAAACTTGTATATAATATTCTTTTATTGGGGCACTTCCAAGTTGCGGAAGTTGTCACCGTTGTTGTATATTATTTACTTTTCTGCACTAGGATAGACCCAAGGAGGGGAGCACAAGTAACCGGGTTCTGGGGTCCAGTGGGAGACCAAGTCGAGGAGTCGAGTCCGGGTCTCCTAACCCTAGAATTGGTAGGATTGCTTACCGCTCTCGTAGGGGTCTTGGGGTGTGGGATTGGCTATTCATCACGACCGTGGAATCCGTGTTTTATACTGGCTCGTATTGAAAACACGGACGTCCTAGTATATCCAATATTTCATATGTTTCATCTGTTGTGATTTATCTGTGATTAGATCATGTGATGTTCTGTGACAGATACTGTATATAGTATATATGATATATTATATAGACGTTACTTATGTTTTACACCCGCGCTAGCCCTGCCCCGCTCTGCCGTTAGTTACCTAACCTAACGGTGCACGAGGGGACATCGAGGCGAATGCGGATGGCATAAGTGTACGTCGTATTTATCTGTAATGTTTAGGTACTTAAATGATGGGACTTCATTAATGTGATTAATGAAATAAAAGAAACCTAAGATGTTGTAGAATCGAATTTCAAAATAAAACAGGTAGCTACAGTTCTTGCTTTGCACAGCGGTATATGAGATATATCCTGCACCTTATTCGATGAGGAAAGGACCGAGATCCCTTCACCGGGAGTGACTCCTTTAGCAATAATTGGCAGATACTACACACTCGGTTTGTCTTTTGATTGCTTTTAAGTGTTTTTGCTTTACACAGTGATATATATGATATATCCCGCACCTCATTCGACGAGGAAAGGACCGACGATCCCTTCACCGGGAGTGACTCCTTTAGCAAAACTAGAAAAGCCTCAAAAGCACTCCATTTAAAAATCATTTGATTCTACAACGATATCAAGTTCATTACGCAATAGGTTTTCAGAAAACCTGTCGTAGCCCTCCGTCATTTCAGATATGTACTAGTTAGTATTCGTGCTGCGGTAGTTTGGCATTCGTCAAGGCGTTGTGTACGGTAGCTAACTAGTATTTATCTGCTTGAGCATATGATGCGATTGGATTAGGGTATTTGTACGGCGTTGTTTGGCATTCGTCAAGGGTCGTGCGGGTGGGTGTAATTCGATCAAGAAATGTACGGGTTGAACTTGACTAGTGGACTATGGGTTGTTTGGCATTCGTCAAGGTCATAGCGAGCTAGGGGCAAAATATTATCGGGAATTTCAAGTGTTGAAATTTGCAATGCGATTGCATACCTTCTATGAGATAGTTGGATCCCGATACCCGCTGAGAGTAAGAGTTACTCCTGGGAGAGTTTTATACATTACAATTAGCCGATCAAGTAGGTGTCTAGAAAGGTGTTAACGAGGTTACGCCTCTGGGAAAACGAGGTTTACATTAATTAGGTTCGTGCGAAAGCACGGGGGACCTCCTTCAAAGTACCGACACTGGCCTGGCTGAAAGATTGGCGAACTTGTAGTGTGTAATTAATCCCGGCTAGTCTTTCCTTTTAGGGTTTGAAGGAAGATTTGATAAAAAGCAGTGGGAGCCATCCTGATTAGATAAAATAAAAACCAATCTATTCTTGAAAGAGCGCACGCTGAGTGTTTTCTTCTCTCTCTCTCCAGGTAGCGACCATATCACGCCTTAATCAAGATAATAATACGGATATTTGACCGAACCCGCTTGTTATACTGAGCTGGGGAACGTTGGTCCCGCTCCAACTTATAAATGTTATAAGACAGAGCAGGAAATAGGGGAATACCAGATTTCCCGTGCCGCCCAAACGAAGAAAGTGCATATGATGCATCATCTTCGGGTGTGTTCATTACAGAGAACTGTTTCTCAGTATCCTTTACGTCCTGGGTATGTGATACCAGATCAGGATCCCAGATATGTAATCTGTTACATAGGGCTACAGAAAGGTAGAGAACTGAGAACGGGTGATAAGTTTCATGAGGCAGAAAACGGGGCAAGTGTTGCAGCCAAGTCTGTTGGTCACTGTCACCCTGTATTACCAATATATTGATTCTGAACGAATGTTATTAGATACCGAACCTGATATACAAAATCATATCAGTCTCTTTATTAGTAAAGAAATGATAAAATTTTGTATTGTTGGATAATGTTTTGAACATTTCCTATATCAAAAGTTGATCGGTTCAGGCACGTTATCTAAAAGCATTGATGTTCTAAATCAAACTATAGTTCTTAGTATATGGAACACACACAAGAGGAAGAGTTCAGAAATGAACGAATCCTTCTTGAGGTATTGTAGACTAGGTCAGATCAATGCGACCCGACTGGCTAGAGTTACATAAAGATGCATATTTAAATTAGTTTGAACTTACATCTTGTGAAACTCGCCAGTCATGTCACAAAGATATAATGACACCAGCTCTGTTTATTGGAAACAGAGAAAGAGTTAGTGAACTCTTGGGATGATACATGTTGATGTATGTAGGTCCCCAGTCTACACATGCCAAGACCGGTTCTTTGTACTTCATTACATTTTCTGATGATCTTTCGAGATTCAGACCTATGTTCCTGTTGAAACACAAGTCCGAACCTTTTGAGATATTCACAGAATATAAGTTAGAAGTAGAGAACTAATACGGGTATAAGTATTATGTCCTTTGATGTGATCAGGGAGGAGAATACTTGAGCACGGAATTCCTGGACTATTCTAAAGGAGAATGAGATTCTCTCTCAGCATTACTCCTCCGTATACACCATAGCACGATGGTATATCGGGGCAGAGCAATCACACCCTATATGATAAGGTGTGCTCTATGATGAGTACTACTGAGTTACCTGTTTCCTTATTAGGAGTTATGCACTTGAGAAGCTGCATACCTATTGAATAGGGTTCAAATCAAATCAGTTGCCTACCACTTCATATTTGATATGATAAGGGAAGAGCCCATCTCTTAAGTTAGTTAAGATTTGGGGTTGTTCGGCCTATGTCTAAAAGCAAATTCCGGACAAGCTCGAGGCAAGATCTGTTATGTAGAACTGGAAAGGTTCCAGCTATACAAACAACAGCACATGATTCGATAGAACCAAAGGATTCAGTAGATTCCAACGAACCTCAGCCTCTCCGCCGATCTAGTAGGGTTCCTCACCCACCTGAGAGATACTTCGGTTTCTCTATGACAGTAGGAGCGAGGATTACATCATGAGATGATGACCCAACTAGTTTCGAGCAGGCCATCGAGAGTAAGACTCTGTAAGAATGGCTGGATGCTTAGTGATCTGAGATGGAATCCATATACACCAACAAAGTATGGACTTTGGTTGCTATATCTGAAGGGTTAAATCACCATCAGGAGCAAGTATATCTTGAGAAGATTACTAGGTGTAGATGGAAAAGTTGAGACTTTCAAAGCTAGACTTGTTAAAGGTTTGCATCATTGACCAGGTGTGGATCATGAGGAAACCTTTTTCTAAGGAGCTATGCTTAAGTCCATCCAGATCCTACTTGCCACGGCTACATACCATGACTACGATCTCTGGTGGTTGGGTGTCTTGACTGCTTTTCTAAATGATGATTTGGAAAAGAGCGTCTATAAGTACACAGCCAGAGGGCTTCGTAGACAGTGGGAGCAGCGGAAACGTGTGCAAGATATTTTATAGGATAAAGCAGGCATCATGGAGTTGGAACATCTGTTTTGATGGATAAGTCAAAGAGTTTGACATCATCAAAATGGTAGATGAACCTTGTATAAACAAAAAGGTAGTAGGGAGTATGGTGGTGATCCTCGTAGAGTACGTGGATGACATACTCTTGATGGGGAACGAGTTTCCTATGCTACGCTCGATCAATCTCCGCTTATCACAATGATTCTCCACATAGGATCAAAGTGATACCTCCTAAATCCTGTGTTTTTGGATCTATGAGATAGATCTAATTGGATGTTAGGCTTCTCACTAGTAGTAGTGAGATGGTATCAATCGATCCTGGGGAGAATCACTGGAAGGGTTCCAGGGTGATAAAGACGACTGAATGTCAGTCGCAGGCATTGTCTTTACCCTCAGTAAAGGGACGGTATGTTGGAAGAGTTCCAAGCTAGATACCGTGACATACTAGACGATAAAGGCAGGATACATCGCTACTTAAGATGCTACCAAAGAGGATGTTTGGGTGTATACTACGTTCCAACCATTGTGAGACAATGGAGTTGTGGCTTATGCCAAGGAACGTCCGTCCCATCAGTGATCCAGACATATTCTAAGGCAGTGTCACCTGATCATGGAGATGGTTGATCTCCAAGGGATCGAGGTTAGGAGAGTAGACTCAGAGGACAAACACAGCGGATCCACTCACGAAAGGCCTTTTCCCAAAGAGAGACTTTTATGGGATGGTTGAGTATGAGATACTGCAACCACTGCTATCAGATGGCCCTAGTGCAAGTGGGAGATTGTTAGTTATATGTATGCCCTAGAGGCCATTACTGTACATAGGATGTATATTGTAGTGGATGCTGGGACGTATATAGGGAGGACTTTCTTGCTCGACATGATAGTATGCTATCTGGTTGAACTTTACCTTAACGTGTATACTGATTGTCTCTCTGTTACATGTTGGTAAAGCCCTTAGGATGTGTGCTTGACTACCTGGACTATGATGCGGATCATACTAGTGGGGACATGGTAGTCCATAAGTACATCCTTCACAGTCCCTAGTCGTTGGTATATCGAGACGGGGCATCGATATACCAGAGTAGACTAGCGTATACCTTCTCGACCCATACAGATGGGCGATGGATGATCCCATATCCATTGGTGTTTGACATCAGAGATGATATACGGGTGCTCAGTAGAGACTGGGTACACTGGACGGACTCGCCGAGAACTCCCAGATGGTATTATACCTCACGTCAGATGGCAGTTCTCTGGTGACACTGGTACAGAGTAGTCTGTTAACCCGAGATCGCCATAGAGTCTTGTGTGGTTCCCACTGTGCTTTGATTTCCATCTTACCACGTCCAAGAGGGCATGCAAAACGGTGGTTTTTGGGTACAGTCCCGAGTCACATGGAGGCAATGAGCGATAGGAGGGGATTCGTCTCTCCCGGTATAGGGAGTTGATGTTGCGCTGTGTTCGATTGGCTATAACAGGAAATCCCTGGCCAGGGTTGCTGAGATTTACTGGTAAGTGTTACCAGTAGTATCTCGAATTGTTATAGACCTCATATCGACACGACTTATTGAGCTATTGGGGTCTGACGTTTACCACCCCTAGGAGAGATATGCGACATATCAGACGAACAGACCGGACTGTACGGTAGTGTTACTGGTTGGATTCACTGGAGTGTGAGCGGGCTTGCTCGTCGATCTTCAGATCGCTCAATACCCGGGTGGCCGTTACGTTTAGCAGACCGCTTGCGGCTTATGGGTGCTTGATATGATCATCACCTGCTGCCGGCGTATTGACGAGTCTTTAGAGTCCTACACAGAGGTTTCTTGGTTCAAGCGAAATGAAATAGGAGCGCATATGAGATATGTGCGGGACCGAGAATAATACCAGTATGTGATACTGTATTCGATTCTCGCGATGTGACATTGATCGGTTATATGCGATATAGCCGAGTTATCGGATCAAGTGTTGATTCGATAAGTTGTTACTGATGATACCAGTCGGTTATGTGCGACATGACCGGATCATTGAATCAAGTGTTGATTTAATGATTTAATGCATAATTATATATTTGATAGATTACTTTGCATTAACTAGTATCGGTTCACTTTAAAATGGATTTTCTCACTCGGGTGTGCGCATTGTATATGTGATATATTTTTGTGCACTTGTTTGTATCATGTTTGATGATACATGTTTACATGGTTAAGTGTAAAGAGTTAAACCATGGTTAAACTTATGATTAGGGTTTTATTTCCTTTTCTCTTTTCCTTTATCTATTTATTCATTTAGGAAAATAGATGGAAAAAGGAGAAAAAGAATGGTGGCTTTTTTTGTTGTTTAGTGGAAGCTTCATGATACAAACCCTAACCATTCATCTAACTTGAGTTAACTCTCTACAATTAACCATGGTCTTGTTATGATAAGGTTGGATTATTCATTTCATTTTAAATAATCTTATCATAATAATTATCATCTTCGTGCTTTCTTCTTCTTCTTCATTTCAAGAAGAAAAGCTTGACTACATCAATGGTGGATTGATGAAATGAGTGAGAAATCCAATTCTAAAGTCTACCCACTTCCTATTTCTTCATCCTCTACCTCTTGCCAAGTAGTAGAGTGTGTTTCCTTCACAAGTCATCATGGTTTGGTGAAGGTGGAGCTTGATCTAGCGATGCCTCGATGTAGATCATCTTCGGCATGGACATCGACGACCTAGCTCGCTTATTCTCTGATGAAGTCGACGCTAGAGCCCGGATTCTTTTTGGACAGCGGAGAGGACTTCGTTACGGAGCTATGGAGGTGGAGAACCAGATCTACAAAGGTTGTATTTCCGCATCACTTAGTTAAGTGTTAACTAGATTGTTTTTCGCCTAGTTTTCTAGCAAACGATCCGTAGTCGGGTTTCTCGGCACCGTTAAAATTTGAAATTGGCATGTTCGATGCCTTGTGAGACCTTACTAGTGTGCCTAGGAACCCTACATAGTACTCTAAAGACTCGTCAATATGCCGGCAGCTGATGATGATCATATCAAGCATCCACAAGTCGCAAGCGGTCTGCTAAACGTAATGGCCACCCGGGTATTGAGCGATCAGAAGATCGACGAGCAAGCCCTCTCACACTCCAGTGAATCCAACCAGTAACACTACCGTACAGTCCGGTCTGTTTGTCTGATATGTCGCATATCTCGCCTAGGGGTGGTAAACGTCAGACCCCAATAGCTCGATAATTCGTGTCGATATGAGGTCTGTAACAATTCGAGAAACTACTGGTAACACTTACCAGTAAATCTCAGCAACCCTGGCCAGGGATTTCCTGTTATAACCAATCAAACACAGCGCAACATCAACTCCCTATACCGGGAGAGACGAATCCCCTCCTATCGCTCATTGCCTCCATGTGACTCGGGACTGTACCTAAAAACCACCGTTTTGCACGCCCTCTTGGACGTGGTAAGGTGGAAATCAAAGCACAGTGGGAACCACACAAGACTCTATGACGATCTCGGGTCAACAGACTACTCTGTACCAGTGTTACCAGAGAACTGCCATCTGACGTGAGGTATAATACCATCTGGGAGTTCTCGGCGAGTCCGTCCAGTGTACCCAGTCTCCACTGAGCACCCGTATATCATCTCTGATGTCAAACACCAATGGATATGGGATCATCCATCGCCCATCTGTATGGGTCGAGAAGGTATACGCTAGTCTACTCTGGTATATCGATGCCCCGTCTCGATATACCCACGACTAGGGACCTTGAAGGATGTACTTATGGACTACCATGTCCCCACTAGTATGATCCGCATCATAGTCCAGGTAGTCAAGTAACCATCCTAAGTGCTTTACCAACATGTAACAGAGAGACAATCAGTGTGCACGTTAAGGTAAAGAGTAACCAGATAGCATACTATCATGTCGAGCAAGAAAGTCCTCCCTATATATGTCCCAGCATCCACTACAATATACATCCTATGTATAGCAATGGCCTCTAGGGCATACATATAACTAACAATCTCCCACTTGCACTAGGGCCATCTGATAGCAGTGGTTGTAGTATCTCATACTCAACCATCCCATAAAAATCTCTCTCTGGGAACAGGCCTTTGTGAGTGGATCCGCTGTGTTCTCCTCTGATTCTACTCTCCAAAACTCGATCTCCTTGGAAATCAACCATCTCCATGATCAGGTGATACTGCCTTAGAATATGTCTGGATCACTGATGGGACCGTCGTTCCTTGGCATAAGCCAAAACTCCATTGTCTCACAATGGTAGGAACGTAGTTCATCTCATGAACCAATATACACCCAAACAGCCTCTTTGGTAGCATCTTAAGTAGCGATTTATCCGGCCTTAATCGTCTAGTATGCCACAGTATCTAGCTTGGAACTCTTCCAACATACCGTCCCTTTACTGAGGGTAAAGACAAGGCCTGTGACTGACTTTCAGTCGTCCTTATCACCCTGGAACCCTTCCAGTGATTCTCCCCAGGATCGGTTGATAACATCTCACTACAACTAGTGAGAATCCTAACATCCATTTAGATCTATCTCATAAATCCAAAACCCAGGATTTAGGAGGTATCACTTTGATCCTATATGGAGAATCATTGTGATAAGCGGAGATTGACCGAGCATAGCATAGGAAACTCCTTCCCTATCAAGAGCATGTCATCCACGTGCTCTACGAGGATCGTCACTATACTCCCTACTACCTTTTTGTATATACAAGGTTCATCTACCATTTTGATGATGTCAAACTGTTTGACTACCACATCAAAATAGACGTTCCAACTCCGCGATGCCTGCTTTATCCTATAAAACATCTTGCACACGTTTCCGCTGCTCCCACTGTCTACGAGGCCCTCTGGCTGTGTACTTATAGACTCCCTCTTCTAAAACATCATTTAGAAAAGTAGTCATGGCACCCAACCGCCAGATATCGTAGTCATGGTATGTAGCCGTGGCAAGTAGGATCTGGATGGACATAAGCACAGACACTTGAAAAGGTTTCATCATTGTCCACGCCTGGTCGATGACGAAAACCTTTAACAAGTCTAGCTTTGAAAGTCTCAACTTTTCCATCTACACCAAGTAATCTTCTCAAGATATACTTGCTCCTGATGGGGATTTAACCCTTCAGATATAGCAACCAAAGTCCATACTTTGTTGGTGTATAAGGATTCCATCTCAGATCGCTAAGCATCCAGCCATTCTTATAGAGTCTCACTCCTGATGGCCAGCTCGAAACTAGTTGGGTCATCATCTCATGATGCAATCCTCGCTCCCACTGTCATAGAGAAACAGAAGTATCTCTCCGGTGGGTGAGAAACCCTACTAGATCGGCGGAGAGGCTGAGGTTCGTTGGAATCTACTGAATCCTTTGGTTCTATCAAAAAATCAGCTGCAGTTTGTATGGCTGGAACATTTCCAGTTCTACATAACAGTCCTTGCCTCGAGCTTGTCCGATATTTTGCTTTTAGACATAGGCCGGACAACCCCAAATCTTAACTAGCTTAAGACATGGGCTCTTACCATACCATATCTCATATGGAGCGGTAGGCAACAGATTTGGTTTGAACCCTATTCAATAGGTATGCAGCTTCTCAAGTGCATAACTCCCAAAAGGAAACAGGTAACTCAGTAGTACTCATCATAGAGCACACCTTATCATATAGGGTGAGATTGCTCCGCCCCGATATACCATCGTGCTATGGTGTATACGGAGGAGTAATGCTGAGAGAGAATCTCATTCTCCTTTAGAAAAGTCCAGGAATTCCATGCACTAGTATTCTCCTCCCTGATCACATCAAAGGACATAATACTTATACCCGTATTAGTTCTCTACTTCTAACTTAAATTCTGTGAATATCTCAAAATGTTCGGACTCAAGTTTCAACAGGAACATAGGTCTGAATCTCGAAAGATCATCAGAGAATGTAATGAAGTACAAAGAACCAGTCTTGGCATGTGTAGACAGGGGACCTACATACAACAACATGTATCATCCCAAGAGTTCACTAACTCTTTCTCTGTTTCCAGTAAACAGAGCTATGGTCATCTTATCTTTGTGACATGACTGGCAAGTTTCATAAGATGTAAATTCAAACTGATTTAAATATGCATCTAAATGTAACTTCAGCTAGTCGGGTCACATTGATATGACCTAGTCTACAATACCTCAAAAAGGATTCGTTCATTTCTGAACTCTTCCTCTTGTGTGTCTTCCGTATACTAAAAACTGTAGTTTGATTTAGAACATCAATGCTTTTAGATAACGTGCCTGAACCGATCAACTTTTGATATAGGAAATGTTCAAAACATTATCCAACAATACAAAATTATATCCTTTCTTTACTAATAAAGAGACTGATATGATTTTGTATATCAGGTTCGGTATCTAATAATATTCATTCAGAATCAATGTATTGGTAATACAGGGTGACAGTGACCAACAGACTTGGCTGCAACTCTTGCCCCGTTTTCTGCCTCATGAAACTTATCACCCGTTCTCAGTTCTCTACCTTTCTGTAGCCCTATGTAACATATTACATATCTGCGATCCTGATCTGGTATCACATACCCAGGACGTAAAGGATACTGAGAAACAGTTCTTTGTAATGAACACACCCGAAGATGATGCATCAGCATGCACTCTCTTCGTTTGGGTGGCACGGGATTTCTGGTATTCCCCAATTTCCTGCTCTGTCTTATAACAATTATAAGTTGGAGCGGGACCAACGTTCCCCAGCTCAGTATAACAAGCGGGTTCGGTCAATATTCCGTATTATTATCTTGATTAAGGCGTGATATGGTCGCTACCAGGAGAGAGAGATAAGAAAACACTCAGCGTGCGCTCTAGCAAGAATAGATTGGTTATTATTTTATCTAACCAGGATGGTTCCCACTGCTTTTTATCAAATATTCCTTCAAAACCTAAAAGGAAAGACTAGCCGGGATTAATTACACACTACAAGTTCGCCAATCTTTCAGCCAGGCCTGTGTCGGTACTTTGAGGGAGGTCCCCCGTGCTTTCGCACGAACCTAATTAATGTAAACCTCGTTTTCCCAGAGGCGTAACTGTAAGTGCACGGCGGCGCCCCGGCCGTCAATCCGACGCCGGAATGCGGAAGCGGTGAATAACTTAAATTTTGCGGACTTAGCAAACCGGCACCACCGCGCACTTTAACCGGATCGAACCATTAACTAGTCTAACTATCTACAAGAATGAAAGGGAAGAGATGTATACCGACGATCCAAGTCCTCCGGTCTTCATCTCCACTCCGATCTCCTCGCGGGATCTCCGTCCGTCTCCTCCTCGTCGGAAAAGGGCACCATATCGCCTTCTTCGTTTACGGGCTCCCACCTCAATGCCGAGGCAACTCGGGCACGAAGCCGGCTACTCGACGTGCCCAAGATATGCTGTAGGAAGTGTAGTGTAGAGGCTACTTGTCTCTTTGGGGTTTGTTGCCTTTGGATGGAGGAATGAGGATTGAACTTTTGGAGGGAAATGAAGCTACCAATTTTTGCAAGGAAATGAGATGAAGAATGAAGCACACAAAAAAAATCTCTCATTTTTCTTCTCCTCCTAATGTGTGGCCGGCCAAGTCATCTAGGAAAATGGTGGAGGGAACAAAATACATATCATGAAGGGAGGTGAGGGTAGGAGAGGTCAAGAGGTGACCACATACAAACAACAACCATACTTCATTTAAAAACCAACCATACCCTTTCAAATCTCATCCTCATTCAATCAAATCACAAAAAGCAAAAGTATGGTGGAAAAGATATGAAAGCTATCATATCAAACAATATGCAAAGAAACCCTCCACAAAATGTTATTTGCGAACTTGCAAATAACCCCCTCCATCGGAAAAGTCCGGCCGGGAAAGAACAAAGGAAAACCGGCCGGAACGGAATGCAAACTGGCAACTCCAGAAAACTGGTCCCGTAATAAATTACAGGAAAAACCCCAATACTGTGCATACACACCCGCATCTGTATTCCGTCCGGATACAAATGCAATGAGACAAAATCTACACTGTACTAAACTAGGACCGGCTTAAACCAAAGCCGGCTAGTAATATCCGTTCGATCCTGATCCGTGCAATACCGCACGTATCTGATCGAACCCTGCCATATTCCTATACGGCTACTAGTACAAACCGTCCGATCCTGATCCGTGCAATACCGCACGTATCTGATCGGACCCTGCCATATCTCCATACGGCCTCTACAGCGTTTCGCCCGAAACCTGAGTAACTGAAAATGTGGTAGACTCTAAAGACTCGTCAATACTATGGCTGTGGATTTAACCACTAGCACGTCAGAGGTATAAGCCAATACGTAACGGGCCACCAGCTATTGACTAAAAGGGACGTCGATGAGCGAACTCATCCTGACACCCTACTGAGCCTGTCAGTGACAATATCCGTGCAGTCCGGTCCGTTCGTCTATGAGTATCGCATGGCGGGCCTAGGGGGTTGGTAAAAGTCAGACCCCCAAAAGCGGTACAAGTCGTGTCGGAGTGTAGCCCAGAACACCCTGAGATACTACTGGAATACCTACCAGTAAATCTCCTTGCCTTGGCCAAGGACTTTGTGTAATGGCTCTCCTAGACACAGCACGACCTCACCCCCAATACCGGGAGAGACGAACCCCTGAAGATACGCTCACTGCCTCCATGTGGCTCGGGACTGTACCCAACTAAAACCTGTTTGCACGACTCCTTTGAGCCGTGGTAGGGTAGTAATCAAAGTACAGTGGGAACTCACACGAGACAAATGACGATCCCCAGGTCGATGAACTAACCTGCACACATGTCACCAGGGAACTGCCATCTGACGTCTGGTATATGACCAACTAGCATGTTCCCGGCGAGTCCTGTCCGGTGTACTCATAACCCAATGAGCACCTGTATACATCTTAGGTGATCCAACAGACACCAGTGGCTTGTGAGACCGGCCACCGCCCCTCGTCGGGGTCTCGACTGTATACACTAGTCTACTAATGGAGTATCGATGCCCAGTCTCGAAACTCCCACGACTAGGGACCTTTTAAGGATAAGCTTATAGACCCCCAGCTCCCACTTATATGATCGCCCTCATACTGCTGGTGGTCAAGCAAGAATCCTAGGGGCTCTATCAACGTGTAATAGCGACGTGTCAGGTCACCTAAAACAGTACACGATGATAAAGGTAAACCAGATAGCATACTATCATCTCGAGTAAGACTGTCCTACCGGGATAGGTCCTCCCTCAATCATCGCAATCACGTACCTGTGATCCAATAATTGACTCTGAGGGCACTACCTCCAACAATCTCCCACTTGCACTCAAGGCTAATTATTGCGATGTCGCATACTCACAGCCCGTGTGATACCGAACACCCAACTCCTCTACTAGTCAGTCTCACAAAGCTCGTTTGCGAAACTATTGCGTTCGAGGAATAGCCTTAGTGAGTGGATCCGCCTTGATGTTTCTTTCTATGTCTCTCTATATCTCATGTTCGCGGAGAAACCCATCTCCCGAAATGAGCAATACCTGTCTTAGAATGTGTCTGGATGTCTGATGGGACATAGCTCATAAATGAACTCCAAATCCAAACTTCTTAGACTGTATCGTCAACTGAACTTAATCAGTATCCTGCGCGCCATGCCTCCCTCAGTATTGCCTTGGACCACCTGTCCAAAATACTGCCCCTCATCAGAAGGAAAACTATAACTCTGACAACCTCCTTGTCGTCCATGTCACCTTGGAAGCCTGGAATGATAACTGTCTCCTGAATGAGGCTGTCGTTATCATATCCCTAGAACATCCACTTATGTTCTAAAACTGCTTCCGACTGTTTCTCCAGGATTGGATTAATGTCAACTTATTGCATCTAGTGCAAGAACAACATCTGGTGTGGTACTTGACATCTCACGATTGACTCAATTGCTTGAGCAAGTGATCTGCCAATCATGCCCGTCCCTCTCCCCTTTAGTCTGTAAGACACGTTTGGAGAGGGTGACTCCATTACCTGCAGGTACACTACCTTGCCAGGAGTCGTCCATCCTAAATACTCTTAGAATGTTGTCAAGTACCCTGATTGGGAAACCACCCAAATCTAGATCTAAGACCATAGATCTAGTAACCAGTATGTCTGATATAAAATCCATTTCTTTTGTGGAGAAACAACTATGTGACGACCAAAGTATAACCGATCGTAGTGTAGGAGTTTCTTTTCCTACTCTGTGTAGGTCATCCAAATACCAGGATATCACACCCTACTACCTTCTTAACAGATCCATCCCCTATTCTGATGAAGTCAAACCCATGACTGTCACGTCAGAAATAGATGATCTATCTCCGCTACATCTGCTCTAGTCTATAAATAGACATAAGCTACCTGTCCACCAATGCTTCCGCTGCTCCCACTGACTACGACAACCCTCTGGCAGAGTCATATAGACGTACACTTCTAAAACTAGTTTAGAATGACGTTATACTCATCCTCCCGCTGGGTCTCGCAGCCTGGAACAACAGCAATGGTAATTGTGGGTAAACAAGAACTTCCCTGTCACCGTCCTTGAGGCTACCGTAGTGCCTCTCGGGTGCCTGAAGTTACCCACCTAATCTGCGGAGTGGCCAATGGAATGTCAATCCAGATTGAATCTTTAGGTTCCTTATCAAATCTTCAGTAATCGTTTGTGGTTCTGGAATTACTTCCAGTTCTACCATACTCCCACTATTGTTTTCTTGAAAAAATCCATTTTTAATAAAATTGTGGCGAGTCTAGAACAATATCGCTATTGTTCATCCAGATGGTAGAAAGTCAACCCTCGTCATAGCCTGGGTCAACCCACAAACAGCCATTACAGAAACGTGCCTAGAGTTGTCCAATATCTGGTTTTAAGCATAAACCGGACAACTCCCCGTACCTTAACATCGTTAAGATATGAACTGTTCTATATCCAATATAGAATCAGAGGCACTGATTTATTTGAACCAGATTCACATCATGCAGCTGTCTCCAGTGCATGTCAACTAAATGGAAGAAGGCCGATCAGCGTTACTCAACTTAGGAATACTTCCAATTATGAGTAACCTGAAAGAGAAGCAAGATCTCTTTATCATTACTATCAACTGAATACCATACACAAGTATCTACATCTTCGATCTCTTTGAAGAATCCCGATACTTGCTATACCTGGTTCTCTACTCTATTCAAATACCAATAACTTCTCCAAATTCGGACCCTGTGTTTCCACGAAATACTTGTCTAAAAACTAGAGAAGTCATAAGTAAACTGAATGTAGTACGAGGACCAACCCCTCTGTCCCGATGGACCCTGGACAACATACAATACTTTGTATAAGTCCCTTGAGTCTGATAACTCATTCACTGTGTGTCGTAGGTCGAAAACTGTACTTATGGTTAAGAAGAATTACACCGCTGTTTAATGCTCCTTACCTAACCATCCACTGATATAGGTAAATGTCGTAGACATAATTTCAGAAAGGTATATCTCACTCTATGAAAATAGACGTACAGATATATCAATTTGAAATTGGTGCATAACAGCGGATATTCAAAACCAAATATTTGCCGACCGGCAAACAGCCCAGGTGATTTCCTCAAATATCACCGATTACAACGAATCCCGATATAATGAGGATAATCACCCAATTTCCAATAACCTACTCCCACTCATCATCTGTAAAACCATACAGATGTGAGAATCATACCTGGTAAATACATACCCTGGAGTAAGTATCTAATCGGGAAATCAGTTTTCTTTTAACAGTACACAGTGAAACTGAAACATTGAAATGTTTCGGTGGGGTATCCCGGTATTCTTAGTAATGCCTCTTCCATTATCCAAATTCACAACTATAACCGTATAATTCTTTGCCACCTCTCCAAATCCCTTCATATGTCTTTAGTCTTTACCTTCTGCACACCCCTTTAGGCCAAATGGTTTTCTTCCTTCCCTACCGTTCGGCACCAGCCTATGGTTTGGAAGAAGACTATCCAATAAGCATAATGGGTGTACTGTCCCAATCCTAGGAACACTCGCAATGAGAGAGGGTGAAGATAAAAGACAACCGAATAAACCTTATTCCTATTTCTCCTGAACCAGAATCCATCCCCGAACTGGAACAAGTTCCATTCGAGTTCGTATATAACCATACGATGGAGTATCCAAATAAACTGTGGATCTTCGTAGTGATACGGAGTGTCCTGGAGAAATACAAAGGTGATGTGGGAGTGGTAACGAAATATTTGGTTTGGTCGTGAATATCTGTTGCAATTTACTTTGCCCTCTTACTAATCCCTTGCTTTGTCTGAACTTAATACCTTCTGCACACCATCGTTATGCTAATTGGTTTTCTTCATTCCCTACCGGTCGGCACCAGCCTAAGGTTTGGAAGAAGACAATCCAATTTGCGTAATAGGTGTACTACCCCTAAACCAAGGAGTACTCGTAACCTGAGAGAGGGTAAAAGGAAAAGACAACTGAATAATCCTATCCGTTTTCTCCAGAACCGGAAACCATCCTCGAATTCCTTCGAGTTCGTATCTAACCATACGATGGTTTTGTCCAATGGAAGTGGACGTTCGCAGTAATACGGGGTGTCCTGGAGAAAAGGGTAAAAGTAGGAGTGGCAATGAGGTCTGCAACTCTGACAATCCAAAAGCCAGTGTTAAGAAGGTTCGGTCAACTTGGTCACTGAGTCAAAGTCTTAGGGTCGGGTCAATGGTCGCTGCCAAAGAGAGAGAGAAAAGAAACACTCAGCGTGCACTCTAACCTAGATCAGAATGGTTACCAATTTATCTAATCTGGAAACCTCCCACTGTACCTCAAATTCTCCTCCAAACCTGAAAGAAGAATTAGTCGGGGTCACCCGAGGAGTAAACCAACTCATCAGTGGGAATCGGGATCCAACTCTCATCGCATGACAACGTGACGGAATCCGCTCACGGTATCACACTCCAGAAGGTATGCGCATATCTGGCAAGTTTCAGTACTTTTGAAACTCCCGATGTGATTTCTGCCCCATGCTCTTATGACCTTGGCGTGAGGTCAAAATATCATAAGTCACATGTCAAGTTCTGCCCATCATTATCCAGGTTAATTTGAATCCACCCGTACATACCCTTGACGTAGGCCAAAATAGTAGTACGACTGTCCCAAACCAACGCATCTATCTATGCAACAGATAAATACCCGGCAGCTACCAAACACTATGCCTTGGCGTGAGGTCAAAATACATAGCTTGAATACTACCGAATATTTAACTGAAATGATGGAGGGCTACGAATGGTTTCTGGCGAAAACCTTTAACGTAATGAACTTGATATCGTTGAAGGAACGGATAGCTTTTTAGAAAATATAGTGACGAAAACCTTTACTAAAGAGGTCACTCCCGGTGAAGGGATCTCGGCTCTTTCCCCGTAGAATGAGGTGCAGGATATTCCAACTGAATACCACGGTGCAAAGCAAAAGTAATCGGCTATAGTGAAGTTAATGCCCTGACGCAAACTTCTGTCCAAGGGGTCACTCCCGGTGAAGGGATCTCGGCCCTTGCCTCGTCGACTGAGGAGCAGGATATTCCAATGAATACCACGATGCAAAACAAAAGTAAACGTCCTTGCAATAACAGCTTTTGAAAAAGTGTTCCAACAACATCAGATTAGGTTTGTTTAACTTGCATTGATCCGAATCAATGCAGTCCCATCAATTGATCACACCACAAAGAACGAAAATATACTGACGTACGTATATGCCATCCGCATTCGCCACTGGGTCCCGTCATCACCCGTTAGGTTAGCTAACTAACGGCAGAGCGGGGACTGGACTAGCGCGGATGAAAAACATATACAACATCTACTAATATATATACCAATATATTATATTTCGCTCAAGGCGTGAAAGAAATGCAACATCACAGAAATGTACAGCATCACAGAAACAATACAGATATCTGGGATCCCCGGGTTTCACAGAGCCGCTGAAACCCGACGTTCCCCTGGTCGTGTGGATAGCCTGTGCAATGAAATCCTAGACCCCTACGGGCGCGGCAAGTCACCCGCCAAAACCTGAAGCGAGGCAGCCCCCTTCAGCGCCGTGAATGGACCACCCAGCACTTCACGGAATCCGGTAACTTGGGCACCCCTCCTGGGTCAACCTGTACCCCCTACGAGTGCGGCGAATAGCCCGCCAATCCTAGAGTGAAGCCCCCTCCGTCTCAATGCCATGAGATGCGGGCTTGTTGCCCTCTAGAACCCGGCTATCCGTGCACCCCTCCGCGGGGCAATCCTAGTACAGAAAGTAAAATATACATACACCGGGTACATCGACTGCAACCAGGTCGTGCCCCAAAATAATAATACAATCAGGCAGTGACGGCAGTCCACATGTCGGACGCTCGCCCCGCAATAACAAATGTACATAATACAACAAAACTGTACTAGCATTGCATCCAGGCTATCCTCCACGACCGATCCGCAACAACACAGCAAATACATAAAACATCAACGTGAAAATCACGTTCGCAAATCCGTCTAACCGAGCTATAGCAGTTAGACTGGATTTACCGATCGAGTGACATTCACGGTCGCAGATATAATGTAAATACTGTGAAAAATGTGTTTAAAATATCCGACCGATCAAATTATAACAAGTGGGCCCCAAAACAATACTGTAGCAGTTACAGAAAATATGGGCCCAATTTTAATATTCCAAAACCCATATTTCAAGCCCAAAAACCCTCTGGAAAAAATTGGTAAAGTGATGTGTACAGTTCACCGCGGAAGAGCGGCGGAATGGTGGTGTATGCGGCGCTTCCGCGCTCTGACAGTGCAATCACATCACCGAAATTTTACAGAGTTCTTATATTTTCTTGTACATCAATATTTGACAACCTGAAAAATTTTTGGAGACTGAAAAATTTCAACAGAAAACTGTCGTGAGCAAATACGGGTTTTTGGACGTTTCGATCGATCGGAACTCAAAAACACATTACACAAAGCTAGACTAAGTTAATGGGGAGGCTCTGATACCACTGTAAGTGCACGGCGGCGCCCCGGCCGTCAATCCGACGCCGGAATGCGGAAGCGGTGAATAACTTAAATTTTGCGGACTTAGCAAACCGGCACCACCGCGCACTTTAACCGGATCGAACCATTAACTAGTCTAACTATCTACAAGAATGAAAGGGAAGAGATGTATACCGACGATCCAAGTCCTCCGGTCTTCATCTCCACTCCGATCTCCTCGCGGGATCTCCGTCCGTCTCCTCCTCGTCGGAAAAGGGCACCACATCGCCTTCTTCGTTTACGGGCTCCCACCTCAATGCCGAGGCAACTCGGGCACGAAGCCGGCTACTCGACGTGCCCAAGATATGCTGTAGGAAGTGTAGTGTAGAGGCTACTTGTCTCTTTGGGGTTTGTTGCCTTTGGATGGAGGAATGAGGATTGAACTTTTGGAGGGAAATGAAGCTACCAATTTTTGCAAGGAAATGAGATGAAGAATGAAGCACACAAAAAAAATCTCTCATTTTTCTTCTCCTCCTAATGTGTGGCCGGCCAAGTCATCTAGGAAAATGGTGGAGGGAACAAAATACATATCATGAAGGGAGGTGAGGGTAGGAGAGGTCAAGAGGTGACCACATACAAACAACAACCATACTTCATTTAAAAACCAACCATACCCTTTCAAATCTCATCCTCATTCAATCAAATCACAAAAAGCAAAAGTATGGTGGAAAAGATATGAAAGCTATCATATCAAACAATATGCAAAGAAACCCTCCACAAAATGTTATTTGCGAACTTGCAAATAACCCCCTCCATCGGAAAAGTCCGGCCGGGAAAGAACAAAGGAAAACCGGCCGGAACGGAATGCAAACTGGCAACTCCAGAAAACTGGTCCCGTAATAAATTACAGGAAAAACCCCAATACTGTGCATACACACCCGCATCTGTATTCCGTCCGGATACAAATGCAATGAGACAAAATCTACACTGTACTAAACTAGGACCGGCTTAAACCAAAGCCGGCTAGTAATATCCGTTCGATCCTGATCCGTGCAATACCGCACGTATCTGATCGAACCCTGCCATATTCCTATACGGCTACTAGTACAAACCGTCCGATCCTGATCCGTGCAATACCGCACGTATCTGATCGGACCCTGCCATATCTCCATACGGCCTCTACAGCGTTTCGCCCGAAACCTGAGTAACTGAAAATGTGGTAGACTCTAAAGACTCGTCAATACTATGGCTGTGGATTTAACCACTAGCACGTCAGAGGTATAAGCCAATACGTAACGGGCCACCAGCTATTGACTAAAAGGGACGTCGATGAGCGAACTCATCCTGACACCCTACTGAGCCTGTCAGTGACAATATCCGTGCAGTCCGGTCCGTTCGTCTATGAGTATCGCATGGCGGGCCTAGGGGGTTGGTAAAAGTCAGACCCCCAAAAGCGGTACAAGTCGTGTCGGAGTGTAGCCCAGAACACCCTGAGATACTACTGGAATACCTACCAGTAAATCTCCTTGCCTTGGCAAAGGACTTTGTGTAATGGCTCTCCTAGACACAGCACGACCTCACCCCCAATACCGGGAGAGACGAACCCCTGAAGATACGCTCACTGCCTCCATGTGGCTCGGGACTGTACCCAACTAAAACCTGTTTGCACGACTCCTTTGAGCCGTGGTAGGGTAGTAATCAAAGTACAGTGGGAACTCACACGAGACAAATGACGATCCCCAGGTCGATGAACTAACCTGCACACATGTCACCAGGGAACTGCCATCTGACGTCTGGTATATGACCAACTAGCATGTTCCCGGCGAGTCCTGTCCGGTGTACTCATAACCCAATGAGCACCTGTATACATCTTAGGTGATCCAACAGACACCAGTGGCTTGTGAGACCGGCCACCGCCCCTCGTCGGGGTCTCGACTGTATACACTAGTCTACTAATGGAGTATCGATGCCCAGTCTCGAAACTCCCACGACTAGGGACCTTTTAAGGATAAGCTTATAGACCCCCAGCTCTCACTTATATGATCGCCCTCATACTGCTGGTGGTCAAGCAAGAATCCTAGGGGCTCTATCAACGTGTAATAGCGACGTGTCAGGTCACCTAAAACAGTACACGATGATAAAGGTAAACCAGATAGCATACTATCATCTCGAGTAAGACTGTCCTACCGGGATAGGTCCTCCCTCAATCATCGCAATCACGTACCTGTGATCCAATAATTGACTCTGAGGGCACTATCTCCAACAGTAACCTCGTTAACACCTTTCTAGACACCTACTTGATCGGCTAATTGTAATGTATAAAACTCTCCCAGGAGTAACTCTTACTCGCTGCGGGTATCGGGATCCAACTATCTCATAGAAGGTATGCAATCTCATTGCAAATTTCAACACTTGAAATTCCCGATAACATTTTGCCCCGAACGATCTATGACCTTGACAAGGTCAACAAACCATAGACCGCAAGTCAAGTTCAACCCGTCATTTCTTGATTGAATAAAACCCACCCGCACGACCCTTGACAAGGTCAACAAGGCCGCACGACTATCCTAACCCAATCTGCATCATATGCATAAGCAGATAAATACTGGTTAGCTACCGCACACTGCGCCTTGACAAGGTCAACAAACGCAGCACGAATACTAAACAGGATTTATCTGAAATGACGGAGGGCTACGACAGGTTTTTCTGAAAACCTATTGCGTAATGAACTTGATATCGTTGCAGAATCAAATGATTTTAAAATGGAGTGCTTTTGAGGCTTTTCTAGTTTTGCTAAAGGAGTCACTCCCGGTGAAAGGATCGTCGGTCGTTTCCTCGTCGAATGAGGTGCGGGATATATCATATATATCACTGTGCAAAGCAAAAACTCTTAAAAGCAATCAAAAGACAAACCGAGTGTGTAGCATCTGCCAGTTATTGCTAAAGGAGTCACTCCCGGTGAAGGGATCTCGGTCCTTTCCTCATCGAATAAGGTGCAGGATATATCACATATACCTCTGTGCAAAGCAAGAACTGTAGCTACCTGTTTTAATTTTGAAATTCGATTCTACAACATCTTAGGTTTCTTTTATTTCATTAATCACATTAATTAAGTCCCATCATTTAAGTACCTAAACATCACAGATAAATACGACGTACACTTATGCCATCCGCATTCGCCTCGATGTCCCCTCGTGCACCGTTAGGTTAGGTAACTAACGGCAGAGCGGGGCAGGGCGCGGGTGTAAAACATAAGTAACGCCTATATAATATATCATATATACTATATACTGTATCTATCACAGAACATCACATGATCACATCACAGATATCGCAGCAGAAGAAACATATGAAATATTGGATATACTAGGACGTCCGTGTTTTCAATACGAGCCAGTATAAAACACGGATTCCACGGTCGCGATGAATAGCCAAACCCACACTCCTAGACCCCTACGAGAGCGGCAAGCAACCCTACCAATTCTAGAGTTAGGAGACCCGGACTCGACTCCTCGAGATGGTCTCCCACTGGACCCTAGAACCCGGTTACTTGTGCTCCCCTCCTTGGGTCTATCCTAGTGCGGAAAAGTAAATAATATACAAAGGGTGACAACTTCCGCAACCTGGAAGTTCCCCAAATTAAAAGAATATTACATACAAGTTTTTACATGAATGAAAATGAAAAACACTCATCTCACATAAAAAAAACCCCGGCTATTCAAACACGACGATCCAATATAACATATCCAGCAACACATAACATCACATGTCATCAACGTAAGTAAACATGCGCATCCCAATTGTCGTTGACATATAGCAACGAAACCGGCGATATCACATATTACACTTACGGTCACAGAAAAGAAAGTGTAAAACTACAACAGTTGGAATCCGCAACCCCCTCAGACATCGCATGCCTGACCAAATGAATTCTTTAGACATCGCATGCCTAACAATTATAAACCCCGCATTTTAGTCTCATTATCGAAAACACTTTTCAATATCAAGTCGGGCAATTCAACAGGATTCCCGACATATTGATCGAATGCTCGTCGCAAACTTCAGTAGACGGCCGCACCCCCGATGCCGTCGACAAAGTGCACCAAGGCGGAACACCGCTACCGGGAGCACCCGAACGGATGCTTTCGGCGACGGGGTTCTCCTACAGTCACTTGGTCGAGGCTATGGAGTGAGGCTGTCTATTAAGTTTACCCGGCGAGTATCCGCGTACGCTACGTGATTGCGACGGACTTTTGATCGCATCAAAATTCCGTGGCAACCGATCAAGTGAGACTAAACTGCTATGTTTATAACATTCATTTAGTTATCTCATAACTAATTGTGAATTCCAATTAGTGTATCCCATTCCAGATAATTAGAAAATGTTAAACTTTCCGATCGAACAATCGAACACCCAAGTTTTCCCGATATAGATCAATACATGAAATAAGTCTAACAATATTCAGTTCGTGCATCAGTACCAACGGTCCAGCCGTAGAAGGGTCAAGCCAACTCCTCACATGTGGCACGCCGTTCTGCCCCAAACCCGAAAGTTCAAAGGGCAGTTCAAGACGGTCACATAATCGAGTTAAGGTTTGTTGTCTTCTAGAGGGACCATCGTGTTACTTTCACTACTTAGAACGTCGTTAAACTACGGAAAAATCCAACACTTGGAAATTTCCCGACTGGGGAAAAATTGGGTATTTATATCCGGTCGAACTTTTTAACATATTCTAAAATTTATCCGGAAAGCCACATAGACAAAATCTGATACTCCGATCGAAACACCGAATCCCCAATACACACCAGAAAATTCAACTCTTGAATAAATTTTAAAAATTCCCAGAAAACTCAGCATAATTTATCAGGAATTACTGTGCAAACAATGAGGGCTGACGTCACCAGATAGCCGCGGAACCGCCGCAGAAGCTAGGCTTCTGCCGCGGTTCCGCCGCAATAAATACTGTTCATCGAAAAAAATTTGCATCATAATTCTTATTTTTTCTTGCTGAATTTTTTAGCAATTTTTAATTCTGGAAAAACCCAGATTTTAGAAAAAGTCCAGAGAGCATGTATTGGTTAGGGTTTCGGGATCGTTCGGACTTCAAATTCCGTCTGGACTTCGCCTAAGGCTCTAGCTAGGCTCTGATACCACTGTAGGGTTCCTAGGCACCCTAATGAGGTCTCACAAGGCATCAACCATGCCAATTTCAAAATTTACGGTGCCGAGAAACCCTAAACTACGGATCGTTGGCTAGATGTTTAGGCGAAAAAGAAACTAGTTAACAGCTTAACTAAAGTTTAAACGGAAATACAACCTTTGTAGATCCGGTGCTCCACCTCCAAAGCTCCGCAACGAAGTCCCCTCGCTGTCCAAATGAATTCCCGGGCTCTAGCGTCGGCTTCGTCGGAGAAATGGCGAGCTAGGTCGTCGATGTCCATGCCGAAGATGATCTACGTCGAGGCATCGCTAGATCAAGCTCCAACTTCATCAAGTCAAGAAACTTATGAAGAAAACACACTCTACTACTTGGTAAGAGATAGAGGATGAAGAAATAGGAAGTGGGTACACTTTAGAATTGGATTTCTCACTTTATTTCATCAATCACCATTGATGAAGAAAGGTTTTCTTCAATGAAGAAGATGAAGAAGAAGAAGAAAGTCTTATGATAAGTTAATTTCTATTGAAAAGAAAATCAATACTTATCATATAATGAACCATGGTCAAGTGTAGAGATTAAACTAGGGTTAATGGAGTGGTTAGGGTTAAGCATGAGACAAAATGGTCACTTTGGTCAAAGCTTCATGAAGCTTCAACTAGAAAACAAACAAAGCCACCATTTTCCTTTATGCTTTTCATTTTTCCAAAAAGAATAAATAAATAAATAAAGAAATAAGAAAATGAAAACCCTAACCAATCTACAACCATGGTTTAATCTTCACACAAACCCTAGTAAGCATGTATCATCAAACATGATACAAACTTGTGTACAAAAGTATATCATATATACAATGTGCACAACCCAAGTGAGAAAATCCATTTAAAGTGAACCAATACTAGTTAATGCAAAGTAATATATCAAATATATAATTATACATTAAATCATTAAATCAACACTTGATTTAACGATCCGGTCATATCGCATATAACCGACTAGTATCCTATGTATCGGTTTATCGAATCAATGCTTGAATCGATAACTAGGTTATATCGCATACAACCAGTCGACACATTCATTGCGAGAATAGAATACGGTATCACATACACGCATTATTCTCGGTCCCGCACATATCTCATATGCGCTCCTATTTCGTTTCGCTTGAGCCAGGAAACCTCTGTGTAGGACTCTAAAGACTCGTCAATACGCCGGCAGCAGATGATGATCATATCAAGCATCCACAAGCCGCAAGCGGTCTGCTAAACGTAACGGCCACCCGGGTATTGAGCGATCAGAAGATCGACGAGCAAGCCCGCTCACACTCCAGTGAATCCAACCAGTAACACTACCGTACAGTCCGGTCTGTTCGTCTGATATGTCGCATATCTCGCCTAGGGGTGGTAAACGTCAGACCCCAATAGCTCGATAAGTCGTGTCGATATGAGGTCTATAACAATTCGAGAAACTACTGGTAACACTTACCAGTAAATCTCAGCAACCCTGCCTGGGATTTCCTGTTATAGCCAATCGAACACAGCGCAACATCAACTCCCTATACCGGGAGAGGCGAATCCCCTCCTATCGCTCATTGCCTCCATGTGACTCGGGACTGTACCCAAAAACCACCATTTTGCACGCCCTCTTGGACGTGGTAAGGTGGAAATCAAAGCACAGTGGGAACCACACAAGACTCTATGACGATCTCGGGTCAACAGACTACTCTGTACCAGTGTCACCAGAGAACTGCCATCTGACGTGAGGTATAATACCATCTGGGAGTTCTCGGCGAGTCCGTCCAGTGTACCCAGTCTCCACTGAGCACCCGTATATCATCTCTGATGTCAAACACCAATGGATATGGGATCATCCATCGCCCATCTGTATGGGTCGAGAAGGTATACGCTAGTCTACTCTGGTATATCGATGCCCCGTCTCCATATACCCACGACTAGGGACCTTGAAGGATGTACTTATGGACTACCATGTCCCCACTAGTATGATCCGCATCATAGTCCAGGTAGTCATGTAACCATCCTAAGGGCTTTACCAACATGTAACAGAGAGACAATCAGTGTGCACGTTAAGGTTAAGAGTAACCAGATAGCATACTATCATGTCGAGCAAGAAAGTCCTCCCTATATATGTCCCAGCATCCACTACAATATACATCCTATATATAGCAATGGCCTCTAGGGCATACATATAACTAACAATAACAAGCGGGTTCGGTCAATACATCCATATTATTATCTTGATTAAGGCATGACATGGTGACTACCTGGAGAGAGAGAGAGAAGAAAACACTCTGCGTGCGCTCTTGCAAGATTAGATTGGTTATATATTTTATCTAATCAGGATGGCTCCCACTGATTTTATCAAATCTTCCTTCAACCCTTAAAAGGAAAGACTAGCCGGGATTAATTACACTCTACAAATTCGCCAATCTTTCAGCCAGGCCAGTGCTGGTACTTTGAGGGAGGTTCCCCGTGCTTTCGCACGGAGCTAATTAAAATAAACCTCGTTTTCCCAGGGGCGTAACCCCGTTGACACCTTTCTAGACACCTACTTGATCAGCTAATTGTAACGTGCAAAACTCTCCCAGGAGTAATAATTACTCGCAGTGGGTATCAGGATCCAACTATCATATAGAAGGTATGCAATCTCATTGCAAATTTCAACACTTGAAACTCCCGATAAAGCTTTTTACCCCTAGTACTTATGACCTTAACTATGGTCAACAAATCATAAGCACTAGTCAAGCTCTACCCGTCATTTCGTGATTAATTAGACCTACCCACATGACCCTTAACTAAGGTCAACAAAGTCACGCGGCTGTCTTAACTAATCGCATCATATGCGGTGTAGGAAGACATCACTTAGCTACCGTACACTGTGTCTTAACTAAGGTCAACAAACACAGCACGAATACTAAGTACTCTACTTCCTAAAATGACGGAGGGTTGCAGATGGTTTTTAAGAAAACCTTTAACGCTTTGAACTTGATCTCGTTGCGGAATCAAATGGTTTAAAATGGAGTGTTTTTGAGGCTTTTTCTAGTTTCGCTAAAGAGGTCAATCCCGGTGAAGGGATCTCGGCTCTTTCCTCGTCGAATGAGATGCAGGATATTCACAATACCACTATGCAAAGAAAGAACTAGAAAAGCAGTCAAAAGACAAACCGAAGGTTGTAGCATCTGCTAGTTATTGTTAAAGAGGTCACTCCCGGTGAAGGGATCTCAGCTCTTTCCTTATCGAATAAGGTGCTGGATGTTCTACAAGGAACACCGCTATGCAAAGCAACAATTAGAGCTACCTGATTTTTGAAATTTGATTCCACAACATCTTTTAGGTTTATTTTCTTTCATTAATTTCATTAATGAATGTCCCATCATTTAAATCCTCCTAAACATCACAGATAAATACAACGTAAACTTATGCCATCCGCATTCGCCTCGATGTCCCGTCTGCACCGTTAGGTTAGGTAACTAACGGCAGAGCGGGGCAGGGCTAGCGCGGGTGTAAAACATAAGCAACGTCTATATAATATATGTCACGTCCCGAAAGTACTGAACATGACCAGCACTTAAACTACGAAACGTCTCGGGGCGTACGTAATCTAAGTGAGCCGAAAACCCAGAAATCCAAACCAAGAAAAGTAGTAGAGTGAAGGAAAACCAATTCAAATCAAGTAGTTTTAATAGCATAAGCCGAATTATGCGTTTTTAAAAACATCAAATATTTACTGAAAATTTCGGTAGAGTCTCCTTTGTAAATACTGGCCCCAAAACGGGATACAACATGAATAGTATACGAAATCAATAAAAGGCATCCCTAAGTGGGAGATAGATCTTCGTCAATCGACGATCACAACCACACAAGCAATATAATATACAACGCCAAGGGCGAGGATCAAAACTCAAAAGGAACTCAAAACAACAAGAAATCCACAGAAAAAAATAACGCGCGACTCTAAGGTCGAAAGAATAACATCACTGTCTCTAGCTCAAAAATAAATACATGTTTGGTTGATGGAACTTCTAGATACAACTGAATGATAATATACAATGTATAATGATGTGTACGATACAAATAAACCCACCTACTAGCAAGTCACCTGAAAGAAGCAGTGCCAGCAAAGCCGTAATGAAACCTGTACGGCAAAACCTGTAAGAAACTGGGGCACAACGGGGGTATGTTGCCAACTCGTGAATAGAATACATCTACGAACAGGAATCGCATGTATGACGCAATCCTAGGTCATACGATCAATATATATCCTCAAATATATAACCAGCAGCCTATAACAATGGCTAGGGTATACCTCTAAACAACAGTAATACCAAGTGCTCATGTCAGTGCCTCAAATAGCAATATATCATATGGATGATGTATGAATGCATGAAAACAGAGTACATGTACTATAGAAACTGCCTTCATAACTCAGTAAGATTTCTGTATTTTTTTAAAAATGAGGTATCATAAGGAAATCAGTATAAACCGTGTCTAGCATCGACACAAAAACATAAATCCACATATCTTAATATCTCAGGCTCCGGCTACCCGGACTGACCTGGATCATCAAATCTCAGTACCTCAATATCTCGAAATCTCAATGTATCAAATCTCAATATCTAGGGCGCCGTCAGTCCAGACCGGCCCCTACCATCCATTTCAAGACTACGAAGGTATCCTCCAGATATCCGACGCGTCGGGTAATATCACCGGTCGGTAGTGCTCCCCTGTCAGGCTCAACGTCAGCAACACGACCTTCTTGCTCCGGGGTACCTTACCGGGTCCACCATGTACCCGAAACGGTTCATCCGTCTCCTCGAATCGGGTCTCGAAATCCATCAGCAAACTCATGGTGGACGACTCATACATCATGAGAAAACCGCGCTTTTTATTTAAAAAGAGAGAAGAAGTTTGTATAAGTTTTGCGGTTTTCCCCTAAATCCAGAAAATCTAATGGAAATCCGAATCCAAAAACCTCAATAACACGTAAAATAGTGAATATATGCATGAGAATCCATGAATGCGGCATAACAATGAATAACAGTATGCATGAAGTGACAAGTAATAACTACAATGTCTAAACTGGCTTATAAGGAAAGTACACTAATATCATGTCTAAACTATTAGCTAACAACCTATGTCAATGAAATAGTATTTTCTAAGTGTACGTGACATGGCAATTACTGATGAAGATGTGTGTGAGCCGGCAAGTAAGTGTACGTGGTACATACGCATCATCGGTAATGGTGATGGTGTCCTAACAGCATTATATCAATAATGAAATATGAATTACAATAAGTATGCGATGCGGAGCAACAACAATAATATGCGGGAGCTGAACACTAGACGCAACGATAACTAAACTGCATTACCCTAATATAAGTCCTACAATAGTGCCTTTTGAAATAACACGAATTGCGGTGTTTTGAAAATAAGGGCTACAGTGTTTTTAATAAAAGATACGTCTTTTGAAATATCCGTAAAATCCCTTGACCTGTCTTTTAAAATACCCACGATTCGTTAGTTTTGAAATAGGTAGGAGTCTAATCGAGTCTAACAACTACACTAAACTATACGGCTGAACTAACAAGCTGAACTACAGGTAAGGAAACCGCCTAACATCTGAGTCGATACGTATACATACCTGTATATATATTAGTCGGTGATCCCGCCTCAATAATATCATATCCGATACCATATCTATAATCAGACATCCCAAGTGAAGAGTGCGGATCAATCATCAATATATAGCTCATACGTAAATCCATCGTACGGCATCCCCAAATCTGGATACGAGTCAATATAATACTCATCACACTGTTCATCTGGTATCCTCTTTATCAAGATCATCATCTGGGGTACTGACCTACGTCTAGTACACTACTAAAATCACTATTCATGTAGCATCGTCATCTAAAGATCCGCTATAACATCAGGACGTATCTTAAGTACGAATCCTGCCATATCACCGATCTTACGGTCTCAACTCAAATCTCATCGACTCATCTCAATCCCAAGTATCATCCGCAAATCCAGTATGTGAACAACTAGTCCCATACCCAGGTGAACACATAACACATATCCCCATATACGCACAGGTAATAACATAGATGTATGCATGTGTATGTGTGCGTGTGTGGGTGTAACAACTACTCTAGGGTTTTGCAACTAACACTAAACTAATCTACGAACACCTAGAATCTACCTTTATCATCAAGTCTCATATCAACATAATATATATAATCAAAATATATGTGTGTATACGTATTCGTATACATCACCACGAACTGCGGGGGTTCTATACGCCATCCACCCGACTTCTCCCCGTAGATCTAAATCAACTCACCTGGTCCTCGCTCGCCGGTGCCGACGTCGCCATGCGCTTGCTTGTCCTCTCGAAGTCCACATGGGGTACCTACATATCATAACACACCGTATCGCATTAAAACCAAATTCGAAATCGAAACGGCATACTAAAATCAAATCGGCACGCGCATCACGCATAGGTCAAAACCTATCGCCTACGCATGTAAGAATAGCCAAACCAACCCTCGATGTCGATGTACAAACGTCAAACCATCGAGAAAAACCTAAACACTCTCATTTTCACATTCACGAACACTAATTATAATATAAAATAGGTTAAAATTCACAAAAACCCCAAATTCACCTTAAAAGCCATTTTTCCGAAAATCTAGCAAGCAAAAATTTCCCGTTTTAGTACAAAAATCGACGGTTAAACAAATATAGCGGCCATAATACTTATTAAATATCATAAATAAGTCATAAAAACAATTTCCATAATTTAATCCCAATAAATTTCATTAACCCCAAAATTCTAGTTTACAATATACCCAAATTTTAACAATTTTATAGCAAAAATGCACAAACAACAATTTAGCTTGGATTTTCATGAACTAAAAGCATTAAACCACTCAATATAATATTTATAATGACATGGAACCTTAATTAGAATTTTATCTCACCAAAATATAATTATTTTAAAAACCTAGTTTACAATTTATATAATTATCACAATTTAAATCAACAAAAATGCAAACTAGCAACTTAATTTGATTTAGCATAACCTTGATATGGCAAATACATCCCACAACCATAGTCTCACAACACAAAACCCTAATTAGATTTTCACAAACCCTAATCTAAACCTTTTCTTGCAAACCCACATCTTTCAATTAAACCATAAATTAGCACCTAATAAGCTTCATTAAGGAATTAAACCAACAATTGAACAATGGGTCAAAAGTTATACCTCAGAACTGTGAATCAAGCTTGAAATCTAGACCACCAATTTGAAATCCTTGCACCAAAATCCATGCTAAAGAAGATGAGGGAAAATGGGTAGGAGTCGGATTTAGATTTTAGCTTGATTTTTTATGGAATTTGGACATTTTTTAGAGGGGAAATGAGGTGGGGTTTTGTGGGAAAATTCTGGACAGCAAGAAGGGGGGGCTCGGCTGCAAGTAGGGGGAAAGAGGATATAGAGGGAGGTGAGGAAAATGATATCTAGTCAAACTAGTCAAAGTCCACTCACATTTCTACATTTCCTTTTTCTTTTCTTTTCTTTTCTTTTGCAACAAAAGTGGGGAAAAGATTGAGGGAGGGGCTACTGAATTCAGCCAAGAGAAAAGATAAATGGGGGTGTGTGAGTGTGGGTATGGGTGTGGGGTGATGGAAAATGATAAATAGTATACCCCCAAACATCCATTAACACTAAATTCACTATTTAAGCATTTTTCTTCGATATTTTCTAACACCGTTTTGGAAAACCATTTCATTTCAAAAATCGCATGATAAAATTTTGTTTAATGTGTTATGATGAACAAAATTTGTTTCAACTCATTCCAATTTTTAATTTTCCCTAATTAAATGTATTTGTGACGGCTTAAAATAATATTAAAATAATTAATTTCGGAAAAAAATTCAGAAAATTTGAAATTTCACCAGTGGCTCAATAAACACCAAATACTAGCAATTACATAGCTAGAATATGTATATTTAATTTTAAAATAAAGATATTTATATTTTGACTTTTTACAGAAAACCCCCTTATTTTACCGATTTTTCCGAAATTTCACCGAAACGATTTTCAAAACGTTACAATCTATCATATATACTATATACAATATCAATTTGAATATATCACATGAACACATCACAGATAACGCAGCAAAAAATATCATATGAAATATTGGATATACTAGGACGTCCGTGTTTTATTTTGAGCCTATATAAAACACGGATTCCACGGTCGTGATGAATAGCCAATCCCACACCCCTAGACCCCTACGAGAGCGGCAAGCAACCCTACCAATTCTAAAGTTAGGAGACCCGGACTCGACTCCTCGAGGCGGTCTCCCACTGGACCCTAGACCCCGGTTACTTGTGCTCCCCTCCTGGGTCTATCCTAATGCGGAAAAGTAAATAATATACATCAACGGTGACATCTTCCTCAACCTGGAAGTGCCACAAATAAAAGAATATTATATACAATGAATTTTACATGAATGAAAAAGAAAAACTCTCATATCAAATAAAAAAAACCTGGCTATTCAAACACCACGATCCAATATAACATATCCAGCAACACATAGCATCACATATCATCAACGTAAGTAAATATGCGTATCCCAATTGTCGTTGATGTATAGCAACGAAACCGGCGATACACCACATATTACACTTACGGTCGCAGAAAAGAAAGTGTAAAACTACAACAGTTGGAATCCGCAACTTCTTTAGACATCGCATGCCTAATCAAATGAATTCCTTAGACATCAAATGCCTAACAATTATAAACCCCGCAATTTAGTCCCAATATTGAAAACACTTTCCAATAATCAGTCGGGCAATTCAACAAGATTCCCGACATTCTGATCGAATGCTCGTCGCAAATTTTAGTAGACGGCCACACCCCCGATACCGTCGACGAAGTGCACTAAGGCGGAACATCGCTGCCGCGAGCACCCGAACGGATGCTTTTGGCGACGGGGTTCTCCTACAGTCACTTGGTCGGGGCTATGGAGTGTAGCTGTCTATTAAGTTTACCCGGCGTGTATCCGCGTACGCTACGTGATTGCGACGGACTTTTGATCACATCAAAATTCCGTGGCAACCGATCATCTGAGACTAAACTGCTAGACTTATAAAATTCAAATGTTGTTGATTCCAGTTATTGTATCACATTCCAGATAAATAGACAATGTTAAACTTTTTGATCGAATAAACAAGCACCCAAGATTTCCCAAATAGTTCTCAACACTTGAAATTAGTTTAAAAACATCCATTACATGCCACAGTACCAATGGTCCAGCCGTAGAAGGGTCAAGCCAACGCCTCATATGTGGCACGCCGTACTGCCCCAAACCCTAAGGTTCAAAAGGCAGTTCAAGACGGTCACATAATCGAGTTAAGGTTTGTTGTCTTCTAGAGGGTCCATCGCATTACTTGCACGACTTAGAACGTTCTTAAACTACAGAAAAATCCAACACTTGGAAATTTTCCGGCAGGGGAAAAAGTGAGTTATTGATATCCGTTCGAACTTTTTAACACGTTCTAAAAATTACCCGGACAAACTAAACAAAGTTAAATTATCCGATCGAATCAACGAGTCCCCAATACAACCCTAGAAAACTCAACACTTGAGTGGAATTAAAACATTACCACAAAAAAATGACAAGAAAGGACCTAAGAATAAATATATGAAGTTCCAGGGACTAATTCAAAATTTTGTCAGCGGAACCTCGGCTAAACCAAGGGTTTGGCGGCGGTTCCGCGGCCGAATGAGCGAATTAGTGGGCCGTACTTCACAGTAATTCTTAGTTTTTCCTTCTTGTTTTTCTGAGTATTTTTAATTCAGAAAAAATCACATTTTCAAAAAATGTCCAGAGAAGGGTTTAATCGGGGTTATCCGGGTTCGATCGGACTTTAAACTTCGCCTAGACATCGCCTAAAGCTCTAACTTGGCTCTGATACCACTGTAGGGTTACTAGGAATTCTCACAAGGTTCTACAAGGCATCAACCATGCCCGATTCAAAAATTAGACGTGCCGAATAACCCTAACTAAGATCGTATACTAGAGATTAGGCGAAACGAATAGCAAGTAAACAACTTTACTTCTAAGAGTTAGGGACTACAACCTTTGTAGATCTGGTCCTTCACTTATAAAGCTCCGTGTTGACGTCCCTTCGCTGCGATCATCGAGATCCCGGACTCTTGTGACGGTTTCCTCGGAGAAATGAACGGGCTAGCTCGTTGACTTCGAGGCCGAAGATGATCTACGTCGAGGAGACTCAAACTCAAGCTCCATCTTTACTAGGTCATGAACTTTGTGAAGAGAACACCCTAATCTAAATGGCAAGTAGTAGAGGATGATAAAATAGGAAGTGGGTTCACTTTGGATTTGGATTTCTCACACTATTTCTTCACTTGAAAATTTCTAGCAAGCTTTTCTTCTTCTTGAAGAAGAAGAAGAGGAAATAAAAGAATAAGAATTATCTAAAAAGAATAATCAAGTGAAGTCTATCATAATGCAACCATGGGTGAGTTAACCTTTGTAGAGACTAAACCCTAGTTTGAGTTAATGGTTTAGTTAATAAAAATCTTATGCAAAACAAAATGAGTGGACTTTGTCAAAGATGTTAAAAAGCTTCATGAAGCTTCAAACCAAGACAAAGAAAACCACCATTTTGTTTTTCCAAAATAAATAAGAACCTAAGCCATTATCTTAAATATGGTGTAAGTCATACACATACCTAAGTTTGAATGTATCATCAATCATGATACAAACTAGTGCACAAACATATATCACATATACAACTTGTGCACATAAAGTGAGAAAGTCAATCTTAAGCGAACCAATAATAGTTAATGTAAACTAATATATCAAATATATAATTATACATTAAATCATTAAATCAACACTTGATTTAACAATCCGGTCATATCGCATATAACCGACTAATATCTAGTGTATCAATATATCAAATCAACACTTGATTCGGTAACCCGGCTATATCTCATATAACCGTCCGATGATACAAATCGCGAGAATCGAATACAGTATCACATACTGGTATTATTCTCGGTCTCGTACATATCTCATATGCGCTCCGATTTCGTTTCGCTTGAGCCAGGAAACCTCTGTGTAGGACTCTAAAGACTCGTCAATACGCCGGCAGTAGGTTGTGATCATATCAATCACCCACATGCCGCAAGCGGTCTGCTAAACGTAACGGCCACCAGGGTATTGAGCGATCATAAGATCAACGAGCAAGCCTGCTCAAACTCCTGCAAATCCAATCAGTAACACTTACCGCACAGTCCGGTCTGTTCGTCTGATATGTCGCATATCTCGCCTAGGGGTGGTAAACATCAGACCCCAGTAGCTTGATAAGTCATAACGATGTAAGGTCCATAACAAGCATGAAACTACTGATAACACCTACTAGTAAATCAGTGCAACCCTGGCCGGGGATTTCCAGTTATGGCCAGTCGAGCATAGCGCAACATCAACCCCCAATACCGAGAGAGACAAATCCCCTCCTATCACTCATTGCCTCCATGTGAATCGGGACTGTACCCAAAAACCACCTGTTTGCACAACTCAGTAGAGCCATGGTAGGGTCGAAATCAAAGCACAGTGGGAGACACACAAGACTCTATGACGATCTCGGGTCAACAGACTAAGCTGTACCAGTGTCACCATAGAACTGCCATCTGACGTGAGGTATAATACCATCTGGGAGTTCTCGGCGAGTCCGTTCAGTGTACCCAGTCTCTACTGATCACCCGCATACCATCTCTGATGTCAAACACCAATGGATATGGGATCATCCATCGCCCATCACTTGGGTCGAGAAGATATACACTAGTCTACTCTGGAACCTCGATGCCCCGTCTCGATATTCCCACGACTAGGAACATTGAAGGATGTACTCATGGACTACCCAGGCCGCACTAGTATGATCTGTATCATAGTCCTGGAAGTCGAGTACACATCCTAAGGGCTTTATCAACATGTAATAGAGAGACAGTAA
Organism: Agapanthus africanus; assembly: GCA_030015575.1. Classification (NCBI taxonomy): domain Eukaryota; kingdom Viridiplantae; phylum Streptophyta; class Magnoliopsida; order Asparagales; family Amaryllidaceae; genus Agapanthus; species Agapanthus africanus. The sequence goes on along the minus strand of CM057350.1, from coordinate 310,872,740 downwards.
GTATACATGTTACGATAAAGAGTAACCAGATAGAGTACTATCATGTCGAGCAAGTAAATCCTACCTATATATGTCCCAGCATCCACTGCAATATACATCTCATGTACAGTAATGGCCTCTAGGGCATACATATAACTAACATCTTTGATTACATGTTTCTTTATCTTATTTGCTTTTCTTTTTATCATGCTTAACTAATACCTTTTGTTATGCTTATGGTAAGGATGTGAGATGAATGGCTTTGCCTTCCTCCTCTTCTTTTTAATGTTTAATATGTATCATGTGAATCTAAACTTAGTATTGCAACTTGAATGGGTTGATATGGTATGTTGATTCCATGGCTACTTTGTAACATCATCACATACCATACTCTCCCCACAAATCCCATCTTGCAAACCTAAGGTTAGAATCAATTTAGTGTTGAGGTTGCTAGGTTTAGGTATGGTATTTTGTGATCAAGTGAATTGACAAATCTCTTTGTTTCATCTACTATATACTATCACAAACACTTAGCAAACTCAATACTAAAATCATTTGCTCTCACTCGCTAACTTGTGTCTTTGATGTTAATGTATGCTTTCTAACCCTTATGCTTAGCGTTGATACCTCAAGCTTGGATATACAAAAGGTAAGTGAACAAAACGGATTCGTTTCGTGTTTGCGTCGAATATCGGCAACTTGATGACTTGTGCCTCGCAACCGCCTTGACGAGTCATGCTTCGGGTCGGGATCGACACAAGAACGGACAACTCATGAACAAGAGAGCGTCGAAGGAATCGTCGCAATTCGACCATCCGAGCCAAAGCCACTGCCATTTTCTTCCTTGCTTGTTTTCTTTGTTTTTGTATTTTATATTTTTGTGATAAACAAACCAATTCGTTATTTGTTGAACCTTAAACAACAAAACCTAATACACAATTCCCAGTGGATCGACCCATACCGGCCGGCTTGCTACAACGCGCCGTGCACTTGCGGTTTATAAATTTTAAAACGAGAACGAGCACGCGTGCGCATCCATTTCCTTAAAACGATTCCATTTCCAAAACATACACGTTTGCTCACGCGGGTGAATCCCCAACACCACCATGACCATCAAGTTCCTGCAGAACAACATAATATTCCGGTTCGGGATCCCGAGGTGTATCATCAACGACCATGGGATGAATTTTGAAAACGAAAGAGTTAAAGGGTTCTGCGGCGAATACCATATACTGATGAAGTTCGCCGCGGTCGTGCACCCCCAGTGCAACCGGCAGGCCGAGGTCGCTCACCGGGACATCATCCGAGGCATTCGAGCTCTCCTGGAAGGATGACAGGGCAGTTGGGTCGACGAATTACCCCGGGTTTTATGGGCCTTGCGCACATCGAAGAAGACCCCTACTAGAGAGACCCTCTTCAGCCTCTGCTACGGCACCGAGGCGATTGCCCCAGCAGAGATCGGGCTGCCCAGTTATAGGGTTGAGCACTTCGATGACGAAGCAAACACCTCGGCCCACCAGACTAATTTAGATATCTTGTTGGAGAAGCGGGACCGGGCACAGATCAAAGCTGCCGCTTACCAACAACAGACTACCTGCTACTACAATGCACGAGTCAAGCATCATGCCTTCGAAACTGGAGATTTGGTCCTAAGGAGGAACGAGTTCGCTGATCAGGGCAAGTTTTCTCCGAAGTGGGACGTCCCTTTTCTCGTCTCCGAAGTCTTGCCCAGCGGGACTATCGCCTATAAGACGCTGCGGGTCACAAATTTCCACGGCCTTACAACGCCGAGAAGCACAAGTTGTACCTTTCAAAAGTATATCTATGAATACATGTTTCTCCTTTTACGAAGCGTTGTAAATTTTGCTAAGTTTTTTAATAATAAGAAGGAACTTCCCCTAAGTGTTTCCCTCTTCCTCGGTTCAAAGCTCACAGATTTCGTTTCACAAAATACCCCAATGCACCCGGAAGACAAAAGGAAAAAATAGAACACCGCAAAAAGGAGAACTTTATTTATTTATCAAAAGGTATTGTGGGCTCCTCAGCCTTACATAAAAATTGAAATTACAAAAGAGGGGGAACGGGGTCAAGGAAGCACTGCTGGTGATACTCTCTAGAGATCACCGCCAGACGAGCCCTTGCCTCTTCAGCCCACTCGCGCTGATGCTGCCCGCACACTCAGGATGCCACGGAAATGCCGGGCCTTCCATCTACCGAGCCATGGCTTACGATCTGTCTCTTTTGATAGCACTCCAAAATAAGGGCTGAAGATCGGTCGTGCCTGCTCTTCGAGATGAAGCCAAGCACATAGATCGTACGCGTCTTGTCGAGCGCCTCATCCAGCAACTCTTTAGAGAAGGGGTTATACAACCCCGGGGACCTCCTCCAGATTGCGTACATCAGCAATTGGAGGAGGGACGACCGACGAGCAAGAAGACGGCCGTTGTGGTCCTCGATGTGTTGGACCATACCCTGGTACCTCTCCTTAGACACGGACTGGTCGTACAAGTAGACATCATCGGGATTGACGTCTCTTCAATCGTGTAAATACGCCCGGCCATATCAGAAAAGCAATGCTGAAACAAACCCATCTCCTTCTTTATTTATAGCCTCCAAAGAATCCCCAAGAGCCCAAATTTGCACGCGCATGGGCGCGAATCCTGGGATTCGCTCAATTCTTCCAATACTGTTCTGCCACGGAGCAGGTATCCCGTATTTCGGAGAATTGAAGTCAGAACGACGCGGGTCTTGGAACGCCACGCCTCACCTATGTGTTTCTGCCGCGTGCCGCCTGCGACGGTCACTATTCTTGATATTCACACATCTAGGAAGGTCGGGCAGAGCCTCGCAAAACCGAGCAGCTTCCCTGCTCGGTCCATCCTTAGTGGGTAACTTTTTACCCATCTACGATAAGGATCAAAGCTCTCATCAAGAGGCCACCGAGAATCATCCCTGCTCGGTCCATCCATGGCTGGTAGTTTACTACCCACCAACGCAAAGGATTGAAGCCCTCGTCAAGAGGCCACCGAGCAGCTTCCCTGCTCGGTCCATCCTTAGCGGGTAACTGCTTACCCATCTACGCTAAGGATCAAAGCCCTCATCAAGAGGCCACCGAACAGCATCCCTGCTCGGTCCATCCATGGATGGTAGTTTACTATCCACTGACGCCAAGGATCGAAGCCCTCGTCAAGAGGCCACTGAGCAGCATCCTCGCTCGGTCCATCCTTAGCTGGTAACTTCTTACCCATCTACGCTAAGGATCAAAGCCCTCATCAAGAGGCCAGCGAGCAGTTTCCCTGCTCGGTCTATCCATGGCTGGTAATTTACTACCCACCGACACCAAGGATCGACTCATCAAGAGGCAACCGAGCAGCTTCCCTGCTCGGTCTATCCTTAGCGGCTAACTTCTTACCCATCTACGCTAAGGATCAAATCCCTCATCAGGAGGCTGCCTAGAAGCTTCCCTGCTCATTCCATCCATGGCTGGTTGTTTACTACCCACCGACGCCAAGGATCGAAGCCCCCGTTAAGAGGCCACCGAGCAGCTTCCCTGCTCGATCCATCCTTAGCGGGTAACTTCTTACCCATCTACGCTAAGGATCAAAGCCCTCATCAAAAGGCCACGTAGAAGCTTCCCTGCTCGGTCCATCCATGGCTGGTACTTTACTACCCACCGACGCCAAGGATCAAAGCCCTCGTCAAGAGGCCACCGAGCAGCATCCCCGCTCGGTCCGTCCTTAGCGGGTAACTTCTTACCCCTCTACGTTAAGGATCGAAGCCTTCATCAAGAAGCCACCGAGCATCTTCCCTGCAAGGTCCATCCATGGCAGGTAGTTTACTACCCACCGATGCCAAGGATCAAAGCCCTCGTCAAGAGGCCACCGAGCAGCTTCCCTGCTCGGTCCATCCTTAGCGGGTAACTTCTTACCCATCTACGCTAAGGATCAAAGTGTAGGACTACGGTAGCACCCCGGCCGTCTTTCCTCGGCTAAAATGCGGAAACGAAAATTTTTCTTGACTTGAAAACCGGCACTACCGCATCCTAAAACCTTGGATCGTAACCATTAACCTAATGCTAGCTAACTAGAGATGGGATAGAATGCTATACCGAGCGATCCGTGTCCTTCGGACTTCGGCCTCCGTCCCGATCTCCTCGCGGAATCTCTGGTCTTCATCTCCTCGTCGGAAAGGGCACCACATCGCCGGGATCTTTTACGGGCTCCCACCTCTGGACCGAGGCAACTCGGGCACGAAGTTAGCGAGTCGACGTGTCCAAGAATACTGTAGATGAAGTGTAGAATCCATTTGTCTCAAGGGGTTGAAGTTGCCATAATAATGGAGGTGGAATGAACTTTGGAGATAGGTGAGGAATTTTGTAGCAAGCTAAATGAGATGAAGAAAATTCCTACACCAAATGAATTCCCCTCCTCTTCAAGAAGTGGCCAGCCATTATCAAGGTGGAGGAGGGAAAAATGAATGGCCTTAAGGAAGTGAAGAAAAAATGGAATCAAAAGCAAGAGGATAAAATGTGTGATCATCAAAAAATGTCACACCAACATCAACCCACATCCTTTCAAAACCCATCACATTTAATGCAAGCAATTATGTAGAAAAAAGAAAAGATGCTTATACCATCATAATACCATTTACAAGAAACCCCCTCCACAATGCTAATTTGCACTTTTGCAAATTAGCCCCTATCACATAAAAATCCGGCCGTGAAGGAACAAAGGAAAACTGGCCGAAATGGAATACAAACTGGCAACTTCAGAAAACTGATCCCGTAATAAATTACAGGAAAACCCCGCGACTGTATATACATACCCGCATTTGTATTCCGACCGAATACAAATGCAATGAGAGAAAATCTACACTGTACAATACTAGGATCTGGCTTAAACCAAATCCCGCTAGTATTATCAATCCGATCTTGATCCGTGCAATACCGCACGTATAAGATCGAACCCTGCCATATCTCCATACGTCCTCTACAGCGTTTCGTCCGAAACTTGAGAAAACGGTCTGTGGGGGACTCTAAAGACTCGTCAATACTTTGGTTGTGGATTTAACCACTAGCACGTCAGAGGTATTAGCCATACGTAACGCGCTACCAGGTATTGACCAAAAGGGATATCTGTGAGTGAACTCATGCTGACACCCTACTGAGCCTGTCAGTGACAATATCCGTACAGTCCGGTCCGTTCGTCTATAAGTATCGCATGGCGGGCCTAGGGGTTGGTAAAAGTCAGACCCCCAAAAGCGGTACAAGTCGTGTGGGAGTGTAGCCCAGAACACCCTAAGATACTACTGGAATACCTACTAGCAAATCTCCAGCCTCGGCCGAGGGCTTTGTGTAATGGCTCTCCTAGACACAGCGCGACCTCACCCCCAATACCGGGAGAGACGAACCCCTGCAGATCCGCTCACTGCCTCCATATGGCTCGTGACTGTACCCAACTAAAACCTGTTTGCACGACTCCTTTGAGCCGTGGTAGGGTAGTAATCAAAGTACAGTGGGAACTCACACGAGACAAATGACGATCTCAGGTCGATGAACTAACCTGTAAACATGTCACCAGGGAACTGCTATCTGACGTCAGGTATAAGACCAACTAGCATATACCCGGCGACTCCTGTCCGGTGTACTCATAACCCAATGAGCACCTGTATACATCTTAGGTGAACCAACTGACACCAGTGGCTTGTGAGACCGGCTACCGCCCCTCGTCGGGGTCTCGACTGTATACACTAGTCTACTCTGGAGTATCGATGCCCTGTCTCGAAAACTCCCACGACTAGGACCTTTTAAGGATGTACTTATAGACCCCAGCTCCTATGTATATGATCGCCCTCATACTGCTGGCTGTCAAGCAAGAATCCTATGGGCTCTATCAACGCGCAATAGTGACCTGTAAGGTCACCTAAAGCAGTACACGATGATAAAGATAAACCAGATAGCATACTATCATGTTGAGTAAGACTGTCCTATCGGCATAGGTCCTCTTTCAATCATTGCAATCATGTGCCTGTGACCCAATAATTGACTCTGAGGGCACCGACTCCAATAATCTCCCAGTTGCACTCAAGGCTAATTATTGCGATGTTGCATACTCACAACCTGTGTGATACCGAACACCCAACTTCTCTACTAATCAGTCTCACAAAACCCGTTTGCGAAACTAATGCGTTCGAGGAATAGCCTCAGTGATTAGATCCGCTCAAATATTTCTTTCTATGTCTCTCTTTATCTCATGTTCGCGGAGAAAGCCATCTCCCGAAATGAGCAATACCTGTCTTAGAGTATGTCTGGATATCTGATGGGACCTAGTTCATAAATGAACTCCAAATCCAAATTTCTCAGACTGTATCGTCAACTGAACTTAATCAGTATCCTGCGCCATGCCTCCCTCAGTATCCACCTGGACCACCTGTCCAAAATACTGCCCCTCGTCAGAGGGAAAACCATAACTCTGACAGTCACTCTGTCATCCAGGTCACCTTGGAAGCCTGGAATGATAACCGTCTCCTAAAGGAGGCCGCCGTTATCAAATCCCTAGAACATGCACTTATGTTCTAAAGCTGCTTCCTAATGTTTCTCTAGGATTGGATTAATATTAACTTATTGCATCCACTGCAAAAACAACATCGGGTATGGTACTTGACATCTCATGATTGACTCAATTGCCAAATCAAGTGATCTGCCAATCATGCACATCCCTCTCTACTTTAGTCTATAAGACACCTTTAGAGAGGGTGACTCCATTGCCTGCAGGTACACTACCGTGCCAGGAGTCGTCTATTTTAAAACACCTTTAGAATGCTGTCTAAGTACCCAGATTGGGAAACTACCCAAATCTAGATCTAAAACCATAGATCTAGTAACCAGAATGTCTGATATAATATCCAAGTCCTATGTGGAGAAACCACTGTGTGACAACCAAAGAATAACATATCGTAGTAGAGGAATATCACTTCCTACTCTGTGTATGTCATCCAAATACCAGGACATCACACCCTACTACCTTCTTAACATATCCATCCCCTATTCTGATGAAGTCAAACCTATGACTGTCACATCAGAAATAGATGATCTATCTCCGCTATATCTGCCTAAGTCTATAAACAGACATAAGCCACTTGTCCACTATGCTTCCGCTGCTCCCACTGACTACGACAACCCTTTGGCAGAGTCATATAGACGTACACTTCTAAATCTAGTTCAGAACGACGCTATACTCGTCCTCCTGCCGGGTCTCACAGCCTGGAACAACAGCAATGGCAAGTCTGGGTAAACAAGAACCACCCTGTCACCGTCCTTGAGGCCACCGGAGTACCTCTCGGGTGCCTGAGGTTACCCACCATATCTGCAAAGTGGCCAATGGAATGTCAAACCAGATTGAATCTTTAGGTCCTTATCAAATTTTCAGTAATCGTTTGCGGTTCTGGAATCACTTCCAGTTCTACCATACTCCCACTACTATTTTCTGAAAAAATCCATTTTGTTAAAACTGTGGCGAGTCAAGAACAATATCACTATTGATCTTCCAGATGGTAGAAAGTCAACCCTCGTCATAGCCTGGGTCAACCCACAAACAGCCACTACAGAAACGTACCTTGAGTCATCTAGAGTCTGGTTTTAAGCATAAGCTGGACAACTCCCCGTATCTTAACAATATCAAGATATGAACAGTTCTATATCCAATACAGAAACAGAGGCACTGATTTAATTGAACCAGATTCAAATCATGCAGCTGTCTCCAGTGCATGTCAAGTAAATAGAGAGAGGCCGATCAGCGTTATTCAACTTAGGAATGCTTCCAATTATGAGTAACCTGAAAGGGAAGCAAGTTCTCTTAATCATTGCTATCAACTGAATACCATACACAAGCATCTACAACTTCGATCACCTTGAAGAATCCCGATACTTGCAACACCTGGTTCTCTACTTTATTCTTATACCTATCGCCTTGAAGAATCCCGATACTTGCAACACCTGGTTCTCTACTTTATTCTTATACCTATAACTTCTCAAAACTTGGACCTTGCATTTCTACGAAACACATCTAAAAACTAGGGAAGTCACAAGTAAACAGAATATAATATGAGTACCAACCCCTCTGTCCTCATGGACACTGGACAGTATACAATACTCTGTATAAGTCCCTTGAGTCTAATAACTCATTCCCTGTGTGTCGTAGGTTGAAAACTGTACTTATGGTTAAGAAGAATTACACCGCTGTTTAATGCTCATTACCTAACCATCCACTGATATAGGTAAATGTCATGGACATAATTTCAAAAAGGTATATCTCACTCTATAAAAATAGACGTACAGATATATCAATTTGAAATTGGTGCATAACAGCGGATATTCAAAACCAAATATTTGGCGTCTGGCAAACAACCCAGGCGATTTCCTCAAATATCACCAATTACAACGAATTCCGATATAATGAGGATGATCACCTAATTCCCAATAACTTACTCCCACTCATCATCTGTAAAACCATACAAATGTGAGAATCATACCTGGTAAATACATACCCTGGAGCAAGTGCTAATTGGGAAATCAGTTTTCTTTTAACAATACACAGTGAAACTGAAACATTGAAATGTTTCATAGGGGTATCCGGGTATTCCTAGTAATGCCTCTTCCATTATCCAGATTCACAACTGTAACCGTATATTTCTTTGCCACATCACCACATCCCATCATATGTCTTTAGTTATTACCTTCTGTATACCCTCTTAGGCTAAATGGTTTTCTTCCTTCCCTACCATTCGGCACCAGCCTATGGTTTGGAAGAAGACTATCCGATAAGCCTAATGGGTATACTGTCCTAGTCCTAGGAGCACTCGGAATGCGAGAGAAGGTGAAGATAAGAGACAGCCGAATAAACCTTATTCCTATTTCTCCTAAACCAGAATCCATCCCCGAACTGGAACGAGTTCCTTTCGAGTTCGTATATAACCATACGATGGAGTATCCAATAAACTGTGGATCTTCGTAGTGATACGGAGTGTCCTGGAGAAATACAAAGGTGAAGTGGGAGTGGTAATGAAATACTTGGTTTGGTCGTGAATAGCAGTCGCAATTTACTTTTCCCTCCTTCTAATCCCTTTCTTTATCTTAACTTAATACCTTCTGCACACCATCGTTAGGCTAATTGGTTTTCTTCATTCCTTACCAGTCGGCACCTGCCTATGGTTTGGAAGAAGACTATCCAATTTGCGTAATAGGTGTACTTTCCTAATCCAAGGAGCACTCGCAACCTGAGAGAAGGTAAAAGGAAAAGACAACTGAATAGTCCTATTCGTTTTCTCTAGAACCGGAAACCATCCTCGAATAAATTCCTTCGAGTTCGTATATAACCATACGATGGTTTGTCCAATGGAAGTGGACGTTCATAGTTATAACGGGATGTTCTGAAGAAAAGGGTAAAAGTAGGAGTGGTAATGAGGTATGCAATTCTGACAATCCAAAAGCCAGTGTTTAAGAAAGTTCGGTCAATTTGGTTACTGAGTCATAGTCAAGGGTCGGGTCATGGTCGCTGCCAAAGAGAGAGAGAAAAGAAACACTCAGCGTGCACTCTAACCTAGATCAGAATGGCTATCAATTTATCTAATCAGGAAACCTCCCACTGTATCGTCAAATTCTCCTCCAAACCTGAAAGAAGAATTAGTCGGGATCACCCGAGGAGTAAACCAACTCATCAGTGGGAATCGGGATCCAACTATCATCGCATGATAACGTGATGGAATCCACTCACGTTATCACACTCCAGAAGGTATGCGCATGCCTGGCAAGTTTCAGTTTCTTTAGAAACTCCCGATGTAAGTTTTTACCCCTAGAACCCAAGTGACCTTGACGGAGTCAACAAATCAAAGAGTCCTAGTCAAGTTCAACCCGTCATTATCTGGATTGCATTAAACCCACCCGTACGTGCCCTTGACGGAGTCAACAAGGCCGCACGACCGTCCTAACCAATCCCATTTATGCAACAAACAAGCACCACTTAGCTAACGCACACTACGCCTTGACGGAGTCAACAAACGCCGCACAAATACTAAATAATACCCGTAAGAAATGACGGAGGGCTACGACTCCTTTTTGGCGAAAAACCTTTAACGTAATGAACTTGATATCGTTGAAGGAACTGCATAGCTTTTTGTAAAAATATAGTGGCGAAAACCCTTTGCTAAAGAGGTCACACCCGGTGAAGGGATCTCGCCTCTTTCCCCGTAGAATGAGGTGCAGGATATTCCAACTGAATACCACGATGCAAAGCAAAAAGTAATCGGCTATAGTGAAGTTATTACCCTGACGCAAACTTCTGTTCAAGGGGTCACTCCCGTTGAAGGGATCCCGGCCCTTGCCTCGTCGACTGAGATGCTGGATATTCATAACCGAATACCACTGTGCAAAACAAAAGAGAACGTCCTTGCAATAACAGGTTTTTGAAAAATTGTTCCAACAACATCTGAATAGGTTTGTTTAGCTTGCATTGATCCGAATCAATGCAGTCCTATCAATTGATCACACCATAAAAGAACGAAAATACGATGTACGTATATGCCATCCGCATTCGCCACTGGGTCCTGTCAACACCCGTTACTTAACAGACGACAGAGCGGGGACTGGACTAGCGCGGGTGCAAAACATATACAACATCTACTAGTATATATATCAATATATAATATTCGCTCAAGGCGTGATAAAATGCAACATCACAGAAATGTAATAAGCATCACAGAACAATACAGATATCTGGGATCCCTGGGTTTCATAGAGCCGCTACTGAAACCCGACGTTCCCCTGGTCGTGTGGATAGCCTGTGCAATAAAATCCTAGACCCCTACAGGAGCGGCAAGTTACCCGCCAAAACCTGAAGCGAGGCAGCCCCCTTCAACAACGTGAATGGACCACCCAGCACTTCACGGAATCCGGTAACTTGAGCACCCCTCCTTGGGTTAACCTGTACCCCCTACGAGTGCGGCGAATAGCTCGCTAATTCTAGAGTAAAGCCCCCTCCGTCTCAACACCATGAGATGCGGGCCCATTGCCCTATAGAACTCGGCTATTCGTGCACCCTACCGCGGGGTAATCCTAGTACAGAAAGTAAAAATATACATACAACGGGTACATCGACCTCACCCCGGTCGTGCAGCAAAAGAATAATATACAAACAGGCAGTGACGACAGTCCACATGTCGGACGCTCGCCCCGCAATATCAAATGTACATAAAAAACGAAACTGTACTACCATTGCATCCAGGCTATCCACCACGACAAATCCGCAACATCACAGCACAACACAGAACATCAACGTGAATGTCACGTTCGCAAATCCGTCTAAAAGGGCTATAGCAGTTAGACATGATTTACCGATCAAATGACATTCACGGTCGCAGATATAATGTAAATACTGTGAACTAACATGTTTAAAATTTTCGATCGACTAAATTTCCTGAAGTGGGCCCCAAGCACTACTGTAGCACTCAAAGAAAATCTGGAACCAAAAAGAATATTCCAAAAACCCCATTTCTCAGTCTAAGACCCACTGAAAAAAATTGGTGCAACAAAGACTCATTATGGCCGCGGAACCGCGGCCAAGTCATGAATTTGGCCGCGGTTCCAAGGTGGAACAGTGAAGTCATGCCACCAAAATTTTTCAGAAGTCTTAGAAAACCCTGCACGTATTTCTGCAATGTACCAAATATTTTTTCAAGCCAAAAGCAAATCGAAAGAAATCTGATGCACATGAAATCGGATTTTCGGAAAATCCGTTCGATCGAACTTGTAAACACGTTAGAGCAAGCTAGACTAGGTTAATGGCATGGCTCGGATACCATGTAGGACTACGGTAGCGCCCCGGCCGTCTTTCCTCGGCCAAAATGCGGAAACGAAAATTTTTCTTGACTTGAAAACCGGCACTACCGCATCCTAAAACCCTGGATCGTAACTATTAACCTAATGCTAGCTAACTAGAGATGGGATAGAATGCTATACCGAGCGATCCGTGTCCTTCGGTCTTCGGCCTACGTCCCGATCTCCTCGCGGAATCTCCGGTCTTCATCTCCTCGTCGGAAAGGGCACCACATCGCCGGGTTCTTTTATGGGCTCCCACCTCTGGACCGAGGCAACTCGGGAATGAAGTAGGCGAGTCGATGTGTCCAAGAATACTGTAGATGAAGTGTAGAATCCATTTGTCTCAAGGGGTTGAAGTTGCCATAATAATGGAGGTGGAATGAACTTTGGAGATAGGTGAGGAATTTTGTTGCAAGCTAAATGAGATGAAGAAAATTCCTACACCAAATGAATTCCCCCCCTCATCAAGAAGTGGCCGGCCATTATCAAGGTGGAGGAGGGAAAAATGAATGGCCTCAAGGAAGTGAAGAAAAAATGGAATCAAAAGCAAGAGGATAAAATGTGTGATCATCAAAATATGTCACACCAACATCAACCCACATCCTTTCAAAACCCATTACATTTAATGCAAGCAATAATGAAGAAAAAAGCAAAGATGCTTAAACCATCATAATCCCCATTGCACTTTTGCAAATTAGCCCCTCTCACATAAAAATCCGGCCGTGAAGGAACAAAGGAAAACTGGCCGAAACAGAATACAAACTGGCAACTTCAGAAAACTGATCCCGTAATAAATTACAGGAAAACCCCGCGACTGTATATACATACCCGCATTTTTATTCCGACCGAATACAAATGCAATGAGACAAAATCTACACTGTACAATACTAGGATCCGGCTTAAACCAAAGCCCGCTAATATTATCCGTCCGATCTTGATCCGTTCAATACCGCACATATAAGATCGAACCCTACCATATCTCCATACGGCCTCTACAGCGTTTCGCCCGAAACTTGAGAAACCGGCATCTGGGGGACTCTAAAGACTCTTTATACTTTGGTTGTGGATTTAACCACTAGCACGTCTGAGGTATTAGCCATACGTAACGGGCTACCAGGTACTGACCAAAAGGGACGTCTGTGAGCGAACTCATGCTGACACCCTACTGAGCCTGTTAGTGACAATATCTGTACAGTCCGGTCCGTTCGTCTATGAGTATCGCATGGCGGGCCTAGGGGGTTGGTAAAAGTCAGACCCCCAAAAGCGGTACAAGTCGCGTCGGAGTGTAGCCCAGAACACCCTGAGATACTACTGGAATACCTACCACAAATCTTGTGCCTCGGCCGAGGGCTTTGTGTAATGGCTCTCCTAGACACAACGCGACCTCACCCCCAATACCGGGAGAGACAAACCCCTGCAGATCCGCTCACAGCCTCCATGTGGCTCGGGACTGTACCCAACTAAAACCTGTTTGCACGACTCCTTTGAGCCGTGATAGGGTAGTAATCAAAGTACAGTGGGAACTCACACGAGACAAATGACGATCTCAGGTCGATGAACTAACCTGTACACATGTCACCAGGGAACTGTTATCTGACATTAGGTATAAGACCAACTAGTATGTTCCCGGCGAGTCATGTCCGGTGTACTCATAACCCAATGAGCACCTGTATACATCTTAGGTGAACCAACTGATACCAGTAGCTTGTGAGACCGGCCACCGTCCCTCGTCGGGGTCTTGACTGTATACACTAGTCTACTCTGGTGTATCGATGCCCTGTCTCGAAAACTCCCACGACTAGGGACCTTTTAAGGATGTGCTTATAGACACCAGCTCCCACGTATATGATCGCCCTCATACAGCTGGCAGTCAAGCAAGAATCCTAGGGCTCTATCAACGCGCAATAGTGACCTGTAAGGTCACCTAAAGCAGTATACGATGATAAAGATAAATCAGATAGCATACTATCATCATGAGTAAGACTGTCCTATCGGCATAGGTCATCTCTCAATCATTCCAATCACGTGCCTGTGACCCAATAATTGACTCTGAGGGCACTAACTCCAACACAAAGCCCTCATCAAGAGGCCACCTAGCAGCTTCCATACTCGGTCCATTCATGGCTGGTAGTTTACTACCCACCAACGCCAAGGATCAAAACCCTCGTCAAGAGGCCACCGAGCAGCTTCACTGCTAGGTCCATCCGTATGTAACACTTTAGAATGCGATTAGTGTCAATTAAGCGATGATGTGGGTTTTTAATAAAATGTTTACCAAAATAGTTTTCATATATTTTATAAAAATTTATTAATATTTTATTAATATTTATTTTGGGCTTGCACATACATGTGCATGTTAACCTAGGGTTAATTAGGGTTAACCATGCTTAAGTAGCCATGGCACCTAACTCCATTTCTTTAAGTTTTAATATGTATTTATTTAAATTATTTAGTTTTAAATTAAAACAGGGTTTGTAAATTTGTTGACTTGGGGGGGAGAGAGAGGGTTGACATGCATCATGAGCATGGGGGCAAGCATGGCTTGCATTAAATGAGGAAAGAGAAGAAGGAGGCATGGCTCATGCTAAAATCACACCCTCATTTCCCTCGCCAACACTCATACACTCCCTCACTCTCACTCACATTCTCTCATTCACTTATCATTTTCTCCTCCACATTTTTCATCACCCTCACACCCTCAACTGAAACCCTAACCCAAACGCTCACAAACCCAAACAAAATCTCCACTAAACCCCACTAAAACCCTTCACAAGTCAAGATCAAGCAACTAGGATGACTTGGAGCATGGAAAGTTATGATTTTGAGCAAGTGTGGATAGGTAATGACCTATAAACTGTTGATTAGGTTCTTTTATTGTTGTGTAGCTTGGTAGTCACTGTTTAGAACGATAAAGATATAGTTTTGTGCATGTATCGTATTTTTAGTGTCGTTTTGGAGTGTATGTGACCTGCTGTGACTACGAGTGGTTACTGGAAAATCTAGCGATGTGGTGGTGTTGTACTAGCTGCCCCGAGTGTTCACCTGATGTACGAACCCCACCTGACCGGTTTTGACCGACGACATAGGCATAAATTTCGGCGAGCTCGGCCGTATGGGGGACTGAGGTGTTGTAATTTTTAGGGTAGCTGTCTGCAGTTGTTTTAGGGTGTCTGGTACTGCTTGATTTTTAGGTTTTGACATTATGTAAAATCTGGGATCTAATTGCTAGTTTTTAGTGTTTCGACTACGCGCGTTACGATATCCAACACGGCTCGCGTTGTTTGTGTAGCTTGCTGCAATTAGGGTTGTTTTAGATTGTCGCTCACTCGTTAGCCACTAAGTGAACACTTGAGAGGGTGTTAGAATCGGTGAATCGATTTTAACGTAGTGTGTACATATTATTGGTCGATTTCTAAGTTGCACTTGCTGTGTTTTGTGTAATTTTTGAGGCGAGTGCAAGGACTTCAGACGCTGCGAAGAAAGGGAAGCAGGTGGTCGGATTTACTTAGCTCGAGATCACCGGTGAGTAGATTTAACATCTACGGGGAAATCGCCCGTATGGTGTTATGCGTCAGGGCTTGATATGATAGTATAGCCGCTTGTTTATATTCATATATGTTGATTGTGCATGAGCATCATTGCATACCATGACTTGTTGTACCTTGACATAGTACCTAGTGGACACTGCACCATTATTGACGGTTCATATTGCACAAGCACTAAATTGTATGCTACACCCACACCGTTGGTAATTGCCATGATACGCACAACCTATACACATATGCGGTATTATATTGTTATTGACATGGAGACATTGATTCTTGTTCTATTGCGCATATGAAATGCATCGTGCAGACATAGCTACATGTACACCTTTATATGATGTTGCATTTGATTTTGGAGAAATTGGGAACCGCACGATATATTTAAAAACTGGATTCATTTAAAAGAGCGGTTTTCCCTTGATATGCTCATATTACTGTTTTATGTTGCATATATCACATTTCATGGATTTACGCATTGAGATACGGATTTCATGTGATTTATGGATTTGAGAACCGTGGTATTATTTCAAGAAAGTATGCATTGTTTTGAAAACCCGGTTTCTCTTGATATGATTTTTCAGTGCGTCCACCATGAGTTTTCTCGGTTCTGAGACTTGTGTTAGAAACCTGATTCGAGGAGTTGGATGATCCATTTGCGGGTTCATGGTGGACCCGGTATAGTACCCCGGGGCAAGAAAGGGATGTTTTGCGGTAGACGATGAGCCTGGCAGAGGGACTACTACTTACCGGTGATTGCTTTGACCTGGCGGTTATCCGGAGGATACCGATCGGAGTCTTGAGATAGATGTGGGCCAATCCAGACTGAAGGAGCCCGAGATATGTGGATTTGCGTGTCGATGTTGGACATGAGTTTTCATGATGTTTTCGAGTGCCGATTTTGGGCACTAGTTCCATGAGATTTACAGGATATGAGGGCCGATCAGAGTGACGACGCCTGAGGTATTGGGATTTGGGGTGTCATTGATGGACACCGGTTTTTCCACGATGATGATTCATTAATGATGATATGTTTTATCCCATACTCAGCATTCATTTGATACACATTGCTTCATGTATTTGCAGTACCTGATAGAGTACCTTTCATGATTGTTGCATATCCAGATTACCATATTTATGCTATCAGATTGCATGTGATAGAGTATCGTTGTACATGCATACCTGCGATTATCTTTATGATGTTACTTACTATTCACGTGTTGGCAACTCACCCCCGTTGTGCCACAGTGTTTTGCAAGCTTGACCTTCAGAGTAGTCACGACAGGGCTTCTTATTGTATCTTTTTGCAGCGGATACCGCTACGGTTGGCTGTGAGCCGTTTTACTATAGGTGGGTTTTGCGGTTATCCGTTTATATTCATTATATATGTAACATTTAAGAAAAATAAAATATTATTATTGGGAATTTATAAAATTAAATAATAAATATTATGAATATTTGACAATGCGGTATAATTAATTTCCAATAAATTGGGAAATATTCGGAAAATTTTTAGGAATTTCTGAAATGATGGTGTTTTATATGATTTAGGAAAATTATGAATTTTGTAATTAATTATATCCATTTTAATGCTAATCGCGATTAAATATCACTAATCTTGCATTAAACTTGTTTTGTGCATGTGACATGCACCAAGTCATTTTTCGTATTTTCTACATTTTCCTACCATGGTCTTCCCTTAATTTTTCATGCATGGCTTTTTGAATGAGAAGAGAAGAAAAGAAAAAGGAAAAATAGAAAAGAAAAGAAAAGGGATTAGAATATAGAGTATGGGCAAGAGAGAGAAAGGAGAGAGAGGTGAGGGGTCTTTGAGGATATATTGGTATCTGCTTTTTCATGCATGGTTTTTTCTACATTTTCCTACCATTTTCTTCCCTCCATCATTTTCTTCATCTTTCTCCCTCCACTTCACTCATGGCTGCCCTCATCTCCCTCCCCCACTAAACCCTCACAAACACCCTCAATCCCACATCAAAACTTCATCTTTCCTTCATTAAATATGTGCACAAGCTCACTACAAACACTTTGGACCAAGAAAGCGAGGATTTTGGACACTTGGGGTAACTCAAGAAATTTCTTGAGTTGCCAAATAAGATAATCTTTTTACCATTAGTGTAGAATTTCATTCACTTTAGTATCCATGCATGTTTAGAAGTGATATAGTGATATTTAGTGAGGTTTGAAAATTTCAAGTTAGGGTTTTGAGGAATTATTGAATCGAAAGGTGTAATTGAGTTTAGTAGTGACCTCAAACCCCTTTAGTGATAATATATTGGACTAAACCTAAGACCAAAACCCCTTTTCACAAACTTAGAAATCCACGATATCGGTTTTCGTTGATTCTGTGAGGATATATTGGTATCTGCTATCACCCGGGACACCTGAAAAATATTTACCAAACACGGTGAGACAAGCAGGCCACCTAGGAGCTAACTGATTAGTTCAAAAATTTGTATGTGTTAACCGTAATCAGAAACGGCGTCTCTTTGCAGCTAGCCGGTGAATACGGGTCGATCCACAGAGATGTGTAATTTTTTGATTTGTGTTTTTACGAGTTGATTCCGATGGTGGTTTGGTTTTTGTTGAATGATTTTTAGAACTAAGTTGTATGCTGGTTAAGGAACTTGTTAGGGTTAGGTTTAAAGTAGGGTTTGAAAAGATGAGTATTTACACCTCTTTCAATGCTTTAGATTAAAACCTTTTTTAGAAGTTATAACAATTATTAGCAAAGGGAATTAGGATGATTGGGAAGAAACGAAGTTTCTTCCTCTTGATCCTTGTCCGTCCTTTCCTACTAATTGCTACAACCTTCATGGACGTCATGCATGTCCGGTCCTTTATACTACGGTGTCACCGTTACCTCGTGGGTAGGGTGTCGTAGGGAGCGGATCATGCATGCGTGCATGAAGTTCTACTTATGAAAATTATTCGCATTGAAAGAGCTGAGAGATATTCATATTTCAATCCCTCCCTTTATTCCTAACCCTAACAAGCGAGGAAACTACTCGCTCATTAGGGGATTTATCAGCAATATCAATTTGAGGTTCATTATTAAATCTAAATTGGATTAATTTCCTACTGCAGTTTTAAAAGATTCTGTACTATATTTAACTAAGGCAAGCAATGACTTATCTACGGCAAGAATAAAATTATAGATCTAGGTCAAATAATGAAATTATAACTAAGGCAGGAATTAAAAATAGAAACTTACAGGAATGATGCTCTTTTTCTCCCAACAATTCTGAATTTTATTGATTGAAAAGAGACATCCATTTTACAGATTTGAGATTACAATTTATAAGTAAACAGGGAAACTAGGGTTACAGATTCTCGCACACATGATTTTACAGATATGCCCACGGAAAATCCCAACACCCGCACCGACGCACCGACACCATAAAAATCCATCGACGTGCGCACTTAATGGCCGCGGAACCGCGGCAAATGTGGGCCTTGGGCCGCGGTTCCGCGGCCCTTTAGTGAGATCAGCTCACCAACTTTTCTGGGCTGCATCTTGGGTGTTAGGGCTTCTTTATTCTTCACAACTTTTCTCTGTTTGGCTTATTATTCTTCTCCTGATCTTCAGTGAAAATTCGTATTGGTCTTTTAACCGTTTCACTTTGACATGTTTGGACCTCACGTTTCCTTGTACCTATGTGAACTGTTATTAGTCTGGGCTTGACTAGAATCCGTCTACTTGTTGGTCAAAAAGTCCCTTTTCTGTATCAGCTTTCGTCTTTTTCACTGTATTCGTTCCAAGAGCCTGTGTCCTGTAATATGCAACAAACGTATGTCAAGAGTACCTGTTTATTTATAAAATGAATGAAAATGGGGAGTACAATAATGCAATATTATAGTATGAACAAATACCCCCAAATTTATCTTTTTCTCGTCCTCGAGCAAACTTATTATTTTATTCTCAATAAAAGTTAACCTAGCCGCACTTTCGCAGGGAAACGCGATTGCACTGAGCATGTGCAACAAGCCGTTAAACCTCTAGGTGTCCCTAGTAGGAGGAGTGTTGTCTCTTGAGGGTTTTCAGCGGATTACACCCACAAAATCCTATCAATTTGGCTCTTTCGACAATAATTTTCCAATTAGGTTTTCTAACATAGAATTCTATTATCATAGACTCATAAAATATCCACCCATATTCTTCACACTTCCTCATCATTTAACTTAAGATTATATATGTTCTATAGAATCACTCAGCTTTCGGCATTTCTTAGGTTTTTTCCTTTTAGGGTTCCATCTCCACTTAGAAATTTTTCTATCAACTCTACTAAAGATACAAGTTTTATTCTTCATTCCTTTCTCTTATCTAAACTCTAATCACATATCCCCACGTGTGTGTATAGATCACCCCTACACTTGGAAATTCAAATCAAGCAATCATACCCTTGTCCGTTGTCCCAAGTACTTATTAATTGGTGAATTTCGCTTACACATCCTTCATGCGACCGTTAATACTTCTTGAGGTACCAACGACCGATTACAAAATGCGTTAGCGTTTTAAAGCGTACGTCCTAGTTTTGCAACACCCAAGGTTTTAGCAGTGACTCCCAAACCAGTTGGTCTAAGGCACTAGGTGATGAAGCACCCTCGCTATATATTTTTCTATTTTGATCCTTAAGTAATCACAAAACCAGTGTTCATTTTTTATTCACTTTTGTATTTTTTCATTTTCTTCGTACTAAGGACTTTTAGACAAGAGCATTTCAAGGTCTCCTCTACTATTCCAAGCTTTAAGGTGTGTGATTGTGCAATTTTGTAGGGTATACATTTTTAGAATCCATACTTAAGCCAGGAATTATTTTTCAAACTTATACTCTAATAAGAATATCAATATTTTTCCGTTATTTCAATTTAGCCCAAAAAGTGAACTCAAAATTTGCCTATTTCTAAATAAACTATAAAGACATATACTTTCTACCGTTAATCCTTTAAAGAAGGTTATTTTTAGGGTTTTTAATTTACCAAGTCTAAGATCTAGTTGTTCGTAGCTCGTTAACCTATTTGTCAAACTCAAGTTAAATATGGCCAAAATTGAATACAATAATTTTTATAAATTTTTTTTTTGAAATTTTTCAATTTTTATGGGTTTTCAAATAAATGTGCAAATGCAAAAATGTACATATGAATGCAAAGGAAAAAAGACGTACCGAGCATACCCCCAAACTTGAACTTGACAGTGTCCTCACTGTCAAACTAAACCAAGAGGGTCAAGATGTCGGCATCCCCTGTTTATTCACATTATTACAAATGATACACACCCCCAAACTTATTCGAAATACGGTTTTGGAAAAAATTATTGGAAATTCGGGGGTGAAAGTGGAGGAAGATCAATCAGTGTAAATCGGCTCCTGCAAAAACAGGAGCTCCTCCGATGGGTCC
Organism: Agapanthus africanus; assembly: GCA_030015575.1. Taxonomy (NCBI): domain Eukaryota; kingdom Viridiplantae; phylum Streptophyta; class Magnoliopsida; order Asparagales; family Amaryllidaceae; genus Agapanthus; species Agapanthus africanus. The sequence goes on along the minus strand of CM057350.1, from coordinate 310,851,935 downwards.
GCTGTGAAGAACGGTTTCAGTCGATGCCCATTCACTTTGAATAAGGTACCGTCTTCTGGATTTTCAAGATCAACCGCACCGTGCGGATAAACGGTGTGGACTACAAAAGGTCCTCTCCATCTAGAACGGAGCTTGCCGGGGTGATAATGTAACCGAGTGTCATAGAGTAAAACCTGTTGACCAGGTTCAAAAGTTTTTCGCAAAAGGTGTTTATCGTGGAACACCTTAGCTCGGTTTTTAGCAATTATGGCATTATCATATGCCTCATCCCACAGCTCTTCTAGTTCATTCAATTGCAGCTTTCGATTGCTGCCCGCATCTCCTAAAGATAAATTCAGCACTTTGATAGCCCAAAATGCTTTATGCTCACTCTCCACTGGGAGGTGGCAAGCCTTCCCGTAAACAAGCCGGTATGGAGACATACCGAGATCAGTCTTATATGCAGTACGGAAAGCCCATAGTGCATCTATCAGTTTAAGTGACCAATCTTTACGGTTTTTAGAAACCGTTTTCTCCAGGATTTGCTTGATTTGCCGATTTGAAACCTCGGCTTGCCCACATGTTTGGGGGTGATATGGCGTTGACAGCTTGTGGGTGATAGAGTATTTGCGCATTAAGGACTTGAAAGTCCTATTGCAAAAGTGAGAACCATTATCACTTATTATCGCCTGAGGGTGCCTAAATCGAGAAAATATGTGTTCTTTAAGAAATCGAACGACAACCTTGTTATCGTTCGTTCGGCTGGGCACAGCCTCGACCCACTTTGAAACGTAGTCAACGGCCAAAAGAATATACATATTTACAAAAGAGTTAGGAAATGTTCCCATGAAATCTATACCCCAAACATCAAAAATGTCCACAACCAAAATAGGTTGGAGCGGCATTTCGTTTCTCCGCGATATCTGGACCAAGTGTTGGCACCGGGAGCAAGTTTTGCAGTATTCGAATGCATCCTTAAAGTGTCGTGGCCAATAGAAACCACACTGCAAAACTTTTTCGGCTGTCTTCTTTGGGCCAAAGTGCCCGCCACATGCTTGATCGTGGCAAAAAGACAGCACGCTCTTGACCTCACTTTCAGGTACACACCGACGAATGATTTGGTCGGAACAGTATTTAAAAAGTTAAGGTTCATCCCAGTAAAAATGCTTTACTTGGGACAAAAATTGAAGTTTATCCTGTTTCAACCAATCTTTAAGTATCAGGCCGGTGGCTAAGTAGTTTACAATATCGGCGAACCATGGTTCGCAAGAAACGGTCAAGAGTTGCTCATCGGGAAAAACATCAGTGATTGGAAGATCAAGCGTAGGCGAAGAAGGAAGTCGTGATAGGTGATCAGCTACTACGTTTTCACATCCTTTTTTGTCCTTTATGACAAGGTCAAACTCTTGTAGTAAAAGGATCCAACGTATTAGCCTTGACTTAGCATCCTTCTTCGCAAAAAGGTAGCGAAGAGCTGAATGATCAGTATATACAACGACTGGAGAGCCAATTAAATAAGCCCGAAAATTTTCAAGTGCAAACACAACCGCTAAAAACTCTTTCTCTATTGTTGTGTAGTTTAGTTGGGCCTCATTTAGTGTTCGGCTATCATAATAAATCACATGCGGCATTTTATTAATGTGCTGTCCAAGAACAGCGCCAATGGAAAAATCTGATGCGTCGCACATGATTTCGAAAGGGTGCGTCCAGTCCGGAGATGAAAGGATGGGCGCAGAGATGAGAGAATGTTTCAAAGACTCGAATGCTTCAATGCATGTGGAGTTGAAAGAAAATGTTGTGTCCTTGGCCAACAAGAGAGTCAAGGGTCTAGCGATCTTGCTAAAGTCCTTGATGAACCGTCTGTAAAAACCGGCGTGGCCAAGGAAGGCTCTGATGTCTTTGACGCATTTAGGGGGAGGGAGGTTAGAAATTACTTCAATTTTAGCTTTATCAACCTCGATGCCGTTTTGCGAGATGATATGTCCTAAGACAATGCCTTCTCGCACCATGAAATAGCACTTCCCCCAATTCAACGTTAGGTTCTTATCCCTACAGCGGGTAAGAACAGCGTCCAGATGTCGTAAACACTCGTCGAAGGAGTTGCCAAAGATGGAGAAATCATCCATAAAGATCTCCAAGAACTTTTCAACCATGTCTGAAAAGATCCACATCATACACCGCTGAAATGTCGCAGGTGCATTGCATAACCCAAAGGGCATGCGACGATAAGCAAAAGTGCCAAAGGGACAAGTAAATGTTGTCTTGTCTTGATCCTCTTTGGCGATAGGGACTTGGTTATAACCGGAATAGCCATTTAGAAAGCAATAGAACTCGTGCCCTGCCAATCGCTCAAGCATTTGGTCAATGAAAGGTAAAGGAAAGTGGTCTTTCCTTGTCGCGGCATTGAGTTTTCTATAGTCTATGCAGACTCGCCACCCAGTTTGGGTGCGAGTGGGAATTAACTCATTTGCCTCATTGGTAATGACTGTAATGCCCGATTTCTTTGGCACAACGTGAATTGGGCTAACCCATTGGCTATCCGAGATAGGGTAAATGATACCACTATCCAGACACTTAACAATCTCCTTCTTAACGGCCTCTTTCATAATGGGGTTGAGGCGTCATTGTGGATCCCTTGCCGGCTTGGCATCATCCATCAAGTGTATATGATGTTCGACTATGAGGGGACTAATCCCCTTAATGTCCGCCATAGACCAGCTGAAAGCTTGCCGATTATTATGTAAGACCATCAAAAGAGCCTTCTCTTGCTCAAGAGCTAGAGAGGCCGATATAATGATGGGTAAGGTCTCATGATCACCTAGATAAGCATATTTTAGGTGCGACGGCAAAAGCTTCAATTCGAGTATAGGAGGTGAAACAATAGATGGTAACAATGGGGTAACTGTTTCAAACTCGAAGGATTCCATCAAAGGTTCGAATCGAGTGTACGCAACAGAGTCGGATGGTTCAATTAACTCATCCGAAAAAGCAAAAGACTCCAATTCAGGTGATGAGTCTTCAAAGTCGTCAACAAAGGTAAAACACTCAAAATCGTTATCCACCATGAAAGCTGTGTCGGATTCTAGGAGGAATGCACTAGTGGCGTTAACATTGCTGTGATCGAACAAAAAATTCTCGAACTCACAGTCCTCCTCCGCGATCTCATTGATCGAGCAAACATCGAGTACGCTAGCATTAGACTCAGCAGGCTGACTTCCCAACTTGAAAATATTGAGCTCAATTGTCATATTGCCGAAAGATAGGTTCATTGAACCATTACGACAATTGATTACTGCGTTGGAAGTCGCCAGAAATGGTCGACCAAGTATTACCAGAATTTGATTCCGGGGGTTAGCGACAGGTTATGTATCCATCACAATAAAGTCAATGGGGAAAATGAAATCCCCTACTCTAATTAACACATCCTCCAGCTCTCCCCTAGGATGGGTGATTGACCGGTCGGCCATTTGGAGAGTACAGTGAGTGGGCTTAAGCTCTCCAACGCCCAATTGCTCGTACAGAGAATAGGGTAGCAAATTGACACTCGCACCAAGATCTAATAGTGCTCTATTGATGTTCTTGTCCCCAATTGTTATCGAAATGGTAGGACACCCGGGGTCCTTTTGCTTTTGGGGTAAAGAATTGACAAGAGCATCACTAATAGCACTAGCCACAAAAACTTTCTTTGGCACTTATGACTTCCTCTTTTTGGTGCATAAGTCTTTTAAAATTTTTGCATATAAAAAAACTTGTTGGATTGCATCCAAAAGAGGGATATTTATGCTAACCTGTTTGAACAACTCTACAATCTTTTCCATCTGTGGAGTTGGTTTATTGGATCTCAACCGATTAGGAAAAGGAACATTTTGAAAGGTGGTTGAGTCCAATTTTTGCGGATCAGATTGTCGAGTTGGAACGGCACCCCGTGTAGATGTGTTCGTGTTGTGAGAAATGGGTCCGTTCGAGCTAGAAGAAGTAGAGCCGTGTGAAGGGTGGAGAATAGGCTCTGAAGAAGTAGAAGAAGAAGGTAAAGAAGATGAAGAAGGGCCACCGGCAGGGGTGTCATTGTTAATACCCATATTGTTTTGCAACACTCTTCCCGATCTCAACGTGGTCACAGCATTTACGTTATGATTCTGCTGTTGATAAGCAGCATGTGCGTGATCGGGGTTGGGCAGTGGTTGAGACGGGAGTTTTCCTTTTTCGCGCTCGCTCAAAGCTGCATTGAGTTGTGCAATTTGTGCCTCAATAGATTTGATGCTTTGATCGTGTGAGGCACTGTTTTCCACCAAAGATTGAATAGAAATCTCTAGTCTTGCTGTAGACTGTGTAGATTGCTTAAGGAACGCATCTAGACTTCTTTTGAGCGAGCTAACCTTGTCATTATTAGGTTGAACATAATTGTTCGGCGGGTAAGCAATGTTAGGCACAAAATTGTTCACCTGATTAAGGTAAGGTTGCTGTTGAAAAGGTTGCTGTTGAAATTGAGTTTGTGAAGGTGCATGTTGTTGTTGTGGAGGAGGAGGTCTTTGAAAATTGTTATTTACTTGGAATTGTTGATTTTGGTTCCAAGCGAAATTTGGGTGACTCCTCCACCCCGGATTGTATGTTGAAGAGTACGGATCGTTTCTTTGTCGTTGCTGAAATGCAGCATTGACTTGATCCTGTCCTTGAGTAGATGCATTATAAGGACACTCTTCGGTTAGATGCGATGGATCCGCACAACAAGCACACACAGTTCGTGGAGGCATAACTGGGGCAGGAGAAGGCGATGAGATTTTGGTCTCAATCGCTTCTAGCTTTTTCGTAAGAGCGGCCATCTCGGCCTTCCTAGCAATCGACATCTCTACTTGATGTATGCCTACCCTAGATTGACCACTAGAAGAAGATGATGTGGTCTTGGTACTCTCCCACTGAATTGTTTGCTCACTAAGATCCTTAAGAAACTGCCACACTTCGTCACTAGATTTGGAGAGAAAATGACCTCGACATATGGTTTCTAGCAACTGCTTCGTTGCCGAGTTCAATCCCTCGTATAATGTTTGGCAAAGTTGCCAACTTTCGATCCCATGATGAGGGCATTGAACGAGTAGGTCCTTAAATCTCTCGAAGCACTTCCAAAATGGTTTGGAAGGAAGTTGTGAAAATTGAATTATTTCATTGTGGATTCTAGCAGTTTTTTGATGAGGATAGAACCTTTTTAGAAAAGCTTTCACAAACTCGTCCCAATTTCTAATGGAATGTGATGCGGTGCTGTATAGCCACTTATCGGCTAGGTCACATAAGGTAAAAGGAATGACCCTTAGCCTTATAGCGTCATCACTTAATTGGGTCGTCTTCATCATAGCGCACACAATTTGGAATTTATTAATAAAAATATACGCATCTTCAGATTCCAAACCATGAAATTTTGGCAGCATATTGATGAAATGTGGTTTTATTTCAAAATTGTCCCCATTTGCCGGTGGGGGTGAAAGACAGGTAGGTAAGGACGTGCGGACGGGGTAAAAGAGATCCTGGAGCGCAACTCGTGCGGGCGCTTCAACAGGCGGTTGATTCGGGTTATTCGCACCTAACAGAGGTGGAATCCTTCCCGTCGGTAAGGTATTGTTGGGGTTGAATCCCGACATGCCTTCGGTGAAAGAATTTGAAAGTGTAGGTAAGAAAGTGGACGGAATGTCGACTTCGGTGTCGAAAGGTTCGTCGGTCGGTACCAACAAAACACGGACTAATCGGGCGTTAGTATCCCTAGTCCAAAGTGACATACACTAAAGGGGTAGTGTAGTCAGAAAAAAGAAAGACAGAATGTGGAGGTAAGATAACGTCAGTGAGGGGAAGTGGTGGAAGTGAGTTACAAGTTTCCTTTAGAGACAAGTTGCAAGTTTGAAAAGATTTTTCTTTTTTTTTTTATGTGAGAGTTTTGCAAGGAGGTTTTTGAAAAGAGACTCGTGACACAATTGCTATCAACCACACATGCATAATCAGGCCTAGATTTAGGGTCACCTAGTTCTGCTAGACAGCTCCTAACTAGGGCTAGAAATAGGACCTCAAACCGCCTCTTCACCGACAATTACGGCCAGGTAAGTGCCAGGTAAGTGGGAAGGAACCACAATAGTGGGCCTAATTAAAAACCACTAGCCTAGACACACTTGCCTAGACACCGCAAAGTCAGTTAGGATAAACGGTCGATGCCTATACTAGTCATTTTTCCTATTGAGCTCGACGTCCTTAGGGCTGAGTCTAATATTTTTTAATTAATTATGGTCGATGCAAAATGCTTTAAGGTGATTTCTGGGGTCCTGGGAAGGGTGATGAAATCCCCACCCAATCTGAGTTTGGTCAATTAGCCATTTAAAGTCTGATTAAATTATGCAAAACAATAAATTCACTTGCAATCAAATTTTTAGCGCGGCGCAAAGAAACCTGCAGAAAATTTGTTATTTAGAAGGGGGAAGAAGAATTTTTTTTTTTAGCGCAAAGAAACCCTGCAGAAAGTGTTCACAGAAAGATATATGGAGGTTGCAGAGGGGGGGAAAAAGAAAGCAAACCATGCAAATTTGAGGTGCTAAAGAGGCTAAATAGCCGTGGTTCCGCAGTCTAGGGTGCTCCTGGGCCGCGGTTCCACGGTCGTCTAGGGTGATCAGGCTCTAAAAAAGTTTGTGCTGCACCCTTGTACCACTCCTCCTCTGTTTTGATGTTCACTTTTCTGATTTGACCTCTGTAAAATTCCAGATCCGAGAGTCCTCGCTATTCCTGCAAGATTCAAACCATAAAACCCTTCAAACAGATAAAAATCGATAAAATGTTTTTGTATTTTTGTATTTCCTGATTTTTATGATTTTTAAAAAATTATATCAACCCGAAATTACACAAAAGAAATTTTAGGCCATCCCCGGCAATGGCGCCATTTGATTAGTTAAAAAATTTGTATGTGTTAACCGTAATCAGAAACGGCGTCGCTTTGCAGCTAGCCGGTGAATACGGGTCGATCCACAGAGATGTGTAATTTTCTGATTTGTGTTTTTACGAGTGGATTCCGATGGTGGTTTTGTTTTTGTTGAATGATTTTAAGAACTAAGTTGTATGCTGGTTAAGGAACTTGTTAGGGTTAGGTTTAAAGTAGGGTTTAATAAGATGAGTATTTACACCTCTTTCAATGCTTTAGATTAAAACCTTTTTTAGAAGTTATAACAATTATTAGCAAACGGGATTAGGATGATTGGGAAGAAACGAAGTTTCTTCCTCTTGATCCTTGTCCGTCCTTTCCTACTAATTGCTACAACCTTCATGGACGTCATGCATGTCCGGTCCTTTATACTACGGTGTCACCGTTACCTAGTGGGTAGGGTGCCGTAGGGAGCGGATCATGCATGCGTGCATGAAGTTCTACTTATGAAAATTATTCGCATTGAAAGAGCTGAGAGATATTCATCTTTCAATCCCTCCCTTTATTCCTAACCCTAACAAGCGAGGAAACTACTCGCTCATTAGGGGATTTATCAGCAATATCAATTTGAAGTTCATTATTAAATCTAAATTGGATTAATTTCCTACTGCAGTTTAAAAAAATTCTGTACTATAATTAACTAAGGCAAGCAATGACTTATCTACGGCAAGAATAAAATTATAGATCTAGGGCAAATAATGAAATTATAACTAAGGCAGGAATTAAAAATAGAAACTTACAGGAATGATGCTCTTTTTCTCCCAACAATTCTGAATTTTATAGATTGAAAAGAGACATCCGTTTTACAGATTTGAGATTACAATTTATAAGTAAACAGGGAAACTAGGGTTACAGATTCTCGCACACTTGATTTTACAGATATGCCTACGGAAAATCCCAACGCCCGCACCGACGCACCGACACCATAAAAATCCACCGACGTGCGCACTTAATGGCCGCGGAACCGCGGAAAATATGGGCCTTGGGCCGCGGTTCCGCGGCACTTTAGTGAGATCAGCTCACCAACTTTTCTGGGCTGCATCTTGGGTGTTAGGGCTTCTTTATTCTTCACAACTTTTCTCTGTTTGGCTTATTATTCTTCTCCAGATTTTCATTGAAAATTCGTATTGGTCTTTTAACCGTTTCACTTTGACATGTTTGGACCTCGCGTTGCCTTGTACCTATGTGAACTGTTATTAGTCTGGGCTTGACTAGGATCCGTCTACTTGTTGGTCAAAAGGTCCCTTTTCTGTATCAGCTTTCGTCTTTTTCACTGTATTCGCTCCAAGAGCTGTGTCCTGTAATATGCAACAAACGTGCGTCAAGAGTACCTGCTTATTTATAAAATGAATGAAAATGGGGAGTACAATAATGCAATATTATAGTATGAACACTAACCCAAGACTCCAGCCCCTAACTCCTTCACATGGCCGAAATTTTATCCATTATGGCCGCAAATTGCGGCCAGAGCAGGGAGGTAGGTGTAGGGTTCTTAGGCACAACCACAAGGTTCCACAAGGCATCAAACATGCTGTTTTTAAAAGTTTAGTGTGCCAAACAACGATAACCTAGGATCTAACTAGAGTTTTAGGAGCTAAACAAGAAAGTAAACTACTTTATATCTAATTGATAACGGAATACAACCTTTGTAGACCGGTCCTTGACTTCAATTGCTCCTTGTAGTGGTCCCTTCGCTGCGATCATGGAACTCCCGGACTCTTGCATGGCTTCTCAAGGTGAAAGGAACGATCTTGCTTGAAGTCTTCGAGGCCGAAGATGATCTACGTCTAGGAGACACTAGCTCAAGCTACTACTTCACTAATGAGAGATTAGTGAATCTAACACCCTATACTAAAGTGCTAATCTAGTAGAGGATGATGATGTAGGAAGTGGGCTCACTATAGTTTTATTTTTCTCACAATATTTTCTCACTTTGGAAAAACCTAGAAAGCTTTTTCTCAAGAATGAAGATGATGAAGTCAAGAGATGAGAATGAACTAATGAGGTGAAGAATCAACCATGGGTGAGTTTGTATCATATAGCTAACTCATGTAGAGACATAACCATGGCTAAATTATAATGGTTAGGTTAATAAATATTTTAAGTAAAACAAAACTAATGGACTAAGTCAATGCATCCATAAGCTTCTACAAGCTTCATGCATGTGGCTAATTATCCACTAATTTGGAATTACTTTAAATATTAAAACCTTACTTTATAATTAGTATGGTGTAAGTCCCATACACCCATGTAGTGTGTATCCACAACCATGACAGAATATAAAACACAATTAATATATATCACATATATATTAAGTGTGCACATGTGAGAAAATAAATGCTTAAGTGAGCAAATATTAGTTAATGTAAGCTAGTATATCAAATATATAATTATACACTAAATTATCAAATCAACACTTGATTTAATAATCCGGCTATATCATTTATAACTGACTAATTTTATATGTACCAACTTATCGAATCAATACTTGATTCGATAACCCGACTATATCAAATATAACCGACCGATACAAATAATCGCGAGAATACAATACGGTATCACATATTAGTATTAATCTCGGTCCCGCACATATCACATATGTGCTCCTACTTCATTTTGCCCGAGCCAGTAAAAGCTCTATGTAGGACTCTAAAGACTCGTCAATGCGTCGGTAGTAAGTGATGATCACATCAAGCATCCACAAGCCGTCAGCAGTACTAGCTGGACGTAACGGCTACCCGGGTATTGAATGATCAGAAGATTAGCAAGCAAGCCCGCTCTAGCTCCTGTAAAGCCTGTCAGTAACACTACCGTACAGTCCGGTCTCCTCGTCTTATATGTCGCATAACCAGTCTAGGGGTGGTAAATGTCAGACCGTAATAACCGATAAGTCATGCCGATATGAGGCTCATAACGGGTCGAGAAACTACTGATAACACTTACCAGTAAATCTCTAAATCAGCCTTGGCCAGGGACTTCTCTGTTATGGCCAATCGAGCACAGTGCAACATCAACCCCTAATACCGGGAGAGACAATTTTCCTCCGATCGCTCATTGCCTCCATGTGACTCGGGACTGAACCCAAAAACCACCATTTGGCACGTTCTCTTGAACGTGGTAAGGTGGAAATCAAAGAACGGTGGGAATCACACAAGACTCTATAACGATCTCGGGTCTACAGACTAACCCGTACCAGTGTCACAAGAGAACTGCTATCTGACGTCAGGTATAATACCATCTAGGAGTTCTCGGCGAGTCCATCCAGTGTACCCAGTCTGTACTGAGCACCCGTATACCATCTCTTATGTCAAACACCAATGGATATTGGATCATCCATCGCCCTTCTTATGGGACGAGAAGTGTATATGCTAGTCTACTCTTGTATATCAATGCCCCGTCTCGATACACCCACGACTAGGAACATTAAAGGATGAACTTATGGACTACCATGGCCCCACTAGTATGATCTGTAAGTGCACGGCGGCGCCCCGGTCGTCAATCCGACAGCCAAATGCGGAAACGGTGATAAACTTTAATTTTGCGAACTTAGCAAACCGGCACCACCGCGCACTAAACCCCGGATCGGGCCATTAAACTAGTTCTAGCTAACTAACAAGATAAGGGAAGAGATATACCGAATGATCCGAGTCCTTCGGTCTTCGTCTCCACTCCGATCTCCCGCGGATGCTCCATCCGTCATCTCCTCGTTGTCGCCTCTTCGCCGGAAGGGCACCACATCGCCTGTATCTTTTACGGGCTCCCACCTCAATACCGAGGCAACTCGGGCGCGAAGCTGGCGAGTCGACGCGTCCAAGATTTGCTGTAGAAAGTGTAGTGTAGAGCTTATGTCTCATTTGGGGTTTGTTGCCTTTGAAGATGATGGAGGAATCAAGATAAGAAAAATGGTGCTTTCATTTTTCTAGCATGAAATGAGATGAACAAATTTTCCCTCTTGAAAATGATCCTCTCTTCTTCTTCTCTCAAGTATGAAAAAAAAAACTTATCATCTTAGAAAATGGTGGAGGAAAGAATATGAAGCATGAAGGGAGGTGATGGTAGGAGCACAAGTGGTGACCACACCCAAAACATCATCATAACCATCTCACATCAAACTCTAATCACTTCTAATCAACAAAAAGCAAGTGATGATGATAGAAAAGAATGGTATCAAAAGATGCTTTCATAATTAATACATTTGCAAGAAAAACCTCCACAATGTGTTATTTGCAAACTTGCAAATAACACCCTCCATCGAAAAAGTCCGGCCGAGAAAGAACAAAGGAAAACCGGCCGGAACGGAATGCAAACTGGCAACTCCAGAAAACTGGCCCCGTAATAAATTACAGGAAAACCCCAATACTGTGCATACACACCCGCATCTGTATTCCGTCCGGATACAAATGCAAAAAGACAAAATCTACATAGTACTAAACTAGGATCCGGCTTAAACCAAAGCCGGCTAGTAATATCCGTCCGATCCTGATCCGTACAATACCGCACGTATCTGATCGAACCCTGCCATATTACCATACGGCCACTAGTACAAACCGTCCGATCCTGATCCGTGCAATACCCCACGTATCTGATCGGACCCTGCCATATCTCCATACGGCCTCTACAGCGTTTCGCCCGAAAGCTTGAGTAACTGAAAGTGTGGTGGACTCTAAAGACTCGTCAATACTATGGCTGTGGATTTAACCACTAGCACGTCAGAGGTATAAGCCAATACGTGACGGGCCACCAGCTATTGACCAAAAGGGACGTCGATGAGCGAACTCATCCTGACACCCTACTGAGCCTGTCAGCGACAATATCCGTACAGTCCGGTCCGTTCGTCTATGAGCATCGCATGTCGGGCCTAGGGGGTTGGTAAAAGTCAGACCCCCAAAAGCGGTACAAGTCGTGTCGGAGTGTAGCCCAGAACACCCTGAGATACTACTGGAATACCTACCAGTAAATCTCCTGCCTTGGCCAAGGACTTCGTGTAATGGCTCTCCTAGACACAGCGCGACCTCACCCCCAATACCGGGAGAGACGAACCCCCGAAGATCCGCTCACTGCCTCCATGTGGCTCGGGACTGTACCCAACTAAAACCTGTTTGCACGACTCCTTTGAGCCGTGGTAGGGTAGTAATCAAAGCACAGTGGGAACTCACACGAGACAAATGACGATCCCCAGGTCAATGAACTAACCTGTACACATGTCACCTGGGAACTGCTATCTGACATGAGGTATAAGACCAACTAGCATGTTCCCGGCGAGTCCTGTCCGGTGTACTCATAACCCAATGAGCACCTGTATACATCTTAGGTGAACCTACTGACACCAGTGGCTTGTGAGACCGGCCACCGCCCCTCGTCGGGGTCTCGACTGTATACACTAGTCTACTCTGGAGAATCGATGCCCTGTCTCGAAACTCCCATGACTAGGGACCTTTTAAGGATGTGCTTATAGACTCCAGCTCTCACTTATATGATCGCCCTCATACTGCTGGCAGTCAAGCAAGAATCCTAGGGGCTCTATCAACGTGCAATAGCGACATGTCAGGTCACCTAAAGCAGTACACGATGATAAAGGTAAACCAGATAGCATACTATCATCTCGAGTAAGACTGTCCTACCGGGATAGGTCCTCCCTCAATCATTGCAATCACGTGCCTGTGATCCAATAATTGACTCTGAGGGCACTATCTCCAACAATCTCCCACTTGCACTCAAGGCTAATTATTGCGATGTCGCATACTCACAGCCCGTGTGATACCGAACACCCAACTCCTCTACTAGTCAGTCTCACAAATCCCGTTTGTGAAACTATTGCGTTCGAGGAATAGCCTCAGTGAGTGGATCCGCCTTGATGTTTCTTTCTATGTCTCTCTCTATATCTCAAGTTCGCGGAGAAAGCCATCTCCCGAAATGAGCAATACCTGTCTTAGAATGTCTGGATGTCTGATGGGACCTAGCTCATAAATGAACTCCAAATCCAAACTTCTTTAGACTGTATCGTCAACTGAACTTAATCAGTATCCTGCGCCATGCCACCCTCAGTATTGCCTTGGATCACCTGTCCAAAATACTGCCCCTCGTCAGAAGGAAAACTACAACTCTGACAACCTCCTTGTCGTCCATGTCACCTTGGAAGCCTGGAATGATAACTGTCTCCTAAATGAGGCTGTCGTTATCATATCCCTAGAACATTCACTTATGTTCTAAAACTGCTTCCGACTGTTTCTCCAGGATTGGATCAATATCAACTTATTGCATCTAGTGCAAGAACAACATCTGGTGTGGTACTTGACATCTCATGATTGACTCAATTGCCTAAGCAAGTGATCTGCCAATCATGCACATCCCTCTCTACTTTAGTCTATAAGACACCTTTAGAGAGGGTGACTCTATTACCTGCAGGTACACTACCATGCTAGGAGTCGTCCATTCTAATTACTCTTAGAATGCTGTCAAAGTACCCTGATTGGGAAACCACCAAAATCTAGATCTAAAACCATAGATCTAGTAACCAGTATGTCTGATATTGTGTCCAAGTCCCTTGTGGAGAAACCACTGTGTGACGACCAAAGTATAACCGATCGTAGTATAGGAGTTTCTTTTCCTACTCTGTGTATGTCATCCAAATACCAGGATATCACACCCTACTACCTTTTCAACAGATCCATCCCCTATTCTGATGACGTCAAACCAATGACTGTCACATCAGAAATAGATGATCTATCTCCGCTATATCTGCTTTAGTCTATAAATAGACATAAGCCTGATGTCCACCAATGCTTCCGCTGCTCCTACTGACTACGACAACCCTCTGGCAGAGTCATGTAGATGTGCACTTCTAAAGCTAGTTTAGAACGACGCTACACTCATCCTCCTGCCGGGTCTCGCAGCCTGGAACAACAACAATGGCAAGTGTGGGTAAACAAGAACTTCCCTGTCACCGTCCTTGAGGCTACCGGAGTACCTCTCGGTTGCCTGAAGTTACCCACCGTATCTGCGGAGTGGCCAATGGAATGTCAAATCAGATTGAATCTTTAGGTTCCTTATCAAATCTTCAGTAATCGTTTGCGGTTCTGGAATCGCTTCCAGTTCTACCATACTCCTACTACTGTTTTCTGAAAAATAACCATTTCTTTTAAAATGTGGCGAGTTAAGAACAATATTACTATTGATCTCCCAGATGGTAGAAAGTCAACCCTCGTCATAGCCTGGGTCAACCCACAAACAGCCATTACAGAAACGTGCCTTGAGTTATCCAGAGTCTGGTTTTAATCATAAGCCGGACAACTCCCCGTACCTTAACAATGTTAAGATATGAACTGTACTATATCCAATATAGAACCAGAGGCACTGATTTAATTGAACCAAATTCAAATCATGCAGCTGTCTCCAGTGCATGTAAACAAAATGGGAGGAGGCCGATCAGCGTTACTCAACTTAGGAATGCTTCCAATTATGAGTAACCTGAAAGAGAAGCAATTTCTCTTTATCATTACTATCAACTGAATACCATACACAAGTATCTACATCTTCGATCACTTTGAAGAATCCCGATACTTGCTACACCTGGTTCTCTACTCTATTCAAATACCTATAACTCCTCAAAACTTAGACCCTGTGTTTCTACGAAACACATGTCTAAGAACTGGAGAAGTTAAAAGTAAACAGAATATAGTATGAGGACCAACCCCTCTGTCCTAATGGACACTGGACAACATACAATACTCTGTATAAGTCCGCCGAGTCTAACAACTCTTTCACTGTGTGTCGTAGGTTGAAAACTGTACTTATGGTTAAGAAGAATTACACCGCTGTTTAATGCTCCTTACCTAACCATCCATTGATATAGGTAAATGTCATCGACATAATATCAAAAGGTATATCTCACTCTATGAAAATAGACGTACAGATATATCAATTTGAAATTGGTGCATAAAAGAGGATATTCAAAACCAAATATTTGCCGACCGGCAAACAGCCCAGGTGATTTCCTCAAATATCACCGATTACAACGAATCCCGATATAATGAGGATGATCACCCAATTCCCAATAACTTACTCCCACTCATCATCTGTAAAACCATACAGATGTGAGAATCAAACCTGGTAAATACATACCTTGGAGCAAGTGTCTAATCGGGAAATCAGTTTTCTTTTAACAATACACAGTTGAACTGAAGCATTTAAATGTTTCGATGGGGTATTCTGGTATTCCTAGTAATGCCTCTACCATCATCCAGATTCACAACTGTAACCGTATATTTCTTTGCCACCTCTCCAAATCCCTTTATATGTCTTTAGTCATTACCTTCTGCACACCCCTTTAGGCCAATTGGTTTTCTTCCTTCCCTACCGTTCGGCACCAGCCTATGGTTTGGAAGAAGACTATCCAATAAGCATAATGGGTGTACTGTCCTAATCCTAGGAGCACTCGCAATGCGAGAGAAGGTGAAGATAAAAGACAACTGAATAAACCTTATTCCTATTTCTCCTGGACCAGAATCCATCCCCGAACTGGAACAAGTTCCTTTCGAGTTCGTATATAACCATACGATGGAGTATCCAATAAACTGTGGATCTTCGTAGTGATACGGAGTGTCCTGGAGAAATACAAAGGTGATTTAGGATTGGCGAAGAAATAGTTGGTTTGGTCGTGAATATCCGTCGCAATTTACTTTGCCCTCTTACTAATCCCTTGCTTTGTCTTAATCTTAATACCTTCTGCACACCATCGTTATGCTAATTGGTTTTCTTCATTCCCTATTGTTTGGCACCAGCCTAAAGTTTGGAAGAAGACTATCCAATTTGCGTAATAGGTGTACTATCTCCTAAACTAAAGAGTACTCGCAACCTGAGAGAAGGTAAAAGGGAAAAGACAACTGAATAATCCTATCCGTTTTCTCCAGAACCGGAAACCATCCTCGAATTCCTTCGAGTTCGTATCTAACCATACGATGGTTTAGTCCAATGGAAGTGGACGTTCGCAGTAATACGGGGTGTCCTGGAGAAAAGGGTAAAAGTAGGAGTGGCAATGAGGTCTGCAACTCTGACAATCCAAAAGCCAGTGTAAAGAAGGTTCGGTCAACTTGGTCACTGAATCATAGTCTTAGGGTCGGGTCAAAGGTCGCTGCCAAGAGAGAGAGAAAAGAAACACTCAGCGTGCACTCTAACCAAGATCAGAATGGTTACCAATTTATCTAATCTGGAAACCTCCCACTGTACCTCAAACTCTCCTCCAAACCTGAAAGAAGAATTAGTCGGGGTCACCCGAGGAGTAAACTAACTCATCAGTGGGAATCGGGATCCAACTATCATCGCATGATAACGTGACGGAATCCGCTCACGCTATAACACTCCAGAAGGTATGCGCATATCTGGCAAGTTTCAGTTCTTTTGAAACTCCCGATGTGATTTCTGCCCCATGCTCTTATGACCTTGACTTTGGCCAACAAATCATAAGTCACATGTCAAGTTCTGCCCGTCATTCTCCAGGTTAATTTGAGCCCACCCGTACAAGCCCTTGACTTTGGCCAACAAGGCTATACGACTGCCCCAAACCAACGCATCTATCTATGCTGCATATGAATAACCAACAGCTACCAAACACTGTGCCTTGACTTTGGCCAACAAACACAGCTTGAATACTATTGACTACCCATATGAAACGACGGAGGGCTACGAATGGTTTCTGGCGAAAACCTTTAACGTAATGAACTTGATATCGTTGAAGGAAGGGATAGCTTTTTAGAAAATATAGTGACGAAAACCTTTACTAAAGAGGTCACTCCCGGTGAAGGGATCTCGGCCCTTTCCCCGTAGAATGGGGTGCAGGATATTCCAAATGAATACCACGATGCAAAGCAAAAGTAATCGGCTATTGTGAAGTTAATGCCCTGACGCAAACTTCTGTCCAAGGGGTCACTCCCGGTGAAGGGATCTCGGCCCTTGCCTCGTCGACTGAGGAGCAGGATATTCCAACTGAATATCACGATGCAAAACAAAAGAGAACGTCCTTGCAATAACAGCTTTTTGAAAAGTGTTCCAACAACATCAGAATAGGTTTGTTTATCTTGCATTGATCCAAATCAATGTAGTCCCATCAATTGATCACACCATAAAGAACGAAAATATACTGATGTACGTATATGCCATCCACATTCGCCACTGGGTCCCGTCATCACCCGTTAGGATAGCTAACTAACGGCAGAGCGGGGACTGGACTAGCGCGGATGAAAAACATATACAACATCTACTAATATATATACCAATATATAGTATTTCGCTCAAGGCGTGAATAAAATGCAACATCACAGAAATGTACAGTATCACAGAACAATACAGATATCTGGGATCCCCGGGTTTCACAGAGCCACTACTGAAACCCGACGTTCCCCTGGTCGTGTGGATAGCCTGTGCAATGAAAATCTAGACCCCTACGGGCGCGGCAAGTTACCCGCCAAAACTTGAAGCGAGGCAGCCCCCTTCAGCACCGTGAATGGACCACCCAGCACTTCATGGAATCCGGTAACTTGGGCACCCCTCCTGGGTCAACCTGTACCCCCTACGAGTGCGGTGAATAGCCCGCCAATCCTAGAGTGAAGCCCCCTCCGTCCCAATGCCATGAGATGCGGGCTTGTTGCCCTCCAGAACCCGGCTATCCGTGCACCCCTCCATGGGGTAATCCTAGTACAGAAAATAAAATATACATACAACGGGTACATCGACCGCAACCAGGTCGTGCCCCAAAAGAATAATACAAACAGGCAGTGACGGCAGTCCACATGTCGGACGCTCGCCCTGCAATATCAAATGCACATAATACAACAGAAAATGTACTAGCATTGCATCCAGGCTATCCCCCACGACCGATCCGCAACATCACAGCAAAAACACAGAACATCAACGTGAAAGTCACGTTCGCAAATCCGTCTAACCGGGCTATAGCAGTTAGACCGGATTTACCGATCGAGTGACATTCACGGTCGCAGATATAATGTAAATACTGTGAAAAAATGTGTTTAAAATATCCGATCGATCAAAAATTAACAAGTGGGCCCCCAAGTAATACTGTAGCACTCACAGAAAATCTGGGCCCAATTTTAATATTCCAAAACCCCTAAAATTAACCCAGAAGCCCACTGGAAAAGCCGGGCCCATTGATCCTTTCATGTTGCGGCGGAACCGCGGCCCAAAGTAGGTATTGGCCGCGGTTCCGCGCTCTCGATGAAAGATCAATGATTCGGATTTCTGCAGTAGTCTTAGGTTTTCATGTACATCACATTTTTGCAACCTGAAAAAATTTTGGGCTTAAAAAATTTTCAACAGAAAACTGATGTTAAAAAAATACGAGTTTTGGTACATTTGATCGATCGGAAATGCAAAACACATCAAACGAAGCTAGACGAAGTTAATGGCGAGGCTCTGATACCACTGTAAGTGCACGGCGGCGCCCCGGTCGTCAATCCGACAGCCAAATGCGGAAACGGTGATAAACTTTAATTTTGCGAACTTAGCAAACCGGCACCACCGCGCACTAAACCCCGGATCGGGCCATTAAACTAGTTCTAGCTAACTAACAAGATAAGGGAAGTGATATACCGAATGATCCGAGTCCTTCGGTCTTCGTCTCCACTCCGATCTCCCGCGGATGCTCCATCCGTCATCTCCTCGTTGTCGCCTCTTCGCCGGAAGGGCACCACATCGCCTGTATCTTTTACGGGCTCCCACCTCAATACCGAGGCAACTCGGGCGCGAAGCTGGCGAGTCGACGCGTCCAAGATTTGCTGTAGAAAGTGTAGTGTAGAGCTTATGTCTCATTTGGGGTTTGTTGCCTTTGAAGATGATGGAAGAATCAAGATAAGAAAAATGGTGCTTTCATTTTTCTAGCATGAAATGAGATGAACAAATTTTCCCTCTTGAAAATGATCCTCTCTTCTTCTTCTCTCAAGTATGAAAAAAAAAACTTTTCATCTTAGAAAATGGTGGAGGAAAGAATATGAAGCATGAAGGGAGGTGATGGTAGGAGCACAAGTGGTGACCACACCCAAAACATCATCATAACCATCTCACATCAAACTCTAATCACTTCTAATCAACAAAAAGCAAGTGATGATGATAGAAAAGAATGGTATCAAAAGATGCTTTCATAATTAATACATTTGCAAGAAAAACCTCCACAATGTGTTATTTGCAAACTTGCAAATAACACCCTCCATCGAAAAAGTCCGGCCGAGAAAGAACAAAGGAAAACCGGCCGGAACGGAATGCAAACTGGCAACTCCAGAAAACTGGCCCCGTAATAAATTACAGGAAAACCCCAATACTGTGCATACACACCCGCATCTGTATTCCGTCCGGATACAAATGCAAAAAGACAAAATCTACATAGTACTAAACTAGGATCCGGCTTAAACCAAAGCCGGCTAGTAATATCCGTCCGATCCTGATCCGTACAATACCGCACGTATCTGATCGAACCCTGCCATATTACCATACGGCCATTAGTACAAACCGTCCGATCCTGATCCGTGCAATACCCCACGTATCTGATCGGACCCTGCCATATCTCCATACGGCCTCTACAGCGTTTCGCCCGAAAGCTTGAGTAACTGAAAGTGTGGTGGACTCTAAAGACTCGTCAATACTATGGCTGTGGATTTAACCACTAGCACGTCAGAGGTATAAGCCAATACGTGACGGGCCACCAGCTATTGACCAAAAGGGACGTCGATGAGCGAACTCATCCTGACACCCTACTGAGCCTGTCAGTGACAATATCCGTACAGTCCGGTCCGTTCGTCTATGAGCATCGCATGTCGGGCCTAGGGGGTTGGTAAAAGTCAGACTCCAAAAAGCGGTACAAGTCGTGTCGGAGTGTAGCCCAGAACACCCTGAGATACTACTGGAATACCTACCAGTAAATCTCCTGCCTTGGCCAAGGACTTCGTGTAATGGCTCTCCTAGACACAGCGCGACCTCACCCCCAATACCGGGAGAGACGAACCCCCGAAGATCCGCTCACTGCCTCCATGTGGCTCGGGACTGTACCCAACTAAAACCTGTTTGCACGACTCCTTTGAGCCGTGGTAGGGTAGTAATCAAAGCACAGTGGGAACTCACACGAGACAAATGACGATCCCCAGGTCAATGAACTAACCTGTACACATGTCACCTGGGAACTGCTATCTGACATGAGGTATAAGACCAACTAGCATGTTCCCGGCGAGTCCTGTCCGGTGTACTCATAACCCAATGAGCACCTGTATACATCTTAGGTGAACCTACTGACACCAGTGGCTTGTGAGACCGGCCACCGCCCCTCGTCGGGGTCTCGACTGTATACACTAGTCTACTCTGGAGAATCGATGCCCTGTCTCGAAACTCCCACGACTAGGGACCTTTTAAGGATGTGCTTATAGACTCCAGCTCTCACTTATATGATCGCCCTCATACTGCTGGCAGTCAAGCAAGAATCCTAAGGGCTCTATCAACGTGCAATAGCGACATGTCAGGTCACCTAAAGCAGTACACGATGATAAAGGTAAACCAGATAGCATACTATCATCTCGAGTAAGACTGTCCTACCGGGATAGGTCCTCCCTCAATCATTGCAACCACGTGCCTGTGATCCAATAATTGACTCTGAGGGCACTATCTCCAACATGATCTGCATCATAATCCTGGTAGTCTAGTACACATCCTAAGGGCTTTACCAACATGTAACCAGAAGACAGTATCAAGAGACAAGTATACATGTTAAGATAAAGAGCAACCAATAGCATACTATCATGTCAATCAAGAAAGTCCTCTCTATATATGTCCAAGCATCCACGATAATATAAATCATATGTACAATAATGGCATCTAGGGCATACATACAACTAACAATCTCCCACTTGCACTTGGGCCAGATGCTGTAGTATTGCATACCCAACATCCCGAAGTGTCTCTCGAACTGTATCTAGGGAATGGCCTTCATGAGTGGATCCGCTATGTTGTTCTTCGTGTCAACTCTCCTGACCACGATCTCCCGGCGATCAACAAACTCCCGGATCAGGTGATACCGCCTCAGAATATGCCTGGATCACTGATGGGACCTGGGTTCCTTGGCCAAAGCCACCGCTCCATTTTTATCACAATACAAAGGTATTGGATACTCAATGGATGGAACTACTCCAAGTTTATTTATGTACTTCTTCATCCAGACAGCCACTTTGGCAGCATCGTTGGCAGCAATGTATTCGGCCTCTATCGTCGAGTCTGCCACGGTTTCCTGGTTGGAACTCTTCCAGCATACCGCCCCTCCATTGAGGGTAAAGACAAATCCCGAGTGCAACTTAGTGTCGTCTTTATCACTCTGGAAGCTCGAATCGGTAAAGGACACCACTTGGAGTTCTCCATTACCATACACCAAGAGCATCTCTTTAAACCTTCTCAAGTACTTGAGAATGCTCTTCACAGCTGTCCAGTAACTTTCTCCAGGATCTGCTTGATACCTACTCACTACACTTAGTGAGTGTGCTATATCGGGTCTAGTACATAGTATCGCGTACAAGATAGAGCCTACTGCCGAAGCATAGGGTATCCCTTGCATGCGAGCTCTCTCTAAATCAGTATTGGGTGACATCTCTTTGGAAAGAGGGAGTCTTGAGATCATGGGTAAAAACCCACGCTTGGATTCTTCCATAATAAAACTCTTTAGTATGGTGTCAATGTACCTGGATTGGGACAATCCCAATATCCGTTTAGATCTATCTCTATAGATCTTAATCCCCAAGATGTAGGAGGCATCCCCTAGATCTTTCATTGAGAATCTTTATGATAAGAAGAGCTTGACCGATTGCAGCATAGGAATGTTATTTCCTATCAAGAGTATGTCATCCACGTACAATACGAGGAAGACAACCTTACTCTCTGCCACCTTCTTATATATACAAGGTTCTTCTACGTTTTTGATGAAATCAAACTCTTCGATAACGACATCAAAACAGATATTCCACTCCGCGATGCTTTCTTTAACCCGTAGATGGATTTAAGCAGCTTGCACACATATCCACTGCTCCCACTGTCTACTAAGCCCTCTGGCTGAGTCATGTACACGCACTCTTCCAAATCACCATTTAAAAAGGCGGTCTTAACATCCATTTGCCAGATTTCGTAGTCATGGTATGCAGCAATGGCAAGAAGGATCCGGATGGACTTAAGCATAGCCACTGGAGAAAAGGTTTCGTCATAATCCACACCTGGACGTTGACGAATACCTTTTGCAACAAGTCTAGCTTTGAAAGTCTTAACCATTCCATCTACACCAAGTTTCTTTTTAAAGATCCATTTGCTCCCAATGGGTTTTACCCCTTCATGAGCAACTTCTAAAGTCCATACATTGTTGGCGTACATGGATTCTATCTCAGATCATATTGCATCCAGCCATTTCACAGAGCCCCACTCGTGATGGCCTGCTCGAAGCTAGTTGGGTCATCATCCTCCATGATGCAATCCTCGCTTCCACCATCAATGAGAAAACCGTAGTATCTCTCGGGTGGATGAGGAACCCTACTAGATCGACGGAGTGGCCGAGGTTCGTTGGGAGCCATCGAATCCTCTAGTTCTACCAAATCATCTGTCATAGTTTGTATTGCTGGAACTTCTTCCAGTTCTACCTCCTTGCCACTAATTTCCTTTGCAAGAAATTCCTTTTCTAAAAAGGTGGCATGTCGAGAAACAAACACCTTTTGTTCCTCGGGGTGGTAGAAGATATACCCGCGCCAATGTTTGGGATATCTAACAAACTTACACAGAAAATACCTTGCCGCGAGCTTGTCCGGATGTTGTGTTTTTACATATGTCGGACAACCCCATATCTTAATAATTAAGATATGGTCTCTTTCTTTTCCATATCTCATATGGAGTGGTTGGCACAGATTTGGTGGGAATCATATTCAATAGGTCTGCAGTTGTCTCCAGTGCATATCCCCAAAAGGAAATAGGTAACTCAGCGGTGCTCATCATAGAGCGCACCATATCTAATAGGGTGCGATTCCTCCGTTCCGATACACCGTTGTGCTGTGGTGTATACGGAGGAGTAAGCTGAGAGAGAATCCCATTCTCTTTTAGAAAGTCCAGGAACTCCATGCGCAAGTATTCACCTCCTCGATCAGATCGTAGGATTTTAATACTTTTACCCATTTGGTTCTCGACTGCGGATTTATATTCCTTGAATTTCTCAAAAGCTTCAGACTTGTGTTTCATCAGGAACACATGTCCGTATTTTGAGAGATCGTCAGTGAATGTAATGAAGTAGGCATGTGTAGTCATGGGACCACATACATCACTATGTATCAGTCCCAAGAGCTCACAAGCTCTTTCTCCGTGTCCTATAAACGGAGTTTTGGTCATCTTGCCTTTGAGACATGATTGGAAAGTGTCATAAGATGAAAATTCGAACGGATTCAAATATCCATCCTTATGCAACTTAGCCAGTCGTGTCGCATTGATATGACCTAGTCTATAATTCCACAAGAAGGATTCGTTCATTTCTGAACTCTTCCACATGTGTGTGTTTTGTACATTAAGAACTGTGGTTTGATTTAGAATGTATATGCCATTATTTAACGAGCCTGGTCCAATCAACTTTTGATTCAGGAAGATGTTCATAACATCATCCTATACTACAAAATTATATCCCTCTTTACTTAATAAAGAAACCGATATAAGGTTGCATATCAGGGTCGGAATGTAATAGCATTCGTTCAGAATCAATATATTACCATTTGGTAATAGAAGTTGATATTCGCCAACTGCTTTGGCTGCAACATTTTCCGCATTCCCTACTCTTACGGAATGATCACCCATTCCCAGTTCACTACCTTTCCTTAGCCCATGTAACATATTACATATGTGGGATCCCGATCCGGTATCTAATACTCAGGACGTAGAGTGAACTGAGAAACAGTTCTCAATGACCAACACACCCGAAGAAGATGCATCAACATGCTTCTTCTTCGTTTGGGTGGCGTGGGAATCCGTACATTCCCCAATTTCCTGTTCAGTCTTATAACAGTTATAAGAAAGAAAGGAACCGACGTTCCCATGCTCAGTATAATAAGCGGGTTCGGTCAATACATCCATATTATTATCTTGATTAAGGCCTGACTTGGTGCTACCTGGAGAGAGAGAGAGAGAAGAAAACACTTTAGCGTATGCTCTTGCAAGATCAGATTGGTTATTATTTTATCTAATCTGGATGGCTCCCACTGTTTATATCAAATCGTCCTTCAAACCCTAAAAGAAAAGACTAGCCGAGATTAATTACACCCTATAATTTCGCCAATCTTTCAGCCAGGCCAGTGTTGATGTTAGTTATATGTATGCCCTAGAGGCCATTACTATACATAGGATGTATATTGTAGTGGATGCTTGGACATATATAGGGAGGACTTTCTTGCTCGACATGATAGTATGCTATCTGGTTGCTCTTTACCTTAACGTGTACACTGATTGTCTCTCTGTTACATGTTGGTAAAGCCTTTAGGATGTGTACTTGACTACCTGGGCTATGATGCGGATCATACTAGTGGGGACATGGTAGTCCATAAGTACATCCTTCAAGGTCCCTAGTCGTGGGTGTATCGAGACGGGGTATCGATATACCAGAGTAGACTAGCGTATACCTTCTCGACCCATACAGATGGGCGATGGATGATCCCATATCCATTGGTGTTTGACATCAGAGATGATATACGGGTGCTCAGTGGAGACTGGGTACACTGGACGGACTCGCCGAGAACTCCCAGATGGTATTATACCTTACGTCAGATGGCAGTTCTCTGGTGACACTGGTACAGGTTAGTCTGTAGACCCGAGATCGTCATAGAATCTTGTGTGATTCCCACTGTGCTTTGATTTCCACCTTACCACATCCAAGAGGGTGTGAAAAACGGTGGTTTTTGGGTACAGTCCCGATTCACATGGAGGCAATGAGCGATAGGAAGGGATTCGTCTCTCCCGGTATAGGGAGTTGATGTTGTGCAGTGTTCGATTGGCTATAACCGGAAATCCCTGGCCAGGGTGGCAGAGATTTACTGGTAAGTGTTACCAGTAGTTTCTCGAACTGTTATAGACCTCATATCGACACGACTTATCGAGCTACTGGGGTCTGACGTTTACCACCCCTAGGCGAGATATGCGACATATCAGACGACGAGACCGGACTGTACGGTAAGTATCTCTGGTTAGATTCGAAGGAGTGTGAGCGGGCTTGCTCGTTGATCTTCTGATCGCTCAATACCCGGGTGGCCGTTACGTTTAGCAGGCCGCTTGCGGCTTATGGGTGATTGATATGATCACCACCTACTGCCGGCGTATTGACGAGTCTTTAGAGTTCTACACAGAGATTTCCCGGCTCAAGCGAAACGAAATAGGAGCGCATATGAGATATGTGCGGGAACGAGAATAAAACCAGTATGTGATACTGTATTCTATTCTCGCGATTTGTATCATTGGACGGTTATATGAGATATATCCGGGTTACCGAATCAAATGTTGATTCGATATATTGATGCACTTAATATTAGTCGGTTATATGCATTATGACCGGATCATGAAATCAAGTGTTGATTTAATGATTTAATGTATAATTATATATTGGATATATTACTTTACACTGACTAGTATTGTTCACTTAAGATTGATTTTCTCACTTGATATGCACAAGTTGTATATGTGATATATGTTTGTGCACTAGTTTGTATCATGATTGATGATACATGCAAACTTGGGTATGTGTATGATTTACACCATGTTTAGTTAATGGTTAAGGTTTTATTTTCTTTATTCATTTTGTAAAAAACAAAATATTGCTTTTCTTTATTTTTGGCTTAAAGCTTCATGAAGCTTCATAGCATCTTTGAAAAGTCTAAACCATTTTGTTTTATCCTTAAACCTAACCATTACCTAAACTATGGTTTGCTCTCTACATGAGTTAACTTACCCATGGTTGCATTATGATAAGCTTCACTTGAATTTTCTTTTTGAATTTAATTCATTTTTCATTTCCTTCTTCTTCTTCTTCTTCATGAAGAAGAAAACCTTGCTAGAAAATTTCAAGTGTTGAAATCAAGTGAGAAATCCAAATCCAAAGTGAACCCACTTTCTATTTCTTCATCCTCTACCACTTGCCATGTTGTATAGGGTGTTTTCTTCACAAGGTTCATGACTAAGTGAAGATGGAGCTTGAGTTTGAGTCGCCTCGACGTAGATCATCTTCGGCACCGAAGTCAACGACCTAGCCTACTCATTTATCCGATGAAACTGACGCTAGAGTCCGGGATCCCGATGATCGCAGCGGAGGGACGTCATCACGGAGCTAAAGAAGTGGAGGACCGGATCTACAAAGGTTGTAATCCCTTTCACTTAGTAGCAAAGTAGTTTGTTTACTTGTTGTTTCTCCTAATCTCTAGTTAACGATCTTGCATAGAGTTGTTAGGCATATAAAATTTTGATTTTGGCATGGTTGATGCCTTGTGGAACCTCTTGAGTGTGCCTAGGAACCCTACAGTGGTAATAGAGCCTAGCTAGAGCTTTAAGCGATTGGTAGACGAAGTTAGAAACCGGATCGAACCCCGAAACCCTAAACAAAACCATTCTCTGTACATTTTCTGAAACTGTGCATTTTTCCTAATTAAAAATGCTTAAAAAATTCAGCAGGCAATTATAAGAAATACTGTGCAAAACGACAAAAAGATGCGCCCAAGGCGCTGCGGAACCGCGGCACAAGCTTGGCTTCTGCGGCGGTTCCGCGGCCAAATGATGACGTCATCCTTTACTTTTTGCACAGTAATTTCCCTATTATTGTTTCTGTTATTTATGAGTATTTTTAATTTATACTCAACAGTTGAGTTTTCTGGGTTGTTTTGGGGACTCGATGTTTCGATCGGATTATTTAACTTTGTTTATGGTTTTCCGGGTAATTTTAGAATATGTTAAAAAGTTCGACCGGATAGAAATACACACTTTTTCCCCTGCCGGGAAATTTCCAAGTGTTGGATCTTTCCGTAGTTTAAGAACATTCTAAGTAGTGCAAGTAACGCGATGGACCCTCTAGAAGACAACAAACCTTAACTCGATTATGTGACTGTCTTGAACTGCCCTTTGAACCTTAGGATTTGGGGCAGTACGGCGTGCCACATGTGAGGTATTGGCTTGACCCTTCTACGGCTGGACCGTTGTTACTGTGGCATGAAGTGGATGTTTTTGAACTTATTTCAAGTGTTGAGTTTTTCGGGAAAACTTGGGTGTTAGATTGTTCGATCGGAAAGTTTAACATTTTCTATTTATCTGGAATGTGATACAATATTTGGAATCAACAATATTTGAATGTTATAAACATAGCAGTTTAGTCTCACTTGATCGGTTGCCACGGGATTTTGATGTGATCAAAAGTCCGTCGCAATCACGTAGCGTACGCGGATACTCGTCGGGTAAACTTAATAGACAGCCACATACCATAGCCCCGACCAAGTGACTGTAGGAGAACCCCGTCGTCGAAAGCATCCGTTCGGGTGCTCGCGGCAGCTGTGTTCCTCCTTGGTGCACTTCGTCGACGGCATCGGGGGTGCGGCCGTCTACTAAAGTTTGCGACGAGCATTCGATCAGCATGTCGGGAATCTTGTTGAATTGCCCGACTTGATATTGAAAAGAGTTTTCGATTTTGAGACTAAAATGTGGGGTTATAATTGTTAGGCATGCGATGTCTAAGGAATTCATTTGGTTAGACATGCGATGTCTAAAGAGTTTGCGGATTCCAACTGTTGTAGTTTTACACTTTCTTTTCTGTGACCGTATGTGTAATATGTGATATCGCCGGTTTCGTTGCTATATGTCAACGACAATTGGGATACGCATGTTTACTTACGTTGATGACATGTGATGTTATGTGTTGCTGGATATGTTATATTGGATCGTCACGTTTTGAATTGCCGGGGGTTTTATGTGAGATGAGAGTTTTTATTTTCATTCATGTAAAATTATTTGTATGTAATATTCTTTTATTGGGGCACTTCCGGGTTGAGGTTGATGTCACCATTTGTATATTATTTACTTTTCCGCACTAGGATAGACCCAAGGTGGAGAGCACAAGTAACCGGGTTCTAGAGTCCAGTGGGAGACCAACTCGAGGAGTCGAGTCCGGGTCTCCTAACTCTAGAATTGGTTGGGTTGCTTGCCGCTCTCGTAGGGGTCTTGGGGTATGGGTTTGGCTATTCGTCGCGACAGTGGAATCCCTGTTTTATAGAGGCTCAAAATAAAACACGGACGTCCTAGTATATCCAATGTTTCATATGTTTCGTCTGCTGCGATATCTGTGATGTGATCATGTGATGTGCTATGATAGATACTATATATAGTATATAGGATATATTATATAGACGTTACTTATGCTTTACACCCGCGCTAGCCCTGCCTCGCTCTGGCGTTAGTTACCTAACCTAACGGTGCAGACGGGACATCGAGGCGAATGCGGATGGCATAAGCGTACGTTATATTTATCTGTGTTGTTTAGGTGACTTATATGATGGGACTTCATTAATATGATTAATGAAAGAAAAAGAAACCTAATAGATGTTGTGGAATCGAATTTTCAAAACCAGGTAGCTACAGTTCTTGCTTTGCATCGCGGTGTTCCTTGTAGAACATCCTGCACCTTATTCGATGAGGAAAGGGCCGAGATCCCTTCACCGGGAAGACCCCTTTAGCAATGACTGGCAGATGCTACAACCCTCGGTTTGTCTTTTGATTGCTTCTATAGTTCTTGCATTGCACAGTGATATATATGATATATCCTGCACCTTATTCGACGAGGAAAGGGCCGACGATCCCTTCACCGGGAGTGGCCCCTTTAGCAAAACTAGAAAAGCCTAAAAAACACTCCATTTTAAAATCATTTGATTCTACAACGATATAAAGTTCATTACGCAATAGGTTTTCAGAAAAACCTGTCGTAGCCCTCCGTCATTTCAGATAAGTCCTGCTTAGTATTCGTGCTGCGTTTGTTGACCTTGTCAAGGCGCGGTGTGCGGTAGCTGACCAGTATTTATCTGTTTATGCATATGATGCAGATTGGGTTAGGGTAGTCGTATGCCCTTGTTGACCTTGTCAAGGGTCGTGCGGGTGGGTTTAATTCAATCAAGAAATGACGGGTTGTACTTGACTTACGGTCTATGGTTTGTTGACCTTGTCAAGGTTATAGATCGTTTGGGGCAAAATTATCGGGAATTTCAAGTGTTGAAATTTGCAATGAGATTGCATATCTGCTAAGAGATAGTTGGATCCCGATACCCGCTGCGAGTAAGAGTTACTCCTGGGAGAGTTTTGCACATTACAATTAGCCGATCAAGTAGGTGTCTAGAAAGGTGTTAACGAGGTTACACCTCTGGGAAAACGAGGTTTGCATTAATTAGGTTCGTGCGAAAGCACGGGGACACCTCCCCCAAAGTACCGACACTGGCCTGGCTAAAAGATTGGCGAACTTGTAGAGTGTAATTAATCCCGGCTAGTCTTTCCTTTTAAGGTTTGAAGGAAGATTTGATAAAAACAGTGGGAGCCATCCTGATTAGATAAAATATATAACCAATCTAATCTTGCAAGAGCGCACGCAGAGTGTTTTCTTCTCTCTCTCTCCAGGTAGCGACCATATCACGCCTTAATCAAGATAATAATATGGATGTATTGACCGAACCCGCTTGTTATACTGAGCTGGGGAACGTTGGTCCTGCTCCAACTTATAATTGTTATAAGACAGAGCAGGAAATAGGGGAATACCAGAATTTCCATGCCGCCCAAACGAAGAAAGTGCATGTGATGCATCTCCTTCGGGTGTGTTCATTATAAAGAACTGTTTCTCTGTATCCTCTACGTCCTAGGTATTAGATACCTGATTAGGATCCCAGATATATGTAATCCATTACATGGGCTACAGAGAGGTAGAGAACTGTGAACGGGTGATAAGTTTCATGAGACAGAAAACGGTGCAAGTGTTGCAGCCAAGTCTGTTAGTCACTGTCACCCTGTATTACCAGTACATTGATTCTGAACGAATGTTATTAGATACCGAACCTGACATACAAAATCATATCGGCCTCTTTTTTAGTAAAGAAATGATAAAATTTTGTTTTGTTGGATAATGTTTTGAACATTTCCTATTTCAATAGTTGATCGGTTCAGGCACGTTCTCTAAAAGCATTGATGTTCTAAATCAAACTACAGTTCCTAATATACAGAACACACACAAGAGGAAGAGTTCAGAAATGAACGATTCCTTCTTGAGGCATTGTAGACTAGGTCATATCAATGTGACCCGACTTGCTTAAGTTACATTTTAGATGCATATTTAAATCAGTTTGAATTTGCATCTTGTGAAACTTGCCAGTCATGTCACAAAGATAAGATGACCATAGCTCTGTTTATTGGAAATAGAGAAAGAGTTAGTAAACTCTTGGGACTGATACATGATGATGTATGTAAGGTCCCCTGTCTACACATGCCAAGACCGGTTCTTTGTACTTCGTTACATTCTCTGATGATCTCTCAAGAATCAGACATATGCTCCTGTTGAAACACAAGTCCGAACCTTTTGAGATATTCACAGAATATAAGTTTGAAGTAGAGAACCAAAATACGGGTATAAGTATTATGTCCTTTGATGAGATCAAGGAGGAGAATACTTGTGCATAGAATTCCTGGACTATTCTAAAGGAGAATGAGATTCTCTCTCAGCATTACTCCTCCGTATACACCATAGCACAACGGTATATCGGGGCAGAGCAATAGCACCCTATGAGATATGGTGTGCTCTATGATGAGTATTACTGAGTTGCCTGTTTCTTTTAGGGGGTTGTGCACTTGAGAAGCTGCATACCTATTGAATTGGGTTCGAATCAAATCAGTGCCTACCACTCCATATAAGATATGGTATGGGAAGAGCCTATCTCTTAAGTCAGTTAAGATTTGGGGTTGTCCGGCCTATGTCTAAAAGCAAAATCCGGAGAAGCTCGAGGCAAAGTCTGATCTGTGGAAGTTTGTTGGATATCCTAAGCATTAGCAAGGGAATATCTTCTACCAAACCAAGGAACAAAAATATTTTGTTTCTCAACATGCCACCTTTGTGAAAGGGAATTTCATGAGAAGAAATTAGTGGTCATAAGGTAGAACTGGAGAGAATTCCAGCTATACAAACTGTAGCTGATGATTTGGTAGAACCAAAGGATTCAATAGTAACCAACGAACCTCAGCCTCTCCGCCGATCTAGTAGGGTTCCTCACCCACCTGAGAGTTACTTTGGTTTCTCTATGACAGTGGGAGCGAGGATTGCATCATGAGATGATGACCCAACTAGTTTCGACCAGGCCATCAAGAGTAGGACTCTGTAAGAATGGCTGGATGCTTTGCGATCTGAGATAGAATCCTTATACACCAACAAAGTATGGACTTTGGTTGCTTTATCTGAAGGGTTAAATCCCCATCAGGAGCAAGTATATCTTGAGAAGATTACTTGGTGTACATGGAAAAGTTGAGACTTTCAAAGCTATGCTTAAGTCCATCCAGATCCTACTTGCCACGGCTACATAACATGACTACGATATCTGGCGGTTGGGTGTCATGACAGCTTTTCTAAATGATGTTTTAGAAGAGAGTGTCTATAAGTACACGCCAGAGGGCTTCGTAGACAGTGGGAGCAGCGGAAACATGTACAAGTTGCTTTATTGGATAAAGCAGATATCGCGGAGTTGGAACGTCGGTTTTGATGTGTTAGTCAAAGAGTTTGACATCATCAAAATGGTAGATGAACCTTGTATAAACAAAAAGGTAGTAGGGAGTATGATAATGATCCTCGTAGAGTACGTGGATGACATACTCTTGATAGGGAAGGAGTTTCCTATGCTACGCTCGGTCAATCTCCTCTTATCACAGGGATTCTCCATATAGGATCAGAGTGATACCTACTAAATCCTGGTTTTTAGATCTATGAGATAGATGTAATTGGATGATAGGACTCTCACTAGTTGTAGTGAGATGGTATCAATCGATCCTGGGGAGAATCACTGAAAAGGTTCCCGGGTGATATGGGAGACTGAATGTCAGTCACAGGCTTGTCTTTACCCTCAGTGGAGGGACGGTATGTTGGAAGAGTTCCAAGCTAGATACCGTGACATACTAGAAGATTAAAGGCAAGATACATCGTTACCAAGGATGCTACCAAATAGGCAGTCTGGATATATATAAGTTCATGAGATGAACTTCGTTCCTGCCATTGTATGACAATGGAGTTGTGGCTTTAGCCAAGGAACTACCGTCCTATCAGAGATCCAGATATAATTCTTAGGCAGTATCACCTGATCATGGAGATGGTTGATCTCCAGGGAGATCGAGATTAGGAGAGTAGACTCAGAGGGCAACACGGCGGATCCACTCACAAAGGCCTTTTCCCAGAGAGAGACTTTTATGGGATAGTTGAGTATGAGATACTACAACCACTGCTATCAGATGGCCCTAGTGCAAGTGGGAGATTGTTAGTTATATGTATGCCCTAAAGGCCATTACTATACATAGGATGTATATTGTAGTGGATTCTTGGACATATATAGGGCGGACTTTCTTGCTCGACATGATAGTATGCTATCTGGTTGCTCTTTACCTTAACGTGTACACTGATTTTCTCTCTATTACATGTTGGTAAAGCCCTTAGGATGTGTACTTGACTACCTAGACTATGATGCGGATCATACTAGTGGGGACATGGTAGTCCATAAGTACATCCTTCAAGGTCCCTAGTCGTGGGTGTATCGAGACGGGGCATCGATATACCAGAGTAGACTAGCGTATACCTTCTCGACCTATACAGATGGGTGATGGATGATCCCATATCCATTGGTGTTTGACATCAGACATGATATACGGGTGCTCAGTGGAGACTGGGTACACTGGACGGACACGCCGAGAACTCCCAGATGGTATTATACCTTACGTCAGATGGCAGTTCTCTGGTGACACTGGTACAGGTTAGTCTGTAGACCCGAGATCGTCATAGAGTCTTGTGTGATTTCCACTGTGCTTTGATTTCCACCTTACCACGTCCAAGAGGGCGTGCAAAACGGTGGTTTTTGGGTACAGTCCAGATTCACATAGAGGCAATGAGCGATAGGAGGGGATTCGTCTCTCCCGGTATAGGGAGTTGATGTTGTGCTGTGTTCGATTGGCTATAACCGGAAATCCCTGGCCAGGGTTGTAGAGATTTACTGGTAAGTGTTACCAGTAGTTTCTCGAACTGTTATAGACCTCATATCGACACGACTTATCGAGCTACTGGGGTCTGAAGTTTACCACCCCTAGGCGAGATATGCGACATATCAAACGACGAGACCGAACTGTACGGTAAGTGTCACTGGTTGGATTCACAGGAGTGTGAGCGGGCTTGCTCGTTGATCTTCTGATCGCTCAATACCCGGGTGGCCGTTACGTTTAGCAGACCGCTTGCGGCTTGTGGGTGATTGATATGATCACCACCTACTGCCGGCGTATTGACGAGTCTTTAGAGTCCCACACAGAGGTTTCCCGGCTCAAGCGAAACGAAATAGGAGCGCATATGAGATATGTGCGGGACCGAGAATAATACCAGTATTTGATACTGTATTCCATTCTCGCAATTTGTATCATTGGACGGTTATATGAGATATAGCCGGGTTACCGAATCAAATGTTGATTCGATATATTATGCACTTAATATTAGTCGGTTATATGCATTATGACCGGATCATGAAATCAAGTGTTGATTTAATGATTTAATGTATAATTATATATTGGATATATTACTTTACATTGACTAGTATTGTTCACTTAAAATTGATTTTCTCACTTGATATGCATAAGTTGTATATGTGATATATGTTTGTGCACTAGTTTATATCATGATTGATGATACATGCAAACTTGGGTATGTGTAAGATTTACTCCATGTTTAGTTAATGGTTAGGGTTTTATTTTCTTTATTCATTTTGTAAAAACAAAATGGTGCTTTTCTTTATATTTGGCTTAAAGCTTCATGAAGCTTCATAGCATCTTTGAAAAGTCTAAACCATTTTGTTTTATCCTTAAACCTAACCATTAACTAAACTATGGTTTGCTCTCTACATGAGTTAACTTACCCATGGTTGCATTATGATAAGCTTCACTTGAATTTTCTTTTTGAATTTAATTCATTTTTCATTTCCTTCTTCTTCTTCTTCTTCATGAAGAAGAAAACCTTGCTAGAAAATTTCAAGTGTTGAAATCAAGTGAGAAATCCAAATCCACAGTGAACCCATTTCCAATTTCTTCATCCTCTACCACTTGCCATGTTGTATAGGGTGTTTTCTTCACAATGTTCATGACCAAGTGAAGATGGAGCTTGAGTTTGAGTCGCCTCGACGTAGATCATCTTCGGCACCGAAGTCAACGATCTAGCCCGCTCATTTATCCGATGAAACCGACGCTAGAGTCCGGGATCCCGATGATCGCAGTGGAGGGACGTCATCATGGAGCTAAAGAAGTGGAGGACCGGATCTACAAACATTGTAATCCCTTTAACTTAGTAGCAAAGTAGTTTGTTTACTTGTTGTTTCGCCTAATCTCTAGTTAACGATCTTGCATAGAGTTGTTAGGCACATAAAATTTTCATTTTGGCATGGTTGATGCCTTGTGGAACCTCTTGAGTGTGCCTAGGAACCCTACAGTTGGTACTTTGAGGGAGGTTCCCCGTGCTTTCGCACGGACCTATTTAAAATAAACCATATTTTCCCATAGGCATAACCCCGTAAACACCTTTCTAGACACCTACTTGATCGGCTAATTGTCTTGTGTAAAACTCTCTCAGGAGTAACACTTACTCGCAGTGGATATCGGGATCCAACTATCTCATAGAAGGTATGTAATCTCATTGCAAATTTCAACACTTGAAATTCCCGATAATATTTTGCCCCTATCGTCCTATGACCTTGACGCAGGCTAACAACCCATAGTCCTCTAGTCAAGTTCAACCCGTCATTTCCTGATTGAATTAAACCCACCCACACGACCCTTGATGCAGGCCAACAAAGTCACACGACTACCCTAAAACAATCTCATCCTATGTTGTAGATAAGCACTAGTTAGCTACCGCACACTACGCCTTAACGCAGGCCAACAAACGTAGCACAAATACTTAGTGGTACTTATCTGAAATGACGGAGGGCTACGATAGGTTTTTCAGAAAACCTTTTGCGTAATGAACTTGATATCGTTGTAGAATCGAGTGATTTTGAAAAGGAGTGTTTTCGAGGCTTTCACTAGTTTTGCTAAAGAGGTCACTCCCGGGGAAGAGATCTCGGCTCTTTCCTTATCGAATAAGGTGCAGGATATTTCACAAATACCACTATGCAAAGCAAAGACTACAAAAAGCAATCAAAAACAAAACTGAGTGTTGTAGCATCTGCTAGTTTCGCCAAAGAGGTCACTCCCGGTGAAGGGATCTCGGCTCTTTCCTTATCGAATAAGGTGCTGGATATTCTACAAGGAATACCGCTATGCAAAGAAAAAACTAGAGCTACCCTTTTTAAAATTTTGATTCTACAACATCTTTTAGGTTTCTTTTCTTTTATTAATCTCATTAATTAAGTCCCGTCATTTATGCTTCCTAAGCATCACAGAAGAAACGAAAATACAACGTACGCTTATGCCATCCGCATTCGCCACAGTGTCCCGTTATGCACCATTAGGTTACCTAACTAACGGCATAGTGGGACGGGACTAGCGCGGGTGCAAAACATAAGCAACGTCTACTATATATCTAATATATAATGTATATCTATGTTAGTTGTATATATTCCCTAGAGGCCAGTATTGTACAGATGATGTATATTATATAGGATGCTTGGACATATATAGAGAGTACTTTCTTGCTCGATATGATAGTATGCTATCTGGTTGCTCTTTATCTTAACAAGTATACTTGTCTCTTTATACTGTCTGATGGCTACATGTTGATAAAGCCCTTAGGATGTGTACTTGACTACCTGGACTATGATGCGGATCATACTAGTGGGGACATGGTAGTCCATAAGTACATCCTTCAAGGTCCCTAGTCGAGGGTGTATTGAGACAGGGCATCGATATACCACAGTAGACTAGCGTATACGCTTCTCGACCCATGAGATGGGCGATGGATGATCCCATATCCATTGGTGTTTGACATCAGAGATGGTATGCGGGTGCTCAGTGGAGACTGGGTACACTGGACGGACTCGCCGAGAACTCCCAGATGGTATTATACCTTACGTCAGATGGCAGTTCTCTGGTGACACTTATGCAGGTTAGTCTGTAGACCCGAGATCGTCATAGAGTCTTGTGTGATTCCCACTGTGCTTTGATTTCCACCTTAACACGTCCATGAGGGCGTGCAAAATGGTGGTTTTTGGGTACAGTCCCGAGTCACATGGAGGCAATGAGCGATAGGAGGGGTTTCGTCTCTCCCGGTATTAGGGGTTGATGTTGCGCTGTGCTCGATTGGCCGTAACAGGGAAGTCCCTGGCCAGGGCTGATTCAGAGATTTACTGGTAAGTGTTACCAGTAGTTTCTCGACCCGTTATGAGCCTCACATCGGCACGACTTATCGGTTATTGGGGTCTGACGTTTACCACCCCTAGACTTGATATGCGACATATCAGACGAGGAGACCGGACTATACGGGAAGTGTTACCGGCAGGCTTTTTACAGGAGTTGGAGCAGACTTGCTTGCTGATCTTCTGATCGCTCAATACCCGGGAAGCCGTTACGTCCAGCTAGTACCGCTGACGGCTTGTGGGTGCTTGATGTGATCATCGCCTACTGCCGGCGTATTGACGAGTCTTTAGAGTCCTACATAGAGGTTTTTCTGGCTCAGGCAAAACGAAAAAGGAGCACGTATGTGATATGTGCGGGACCGAGAATAATGCATGTATGTGATACCGTATTTTATTCTCGTGACTTTTTGTATCGGTCGGTTATATATGATATGACCGGGTTATCGAATCAAGTGTTGATTCGATAAGTCGATACGATGAATGTTAGTCGGTTATATGAGATATGACCGGATTATTAAGTCAAGTGTTGATTTAATAATTAAGTGTATAATTGTATATTAGATATACTAGTTTACATTTACTAACACATGTTCACTTAGGGTTTTTTCTCACATGTACACATTTTTACTATATATGATATGAAAATGTGTTGTATTTTTGTATCATGTTTGATGATACACTATACATGGGTGTATGAGACTTACACTATGCTAATTTTTATTTAGGGTTTTTAATATCTAAAGTAATTACAAAATCAAGTGGAGGATTAGAAAATGCATGAAGCTTGTGGAAGCTTGTGGATGTATTGACTAATTCAACTTGGTTTTGTTTTTACTATGGATATTTCGTAACCCAACCATAACCATTAGCCTAGGGTTAAGTCTCTACAAGGGTTAGTATATGATACTCACTCACCATGGTTACTCTTTACACTTGATCATTATCCTCATTCCTTTCTTTTGTTTATCTTCTTCATTGAGCAAAAGAAATTGCTTGCTAGGGTTTTGAAAAAAGAGTGAAACTTTGTGAGAATTAAAAATCCAAAGAGAACCCACTTCCTATTTCTCCATCCTCATCAAGACTAGCACTCTTGTATAGGGTGTTTGCTTCACTAATTCTCAAATTAGTGAAGTAGTAGCTTGAGTCGGAATTCCCTCGACGTAGATCATCTTCGGCCTCGGAGACTTCAAGCAAGGTCGCACCTTTCGCCTCGTGAAGCCATGTAAAGGTCCGGGAGATCCACGATCGCAGCGAAGGGACTTCAACAAGGGGCAAATGAAGTGAAGGACCGATCTACAAAGGTTGTATTTCGTATCCCTTTAGAGTTAAGTTGTTTACTTGCTTATTGATTCGCCTAAACTCTAGTATACGATCTTGCTTAGTGTTATTCGGCACATAAAAATTTAATTTTGGCATGGTCGATACCTTGTAGAGCCTTGTTAGTATGCCTAGTAACCCTACAGTGGTATCAGAGCCTAGCTAGAGCATTAGGCGATTTGTTAACGAATTTAAAACCCCGAACTAACCCAGAATCGATGAAATAACCCCCTCTCTGGTCAAATTTTAAAAACTGGGTTTTTTCAGAATTAAAAATACCTAAAAAATTCAGCAGGGTTTTCTAAGAAATGTGGTAAAAAACAAACACATAATACGTCCAAACCGCCGCAGAACCGCGGCCGTACCGCTCTTGGGCCGCGGAACCGCGGCAGTACAGTGGACTTATGTGCTCGTTTTTGCACTGTTATTTCTATTTCTGTTATTTGTATTTTCTGGCTATTTTTATATTAACTCAAGTGTTGAGTAATATGGGGTTTATTTTGTAATCGTCGATTCGATCGGGAAATTTAAATTCGTTATTTTTATTCCGGATAACTTAGAAAGTATTAAAATGTTCGAACGGATATCATTAACTCAATTTTTCCCAACATGAAAAACATTCAAGTGTTGAATTTTTCTCGGGTTTAAATCTTTCGAAAAAATGTGCAAGAAATGTGACGGACCCTCTAGAAGACAACAAACTTTAACTCGATTATGTGACCGTCTTGAACTGCCCTTTGAACCTTAGGGTTTGGGGCAGTACGGCGTGCCACATGTGAGGCGTTGGCTTGACCCTTCTACGGCTGGACCTTTGCTACTGTGACGTATTCTGGAATTTTTGAACTCCGCTCAAGTGTTTAGCTATTTAGGAAATCTTGGGTATTTGAATATTCGATCGGAAAGTTTAATACTGTCTATTTATCTGGAATGTGATACAATATCTGGAATTCACACGGTTAGGCATGAAATGCGAAATATGTGATATTTCGGATTTACGATGTCTAAAGAGATTGTGGATTCCAAATGTTGTAGTTTTACACTTTCTTTTCTGTGACCGTAAGTGTAATATGTGATATCGACGGTTTCGTTGCTATATGTCAACGACAATTGGGATGCGCATATTTACTTACGTTGATGACATGTGATGTTCTGTGTTGCTGGATAAGTTTTATTGGATCGTCGCGTTCTGAATAGCCGGGGGGTTTTATGTGAGATGAGAGTTTTTATTTTCATTGTTGTAAAATTTAAATGTATGCAATATTCTTTTATTGGGGCACTTCCGGGTCGAGGTTGATGTCACAATTTGTATATTATTTACTTGTCCGCACTAGGATAGACCCAAGGAGGAGAGCACAAGTAACCGGGTTGTGGAGTCCAGTGGGAGACCTACTCGAGGAGTCGAGTCGGGGTCTCCGAACTCTAGAATTGGTAGGGTTGCTTGCCGCTCTCTTAGAGGTCTAGGGGTGTGGGTTTGTCTATTCATCGCGACCGTGGAATCCGTGTTTTATAGAGGCTCAAAATAAAACACGGACGTCCTAGTATATCCAATGTTTCATATGTTTCTTCTGCTACGATATCTGTGATGTGATCATGTGATGTGCTGTGATAGATACTATATATAGTATATATGATATATTATATAGACGTTACTTATGTTTTACACCCGCGCTAGCCCTGCCCTGCTCTGCTGTTAGTTACCTAACCTAACGGTGCACGAGGGGACATCGAGGCGAATGCGGATGGCATAAGTGTACGTCGTATTTATCTGTGATGTTTAGGTGACTTAAATGATGGGACTTCATTAATATGATTAATGAAAGAAAAGAAACCTAAAAGATTTTGTAGAATCAAATTTTTCAAAAAGGGTAGGTACAGTTTTGCTTTGCATAGCGATATATATGATATATCCCGCACCTTATTCGATGAGGAAAGAGCCGAGATCCCTTCACTGGGAGTGACCTCTTTAGCAAAACTGGCAGATGCTACATTACTCGGTTTGTTTTTGATTACTTTCGGAGTTTTACTTTGCATAGTGATGTATATGATATATCCCGCATCTTATTCGATGAGGAAAGAGCCGAGATCCCTTCACCGGGAGTGACCTCTTTAGCAAAACTAATGAAAGCCTCAAAATCTCTCCATTTCAAAAATTCACTCGATTCTACAACGATATCAAGTTCATTACGCAATGGGTTTTCGGAAAAACCTGTCGTAGCCCTCCGTCATTTCAGATAAGAACTGTTTAGTATTCATTCTACGTTTGTTGGCCTTTATCAAGGAGTAGTGTGCGGTAGCTAAATAGTGCTTATCTGCTTATGCATATGATGCAGATTGTTTTAGGGTAGTCGTACGACCTTGTTGGCCTTTGTCAAGGGCCGTGCGGCTGGGTTTGATTCAATCAAGAAATGACGGGTTGAACATGACTAGCATCCTATGATTTGTTGGCCTTTGTCAAGGTCATAGGGGTTAGGGGAAAAATATTATCGAGAATTTCAAGTGTTGGGATTTGCAATGAGATTGCATACCTTCTATGAGATGGTTGGATCCCGATACCCATTGCGAGTAATTGTTACTCCTGGGAGAGTTTTACACAAGACAATTAGCCGATCAAGTAGGTGTCTAGAAAGGTGTCAACGGGGTTACGCCTTTGGGAAAACGAGGTTTACTTTAATTAGGTCCGTGCGAAAGCACGGGGAACCTCCCTCAAAGTACCGACACTGGCCTGGCTGAAAGATTGGCAAAGTTGTAGGGTGTAATTAATCCCGGCTAGTCATTCCTTTTAGGGTTTGAAGGAAGATTTGATAAAAACAGTGGGAGCCATCCTGATTAGATAAGATAAATAACCAATCTGATCTTGCAAGAGCATACGCTAAAGTGTTTTCTTCTCTCTCTCTCCAGGTAGCGACCATATCATGCCTTAATAAAGATAATAATATGGATGTATTGACCGAACCCGCATGTTATACTGTGCTGGGGAACGTTGGTTCCGTTCTTTCTTATAAGAGGTATAAGACTGAACAGGATATAGGGGAATACCAGGATTCCCATGCCACCCGTATGAAGAAAGTACATGTTGATGCATTTTCTTCAGGTGTGTTCGTTACAGAGAACCGTTTCTCCATTTCCTCTACGTCCTGGGTATTAGATACCGGGTCAGGATCTGATATATGTAATTAGTTACATGGGCTTAGAAAAGGTAGAGAACTTGGAGAAGGTGATAAAGACATAAGGGTTGGAAATGGTGCAATTGTTGCAGTTAAAACCGTCGGGGAATATCACCTTGTATTGCCAACTGGTAATACATTGGTTCTGAACGAATATTATTACATGCCGAACCTGATATGCAACATTATATCGGTTTCTTTACTAGGTAAAGAAGGATATAATTTTGTATTACAGGATAATGTTATGAACATTTTCCTTAACCAAAAGTTGGTTGGATCAGGCACGTTATGCAATGGCATTTATGTTCTAAATCAATCAATAGTTCTGAGCATAACAAACACACACAAGAGGAAGAGTTCAGAACTGAACAAATCTTTCTTGTGGCATTGTAGACTGGGTCACATCAATGCGACACGACTAGCTAAGTTGCATAAGGATGGATATTTAAATCCGTTTGAATTTTCATCTTATGATACTTGCCAGTCATGTCTCAAAGGCAAGATGA
Organism: Agapanthus africanus; assembly: GCA_030015575.1. Taxonomy (NCBI): domain Eukaryota; kingdom Viridiplantae; phylum Streptophyta; class Magnoliopsida; order Asparagales; family Amaryllidaceae; genus Agapanthus; species Agapanthus africanus. Next base: position 310,810,396 of record CM057350.1, on the reverse strand, counting down.
CCAAAACTCCGTTTACGGGACACGGAGAAAGAGTTACCGAACTCTTAGGACTGATACATAGTGATGTATGCGGTCCCATGTCTACACATGCCAGGGATGGTTCTTCGTACTTCATTACATTCACTGACGATCTCTCTAGATTCGGATATGTGTTCCTGATGAAACACAAATCAGAAGCTTTTGAGAAATTTAGAGAATATAAGCAAGAAGTCGAGAACCAAACCGGGAAAAGTATTAAAATCCTTCAATCTGATCGAGGAGGTGAATACTTGAGCAATGAATTCCTGGACTTCCTAAAAGAGAATGGGATTCTCTCTCAGCTAACTCCTCCATATACACCACAGCACAACGGTGTATCGGAACGGAGAAATCGCACCCTATTAGATATGGTGCGCTCTATGATGAGCACAGCTGAGTTACCTATTTCCTTCTGGGGGTATGCGCTGGAGACAGCAGCATACCTATTGAATCAAGTTCCATCTAAATCTGTACCTACCACACCATATGAGATATGGAGTGGGAAGAGACCATGTCTTAAACCATTTAAGATATGGGGTTGTCCGGCCTATGTCAAAAGGCAAAATCCGGACAAACTCGAGGCACGGTCAGTTCTATGCAAGTTTGTGGGATATCCCAAACATTTACATGGATATCTTTTCTACCATACTGAGGAACAAAAAGTGTTTGTTTCTCGACATGCCACCTTTTTAGAAAAGGAATTTCTTACAAAAGAAATTAGTGGCAGTGAGGTTGAACTGGAAGAAATTCCGGCTACACAAACTCAAACTGAAGATTTAGTGGAACCAGAGGATTCGGTAGTTCCCGATGAACCTCGGCCACTCCGCCGATCTAGTAGGGTTCCTCACCCACCTGAGAGATACTACGGTTTTCTCATGGATGGTGGGAGCGAGGATTGCATCATGGTTAATGATTACCCAACTAGCTTCAAGCAGGCCATCTCGAGTGGAGACTCAGTGAAATGGCTGGATGCAATGCGGTCCGAGATGGAATCCATGTACACCAACAATGTATGGACTTTGGAAGATGCTCCTGAAGGGGTAAAACCCATTGGGAGCAAGTGGATCTTCAAGAAAAAACTTGGTGTAGATGGGAAAGTGGAGACTTTCAAAGCTAGACCTGTTGCAAAGGGTTTTCGTCAAATACCAGGTGTGGACTATGACGAAACCTTTTCTCCAGTGGCTATGCTTAAATCCATCCGGATCATTCTTGCCATCGCTGCATATCATGACTACGAAATCTGGTAAATGGATGTTAAGACCGCCTTTCTAAACGGTGATTTAGAAGAGTGCGTGTACATGACTCAGCCAGAGGGCTTCGTAGATAGTGGGAGCAGCGGGAAGGTGTGCGAGCTGCTTAATTCCATTTATGGATTAAAGTAAGCATCACGGAGTTGGAACATCTGCTTTGACGTCATTATCAAAGAGTTTGATTTCGTCAAAAACGTAGATGAACCTTGTATCTACAAGAAGGTGGCAGAGAGTAAGGTTGTCTTCCTCGTATTGTACGTGGACGACATACTCTTGATAGGAAATGACATTCCTATGCTGCAATCAGTGAAGCTCTTCTTATCATAAAGATTCTCAATGAAAGATCTTGGTGATGCCTCCTGCATATTGGGAATTAGGATCTATAGAGATAGATCTAAAAGGATATTAGGATTGTTCCAATCCAGGTACATTGACACCATACTAAAGAGGTTTAGTATGGAAGAGTCCAAACGTGGGTTTTACCCACGATCTCAGGGCTCACTCTCTCCAAAGAGATGTCTCCCAAGACTGATTTGGAGAGAGCTCGCATACAAAGGATACCCTATGATTTGGCGGTAGGCTCTATCATGTATGCGATGCTATGTACCAGACCCGATGTAGCATACTCACTAAGTGTAGTGAACAGGTATCAAGCTGATCCTGGAGAGAGTCACTGGACAACTGTGAAGAGCATTCTCAGGTACTTGCGAAGGACTAAAGAGATGCTCTTGGTGTATGGTAACGGAGAACTCCAAGTGGAGTCCTTTACCGATTCGAGCTTCCAGAGTGATAAGGACGACTCTAAGTCGCAGTCGGGATTTGTCTTTACCCTTTACGGAGGGGCGGTTAGCTGGAAGAGTTCCAAGAAGGAAACCGTGGCAGACTCGACGATGGAGGCTGAATACATCGCTGCCAACGATGCTGCCAAAGAGGCTGTCTGGATCAAGAAGTTCATTACTGAACTTGGAGTGGTTCCATCCATTGAGCATCCAATACCTTTGTATTGCGATAACAATGGAGCGGTGGCTTTGGCAAAGGAACCCAGGTCCCATCAGCGATCCAGGCATATTCTAAGGTGGTATCACCTGATCCGGGAGATAGTTGATCGCCGGGAGATCGAGGTCAGGAGGGTTGACATAAAAAACAACACAGCGGATCCATTCACGAAGGCCATTCCCCAGATACAGTTTGAGAGACTCTTCGGGATGCTCGGTATGCGATACTACAGCAGCTGGCCCTAGTGCAAGTGGGAGATTGTTAGTTGTATGTATGCCCTAGAGGCCAGTATTGTACAGATGATGTATATTATATTGGATGCTTGGACATATATAGAGAGGACTTTCTTGCTCGATATGATAGTATGCTATCTGGTTGCTCTTTATCTTAACATGTATACTTGTCTCTTTATACTGTCTGATGGCTACATGTTGATAAAGCCCTTAGGATGTGTACTTGACTACCTGGACTATGATGCGGATCATACTAGTGGGGACATGGTAGTCCATAAGTACATCCTTCAAGGTCCCTAGTCGAGGGTGTATCGGGACAGGGCATCGACATACCAGAGTAGACTAGCGTATACGCTTCTCGACCTATGAGATGGGCGATGGATGATCCCATATCCATTGGTGTTTGACATCAGAGATGGTATGCGGGTGCTCAGTGGAGACTGGGTACACTGGTCGGACTCGCCGAGAACTCCCAGATGGTATTATACCTTACATCAGATGGCAGTTCTCTGGTGACACTTATGCAGGTTAGTCTGTAGACCCGAGATCGTCATAGAGTCTTGTGTGATTCCCACTGTGCTTTGATTTCCACCTTACCATGTCCATGAGGGCGTGCAAAACGGTGGTTTTTAGGTACAGTCCCGAGTCACATGGAGGCAATGAGCGATAGGAGGGGTTTCGTCTCTCCCGGTATTGGAGGTTGATGTTGCGCTGTGCTCGATTGGCCGTAACAGGGAAGTCCCTGGCCAGGGGTGATTCAGAGATTTACTGGTAAGTGTTACCAGTAGTTTCTCAACCCGTTATGAGCCTCACATCGGCACGACTTATCGGTTATTAGGGTCTGACGTTTACCACCCCTAGACTTGATATGCGACATATCAGACGAAGAGACCGGACTGTACGGGAAGTGTTACCGGCAGGCTTTTTACAGGAGTTGGAGCGGGCTTGCTTGCTGATCTTCTGATCGCTCAATACCCGGGAAGCCGTTACGTCCAGCTTGTACCGCTGACGGCTTGTGGGTGCTTGATGTGATCATCACCTACTGCCGGCGTATTGACGAGTCTTTAGAGTCCTACATAGAGGTTTTTCTGGCTCAGCAAAAACGAAATAGGAGCACGTATGTGATATGTGCGGGACCGAGAATAATGCGTGTATGTGATACCGTATTTTATTCTCGTGACTTTTTGTATCGGTCGGTTATATATGATATGGCCAGGTTATCGAATCAAGTGTTGATTCGATAAGTTGATACGATGAATGTTAGTCGGTTATATGAGATATGACCGGATTATTAAGTCAAGTGTTGATTTAATAATTAAGTGTATAATTGTATATTAGATATACTAGTTTACATTTACTAACACATGTTCACTTAGGGTTTTTTCTCACATGTACACATTTTTACTATATATGATATATATGAAAATGTGTTGTATTTTTGTATCATGTTTGATGATACACTATACATGGGTGTATGAGACTTACACTATGCTAATTTTTATTTAGGGTTTTGAATATCTAAAGTAATTACAAAATCAAGTGGAGGATTAGAAAGTGCATGAAGCTTGTGGAAGCTTGTGGATGCATTGACTAATTCAACTTGGTTTTGTTTTTACTATGGATATTTCTTAACCCAACCATAACCATTAGCCTAGGGTTAAGTCTCTACAAGGGTTAGTATATGATACTCACTCACCATGGTTACTCTTTACACTTGATCATTATCCTCATTACTTTCTTTTGTTCATCTTCTTCATTGAGCAAAAGAAATTGCTTGCTAGGGTTTTGAAAAAAGAGTGAAACTTTGTGAGAATTAAAAATCCAAAGAGAACCCACTTCCTATTTCTCTGTCCTCATCAAGACTAGCACTGTTGTATAGGGTGTTTGCTTCACTAATTCTCAAATTAGGAAGTAGTAGCTTGAGTCGGAATTCCCTCGACGTAGATCATCTTCGGCCTCGGAGACTTCAAGTAAGGTCGCACCTTTCGCCTCGTGAAGCCATGCAAGGGTCTGGGAGATCCACGATCGCAGCGAAGGGACTTCAACAAGGAGCAAATGAAGTGAAGGACCGATCTACAAAGGTTGTATTTCGTATCCCTTTAGAGTAAAGTTGTTTACTTTCTTATTGATTCGCCTAAACTCTAGTATACGATCTTGCTTAGTGTTATTCGGCACATAAAAATTTAATTTTGGCATGGTCGATGCCTTGTAGAGCCTTGTTACCGTGCCTAGTAACCCTACAATCCATTCTTCTCAGAATCCACAGTGATCACATCACAGAGCAGCAGAAGAAACATAAGAAATATTGGATATACTAGGAGGTCCATATTTTATTTTGAGCCTGTATAAAACACGGATTCCACGGTAACGATGAATAGCCAAACCCACATCACTAGACCCCACGAGAGCGGCAAGCAACCCTACCAATTCTAGAGTTAGGAGTCCCAGACTCGACTCCTCGAGTTGGTCTCCCACTGGACTCTAGAACCCGGTTAATTGTGCTCCCCTCCTTGGGTCTATCCTAATGCGGAAAAGTAAATAATATACAACAATGGTGACATCATCCTCAACCCGAAAGTTCCCCAATAAAACAATATTACATACAATGAATTTTTTACATGAATGAAAATAAAAACTCTCATCTCACTTAAAACCCCCGACTATTCAAAACACGACGATCCAATATAACATAGACAGCAACACATAACATCACATGTCATAAACGTCAGTAAATATGCATATCCCAATTGTCGTTGACATATAGCAACGAAACCGGCGATACACCATATATTACACTTACGGTCGCAGAAAAGAAAATGTCAAACTATAACATTTGGAATCCATAATAACCTTAGACATCATAAACCCAAAATATCACATACTTTGGATTTCATGCTTAACTATATGAATTCCACATATTATATCATATTACAGAAAGCTAGACGATATTAAACAATTTGATCGAATCAACGAATTCCTAAAATTCCCAGAGTGCTCAACACTTAAGCAGAATAAAAAATGCCCAGAAGCATGCCCCAGTACCTACGGACCAACAGCTGAAGGGCCTGACCCAAGCCTCTCAAGTGGCGCCGCGGATCCGCGGCCAAAACCATGTTTTGGCCCCGGATTCGCGGTCACTTAGATGAGTTAGGGTTTCGTTCTTCAGGTGTGTCCATAGAATTACCTGCACGATTTTCTGAATATTTTAAATATGAAATATTTCAACTTTTGAAAATTTTTCCAGAAAGTGGGAAAATACGGTTATTCGGAGTTCATTCGGACTTTTAACTTCGCCTAGACAACTCCTAATGCTCTAGCAGGGCTCTGAAACAACTGTAGGGTTCTTAGGCACAACCACAAGGTTCCACAAGGCATCAAACATGCCGTTTTTAAAAATTTAGTGTGCCAAACAACCCTAACCTAGGATCTAACTAGCGTTTTAGGAGCTAAACAAGAAAGTAAACTACTTTACATCTAAGTGATAATGGAATACAACCTTTGTAGACCGGTCCTTCACTTCAATGGCTCCTTGTAGTGGTCCCTTCACTGCGATCATGGAACTCCCTGACTCTTGCATGGCTTCTCAAGGTGAAAGGAACGATCTTGCTAGAAGTATTCGAGGCCGAAGATGATCTACATCTAGGAGACACTAACTCAAGCTACTACTTCACTAATGAGAGATTAGTGAATCTAACACCCTATACTAAAGTGCTAATCTAGTAGAGGATGATGAAGTAGGAACTGCACTCACTATAGTTTTATTTTTCTCACAATATTTTCTCACTTTGGAAAAACCTAGAAAGCTTTTTCTCAAGGATGAAGAAGATGAAGTCAAGAGATGAGAATGAACTAATGAGGTGAGAGAATCAACCATGGGTGAGTTTGTATCATATAGCTAACTCATGTAGAGACATAACCATGGCTAAATTATAATGGTTAGGTTAATAAATATCTTAAGTAAAACAAAACTAATGGACTAAGTCAATGCATCCATAAGCTTCTACAAGCTTCATGCATGTGGCTAATTATCCACTAATTTGGAATTACTTTTAATATTAAAACCATACATTATAATTAGTATGGTGTAAGTCTCATACACCCATGTAGTGTGTATCAACAACCATGTCACAATATAAAACACAATTAATGTTGGATATATGTATGCCCTAGAGGCCATTATGTGATAGTGGATGTATCTATACATGTATATATATTCAGTTTGCATTCTTGCTCGACATGATAGTATGCTATCTGGTACTTCTTTATCTGACATGTTTATTTGATCATGCTTCTATTCATTCATACATGCTGATAAAGCCCTAAGGATATCGGCTTGACTACTCTGATTATGATGGAGATCATACTAGTGGGACATCTGTAGTCTATAAGCATATCCTGAAATGTCCCTAGTCGCAGGTGTATCGAGACGGGGCATCGATATACCAGAGTAGACTAGCGTATATGATACTAGACCCATGTGATGGGCGATGGATGCTCCCACATTCATCGATGTTTGACATCAAGATCATATACGGGTGCTCAGTGGTGACTGGGTATACTGGACGGACTCGCCGAGAACTCCTATATGGAATTATATCTATCGTCGGATAGCAGTTCTCAGGTGACACTGGTACAGGTTAGTCTGTAGACCCGAGATCGTCATAGAGCCTTGTGTGTTCTCCCACTGTACTTTGATTGCCACCCTACCACGGCTCTACTGAGTCGTGCAAACAGGTGGCCGTTGGGTACAGTCCCGAGACACACGAAGGCAATGAGCGATAGGAGGGGTTTCGTCTCTCCCGGTATTGGGAGTTGATGCTGTGCTGTGCTCGACTGGTTATAACAGCAAGTCCCTGGCCAGGGCTGCTGAGATTTGCTGATAAGTGTTATCAGTAGTTTCTCGATCTGTTATAGACCATTCACCGACGCGACTTATTGAGTTATTGGGGTCGACGTGACCATCCCTAGGCTCGATATGCAGCATATCTGACGAAGAGACCGGACTGTACGGTAGTGTTGCCGGATGGCTCGACGGGAGTTGTAGCAGGTTCGCTTGTTGTCTTCTGATCGTTCAATACCCGGGTGGCCGTTACGTTTAGCTGACCTCTTGCGGCTTGAGGGCACTTGATATGATCATTACCCTCTGCCGGCGTATTGACGAGTCTTAGAGTCCCACAGAGGAGTTACCCAGTCCAGGCGAAACGTTGTGGTACGCATATGCGATATGCGCATGCACCCGATTGAAATATGCGTATATGATACCGAACATTGATCGGGTGAATTGCTTTTGGTGGGGTCATATGAGATATGACCGGATTGATAAATCAAGTGTTGATTTATCATCTAACCATAAGTTATCTCACTTGAAACCTTTCTAGGGTTTGATGGATGTATGCATGCATGCATGTGTTTCTTTCTTCTTTTCTAGTTTTATGCACATGTAGATGTGCATACATGTACACATACATACATCAAACTATCATGGTTGATTATATATGGAAATGGTGGCAATATAAGCCTCACACCATAGATTATACAATGGATAATTATTTAATTTTGGTTTTAAAAAGAAAATGAAAAGGAAAGGATAATTATGCTAGTTTCTACATGCTTCTTTTAACCTAACCATTCTCACCCACCACTAAACCATGGTTATCTTTTCCTTTATCATTCTAAACCCAAGTTAAATTAATCATCTATCATTTAATCATGGTTGGAGTCAAGAAGGAATAAATATATATAGTGATATTTATTTTCTTTTAAATGCTTAACCTTATGGTTATCATTTTATCTCTTGAAAAGAAATAGCCACCATCTTCATCCTCATTCATCTTCTCCTCTCTAGTTCTTTTCTAGTTAGTGAAATACAACCAAAGAAAGGTTTTTGAAGTGAGATCCAAAGTCACAACACCATTCTACTCAAGTCTAGCCAACTTGATTAGAGTGTTTACTTCGATTTTACAAAGTAGCGAGCTTGGACGGAGATCTCCGCGGTGGATCATCGTGGACACAAGGGGAGTTCAAGAGGACCTCGTTTCAACACCAAAGAGCCTAAGGAGCGAAGCAAAAACGGGAGCTACAAAGGTTGTAGCCTTCAAACCCTAACTTTTGTTAGCTTTAAGTTTAGTAAACCCTAATTTTCTAGGATCTATCCTTTGCATGTTAGTTTAGCACCTTAAAAATTAAAACTTTGGGTCATGTGATGCTTCAAAACTCTTCATAGGGTGCTATACTAACCTTACATTGGTATCAGAGCCGACCTAGAACATTAGGCGACCTTTTTGCGAAGTAAAAAGTCCGATTGAAACAAAATACGATTTTTTAAGGAGCTCTCTGGAAATTTTTTAAAAACTGACTTTTTTCAGAATTAAAAATTCTCAAAAAATAGAGCAGGTAAAAATAAGACAATCTGGAGAATTCGTACCTATGAACAGTAAATTTGGCCGCGAAAGCGCGGCATAAGCAAGCTTAGGCCGCGCATCCGCGGCATTATGAGGGGATCTTTGACCAATTTTTGCACAGTGTTTTTCTTTACCTGCTACAGTATATTTTGAGTATATTTAATCTGAATCTGCTGTTGGAAAATTCTGGAGATATTTTTAGACTCGTGGTTTCGATCGGAATTTTTCATTTCGTTTTCTTTTCCGGGTAAACTAGAAAGTATTGAAGTGTTTGAACGAATATCATTTACTCAATATTCACGGGGTTTAAATAGTTTGGAGATGTGTGCAAGTCTTTTTGCGGTGGTCCCTCTAGAAGACAACAAACCTTAACTCGATTATGTGACCGTCTCGAACTGCCCTTTGAACCCTAGGGTTTGGGGCAGTACGGCGTGCCACATGTGAGGCGTTGGCTTGACCCTTCTACGGCTGGACCGCCGCTACTGTGTCACACTCCGGATTTTTTGAACCCTGCTCAAGTGTTGAGCTTTAGTGAATCTTGGTTGCTTGACAATTCGTTCGAAAACTTTAATACTGTCTGTTTATCTGGAATGTGATACAATATGTGGAATTCATATAGTGTAGACATGAAATACGAAATATGTGATATTTCGCATTTATGATGTCTAAAGAGAATCTGGATTCCAAATATTGTAGTTTTACACTTTCTTTTCTGCGACCGTAAGTGTAGTATGTTAGATATCGCCGGTTTCGTTGCTATACATCAACGACAATCGGGGTACGCATACTTACTTACGTTGATGATATGTGATATTATGTGTTGCTGAGATATGATGTGCAGGATTGTCGCGATCGAATAGCCGGGGGGTTTTTGTGAGATGAGAGTTTTATATTTTCATTCATGTAAATTCAAATGTAATGTAATATTCTTTTATTTGGGGCACTTCCAGGTTGCGGTTGTGTCACCAGTGTTGTATATTATTTACTTTTCCGCATTAGGTTGGACCCAAGGAGGGGAGCACAGGTGACCGGGTTCTGGGGTTCAGTGGGAGGCCATCTCGAGGAGTCGAGACCGGGTCTCCTAAACTCCAGGATTGGTAGGGTCACTTGCCGCTCTCGTAGGGGTCCAGGGTGTGGGCTTGGCTATTCATCGCGACTGTGGAATCCGTATTTTCTATTCTGGCTAAATACTAAATACGGACGTCCTAGTATATCCCACGTTATATCTATATTTCTGCTGCCTGTGTTCTGTGATATCTGAGACGAATGGCTTATTATATATATATGATATATAGTAGACGTTGCTTATGTTTTACACCCGCGCTAGTCCCGTCCCGGTATGCCGTTAGTTAAGTAACCTAACGGTGCATAACGGAACATTGCGGCGAATGCGGATGGCATAAACGTACGTCTTATTTTCGTTTCTTTTCTGTGATTGGCTTTAGGACTTAAATGATGGGATTACATTAATGTGATTAATGTAAAGAAAATAAACCTAAAAGATGTTGTAGAATCGGATTTAAAAACTACTCGGCTATTTATGAAAAAGCTATATTTCAAAACTGCGGAGCTTAAGCCACTCCTTTTGAAAAACTGTTTGATTCTACAACGATATCAAGTTCAAAGCGTTAAAGATTTTCTTAAAAATCATTCGCAACCCTCCGTCATTTTAGGAAGTAGAGTACTTAGTATTCGTGCTATGTTTGTTGACTTTAGTTAAGGCATAGTGTACGGTAGCTAAGTGATGTCTTCCTACACTGCATATGATGCAGATTAATTAGGACATTCATACGACTTTGTTGACCATAGTTAAGGGTCATATGGGTGGGTCTAATTGATCAAGAAATGACGGGTAGAACTTGACTGGTACTTATGATTTGTTGACCATAGTTAAGGTCATAAGTATTAGGGGTAAAAATTACATCGGGAATTTCAAGTGTTGAAATTTGCAATGAGATTGCATACCTTCCAGGTGATGGTTGGATCCCGATCCCACTGTGGGCAATAGTTGCTCCTAGGAGAGTTTTACAGTTTACAATTAGCTAACTCATTAGGTGTCTAGAAAGGTGTTAACGGGGCTCCGCCTCTGGGAAAACGAGGTTTACTCTAATTAGGTCCGTGCGAAAGCACGGGGAACCTCCCTCAAAGTACCGACACTGGCCTGGCTGAACGGTTAGCGAAGTTGTAGACTGTAATTAATCCTGGCTAGTTTTTCTTTTTAAGGTTTGAAAGAAAAACTTGATAAAAAGCAGTGGGAAACATCGATTAGACAAGATAATAAACCAATCTAATCTATGCAAGAGCTTTCGCTGAGTGTATTCTTTTCTCTCTCTTAATGGCAGATACCAATGACTGGACTTAAGCTTCTACTAGATAAAAACAAACTGAATGGGACCAACTATAAAGACTGGCTAAGGAATCTGAAGATCGCCTTGACTTATGATAAAGTATCATATGTCCTCACGGCTTCAGCCCCGCCCGTCCCAGGCCCAAAATCTTCAGTTGCGGACATAGAAGTCCGCAAGACATGGGACGCTGACTGTGCCACGGCAAAATGCCTCGCGCTTGCATCGATGGACAACACACATCAAAAGCAGCACGAGGACATGGACATTCACGGGATACTGCTCCATACAAAGGAGTTGTATGGGGAGCAGTCCCGCGTATTACGATACGAAGCATCAAGAAAACTGTTTCACATGCGAATGGCCCCTGGCACACCAGTAGGAGACCATGTGTTGAAGATGATAGCTCTTATAGAAGAGCTTGAGGACCTTGGATGGACAATGGAAAATGAACAATATATAGATATTATTCTGCAGTCCCTCCCCTCCACCTTTGCTCAGTTCATAGTGAACTTCAACATGCATGGCATGGAGAAGGACCTCCCTGAACTCCTTAATATGTTAAGGAGTGCAGAGAGCACTATGAAGTCAGCAAAGACTCCCGTTATGACCATTGGACAGTCTTCTTCTTCTCGCCCAAAAGCTAAGGCCAAGGGAAAGAAAAAGAAGAAACCTACTAATCCTAAGGGCGGAGTCAAAAAGGTGAAGGGAAAGGGAAAGTCCACGGCTGGAGACCCAGGGAAAGGCGAGTGTTTTCATTGCCACAAGACAGGACATTGGAAGCGCAACTGCACGGAGTACCTAAGTCTCAAGAAGAAGCATGGTGATGCTTCTGCTTCAGGTGCGTTTGTGACTGAAAACTGTTTTTCTATAAACTCTGCTTCCTGGGTATTGGATACCGGTTCAGGTTCTCACATTTGCAATTCTATGCAGGGGCTGAGAAATAGCATGGTTTTGAGGACAGGTGACCATACTCTCCGCGTTGGAAATGGTTCCAATGTACATACAGTCGCAGTGGGAGAGTATCACTTGGGGTTGCCATCTGGATGTATTTTGATTTTGAATCCATGTTATTTTGTACCAACTATGCTATGTAATATAATATCCGTTTCTTTGTTGGACAATGAAGGGTATAATTTTGTGTTGCAGAACAATGTTATGAACATTCACCTAAATCAAATGTTGGTTGGGTATGGTACACTTAATAACGGAATATATGTCCTAAATCAACACACAGTTTTCAGTATACAACAAACTAATAAAAGAAAACTTTCAGAATTGAATGAAGCTTTTCTTTGGCACTGTAGACTTGGTCATATTAACGAAACAAGACTAAACAAGTTACACAAAGATGGATATTTAAATCCTTTTGAATATAAATCTTATGCGACTTGCCAGTCTTGTATCAAGGGTAAAATGACCAAAACTCCGTTTACCGGACACGGAGAAAGAGCTACTCAGCTCCTGGGCCTCATACATAGTGATGTATGTGGGCCTATGTCTACACAGGCTAGAGGCGGTTTTTCATACTTCATTACATTCACCGATGATTTCTCAAGATTCGGTCATGTATTTTTATTAAAGCACAAGTCCGACGCTTTCGAGAAGTTCGTTGAATATAAACAAGAAGTAGAAAATCAAACCGGCTTGAGTATTAAGATGCTTCGATCAGATCGAGGTGGTGAGTATCTCAGTACAGAATTTGCAAACTTCCTAAAAGAGAATGGGATTCTCTCTCAGCTCACTCCGCCTTACACACCACAGCACAACGGTGTGTCAGAATGACGGAATAGAACCCTATTAGATATGGTCTGGTCTATGATGAGTGACGCTGAGTTACCAGTCTCGTTTTGGGGGCATGCATTGGAGACTGCAGCGTTTCTGCTAAACAGGGTTCCAACCAAAGCCGTATCTACCACGCCATATGAGATATGGAATGGGAAGAGACCATCTCTTAAAAGAATTAAGATTTGGGGTTGCCCGGCCTATGTTAAAAAGCAGAATCCGGACAAACTCGAGACACGGTCAGTCATGTGTAACTTTAAGGGATATCCAAAGAATTCTTATGGGTATCTGTTCTACCACAAAGAGGAACAAAAAGTGTTTGTTTCTCAGTATGCCACATTCTTGGAAAAAGAGTTTTTCACAGATAGAGATGATGGCAAGGTAGTAGATCTAGAAGAGGTTCTGGAGACACAAACTACAAATGACGATTTGGTTGAACCGGCTGTTGCAACAGAAACTGAAGAACCTCGGCCACTCCGTAGGTCTGGTAGGACTTCTCGCCCACCGGAGAGGTACTACGGTTTCCTCATTGATGGTGACAGAGAAGACTGTATCATGGAAGATGATGATCCTACCAGTTTTCAGCAAGCTATCACGAGTGGTGACTCTGTGAAGTGGCTGGATGCCATGAGATCCGAAATGGAGTCTATGTACACCAACAAAGTATGGACTTTGGACGTTGTACCCCCTGGGGTAAAACCTGTAGGGTGCAAATGGATCTTTAAAAGAAAGATTGGTGTGGATGGGCAGGTAGAGACCTATAAGGCAAGACTTGTGGCGAAAGGTTTTCGTCAAAGACCAGGTTTGGACTATGACGAAACTTTTTCGCCCGTAGCCATGCTTAAATCCTTTCGGATCCTACTTGCTATTGCTGCTCACTACGACTATGAAATCTGGCAGATGGACGTTAAAACAGCATTTCTAAATGGAGATTTAGAAGAATGTGTTTATATGGATCAGCCAGAGTGCTTCATTGACAGTGGTAGCAGCGAGAAAGCATGTAGATTGCTTAAATCCATATATGGGTTAAAGCAGGCATCACGGAGTTGGAACATCTGTTTCGATGATGTTATCAAAGAGTTTGATTTCATCAAAAATCCAGATGAACCTTGTGTTTATAGGAAGGCTGTAGGAAGAGCTGTCACATTCCTCGTATTGTACGTGGATGACATTCTTCTGATAGGAAATGATATTCCTATGCTACAGTCGGTCAAATCATTCTTATCACTGAGGTTCTCCATGAAGGACCTGGGTGATGCCACATACATCCTGGGCATAAGGATCTATAGAGATAGATCCAAAAAGTTATTGGGATTGTCCCAAACCAGGTACATCAACACCATCCTAAAGAGGTTTAGTATGGAAGACTCCAAGCGGGGTGCCTTACCCGCTTGCCATGGAGTCACTCTCTCCAAGGATTCTTGTCCAAAGACCGATGAAGAGAGAGCTCGCATGAGCATTATACCTTATGCTTCGGCAGTAGGGTCTATAATGTATGCGATGTTATGTACACGCCCAGATGTAGCTTATGCACTTAGTGTTGTAAGCAGGTATCAATCCAACCCAGGGGAGAACCACTGGACAGCTGTAAAGAACATTCTTAAGTACTTACGAAGGACTAAAGAATTGTTCTTGGTGTATGGTAATAAAGATCTCCAAATGGAGGCCTTTACCGATTCGAGCTTCCAGAGCGATAAGGATGACAGCAAATCTATCTCAGGGTTTGTATTTACCCTCAATGGAGGGGCGGTAAGTTGGAAGAGTTCCAAACAGGATACCGTTGCAGACTCTACGATGGAGGCTGAGTACACTGCTGCAAATGATGCCGCCAAGGAAGCCGTCTGGATGAAGAAGTTCGTCTCGGAGCTAGGATTAGTTCCAACCATTATTGATCCAATACCTTTGTATTGTGACAATAATGGGGCGATGGCGTTAGCCAAGGAGCCCAGATCCCATCAGCGGTCCAGACACATCCTGAGGCGCTTTCATTTGATCCGGAAGATTGTAGATCGCCGCGAGATCGAGATTAAGAGAGTTGACACAAAGAACAACGCCGCGGATCCATTCACCAAGGCCCTCCCTCAGCCGCAGCATGAGCGACTTTTTGAGATGTTGGGTATGAGATACGCCAATAACTGGCCTTAGTGCAAGTGGGAGATTGTTGGATATATGTATGCCCTAGAGGCCATTATGTGATAGTGGATGTATCTATACATGTATATATATTCAGTTTGCATTCTTGCTCGACATGATAGTATGCTATCTGGTACTTCTTTATCTGACATGTTTATTTGATCATGCTTCTATTCATTCATACATGCTGATAAAGCCCTAAGGATATCGGCTTGACTACTCTGATTATGATGGAGATCATACTAGTGGGACATCTGTAGTCTATAAGCATATCCTGAAATGTCCCTAGTCGCAGGTGTATCGAGACGGGGCATCGATATACCAGAGTAGACTAGCGTATATGATACTAGACCCATGTGATGGGCGATGGATGTTCCCACATTCATCGATGTTTGACATCAAGATCATATACGGGTGCTCAGTGGTGACTGGGTACACTGGACGGACTCGCCGAGAACTCCTATATGGAATTATATCTATCGTCGGATAGCAGTTCTCAGGTGACACTGGTACAGGTTAGTCTGTAGACCCGAGATCGTCATAGAGCCTTGTGTGTTCTCCCACTGTACTTTGATTGCCACCCTACCACGGCTCTACTGAGTCGTGCAAACAGGTGGCCGTTGGGTACAGTCCCAAGACACACGAAGGCAATGAGCGATAGGAGGGGTTTCGTCTCTCCCGGTATTGAGAGTTGATGCTGTGCTGTGCTCGACTGGTTATAACAGCAAGTCCCTGGCCAGGGCTGCTGAGATTTGCTGATAAGTGTTATCAGTAGTTTCTCGATCTGTTATAGACCATTCACCGACGCGACTTATTGAGTTATTGGGGTCGACGTGACCATCCCTAGGCTCGATATGCAGCATATCTGACGAAGAGACCGGACTGTACGGTAGTGTTGCCGGATGGCTCGACGGGAGTTGTAGCAGGTTCGCTTGTTGTCTTCTGATCGTTCAATACCCGGGTGGCCGTTACGTTTAGCTGACCTCTTGCGGCTTGAGGGCACTTGATATGATCATTACCCTCTGCCGGCGTATTGACGAGTCTTAGAGTCCCACAGAGGAGTTACCCAGTCCAGGCGAAACGTTGTGGTGCGCATATGCGATATGCGCATGCACCCGATTGAAATATGCGTATATGATACCGAACATTGATCGGGTGAATTGCTTTTGGTGGGGTCATATGAGATATGACTGGATTGATAAATCAAGTGTTGATTTATCATCTAACCATAAGTTATCTCACTTGAAACCTTTCTAGGGTTTGATGGATGTATGCATGCATGCATGTGTTTCTTTCTTCTTTTCTAGTTTTATGCACATGTAGATGTGCATACATGTACACATACATACATCAAACTATCATGGTTGATTATATATGGAAATGGTGGCAATATAAGCCTCACACCATAGATTATACAATGGATAATTATTTAATTTTGGTTTTAAAAAGAAAATGAAAAGGAAAGGATAATTATGCTAGTTTCTACATGCTTCTTTTAAACTAACCATTCTCACCCACCACTAAACCATGGTTATCTTTTCCTTTATCATTCTAAACACAAGTTAAATTAATCCTCTATCATTTAATCATGGTTGGAGTCAAGAAGGAATAAATATATATAGTGATATTTATTTTCTTTTAAATGCTTAACCTTATGGTTATCATTTTATCTCTTGAAAAGAAATAGCCACCATCTTCATCCTCATTCATCTTCTCCTCTCTAGTTCTTTTCTAGTGAGTGAAATACAACAAAAGAAAGGTTTTTGAAGTAAGATCCAAAGTCACAACACCATTCTACTCAAGTCTAGCCAACTTGATTAGAGTGTTTATTTCGATTTTACAAAGTAGCGAGCTTGGACGGAGATCTCCGCGGTGGATCATCGTGGACACAAGGGGAGTTCAAGAGGACCTCGTTTCAATACCAAAGAGCCTAAGGAGCGAAGCAAAAACGGGAGCTACAAAGGTTGTAGCCTTCAAACCCTAACTTTTGTTAGCTTTAAGTTTAGTAAACCCTAATTTTCTAGGATCTATCCTTTGCATGTTAGTTTAGCACCTTAAAAATTAAAACTTTGGGTCATGTGATGCTTCAAAACTCTTCATAGGGTGCTATACTAACCTTACAATTAATATATATCCCATATATATTAAATGTGCACATGTGAGAAAATAAATGTTTAAGTGAGCTAATATTAGTTTATGTAAACTAGTATATCAAATATACAATTATATACTAAATTATCAAATCAACACATGATTTAATAATCCGTCTATATCACATATAACCAACTAATATTATATGTACCAACTTATCGAATCAACACTTGATTTGATAACCCGGCTATATCACATATAACCGACCGATACAAATAATCGCGAGAATACAATACGGTATCACATACTCGTATTAATCTCGATACAGCACATATCACATATGTGCTCCTACTTCGTTCTGCCTGAGCCAGTAAAACCTCTATGTAGGACTCTATAGACTCGTCAATATGCCGGCAGTAGGTGATGATCATATCAAGCACCCACAAGCCGTCAGCAGTACTAGCTGGACGTAACGGCTACCCGGGTATTGAGCGATCAGAAGATCAAAAAGCAAGCCCGTTCTAGCTCCTGTAAAGCCTGTCAGTAATACCACTGTACAGTCCGGTCTCCTCGTCTGATATGTCGCATATCCAGTTTAGGGGTGGTAAACGTAAGACCCCAATAACTGATAAGTCATGCCGATATGAGGCTCATAACGGGTCGAGAAACTACTGATAACACTTACCAGTAAATCTCTAAATCAGCCCTAGCCAGGGTCTTCCCTGTTATGGCCAATCGAGCACAGCGCAACATCAACCCCCAATACCGGGAGAGACGAAACCCCTCCTATCGCTCCTTGCCTCCATGTGACTCGGGACTGTACCCAAAAACCACAGTTTTGTCCATCCTCTTGAACGTGGTAAGATGGAAATCAAAGCACGGTCGGAATCACACAAGACTCTATGACGATCTCGGGTCTACAGACTAACCTGTACCAGTGTCACCAGAGAACTGCTATCTGACGTCACGTATAATACCATCTATGAGTTCTCGGCGATTCCATCCAGTGTATCCAGTCTCCACTGAGCACCCGTATACCATCTCTGATGTCAAACACCAATGGATATGGGATCATCCATCGTCCATCTCATGGGTCGAGAAGCGTATACGCTAGTCTACTTTGGTATATTGATGCCCTGTCTCGATACACCGACGACTAGGAACATTAAAGGATGAACTTATGGACTACCATGGCCCCACTAGTATGATCTGCATCATAATCCTGGTAGTCAAGTACACATCCTAAGGGCTTTACCAACATGTAACCACAAGACAGTATCAAGAGACAAGTATACATGTTAAGATAAAGAGCAACCAGATAGCATACTATCATGTCGAGCAAGAAAGTCCTTTCTATATATGTCCAAGCATCCACTATAATATACATCATATGTACAATAATGGCCTCTAGGGCATACATACAACTAACAGTAGGGCTTTGTGTTTGGTTCATGGCTCCAGTTTCAATGAAATAGACCCTCCACATGTGCAAAATTGGCTAATTTCTCCTAGGGTAAAATCCGGAAGTGTTTTACATAGTTTCCGATTTTTTTTTGCGGCTTTTAAAGAATTGGGATTTGGTATTTGTTGTTTTGTTTCGTCGTGTGGCGTTTGTGTAGGGTTCCTAGGCACCCTAATGAGGTCTCACAAGGCATCAACCATGCCAATTTCAAATTTAAACGGTGCCGAGAAACCCTAGAACGGATCGTTGGCTAGATTTCTAGGCGCAAAAGAAACTAGTTAACAAAATAACTATAGGAACGGAAATACAACCTTTGTAGATCCAGTCCTCCACCTCCACGGCTCCGTGATGAAGTCCTCTCCGCTGTCCATATCAAATCCCGGGCTCTAGCGTCGGCTTCATCGGAGAAATGGCGAGCTAGGTCGTCGATGTCCATGCCGAAGATGATCTACGTCGAGGCATCGCTAGATCAAGCTCCACCTTCACCAAGCCATGAAAACTTGTGAAGGAAACACACTCTACTACTTGGCAAGAGGTAGAGGATGAAGAAATAGGAGGTGGGTTCACTTTAGATTTGGATTTCTCAGTCTTTTTCATCACTTGCCATTGATGGAGGCAAGCTTTCTTCACTTGAAGAAATGAAGAAGAAGAAAAATAATGTTATGATAAGTATATTAAAATGAAAAGTAAAAAGAATACTTATCATAATGTAACCATGGTATAGTGTAGAGAATTGATTAGGGTTAAGTGGAATGGTTAGGGTTAAGCATGAGACAAAATGGTTACAAAGTCAAAGTGTTCATGAAACTTCATGAACAAAACAAAACAAGCCACCATTTTCTCATTTGCTTTTCTTTTTCCAAAAGAATAAATAAATGAATAAAATGAATAAGGAAATAGTAAACCCTAACCATTTCATTAACCAAGGTTTAATTCTTTACACTTAACCAAAAGGCATGTATCATCAAACATGATACAAGCAAGTGCACAAAATCATATCGCATATGCAATGCGCACATCCGAGTGAGAAAATCCATTTAAAGTGAACCGATACTAGTTAATACAAAGTAATATATCAAATATATAATTATGCATTAAATCATTAAATCAACACTTGATTTAACGATCCGGTCATATCGCATATCACCGACTAGTATCCAATGTATCGGCTTATCGAATCAATCCTTGAATCGATAACTAGGTTATATCGCATACAACCAATCGATACATTCATCGCGAGAATGAAATACGGTATCACATACACGCATTATTCTCGGTCCCGCACATATCTCATATGCGCTCCTATTTCGTTTCGCTTGAGCCAGGAAACCTCTGTGTAGGACTCTAAAGACTCGTCAATACGCCGGCAGCGGATGATGATCATATCAAACATCCACAAGCCGCAAGCGGTCTGCTAAACGTAACGGCCACCCGGGTATTGAGCGATCTGAAGATCGACGAGCAAGCCCGCTCACACTCCAGTGAATCCAACCAGTAACACTACCGTACAGTCCGGTCTGATCGTCTGATATGTCGCATATCTCGCCTAGGGGTGGTAAACGTCAGACCCCAATAGCTCGATAAGTCGTGTCGATATGAGGTCTATAACAATTCGAGAAACTAATGGTAACACTTACCAGTAAATCTCAGCAACCCTGGCCAGGGATTTCCTGTTATAGCCAATCGAACACAGCGCAACATCAACCCCCTATACCGGGAGAGACGAATCCCCTCCTATCGCTCATTGCCTCCATATGATTCGGGACTGTACCCAAAAACCACCGTTTTGCACGCCCTCTTGGACGTGGTAAGGTGGAAATCAAAGCACAGTGGGAACGACACAAGACTCTATGACGATCTCGGGTCAACAAATTACTCTGTATCAGTGTCACCAGAGAACTGCCATCTGACGTAAGGTATAATACCATCTGGGAGTTCTCGGCGAGTCCGTCCAGTGTACCCAGTCTCTACTGAGCACCTGTATATCATCTCTGATGTCAAACACCAATAGATATGGGATCATCCATCGCCCATCTGTATGGGTCGAGAAGGTATACGCTAGTTTACTCTGGTATATCGATGCCCCGTCTCGATACACCCACGACTAGGGACTTTGAAGGATATACTTATGGACTACCATGTCCCCACTAGTATGATCCGCATCATAGTCCAGGTAGTCAAGTACACATCCTAAGGGCTTTACCAACATGTAACAGAGAGACAATCAGTGAACACGTTAAGGTAAAGATCAACCAGATAGCATACTATCATGTCGAGCAAGAAAGTCCTCCCTATATATGTCCCAGCATCCACTACAATATACATCCTATGTATAGAAATGGCCTCTAGGGCATACATATAACTAACAATCTCCCACTTGCACTAGGGCCATCTGATAGCAGTGGTTGTAGTATCTCATACTCAACCATCCCATAAAAATCTCTCTCTGGGAACAGGCCTTTGTGAGTGGATTCGCTGTGTTGTCATCTGAGTCTACTCTCTTAACCTCGATCTCCTTGGAGATCAACCATCTCCATGATCAGGTGATACTGCCTTAGAATATGTCTGGATCACTGATACACCCAGACTGCCTCTTTGGTAGCATCTTAAGTAGCGATGTATCCTGCCTTTATCGTCTAGTATGTCACGGTATCTATCTTGGAACTCTTCCAATATACCGTCCCTTTACTGAGGGTTAAGACAATGCCTGTGACTGACACTCAGTCGTCTTTATCACCCTGGAACCCTTCCAGTGATTCTCCCCAGGATCAGTTGATACCATCTTACTATAACTAGTGAGTATCCTAACATCCAATTAGATCTATCTCATAGATGCAAATCCAGGATTTAGGAGGTATCACTTTGATCCTTTATGGAGAATCATTGTGATAAGCGGAGATTGGCCGAGCGTAGCATAGGAAACTCCTTCCCTATAATCAAGAGTATGTCATCCACGTACTCTACGAGGATCACCACCATACTCCCTACTACCTTTTTGTTTATACAAGGTTCATCTACCATTTTGATGATGTCAAACTCTTTGACTAATCCATCAAAGCAGATGTTCCAACTCCGCGATGCCTGCTTTATACTATAAAGCATCTTGCATACGTTTCCGCTGCTCCCACTGTTTACGAAGCCCTCTGGCTGTGTACTTATAGACGTTCTCTTCTAAAACATCATTTTAGAAAAGCAGTCATGGCACCCAAACGCCAGATATCGTAGTCATGGTATGTAGCCGTGGCAAGTAGGATCTGGATGGACTTAAGCATAGCCACTTGAAAAGGTTTCATCATTATCCAGGCCTGGTCGATGACGAAAAGCTTTAACAAGTCTAGCTTCAAAAGTCTCAACTTTTCCATCTACACCTAGTAATCTTCTCAAGATATACTTGCTCCTGATGGGGATTTAACCCTTCAGATATTGCAACCAAAGTCCATACTTTGTTGGTGTACATGGATTCCATCTCAGATCGCTAAGCATCCAGCCATTCTTACAGAGTCCTACTCCTGATGGCCAGTTCGAAACTAGTTGGGTCATCATCTCATGATGCAATCCTCGCTCCCACTGTCATAGAGATACCGAAGTATCTCTCAGGTGGGTGAGAAAACCCTACTAGATCGGCGGAGAGGCAGAGGTTCGTTGGAATCTACTGAATTCTTTCGTTCTATCAGCTGCAGTTTGTATGGCTGGAAAATTTCCAGTTCTACATTTCAGACCTTGCCTCGAGCTTGTCCGGATTTTGCTTTTAGACATAGGCCGGACAACCCCCAAATCTTAACTAACTTAAGATATGGGCTCTTCCCTTTCCATATCACATATGAAGCGGTAGGCATAAGATTTGATTTGAACCCTATTCAATAGGTATGCAACTTCATAAGTGCATAACTCCCAAAAGGAAATAGGAAACTCAGTAGTACTCATCATAGAGCACACCTTATCATATAGGGTATGATTGCTCCGCCCCGATATACCATCGTGCTATGGTGTATACGGAGGAGTAATGCTGAGAGAGAATCTCATTCTCCTTTAGAATAGTCCAGGAATTCCATGCACAAGTATTCTCCTCCTTGATCTCATCAAAGGACATAATACTTATACCCTTATTTTGGTTCTCTACTTCTAACTTATATTCTGTGAATATCTCAAAAGGTTCGTACTTGTGTTTCAACAAGAACATATGTCTGAATCTAAAGAGATTATCAGAGAATGTAATGAAGTACAAGGAACCGGTCTTGGCATGTGTAGACAGGGGACCTTACATACATCAACATGTATCATCCCAAGAGTTTACTAACTCTTTCTCTGCTTCCAGTAAAAAGAGCTATGGTCATCGTATCTTTGTGACATGACTGGAAAGTTTCATAAGATGTAAATTCAAACAGATTTAAATATGCATCTAAATGTAACTTCAGCTAGTCGGGTCGCATTGATATGACCTAGTCTACAATACCTCAAGAAGGATTCGTTCATTTCTGAACTCTTCCTCTTGTGTGTGTTCCGTATACTAAGAACTGTAGTTTGATTTAAAACATTAATGCTTTTAGATAACGTGCCTGAACCGATCAACTTTTGATATAGGAAATGTTCAAAACATTATCCAACAATACAAAATTTATCATTTCTTCACTAATAAAGAGACTGATATGATTTTGTATATCAGGTTCGGTATCTAATAACATTTGTTCAGAATCAATGTATTTGGAATACAGGGTGACAGTGACCAACAGACTTGGCTGCAACGCTTGCCCCGTTTTCTGTCTCATGAAACTTATCACCCGTTCTCAGTTCTCTACATTTCTGTAGCCCTATGTAACATATTACATATCTGGGATCCTGATCTGGTATAACATACCCAGAACATAGAGGATACAGAGAAACAGTTCTACATAATGAACACACCCGAAGATGATGCATCAGCATGCATTCTCTTCGTTTGGGCGGCACGGGAATTCTGGTGATCCCCAATTTCCTGCTCTGTCTTATAACAATTATAAGTTGGAGCGGGACCAACGTTCCCCAGCTCAGTATAACAAGCGGGTTCGGTCAAATATCCGTATTATTATCTTGATTAAGGCGTGATATGGTCGCTACCTGGAGAGAGAGAGAAGAAAACACTCGGCGTGCGCTCTTGCAAGAATAGATTGGTTATTATTTTATCTAATCAGGATGGCTCCCACTGCTTTTTATCAAATCTTCCTTCAAACCCTAAAAGGAAAGACTAGCCGGGATTAATTACACACTACAAGTTCGCCAATCTTTCAGCCAGGCCAGTGTCGGTACTTTGAGGGAGGTCCCCCGTGCTTTCGCACGAACCTAATTAATGTAAACCTCGTTTTCCCAGAGGCGTAACCTCGTTGACACCTTTCTAGACACCTACTTGATCGGCTAATTGTAATGTGTAAAACTGTCCCAGGAGTAACAATTATTCGCAGCGGGTATCGGGATCCAACTATCTCATAGAAGGTATGCAATCTCATTGCAAATTTCAACACTTGAAATTCCCGATAATATTTTGCCCCTAGCGTCCTATGACCTTGACGGAGGCCAAACAACCCATAGTCCGCTAGTCAAGTTCAACCCGTCATTTCCTGATTGAATTAAACCCACCCGCACGACCCTTGACGGAGGCCAAACAACGCTGTACGAATACCCTAATCCAATCGCATCGTATGCTAGCAGATAAGCACTAGTTAGCTACCGTACACTACGCCTTGACGCATGCCAAACAACCGCAGCACGAATACTAACTAGTACTTATCTGAAATGACGGAAGGCTATGACAGGTTTTTCTGAAAACCTATTGCGTAATGAACTTGATATCGTTGTAGAATCAAATGATTTTGAAATGGAGTGCTTTTGAGGCTTTTCTAGTTTTGCTAAAGGAGTCACTCCCGGTGAAGGGATCGTCGGTCCTTTCTTCGTCGAATGAGGTGCGGGATATATCATATATATCACTGTGCAAAGCAAAAACACTTAAAAGCTTTCAAAAGACAAACCGAGCGTGTAGCATCTGCCAGTTATTGCTAAAGGAGTCACTCCCGGTGAAGGGATCTCGGTCCTTTCCTCATCGAATAAGGTGCAGGATATATCATATATACCACGGTGCAAAGCAAGAACTGTAGCTACCTGTTTTATTTTTGAAATTCGATTCTACAACATCTTTAGGTTTCTTTTTCTTTCATTAATCACATTAATGAAGTCCCATCAATTAAGTATCTAAACATCACAGATAAATACGACGTACACTTATGCCATCCGCATTCGCCTCGATGTCCCCTCGTGCACTGTTAGGTTAGGTAACTAACGGCAGAGCGGGGCAGGGCTAGCGCGGGTGTAAAACATAAGTAACGCCTATATAATATATCATATATACTATATATTGTATCTATCACAGAACATCACATGATCACATCACAGATATCGCAGCAGAAGAATCATATGAAATATTGGATATACTAGGACGTCCGTGTTTTCAATACGAGCCAGTATAAAACACGGATTCCACGGTCGCGATGAATAGCCAAACCCACACCCCTAGACCCCTACGAGAGCGGCAAGCAACCCTACCAATTCTAGAGTTAGGAGACCCGGACTCGACTCCTCGAGTTGGTCTCCTACTGGACTCCAGAACCCGGTTACTTGTGCTCCCCTCCTTGGGTCTATCCTAGTGCGGAAAAGTAAATAATATACAAACGGTGACAACTTCCGCAACCTGGAAGTGCCCCAATAAAAGAATATTACATACAGATTTTTACATGAATGAAAATGAAAAACACTCATCTCACATAAAAACCCCCGGCTATTCAAACACGACGATCCAATATAACATATCCAGCAACACATAACATCACATGTCATCAACGTAAGTAAATATGCGCATCCCAATTGTCGTTGACATATAGCAACGAAATCGGCGATATCACATATTACACTTACGGTCACAGAAAAGAAAGTGTAAAACTACAACAGTTGGAATCCGCAACCTCTTTAGACATCGCATGCCTAATCAAATGAATTATTTAGACATCGCATGCCTAACAATTATAAACCCCGCATTTTAGTCTCATCATCGAAAACACTTTTCAATATCAAGTCGGGCAATTCAACAAGATTCCCGACATCCTGATCGAATACTCGTCGTAAACTTTAGTAGGCGGCCGCACCCCCGATACCGTCGACGAAGTGCACCAAGGCGGAACACCGCTACCGGGAGCACCCGAGCGGATGCTTTCGGCGACGGGGTTCTCCTACAGTCACTTGGTCGAGGCTATGGGGTGAGGCTGTCTATTAAGTTTACCCGGCGAGTATCCGCGTACGCTACGTGATTGCGACGGACTTTTGATCACATCAAAATTCCGTGGCAACCGATCAAGTGAGACTAAAGTGCTATGTTTATAACATTCATTCAGTTATCTCATAACTCATTGTGAATTCCAATTATTGTATCACATTCCAGATAATTAGAAAATGTTAAACTTTCCGATCGAACAGTCGAACACCCAAGTTTTCCTAAAAAAGATCAACACATGAAACAAGTCTAAAAACATTCAGTTCGTGCCTTAGTACCAACGGTCCAGCCGTAGAAGGGTCAAGCCAACGCCTCACATGTGGCACGCCGTACTGCCCCAAACCCGAAGGTTCAAAGGGCAGTTCAAGACGGTCACATAATCGAGTTAAGGTTTGTTGTCTTCTAGAGGGTCCATCGCATTACTTGCACTACTTAGAACGTCGTTAAACAACGGAAAAATCCAACACTTGGAAATTTCCCGACAGGGGAAAAATTGGGTATTTATATCCGGTCGAACTTTTTAACATATTCTAAAATTTATCCGGAAAGCCACATAGACAAAATTTGATAATCCGATCGAACATTCGAATCCCCAAAACAACTCAGAAAATTCAACTCTTGAAAAAATATTAAAAATTCCCAGGAAAACCAGCACTGCATATTATGAATTACTGTGCAAATTTGGATGCCACAAAAGACAAAACGGCCGCGGATCCGCCGCACGAGCCATGCTTGTGCCGCGGAACCGCGGCGGATTGATAGAATTAGGCACACGAATTTTACAGTATCCCTTAGAATTTCCTGCTGATTTTTCTGCATATTTTTAATGTTGAAAAATCCCAGATTTTAGAAAAAGGACAGAGAGCATTTTCTGAGTTGGGGTTTCGGGTCGATCGGACTTCAAACTCCGTCTAGACTTCGCCTAAGGCTCTAGCTAGGCTCTGATACCACTGTAGGGTTCCTGGGCACCCTAATGAGGTCTCACAAGGCATCAACCATGCCAATTTCAAATTTAAACGGTGCCGAGATACCCTAGAACGGATCGTTGGCTAGATTTCTTGGCGAAAAAGAAACTAGTTAACAAAATAACTATAGGAACGGAAATACAACCTTTGTAGATCCGGTCCTCCACCTCCACGGCTCCGTGATGAAGTCCTCTCCGCTGTCCATATCAAATCCCGGGCTCTAGCGTCGGCTTCATCGGAGAAATGGCGAGCTAGGTCGTCGATGTCCATGCCGAAGATGATCTACGTCGAGGCATCGCTAGATCAAGCTCCTCCTTCACCAAGCCATAAAAACTTGTGAAGGAAACACACTCTACTACTTGGCAAGAGATAGAGGATGAAGAAATAAGAGGTGGGTTCACTTTAGATTTGGATTTCTCACTCTTTTTCATCACTTGCCATTGATGGAGGCAAGCTTTCTTCACTTGAAGAAATGAAGAAGAAGAAAAATAATGTTATGATAAGTATATTAAAATGAAAAGTAAAAAGAATACTTATCATAATGTAACCATGGTATAGTGTAGAGAATTGATTAGGGTTAAGTGGAATGGTTAGGGTTAAGCATAAGACAAAATGGTTACAAAGTTAAAGTGTTCATGAAACTTCATGAACAAAACAAAACATGCCACCATTTTCTCATTTGCTTTTCTTTTTCCAAAAGAATAAATAAATGAATAAAATGAATAAGGAAACAGTAAACCCTAACCATTTCATTAACCAAGGTTTAATTCTTTACACTTAACCAAAAGGCATGTATCATCAAACATGATACAAGCAAGTGCACAAAATCATATCGCATATGCAATGCGCACATCCGAGTGAGAAAATCCATTTAAAGTGAACCGATACTAGTTAATGCAAAGTAATATATCAAATATATAATTATGCATTAAATCATTAAATCAACACTTGATTTAACGATCCGGTCATATCGCATATCACCGACTAGTATCCAATGTATCGGCTTATCGAATCAATCCTTGAATCGATAACTAGGTTATATCGCATACAACCAATCGATACATTCATCGCGAGAATTAAATACGGTATCACATACACGCATTATTCTCGGTCCCGCACATATCTCATATGCGCTCCTATTTCGTTTCGCTTGAGCCAGGAAACCTCTGTGTAGGACTCTAAAGACTCGTCAATACGCCGGCAGCGGATGATGAACATATCAAACATCCACAAGCCGCAAGCGGTCTGCTAAACGTAACGGCCACCCGGGTGTTGAGCGATCTGAAGATCGACGAGCAAGCCTGCTCACACTCTAGTGAATCCAACCAGTAACACTACCGTACAGTCCGGTCTGTTCGTCTGATATGTCGCATATCTCGCCTAGGGGTGGTAAACGTCAGACCCCAATAGCTCGATAAGTCGTGTCGATATGAGGTCTATAACAATTCGAGAAACTACTGGTAACACTTACCAGTAAATCTCAGCAACCCTGCCTGGGATTTCCTGTTATAGCCAATCGAACACAGCGCAACATCAACTCCCTATACCGGGAGAGACGAATCCCCTCCTATCGCTCATTGCCTCCATGTGACTCGGGACTGTAACCAAAAACCACCGTTTTGCACACCCTCTTGGACGTGGTAAGGTGAAAATCAAAGCACAGTGGGAACCACACAAGACTCTATGACGATCTCGGGTCAACAGACTACTCTGTACCAGTGTCACCAGAGAACTGCCATCTGACGTGAGGTATAATACCATCTGGGAGTTCTCGGCGAGTCCGTCCTGTGTACCTAGTCTCCACTGAGCACCCGTATATCATCTCTGATGTCAAACACCAATGGATATGGGACCATCCATCGCCCATCTGTATGGGTCGAGAAGGTATACGCTAGTCTACTCTGGTATATCGATGCCCCGTCTCGATATACCCACGACTAGGGACCTTGAAGGATGTACTTATGGACTACCATGTCCCCACTAGTATGATCCGCATCATAGTCCAGGTAGTCAAGTAACCATCCTAAGGGCTTTACCAACATGTAACAGAGAGACAATCAGTGTGCACGTTAAGGTAAAGAGTAACCAGATAGCATACTATCATGTCGAGCAAGAAAGTCCTCCCTATATATGTCCCAGCATCCACTACAATATACATCCTATGTATAGCAATGGCCTCTAGGGCATACATATAACTAACAGTTTGAACGTCAACAACGAGGGTTATGTGGTAGTGTCTTGCATGCAAGATCATAGGTTTTAACCTATGCTTGATACCCGTGCCGTTTTGGTTTTCATTCGCGATTTCAGTTTACGATACTCTTTGTGTATATATGTAGGTACCCTCGAGTGGACTTGAACGACAAGGACGAGCATGGCATCATCGACTCCAGCAAGCGAGAATCAAGGTGAGTAGATATATATCTACGGGGGAAGTCGGGTGGATGGCGTATAGCACCCCCGCAGTTTCGTAGTGTAGTATACGAATACGTATACCTATATATATAAATATGTTTATTGTGTGACTAGATGATTATCTAGATAGACTTTAGGAGTTCATGGATAAATTTTAGTGTAATTGGATTATAGTGTCGTTAGCTAGTTTTTAGTCGCGAAACCCTAAAGTAAAGATTTGGATACACGCATACACACACACACACACACACACACACTCGCATACATTTTACCTTCTTGTGCGTATATGGGGATATAGATATATATATATACATATATGTTTATAAGTATGTATATATATATATATATATGTATGTATACATATACAAGGATAATGAGGATAGTACATGGTACTTGGAGATGAGTCGATGAGATTGGGCATGATGCCATGAGATCGGTGATGAGACATGGTTCGTATTATGAGATACAACATGATAGTATAGCGTGTCTTTAGGTGATGTGTTTTCATACACACGCATATATATATATATGTAGATGGTATCAGTAAGTACTAGACTTATATCAGTACCCCTAATTCAGGATATGATGATAAGGATACCAGATGAATAATGAGATAAATGTGATATTTGACCAGTACTCAGATTTAGGATGTTGTACGATGGATTTACCGTATGAGCTATATATTGATGATTGATCCGCACTCTTGACTCGAGGATGTCATATTATATATAGTGTATCGTATGTGATACTATTGAGGCGGGATCACCGACTACTAGATATATATATATTAATATCGACTAAGACTTAGGTGGTTTTCCTTACCCTTTCGATTAGTCTGTTAGTTTAGTCATGTAGTTTACTTATAGATGTTAGACTAGACTCAAGTCATACCTATTTCAAACTAACGAATCGTGAGTATTTTAAAGACAGGCCAAAGGATTCTACGGACATTTCAAAGGACTTCTTAAAAACACCGTAGCCCTTAATTTCTAAACACCAGGATTCGTGTTATTTCAAATGGAAAAACCGTATGACTCATATATATTAATGTAGATTCTTTATTGTTGCATTTACTATTCATTTTCCATATATTCTTGTTGTTCATATCGCATTGCATGCTTATACTTGTGCTTTTATTGCTATTATGAAACCATGCTGTCAGGCACCATCACCATTACTGATGATGCGTATGCCATACGTACACCTGCTTGCCGGCTCACACACATCATCATCGGTAATTGACATGTCACATACACTTTAGAGAATATTATTTCAGTGTTATTGCTTGCTCGCTGATAGTTCCGATATATCATTATTGTGCTAGTTTAGATGTTGCATTTATTTTTGTGATGTTTCATGTATATTTATATATTCATTTGCCATGATATTATGGGCCAGTCCGGATTGCCGGAGCCCAGTATTTATTGTTATTGATCCATTATTTTGGGATTTCGGATTTTCCATGAGATTTCTGGATTTGGAGAAACCGCCAATATTTATTAAACTCATTTTCATTTCAAAAGATAAAAAGTGTTGTTTTCTCATGATATGAATTGAGATATGTCCACCATAAGTTTTCTTGGCTCTTGAGCGATATCATACACCGGATTCGAGGAGGAGGATGAACCGTCTATGGGTGCATGGTGGACCCGGTGCGGTACGCCGGGGCAAGATGGTCGCAGATGATGGCCTTGGGCCTGGCAGGGGAGCACTACCGACTGGTGATTTTATTGTGACTCGACAGATAACCGGAGGATACCGATCAGAGTATAAGCCAGTCCGGATTGCCGGAGCCTGAGGTTTTGAGATTTGATGATATGGGCCAGTCCAGATAGCCGGTGTAGGGTTACTAGGCACTCTAACAAGGTTCTACAAAGAATCAACCATGCCCGTTTAAAATTTTAGCCGTGCCGAATAACCCTAAACAAGATCTTTGCTAAATAATTAGGGCTTCACAAGAAAGTAAATTACATATACCACTAAGTGAATACGAAATACAACCTTTGTAGATCGGTCCTTCACTTCTAAAGCTCCTTGTTGTAGTCCCTTCGCTGCAATCATGGTTCTCCCAGGCACTTGCATGGCTTCACGAGGCGAAAGAAGCGTCCTTGCTTGAAGACTTCAAGGCCGAAGATGATCTACGTCGAGGGAATATCAACTCAAGCTACTACTTCACTAACTAGAGAATTAGTGAAGCAAACACCCTATACTAAAGTGCTAGTCTAGTAGAGGATGGAGAAATAGGAAGTGGGTTCTCTTTAGAATTTTATTTCTCACAATCTTTCACTCTCTTTTTAAAACCCTAGCAAGCTTTTTCTTTTTGCTCAAAGAAAAAGAAGATGAACAAAAGAAAAGATGAGGATAATGATCAAGTGAGTGAGCTAACCATGGTGAGTGAGTATCATATACTAACTCATGTATAGACATTACCACGCCTAATCCTAAATGGTTAGGTTAATAAAAATCTAAAGTAAAACAAAGTTAGTGGACTTTGTTAAAGCATCCACAAGCTTCTACATGCTTCATGCTTGTGAAAAAAGCTCCACTAATTTGTAATTACCTTATATAATTATTAACCACCATTTAAAATAGAATGGTGTATGTCTTGCACACCCATGTATGATGTATCATCAACCATGATACAAAAAGAAAACACATTTTAATATATATCACATATATATTAAAGTTGTGCACATGTGAGAAAAATCCTTAAGTGAACAAGTGTTAGTTAATGTAAACTAGTAAATCTAATATACAATTATACACTAAATTATTAAATCAACACTTGACTTAATAATCCGGTCATATCTCATATAACCGACTAACATCCATTGTATCGACTTATCGAATCAACACTTGATTCGATAACCCGGCTATATCATATATAACTGACCAATACAAAAAGTCGCGAGAATAGAATACGGTATCACATACATGCATTATTCTCGGTCCCGCACATACCATATACGTGCTCCTATTTCGTTTTTGTCACGTCCCGAAAGTACGGAATATGACCGGCACTTAAACTACGAACGTCTCGAGGCGTACGTAATCTAAGTAAGCCGAAAACCCAGAAACCCGAACCAAGAAAAGTAGTAGAGTGAAGGAAAACCAATTTAAAATAAGTAGTTTTAATAGCATATGCCGAGTTATGCGGTTTTAAAAAAAACATCAAGTATTTCCTGAAAATTTCGGCAGAGTCTCCTTTGTAAATACCGGCTCCCAAACGGGATACAACATGAATAGTATACGAAATCAATGAAAGGCATCCCCAAGCGGGAGCTAGCTCTTCGTCAATCGACGGTCACAACCACACAAGCAATATAATATACAACGCCAACTGCGAGGATCAAAATTCAAAAGGAAACTCAAAACCACAAGAAAACCACAGAAATATAACGCGTGACTCTAAGGTCGAAGGAATAACATCACTGGTCTCTATCTCAAATGAATACATGTTTGGTTGATGGAACTTCTAGATACAACAGAGTAATAATATACAAGTTATATAATGGGGGGTACGATACAAGTAAACCCACCTACTAGCAAATCACCCGAGGGAAACTAAGCCCGCAAGCCGTAAAGAAACCTGTACGGCAAACCTGCAAGAAACTGGGGCACAACGGGTGTGAGTTGCCAACTCGTGAATAGAAAAACATCTACAAACAGAAATCGCATAAATAACGCAAGCTAGGTCAATGATCATAATATATCCTCAAATATATGTATAACATGCAGCCTATAACAATGGCTAGGGTAATATCTAACCCGAGTGTAATCTCATGTGCCCGTGTCAGTGCTTCAGATAGCGATATATCGTATGAATGAGGTATGAATGCATGAAAACAGAATACATGTAAATGAAGAACTGTTTTCATAATTTAGTGAGATTTCCTTTGTGTTTTTAAAATGAGGTATCATAATGAAATCAGCATAAAACAGTGCCTAGCATCGGCACAAAACGTAATCCCAATATCTCGATATCTCTGTATCACAGTCTCTGTACCTCAATATCTCGAAATCTCAATGTCTCAATCACAATATCTAGGGCGCCGTCAGTCCAGACCGGCCCCTACCATCCATCTCAAGACCACGACGGTATCCTCCGGATATCCGACGCGTCGGGTAAAATCACCGGCAGGTAGTGCTCCCCTGCCAGGCTCACATCGTCATCATCACGCGCTTCTTGTCCCGGGGTACCTTACCGGGTCCACCATGTACCCGAAACGGTTCATCCGTCTCATCGAATCGGGTCCCGAAATCCATCAGCAAACTCATGGTGGACGACTCATACATCATAGGAAAAACCACACTTTTATTTAAAAAGAGAGAAATCAGTTTATATATGTTTTGCGGTTTTCCTCCAAATCCAGAAAATATCATGGAAATCCGAATCATCAATAGCATGTAAAACCATGAATATAAGCATGAGAATGAATAACAGTATGCATGAAGCGACAAGTAATAACTACAATATCTAAGCTGGCATATAAGATATGTACACTAATATTATGTCAAACTGCTGGCTATCAAGCTAAGTTAAGCAACAATATTTTCTAAGGTGTACGTGACATGGCAATTACCGATGAAGATGTGTGTGAGCCGGCAAGTAAGTGTATGTGGTACATACGCATCATCGGTAATGGTGCTGGTGTCCTAACAGCATAATGTCAACAATGCAATATGAAATAACAATGTAAATATGCGACGCGGAGCAAGCAACCAAAATGAGCGGGTGCTAAAAATTAAACAATGGTGCCATTTGAAATAACACGAATCGCGGGGTTTTGAAAATAGGGCTACGGTGGTTTTTAAGAAAGGATACGTCTTTTGAAATATCCGTAGATCCCTTGACCTGTCTTTTAAAATACCCACGATCCGCTAGTTTTGAAATAGGTAGGAGTCTAATCTAATCTAACAACTACACTAAACTAT
The DNA here is from genome assembly GCA_030015575.1 of Agapanthus africanus. Lineage (NCBI taxonomy): Eukaryota > Viridiplantae > Streptophyta > Magnoliopsida > Asparagales > Amaryllidaceae > Agapanthus > Agapanthus africanus. Next base: position 310,776,076 of record CM057350.1, on the reverse strand, counting down.
ACGGCTGAACTAACAAGCTGAACTACAGGTAAGGAAACCGCCTATCATCTGAGTCGATACATATACATACCTGTATATATACAGTCGGTGATCCCGCCTCAATAATATCATCTCCGATAACACATCTATAAGCAGGCATCCCAAGTCAAGAGTGTGGATCAATCATCAATATAGCTCGTACATAAATCCGTCGTACGGCATCCCAAATCTGGGTACGGGTCAATATCACATTCATCATACTATTCACCTGGTATCCTCTTTATCAAACATCATAATCGGGGTACTGATCTACGTCTAGTACAATACTGATACCGCCTAAGTATGCATGCACGTGTGTGAAACACTACGTCAAGACCCGTTACAACGTCATGTCGTATCTCAAATACGAACCCTGCTATATCACCGATCTCACGGCCTCAAATCAAATCTCATCGACTCATCTTAAATCCTAAGTACTATCCTCATTATCCATGCATGTGTATATGAATGTACATATGCATAGTCCCATACCCACGCATATATACATATATACACATCCCAATCGGTGCACAAGAAGGTAATGTATGCAAGTCTGTGTGTGCGTATGTGGTGTAACAACTTCTCTAGGGTTTCGCAACTAACCTAAAGCTAATCCAGGAACACATAAACATAACATGGATACACATTCTCGTATCATAAAACACCTATATAAACATATATATAAGCTACACTACGGACTGCGGGGGTGCTATACGCCATCCACCCGACTTCTCCCCATAGATATAAATCTACTCATATGGTCCTCGCTTGCCGGTGCAGACGTCGCCACGCGCTTGCTTGTCGTCTTGAAGTCCACATGGGGTACCTACATATCATAACGCACCGTATCGCATTAAAATCCGACTCATGCCCAAAACGACACACGAATCCCACATAGATCAAAACCTATGGTTTGCTTTCCCAAATCAACCCAAAAACCCTCGACATCGGCGTACAAACGTCGATTGATCAAGAAAAACACCAAACATACCAATCATGGTTTCAAAACTCACTAACTACATAAGAAATAAGGTTTAGTTCATCAAAACCATAAAATTAAACCAATCGTTTTGTTTTCCAAAAACCTAGTTAGCACAAATTCCCATTTCGGCTAAAAACTTGATGTTTTAACCAATCTACCAATTTTAACGATTCCAATGGCCAAAATGCTCATTAAATAACATAATTAGGTCATACAATCACTTTTATAAAATTAAACTCATCAATTTGTATAAATTCCAAATTCCTATTCTGCAAAAATACCGATTTTAACTCTTTTTATAGTGAAATTCACAATTTTTTCAATTAAGCTTAGTTTTGCATATGCTAAAACATTAAACCATAATTTATAATGTTAATAATGCCATGAAGCCCTAATTAGAATTTTATCTCACCAATATATACATATTTTTTAAAACCTAGTTTGCCATTTATATACTTATTACAAATTTAAATTAACAAAAATGCAAACTAGAGACTAGATTAATTTTACCAAGCAATTATATGTTAATCTACCCATCACAACCCTAATCCAATGCTCAAACCCTAATCTTCATTCAAAACCATCCACTTGAAATTTCAAACTTCAATTCAAAACCTTTTTTTTAAACACCTAATTAAACACTTAATTAACTTAGATTAAGCAATATAAACAACAAATTCTATATAGGGTCAAATTTTATACCTCCCAATTTTTGAGATCTAGCATGAAATCTAGCCATCCAAAAAGCTCTTCTTTCACCACAATCCATGCATCGAAGGCTACACTAAAATGGGTAAGAGCTTGATTTAGATTTTGGATTTTTTTTATGGGTATTTGATGAATTTTTGAAGCAAAAGAGATAGGAAAATGAGGTCAAGAAAATGGGGGGCTGCTTGAGGGATAGGCTCGGCCAGAATTGAGGAGGGGGAGAAGAGAGGGTGTGGGGGTGTTTGTAAAGTCAAGGAAAAGTCCAAGTCACCATTATCTAACACCATACCTCTTTATTTAATATTTCCTTTATTCTATTCTCTTGATTTTCTTTTCTTTTATCAAAAGAAGTGGGGACATGGGGGATGTGGCTGCTGAAAATTCAGCCAAGGAGGGAAATTGGTGTAGTGTGTGTGAGTGTGGGGTGAAGGAAAATGACAAATACAATACCCCAACATCCATTTACACTAAAAAAATGCCTTTTTTCATCAATAATTTCTAAACCGTTTTGGCAAACGATTTCGTTTCAAAAAGCACATGATAAAATTTTGTTTAATGTTTTATGATGCACAAAATTTGTTTCAACTCATTTCAATTTGTAATTTTCCCTAATTAAATATATTAGTGACGGCTTAAAATAATATTAAAATAATTAATTTCGGAAAATTTGAAATTTCACCAGTGGGTCAGTAAACACCAAATACTAGTAATTACATAGTTAGAATATATATATTTAATTTTATAATAAAGATATTTGTATTTTGACTTTTTACCGAAAACCCCCTTATTTTACCGTTTTTTCGAAATTTCACCGAAACGATTTTCAAAACGTTACAATCTTCTCCCCTTAAAGAAATTCGGTCCCCGAATTTAAATTAAAACTTCCCCCAAATGCTAAAATATTTCAGCCAAAACCATCAAATCGCCGGGGCTCCGAAATCATAAATACATAAAACAAATCGTAGCGCAACGCATACGCATGAAAAATGAGCATAAACTCAAAATCAAAACTCCGTCAAGCATCTCGCAATCATCGGAGTCCTGGTAAAGACACAAATGTCAAATTCAATACAAAACCAATATGATATAACTCGAAACTATACACGTAAATATCAAATCTATATATGTAAATATCTGAAGGAAATGCATGCCAAATCTCTTAAAGTCGCTGTGCAATGCGTTCAACACTGCACAGTGGCGGACGTCTATCATAAGAAATTAACCATATACATATATACCTTTTGTTTGAAATGTACGTTCCGCCATTTTGGGAAACAATTTAAAAGGGTTTCCTTGTTTTAGACGTTTCGTGTCATATCAGACACGTAGATAAATACTGACACTATAGCTCGCTTTTGGAATTCCCTTCGATAGCTATCAAGGTATGCAAAATACATTCAGGTACTGTCCTCTGACTAGTCCTGCTCAGTACGAAAACACATAACAAATATCATAAAAACGTACTGCTCTATAAGAAATCAATCCCAAAATACGCATATGAATACTCTGTGCGTCCGGTGCGCACGGAAATCAAAATCCATATATGTGCCAACATGTGCACAGAAACAAGATCTAAGTGCATCGGATGTGCATGAAACATCTGTCATAGGCAACGTGGGCGCCTGATAGCAAAATCAGGTGCATCTGACATGCACGAAGAATCTCGATTTGGTGCATCTGGTGTGCACCAAAATCGCACCTCAAAACATGCGCCCAACATGTGCGAAAATCCAAATCAGGTGCATCCATCGTGCACGAAATCATGAAATCCAAAATCAAGCGCCGAATATGCGCAAAATCCAATCAGATGCACAAGGTGCACAAAACAAATATCGAACATCACAATCGAAATCGAAGTCCAGTGCATCTAAATTGACATCATACGTAACACTGCACTGCAAGCATATATGAACTATACCGAGTGCAAAAACCAAATCGTGTGCGTACATACGCACAAAATCAACTCAACTGTATGAAACCCATAAAATCATAAACGTGAGAAACCAAGGCACGAAAACGATATCAAGTGCAACACTGTGCAAAGATCGTAAATCCTCAATCATCAAAATCAAATCATTCGAATAAATCACCCAAAACATCGAAATCAATAATGGCGGAATAGTACCGCTCAAGCGCATCCTCTAAGAATCTCGGGCCAACTGTCGCGGTCACTAGTGGGACGTCTCGTCGATGATCATGAACTCTGGCCTGCTGGTGTGCGTAACAATGACCACTCCTGGGTCAAGGTCTTCTTGTAATTCATTCCAGAAAGGTCCTATCGGGATCTCTCCCAAATCTCGTCTCTGCCGAACTGTCCGGAAGTCATCGTCCCTTACTATATCTGTTCTCGTTCCGGAAAGGCTGCATACTCATCGCGACTCCTTCTGGAAGGTATATCCACGTACAATGCCTCGGCATACGTATCGCATCCCTGATGTCGGCGGAGCGGAACGTCGTCATATCCAGATCTTGTACGAACCTCTTACTCCATTTTTCTAATGTCGACTGCTCTGGACTCGTCTCGTCGTCGCTGCATGGACTGAACTCCAATGACTATCATCGTATCTGGAGTCTCCCAAGAAATGCATCTCACCACCTAGCATCCGAATTAAGTCGAGCCATCCGATCGAGTCGTCAAAACCTCATAATCCCCCAAGAGCTCAACATCTTGGGCACAGTTTAATAGTATCGAGTACAAACCACAGCATCGGTGGTCCAGCCGTAGAAGGGCAAACCCAAGCCTCACTAATGGCGCCGTAGAACTGCCGCAAACCCGAAGGTTCAAAGGCTTTCACACGGTCATTAAGTCGAGTTAGGGTTTCATTCTTCTAGACGGACCATAGAATTGCCTGCATGTCTTTCCGACTACTTTAAACTTGGAATAATAGGTTTCTGACATTCGATCGTCTCTGTCGTCTCTCAACGTCTCCGCGTGAAGTCATCTCTAGCTGGAATCAATCTATCTGATGACCTCGCATCGGGGAAGGCGAACGAACCACCTTTCCTAGTCATTCATCATCGTGTGACTAGCGACCTTCTATCATCTCTTCGTACTACTCGTCCCGCAATAGCTCCAACATATGGGGCGATATCTCGTCACTCGCAGCAGCAACTGGCTCACTCGTCTGCACGGTGAACAGTGCCTCGACCATCATGAATAAGCAATACACCAACGGTCATCAAAATCTGGCTGGCCTCTGTCGGTGGCCCAATCCTCTGGTACTGATCGGCACGTTCAAGAAATCTCATAAAGGCGATCCGCCAAACGCTTGTGGCGCGAAACACAGTAAAAAGACACATCTCCGCAATCGTGTGTCGCCAAAATTTCGCCCTGGTCAGTCCTCGTTCGTGACGAGCTCGTGCTGACCGCAACTCTAGCTGTAGCTCTCCCTGCCCGTAATCGTGGCAGCAAAACCATAACTGGTACCGATGAAGCTAGATCAGGAATGAATATAATACTGAGCAAAGAAATGTACATCCTAAGGCTTCTTAAGTGGAGTAGCGTATCGTAAGTATGCCGCGGAACATACCCACGGTACGTCACTCTACTTTAGTCACCTATTCCATCAACCAAGGGTCATCCTACGCTCCAAAGGTAAAACCTAACGCCCTGATACCAACTTTGTCACGTCCCGAAAGTATGGAATATGACCGCCACTTAAACTACGAACGTCTCGAGGCGTACGTAATCTAAGTAAGACGAAAACCCAGAAACCCAAACCAAGAAAAGTAGTAGAGTGAAGGAAAACCAATTTAAAATAAGTAGTTTTAATAGCATATGCCAAGTTATGCGGTTTTAAAAAAAACATCAAGTATTTCCTGAAAATTTCGGCAGAGTCTCCTTTGTAAATACCGGCTCCCAAACGGGATACAACATGAATAGTATACGAAATCAATGAAAGGCATCCCCAAGCGGGAGCTAGCTCTTCGTCAATCGACGGTCACAACCACACAAGCAATATAATATACAACGCCAACTACGAGGATCAAAATTCAAAAGGAAACTCAAAACCACAAGAAAACCACAGAAATATAACGCGCGACTCTAAGGTCGAAGGAATAACATCACTGGTCTCTATCTCAAATGAATACATATTTGGTTGATGGAACTTCTAGATACAACAGAGTAATAATATACAAGTTATATAATGGGGGGTACGATACAAGTAAACCCACCTACTAGCAAATCACCCGAGGGAAACTAAGCCCACAAGCCGTAAAGAAACCTGTACGGCAAACCTGCAAAAAACTGGGGCACAACGGGTGTGAGTTGCCAACTCGTGAATAGAAAAACATCTACAAACAGAAATCGCATAAATAACGCAACCTAGGTCAATGATCATAATATATCCTCAAATATATGTATAACATGCAGCCTATAAGAATGGCTAGGGTAATATCTAACACGAGTGTAATCTCATGTGCCCGTGTCAGTGCTTCAGATAGCGATATATCATATGAATGAGGTATGAATGCATGAAAACAGAATACAAGTAAATGAAGAACTGTTTTCATAATTTAGTGAGATTTCCTTTGTGTTTTTAAAATGAGGTATCATAATGAAATCAGCATAAAACAGTGCCTAGCATCGGCACAAAACGTAATCCCAATATCTCGATATCTCTGTATCACAGTCTCTGTACCTCAATATCTCGAAATCTCAATGTCTCAATCACAATATCTAGGGCGCCGTCAGTCCAGACCGGCCCATACCATCCATCTCAAGACCACGACGGTATCCTCCGGATATCCGACGCATCGGGTAAAATCAACGATAGGTAGTGCTCCCCTGCCAGGCTCACATCGTCATCATCACGCGCTTCTTGTCCCTGGGTACCTTACCGGGTCCACCATGTACCCGAAACGGTTCATCCGTCTTCTCGAATCGGGTCTCAAAATCCATCAGCAAACTCATGGTGGACGACTCATACATCATGAGAAAAACCGCACTTTTATTTAAAAAGAGAGAAATCAGTTTATATATGTTTTGCGGTTTTCCTCCAAATCCAGAAAATATCATGGAAATCCGAATAATCAATAGCATGTAAAACCATGAATATAAGCATGAGAATGAATAACAGTATGCATGAAGCGACAAGTAATAACTACAATATCAAAGCTGGCATATAAGGTATGTACACTAATATTATGTCAAACTACTGGCTATCAAGCTAAGTTAAACAACAATATTTTCTAAGGTGTACGTGACATGGCAATTACCGATGAAGATGTGTGTGAGCCAGCAAGTAAGTGTATGTGGTACATACGCATCATCGGTAATGGTGCTGGTGTCCTAACAGCATAATGTCAACAATGCAATATGAAATAACAATGTAAATACGCGACGCGGAGCGAGCAACCAAAATGAGCGGGAGCTAAAAATTAAACAATGGTGCCATTTGAAATAACACGAATCGCGGGGTTTTGAAAATAGGGCTACGGTGGTTTTTAAGAAAGGATACGTCTTTTGAAATATCCGTAGATCCCTTGATCTGTCTTTTAAAATACCCACGATCCGCTAGTTTTGAAATAGGTAGGAGTCTAATCTAATCTAACAACTACACTAAACTATACGGCTGAACTAACAAGCTGAACTACAGGTAAGGAAACCGCCTATCATCTGAGTCGATACATATACATACCTGTATATATACAATCGGTGATCCCGCCTCAATAATATCATCTCCGATACCACATCTATAAGCAGGCATCCCAAGTCAAGAGTGTGGATCAATCATCAATATAGCTCGTACGTAAATCCGTCGTACGGCATCCCAAATCTGGGTACGGGTCAATATCACATTCATCATACTATTCACCTGGTATCCTCTTTATCAAACATCATGATCGGGGTACTGATCTACGTCTAGTACAATACTGATACCGCCTAAGTATGCATGCACGTGTGTGAAACACTACGTCAAGACCCGTTACAACGTCATGTCGTATCTCAAATACGAACCCTGCTATATCACCGATCTCACGGCCTCAAATCAAATCTCATCGACTCATTTTAAATCCTAAGTACTATCCTCATTATCCATGCATGTGTATATGAATGTACATATGCATAGTCCCATACCCACGCATATATACATATATACACATCCCAATCGGTGCACAAGAAGGTAATGTATGCAAGTCTGTGTGTGCGTATGTGGTATAACAACTACTCTAGGGTTCCGCAACTAACCTAAAGCTAATCCAGGAACACATAAACATAACATGGATACACATTCTCGTATCATAAAACACCTATATAAACATATATATATAAGCTACACTACGGACTGCGGGGGTGCTATACGCCATCCACCCGACTTCTCCCCGTAGATATAAATCTACTCACATGGTCCTCGCTTGCCGGTGCCGACGTCGCCACGCGCTTGCTTGTCGTCTCGAAGTACACATGGGGTACCTACATATCATAACGCACCGTATCGCATTAAAATCCGACTCATGCCCCAAACGACACACGAATCCCACATAGATCAAAACCTATGGTTTGCTTTCCCAAATCAACCCAAAAACCCTCGACATCGGCGTACAAACATCGATTGATCAAGAAAAACACCAAACATACCAATCATGGTTTCAAAACTCACTAACTACATAAGAAATAAGGTTTAGTTCGTCAAAACCATAAAATTAAACCAATCGTTTTGTTTTCCAAAAACCTAGTTAGCACAAATTCTCATTTCGGCTAAAAACTTGATGTTTTAACCAATATACCAATTTTAACGATTCCAATGGCCAAAATGCTCATTAAATAACATAATTAGGTCATACAATCACTTTCATAAAATTAAACTCATCAATTTGTATAAATTCCAAATTCCTATTCTGCAAAAATACCGATTTTAACTCTTTTTAAAGTGAAATTCACAATTTTTACAATTAAGCTTGGTTTTGCATATGCTAAAACATTAAACCATAATTTATAATATTAATAATGCCATGAAACCCTAATTAGAATTTTATCTCACCAATATATACATATTTTTTAAAACCTAGTTTGCCATTTATATACTTATTACAAATTTAAATTAACAAAAATGCAAACTAGAGACTAGATTAATTTTAGCAAGCAATTATATGTTAATCTACCCATCACAATCCTAATCCAATGCTCAAACCCTAATCTTCATTCAAAACTATCCACTTGAAATTTCAAACTTCAATTCAAAACTCTTTTTTTTAAACACCTAATTAAACACTTAATTAACTTAGATTAAGCAATATAAACAACAAATTCTATATAGGGTCAAATTTTATACCTCCCAATTTTTGAGATCTAGCTTGAAATCTAGCCATCCAAAAAGCTCTCCTTTCACCACAATCCATGCATCGAAGGCTACACTAAAATGGGTAAGAGCTTGATTTAGATTTTGGATTTTTTTGATGGGTATTTGATGAATTTTTGAAGCAAAAGAGATAGGAAAATGAGGTCAAGAAAATGGGGGGCTGCTTGAGGGATAGGCTCGGCCAGAATTGAGGAGGGGGAGAAGAGAGGGTGTGGGGGTGTTTGTAAAGTCAAGGAAAAGTCCAAGTCACCATTATCTAACACCATACCTCTTTATTTAATATTTCCTTTATTCTATTCTCTTGATTTTCTTTTCTTTTATCAAAAGAAGTGGGGACATGGGGGATGTGGCTGCTGAAAATTCAGCCAAGGAGGGAAATTGGTGTAGTGTGTGTGAGTGTGGGGTGAAGGAAAATGACAAATACAATACCCCAACATCCATTTACACTAAAAAAATGCCTTTTTTCATCAATAATTTCTAAACCGTTTTGGCAAACGATTTCGTTTCAAAAAGCACATGATAAATTTTTTTTAATGTTTTATGATGCACAAATTTTTTTTCAACTCATTCCAATTTGTAATTTTCCCTAATTAAATATATTAGTGACGGCTTAAAATAATATTAAAATAATTAATTTCGGAAAAATTTTCAGAAAATTTGAAATTTCACCAGTGGGTCAGTAAACACCAAATAATAGTAATTACATAGCTAGAATATGTATATTTAATTTTATAATAAAGATATTTGTATTTTGACTTTTTACCGAAAACCCCTTTATTTTACCGTTTTTTCGAAATTTCACCGAAACGATTTTCAAAACGCTACAGTTTTGCCTGAGCCAGTAAAATCTCTATGTAGGACTCTAAAGACTCGTCAATACGCCCGCAGTAGGTGATGATCACATCAAGCACCCACAAGCCGTCAGCAGTATTAGCTGGACGTAACGGCCACCCGGATATTGAGCGATTAGAAGATCAGCAAGCAAGCCCGCTCTAACTCCTGTAAAAGCTTGCCGGTAACACTTCCCGTACAGTCCGGTCTCCTCGTCTGATATGTCGCATATCAAGTCTAGGGGTGGTAAACGTCAGACCCCAATAACCGATAAGTCGTGCCGATGTGAGGCTCATAACGGGTCGAGAAACTACTGGTAACACTTACCAGTAAATCTTTAAATCAGCCCTGGCCAGGGACTTCCCTGTTATGGCCAATCGAGCACAGCGCAACATCAACCCCCAATACCGGGAGAGACGAAACCCCTCCTATCGCTCATTGCCTCCATGTGACTCGGGACTGTACCCAAAAACCACCGTTTTGCACACCCTCTTGGACGTGGTAAGGTGGAAATCAAAGCACAGTGGGAATTAGACAAGACTCTATGACGATCTCGGGTGTACAGACTAACCTGTACAAGTGTCACCAGAGAACTGCCATCTGACGTGAGGTATAATACCATCTGGGAGTTCTCGGCGAGTCCGTCCAGTGTACCTAGTCTCCACTGAGCACCCGTATACCATCTCTGATGTCAAACATCAATGGATATGGGATCATCCATCGCCTATCTCATGGGTCGAGAAACATATACGCTAGTCTACTCTGGTATATTGATGCCCTGTCTCGATACACCTATGACTAGGAACATTAAAGGATGTACTTATGGACTACCATGGCCCCACTAGTATGATCTGCATCATAGTCCAGGTAGTCAAGTACTCATCCTAAGAGCTTTACCAACATGTAGCTATAAGATAGTATCAAGTGACAAGTATACTTGTTAAGATAAAGAGCAACCAGATAGCATTCTATCATATCGAGCAAGAAAGTCCTCTCTATATATGTCCAAGCATCAAATATAATATACATCATCTGTACAATATTGGCCCCTAGGGCATACATACAACTAACAATCTCCCACTTGCACTAGGGCCAGCTGCTGTAGTATCGCATACCTAGCATCCCGAAGAGTCTCTCAAACTGTTTCTCGGGAATGGCCTTCGTGAGTGGATCCGCAGTGTTGTTCTTCGTGTCAACCCTGCTGTCCTCGGCCTCCCGGCGATCAACTATCTCCCGGATCAGGTGATACTGCCTCAGAATATTCCTGGATCGCTGATGGGACCTGGGTTCCTTGGCCGAAGCCACCGCTCCATTGTTATCACAATACAAAGGTATTGGATGCTCAATGGATGGAACCACTCCAAGTTCAGTAATGAACTTCTTGATCCAGACAGCCTCTTTAGCAGCATCGTTGGCAGCGATATATTCAGCCTCCATCGTCGAGTCTGCCACGGTTTCCTGCTTGGAACTCTTCCAGCTAACCGCCCCTCCATAAAGGGTAAAGACAAATCCCGAGTGCGACTTAGAGTCTTCCTTATCACTCTGGAAGCTCGAATCGGTAAAGGACTCCACTTGGAGTTCTCCGTTACCATACACCAAGAACATCTCCTTAGTCCTTCGTAAGTACTTGAGAATGCTTTTCACAGCTGTCCAGTGACTCTCTCCAGGATCAGCTTAATACCTACTCGCTACACTTAGTGAGTATGCTACATCGGGTCTGGTACATAGCATCGCGTACATGATAGAGCCTACAGCCGAAGCATAGGGTATCCCTTGTATGCGAGCTCTCTCCAAATCAGTCTAGGGAAACATCTCTTTGGAGAGAGTGAGTCCAGAGATCGTGGGTAAATTACCACGCTTGGATTCTTCCATACTAAACCTCTTTAGTATGGTGTCAATGTACCTGGATTGGGACAATCCCAATTTCCTTTTAGATCTATCTCTATAGATCATAATTCCCAGTATGCTGGAGGCATCACCTAGATCTTTCATTGAGAATCCTTGTGATAAGAAGAGCTTGACCGATTGCAGCATAGGAATGTCATTTCCTATCAAGAGTATGTCGTCTACGTACAATACGAGGAAGACAACCTTACTCTCTGCCACCTTCTTATAGATACAAGGTTCATCTACGTTTTTGACGAAATCAAACTCTTTGATAACGATGTCAAAGCAGATGTTCCAACTCTGCGATGCTTGCTTTAATCCATAAATGGATTTAAGCAGCCTGCACACCTTCCCGTTGTTCCCACTATCTACGAAGCCCTATGGCTGAGTCATGTACACGCACTCTTCTAAATCACCGTTTAGAAAGGCGGTCTTAACATCCATCTGACAGATTTCGTGGTTATGATATGCAGCGATGGCAAGCATGATCCGGATGGATTTAAGCATAGCCACTGGAGAAAAGGTTTCGTCATAGTCCACACCTGGTCTTTGACGAAAACCCTTTGCAACAAGTCTTTCTTTGAAAGTCTCCACTTTCCCATCTACACCAAGTTTTTTCTTGAAGATCCACTTGCTCCCAATGGGTTTTACCCCTTCAGGAGCAAGTTACAAAGTCCATACTTTGTTGGTGTACATGTATTCCATCTCGGACCGCATTGCATCCAGCCATTTCACTGAGTCCCCACTCGTGATGGCCTGCTCGAAGCTAGTTGGGTCATCATCCTCTATAATGCAATCCTCGCTCCCTCCATCCATGAGAAAACCGTAGTATCTCTCAGGTGGGTGAGGAACCCTACTAGATCGGCGGAGTGGCCGGGGTTCATCGGGAACTACCGAATCCTCTGGTTCCACTAAATCTTCACTTTGAGTTTGTGTAGACGGAATTTCTTCCAGTTCTACCTCACTGCCACTAATTTCTTCTGTAAGAAATTCCTTTTCTAAAAAGGTGGCATGTCGAGAAACTAACACCTTTTGTTCCTCGCTATGGTAGAAAAGATATCCATGTGAATGTTTGGGATATCCCACAAACTTACATACAAGTGACCGTGCCTCGAGTTTTTCCGGATTTTTCCTTTTGACATAGGCCGGACAACCCCATATCTTAACTCATTTAAGACATGGTCTCTTTCCACTCCATATCTCATATGGTGTGGTAGGTACAGATTTAGATGGAACTTGATTCAATAGGTATGCTGCTGTCTCCAGCGCATACCCCCAGAAGGAAATAGGTAACTCAATTGTGCTCATCATAGAGCGCACCATATCTAATAGGGTGCGGTTCCTCCGTTCCGATACACCGTTGTGCAGTGGTGTATATGGAGGAGTTAGCTGAGAGAGAATCCCATTCTCTTTCAGGAAGTCCAGGAATTCATTGCTTAAGTATTCACCTCCTCGATCAGATCGAAGGATTTTAATACTTTTCCCGGTTTGGTTCTCGACATCTTGTTTATATTCTCTAAATTTCTCAAAAGCTTCTGATTTGTGTTTCATCTAGAACACATACCCGAATCTGGAGAGATCGTCAGTGAATGTAATGAAGTATGAAGAACCATCCCTGGCATGTGTAGACATGGGACCGCATACATCACTATGTACTAGTCCCAAGAGTTCCGTAACTCTTTCTCCGTGTCCCGTAAACGGAGCTTTGGTCATCTTTCCTTTGAGACATGACTGACAAGTATCATAAGATGAAAATTCAAACAGATTCAAATATCCATTTTTATGCAACTTAGCTAGTCGTGTCGCATTGATGTGACCCAGTCTACAATGCCACAAGAAGGATTCGTTTAGTTCTGAACTCTTCCTCTTGTGTGTGTTTGTTATGCTCAGAACTGTTGATTGATTTAGAACATAAATGCCATTGCACAACGTGCCTGATCCAACCAACTTTTGGTTCAGAAAAATGTTCATAACATTATCCTGTAATACAAAATTATATCCCTCTTTACTTAGTAAAGAAACTGATATAATGTTGCATATCAGGTTCGGCATGTAATTGCATTCGTTCAGAATCAATGTATTACCAGTTGGCAATACAAGTTGATATTCCCCGACGGTTTTAGCTGCAACAATTGCACCATTTCCAACCCTTATGTCTTTATCACCTTCTCCAAGTTCTTTACCTTTCCTAAGCCCATGTAACTGATTACATATATGGGATCCTGACCCGGTATCTAATACCCAGGACGTAAAGCAAATGGAGAAACAGTTCTCTATAACGAATACACCCGAAGAAAATGCATCAATATGTACTTTCTTCATTCGGGTGGCATGGGAATCCTGGTATTCCCATATATCCTGTTCAGTCCTATAACTCTTATAAGAAAGAATGGAACCAACGTTCCCCAGTATAGTATAACATGCGGGTTCGGTCAAAACATCTATATTATTATCTTTATTAAGGAATGATATGGTCGCTACCTGGAGAGAGAGAGGGAGAGAAGAAAACATTTTAGCCTATGCTCTTGCAAGATCAGATTGGTTATTATTTTATCTAATCAGGATGGCTCCCACTGTTTTTATCAAATCTTCCTTCAAACCATAAAAGGAAAGACTAGCTGGGATTAATTACACCCTACAATTTCGCCAATCTTTCAGCCAGGCCAGTGTCGGTACATTGAGGGAGGTTCCCCGTGCTTTCGCACGGACCTAATTAAAGTAAACCTCGTTTTCCCAGAGGCGTAACCCCGTTGACACTTTTCTAGACACCTACTTGATCGGCTAATTGTCCTGTGTAAAACTCTCCCAGGATTAACAATTACTCGCAGTGGGTATCGGGATCCAACTATCTCATAGAAAGTATGCAATCTTATTGCAAATTTCAACACTTGAAATTCCCGATAATATTTTGCCCCTAACCCCTATGATCTTGACAAAGGCCAACAAATCATAGGATGCTAGTCAGGTTCAACCCATCATTTCTTGATTGAATCAAACCCACCCGCACGACCCTTGACAAAGGCCAACAAGGTCGTATGACTACCCGAAAACAATCTGCATCATATGCATAAGCAGATAAGCACCATTCAGCTACCGCACGTTACGCCTTGACAAAGGCCAACAAACGCAGCACGAATACTAAACAGTTCTTATCTGAAATGACGGAGGGCTACGACAGGTTTTTCTGAAAACCTATTGCGTAATGAACTTGATATCGTTGTAGAATCAAGTGAATTTTGAATTGGAGTGATTTTGAGGCTTTCATTAGTTTTGCTAAAGAGGTCACTCCCGGTGAAGGGATCTCGGCTCTTTCCTCATCGAATAAGGTGCAGGACATATCATATATATCACTATGCAAAGCAAAACTCCAAAAGCAATCAAAAGAAAAATCGAGAGTTGTAGCATCTGCCAGTTTTGCTAAAGAGGTCACTCCCGGTGAAGGGATCTCGGCTCTTTCCTCATCGAATAAGGTACATGATATATCATATATATCGCTATGCAAAGCAAAAACTGTAGCTACCCTTTTTGAAAATTTGATTGTACAACATCTTTTAGGTTTCTTTTCTTTCATTAATCATATTAATGAAGTCCCATCATTTAAGTCACCTAAACATCACAGATAAATACGACGTACACTTATGCCATCCGCATTCGCCTCGATGTCCCCTCGTGCACTGTTAGGTTAGGTAACTAACGGCAGAACGGGGTAGGGCTAGCGCGGGTGTAAAACATAAGTAACGTCTATATAATATATCATATATACTATATACAGTATTTATCACAACATATCAAATGATCACATCACAGATATCGCAGCAGAAGAAACATATGAAACATTGGATATACTAGGACGTCCGTGTTTTATTTTGAGCCTCTATAAAACATGGATTCCACGGTCGTGATGAATAGCCAAACCCACACCCCTAGACCCCTACGAGAGCGGCAAGCAACCCTTCCAATTCAAGAGTTAGGAAACCCGGACTCGACTCCTAAAGTTGGTCTCCCACTAGACTCTAGAACCCGGTTACTTGTGCTCTCCTCCTTGGGTCTATCCTAGTGCGAAAAAGTAAATAATATACAAATGGTGACATCGACCTCATCCCGGAAGTGCCCCAATAAAAGAATATTACATACATTAAATTTTACATGAATGAAAATAAAAAATCTCATCTCACATAAAAAAAACCCGGCTATTCAGAACGCGACGATCCAATATAACATATCCAGCAACACATAACATTGCATGTCATCAACGTAAGTAAATATGTGCATCCCAATTGTCGTTGACATATAGAAACGAAACCGGCGATATCACATATTACACTTACGGTCGCAGAAAAGAAAGTGTAAAACTACAACATTTGGAATCCACAATCTCTTTAGACATCGTAAATCCGAAATATCACATACCTCACATTTCTTGCCTAACTATATGAATTCCACATATTGTATCACATTCCAGATAAATAGACAGTATTAAACTTTCCGATCGAATAATCAAATACCCAAGATTTCCTTAATAGCTCAACACTTGGGCGGAGTTCAAAAATTCCAGAATACGTCACAGTAGCAATGGTCCAGCCGTAGAAGGGTCAAGCCAACGCCTCACATGTGGCACACCGTACTGCCCCAAACCCTAATGTTTAGAGGTAGTTCAAGATGGTCACATAATCGAGTTAAGGTTTGTGTTCATCTAGAGGGTCCATCGCGTTACATGCACGTTTTTCCGAAAGATTTAAACTCAAGAAAAATTCAACACTTGAATGTTTTTCGTGCCGGGAAAAATAGAGTTAATGATATCCGTTCGAACATTTTAATACTTTCTAAATTATCCGGAAAATAATAGCGAATTTAAATTTTCCGATCGAATCAAAGATTACAAAATAAACCCCAGAACACTCAACACTTGAGTCAGATAAAAAAATACCCATAAAATATAAGGAATAGCTACAAAAATTACTGCACAAAATTATGTCCACAGTTCACTTTTACTGCCGCGGAACCGCCGCCTAAAGTGGGGTGGGACCGCGGTTCCGCGGCGGCTGTACGGAATTAGGGGCTTTAATTTTTTGGTAATTCTTAGAATTCCCTGCTAATTTTTTTAGGTATTTTTAATACAGAAAAATCACAGTTTTTAAAAAATGTACAGAGAGGGGGTTAAATTGACGTTTCCGGGTTCAATCGGGGTTTTAACTTCGTATACACGTCGCCTAATGCTCTAACCTGTCTCTGATACCACTGTAGGGTTACTAGGCACACTAACAAGGATCTACAAAGCATCAACCATGGCCGTTTAAAATTTTAGCCGTGCCGAATAACCCTAAACAAGATCTTTGCTAGATAATTAGGGTTTCACAAGAAAGTAAATTACATATACCACTAAGTGAATACGAAATACAACCTTTGTAGATCGGTCCATCACTACTAAAGCTCCTTGTTGTAGTCCCTTCGCTGCGATCATGGTTCTCCCAGGCTCTTGCATGGCTTCATAAGGCGAAAGAAGCGTCCTTGCTTGAAGTCTTCGAGGCCGAAGATGATCTACGTCGAGGGAATATCAACTCAAGCTACTATTTCACTAACTAGAGAATTAGTGAAGAAAACACCCTATACTAAAGTGCTAGTCTAGTAGAGGATGGAGAAATAAGAAGTGGGTTCTCTTAAGAATTTTATTTCTCACAATCTTTCACTCTCTTTTTAAAACCCTAGCAAGCTTTTTCTTTTTGCTCAAAGAAGAAGAAGATGAACAAAAGAAAAGATGAGGATAATAATCAAATGAGTAAGCTAACCATGGTGAGTGAGTATCATATACGAACTCATATAGAGACATTACCATGGCTAATCCTAAATGGTTAGGTTATAAAAATCTAAAGTAAAACAAAGTTAGTGGACTTTGTCAAATCATCCACAAGCTTCTACAAGCTTCATGCTTGTGAAAAAAGCTCCACTAATTTGTAATTACCTTATATAATTATTAACCACCATTTAAAATAGAATGGTGTATGTCTTGCACACCCATGTATGATGTATCATCAACCATGATACAAAAAGAAAACACATTTTAATATATATCACATATATATTAAAGTTGTGCACATGTGAGAAAAATCCTTAAGTGAACAAGTGTTAGTTAATGTAAACTAGTATATCTAATATACAATTATACACTAAATTATTAAATCAACACTTGACTTAATAATCCGGTCATATCTCATATAACCGACTAACATCCATTGTATCGACTTATCGAATCAACACTTGATTCGATAACCCGGCTAT
The DNA here is from genome assembly GCA_030015575.1 of Agapanthus africanus. NCBI lineage: Eukaryota > Viridiplantae > Streptophyta > Magnoliopsida > Asparagales > Amaryllidaceae > Agapanthus > Agapanthus africanus. The sequence continues at coordinate 310,758,070 of CM057350.1, read as the reverse complement.
ATCATATATAACTGACCGATACAAAACGTCGCGAGAATAGAATACGGTATCACATACACGCATTATTCTCGGTCCCGCACATATCACATACGTGCTCCGATTTAGTTTTGCCTGAGTCAGTAAAACCTCTATGTAGGACTCTAAAGACTCGTCAATACGCCGGCAGTAGGTGATGATCATATCAAGCACCCACAGGCCGTTAGCGGTACTAGCTGGACGTAACGGCCACCCGGGTATTAAGCAATCAGAAGATTAGCAAGCAAGCCCGCTCAAACTCCTGTAAAAGCCTGCCAGTAACACTTCCCGTACAGTCCGGTCTCCTCGTCTGATATGTCGCATATCAAGTCTAGGGGTGGTAAACGTCAGACCCCAATAACCGATAAGTCGTGCCGATGTGAGGCTCATAACGGGTCGAGAAACTACTGGTAACACTTACCAGTAAATCTCTAAATCAGCCCTGGCCAGGGACTTCCCTGTTATGGCCAATCGAGCACAGCGCAACATCAACCCCCAATACTGGGAGAGACGAAACCTCTCATATCGCTCATTGCCTCCATGTGACTCGGGACTGTACCCAAAAACCACCGTTTTGCACGCCCTCTTGGACGTGGTAAGATGGAAATCAAAGCACAGTGGGAATTACACAAGACTCTATAATGATCTCGGGTCTACTGACTAACCTGTACAAGTGTCACCAGAGAACTGCGATCTGACGTGACGTATAATACCATCTGGGAGTTCTCGGCGAGTCCGTCCAGTGTACCCAGTCTCCACTTGTAACATTTCGAAATACTAAAATATTATTTTTGGGAATTTTTATAATTTAATATTATTTTATAAAATATTTTAATATTTTGGTATTATTAAATACAAATACTTGGGAAAAATTTTAGAAAAATTATTGGAAAATTCTAAAATAGGGTAAATTAGAGAATTATGCCGTTTCTAAGTCTAATTGATTAGTTATATGCTAAATTAGTGCTAATCGCGATTAAAAATCGCTAATCGGTTTTTAGCTTTTTTGTGCAAAACATGCACATATCACTTTTTTCACACTTGTGCATTTTCTTGCCATGGTTCACTTTGGGTTTACTATTCTTGGGAGAAGGATTTTGAGAGAATAAGAAAAGAAAAGAAAAGGAAAAGAAATGGAAAAAGGGGTTTAGAATAAAGAATTTAGTAGTAGGTGAGAGAGAGAGGTATGGTCTCATTTGACTTAGGACTTAGCCATTTCCCTTCCCTCATTTCCCTCCTTCTTCTCCCATTGCTGCTGCTGCTCCTGCACCTCATTCTCCTTCCCCTCTTCAAGCTCCAAAACACTTCTAAAACAACTCCAAAACCCCACTCTCATTTCATTAAAAGTGTGCACAAGCTCAAGATCTATACATTGGACCAAGAAAGCAAGGATTTTGGCCACTAGGGGCAACTCAAGAAAATTCTTGAGTTGCCAAATGAGGTATTTTCTGGATCATTAACTTAGTTTTAGCATTTCCTTTACCCCCATGTTTAGATTGAACCGATATTGTTTGATATTGTGGAGTTAAGGAAAACCGAGTTAGGGTTTGAGGAAATTATGAGTTGTAATGTGAAATTGAGTTCAGTAGAGGCTACACCAACACCCTAGTGTATGAATTGAGACCCTAACCTGTGAATTGAAACCCGAAATACGGATTTAGAAACCGATATCGGAGAATTTGTGAAATCTGTGAAGGTTTTATTGAATATGCTATCACCCGAGACATCCTAAATTAAAATTGATTGGACAGTGACATGTGCAGGCACCCAGGAAGCTACCACCAAGACCCCAACCCCTAACTCATCAAGCCGGCCGCAGATTTTTCCATTCTGGCCGCAATTTGCGGCCAGACCATGGTGGATTTGGCTCATTTTGGTTTTGGTGTTCCCTTATCTGTAGATTAGGCCCCTGTTATATATAGATTTGTCTAATTTGACCTAGGGTGAAATCTGGAGCCTATTTCCTAAGTTTCTGTTTTGGATTCGTGTTTTCGTATTCCGTATTTCTAATTCTGGAATTGTGTATCCGTGTTTTACCTCGACTATTTGGCGTTTATACGACGATATCGAGGATTTGTTAATGGTTTTGAAGGCGTGCCATAGGTTCTAACCTATATGCCCCTTATCGTGTCGTTTTGGGATTCGTGTGCCGTGTTAGCTTTGAATTGGTTTTAATGCGCATATACGACACTTTGATGTGTAGGTACCCCATGAAGACTTCGGGACGACAAGCAAACGCGTGGTGGCATCGAAAGATGAAGACGCAAGGTGAGTAGATTATATCTATAGGGGGAAGTCGGGTGGATGGCGTATAGCACCCCCGTAGTCCGTAGTTGTTATATTATATATATGATAGTTAGGTGTACTATGGATAGTGTAGGGTTAGAAGTGACTAGTGTAGTTCAAAGTCGCGAACCCTAGAATAGATTTACACCTACACGCACACCCTTGCATATTCATTATACTTGCACTGTGTTGATGATATTGGATGACATTGGAGATGAGTCGATGGTGTTGGGCTTTGTGCCGCGAGATCGGTGATTTGATGTGATTCGTATTTGGGATACGATACGTGATCTCTAGCGGGCCTTGGGACGTGTGCTTGCACACGCAGTATATTGATGGTATCCGTTGTACTAGACTTAGATCAGTACCCCAGATTATGTGATATGATGATAGTGATACCTGAGATGTGATGAGATGGTATGATATTGACCCGTACCCAGCTATTGGGATGTCGTACGACGATTTACCGTACGAGCCTGTATTGATGATAGATCCGCACTCATGACTCGAGGATGTCTTACAATAAACTGTATCGTTCACGATATTATTGAGGCGGGATCACCGACTATTATATCTATATATGTATCGACTCAGATTTAGGTGGTTTCCATACCTCTCCCGATTGACTTGATACTTAGATCTGTTGTTTGCATAGTAGATTCTTCACTGTGGTGTTGATTATTTGATTTCCGCATATTCATGCCATTCGCCTTGCTTGCATATGTTTATTGCTATATTATTATCATGCTGTTAGGACACCAGCACCATTATCGATGATGCGTATGTTCCACGTACACTATTTGCCGGCTCACACACTTTATCATCGATAATTGCCATGCCACTACACTGTAGTACTGTTGCATTCATGATATGATTCTTGCATGGCATATTGTACACTTATACCTGTACACAAACATAGATGATTCTGACTTGCTTAGAGATTTGGGAACCGCATGATGTTCTTCAAAACTGATTCGTTTTAAAATAGCGGTTTCCCACGACATGTGCACATTACTATTCCATGTTGCATGACTTCTGATATGCTTACCTTTCTTTACATGTCGCATACATTATGTTTTTATTATACGCATTGAGATATGTTGTTTCCATGATATTTCTGGATTTGGAAACCATGGGTATTTCAAAAGAGAATATATAATTATGTTAAAAACCCGGTTACCCTTGATATAATATTTCAGTGCGTTCACCACGTGTTTTCTCGGTGTTGAGAGCGACATGTAAAACCCGATTCGAGGAGGCGGTTGAGGCCGATTGCGGGTACATGGTAGACCCGGTATGGTACCCCGGGGCGAGAACGGTTTCGCTGTGTAGTAGACGGTGAGCCTGGCAGAGGGACTACTACCTACCGGTGATTGTATTTAAGCTCGGCGGATATCTGGAGGATACCGACCAGAGTTGAGAGATGGACATGGGCTGACCCGTACTGCCGGGGGCCGAGGGCCGGAGCCCCATATGGATGAGGATTTATGTGCCGATGCTAGGCACAGGTTTCATGATGATTTCCATGGCTTTTATTATATCCTCATATTTACATACATGATGTTTATTGTGTTGCGCCCCGGCAGCGCCCCGGCCTCGTACTCGAGGCCAAAATGCGGAATCAAAAATTTTCCTTACTCGGAAACCGGCGCTACCGCGGACAAAGAAAACCCGGATCGTAACCATTAACCTAATGCTAGCAATCAAGAGAGGGGAAGAGAAGTATACCGAGTGATCCGAGTCCTCCGGTCTTCTCGTCATCGTCCCGATCTCCCGCAGAAAGTCTTGCCTCCACATCGTCGCCTCCTCGCCGGAAGGGCACCACATCGCCTGTGTCTTTTACGGGCTCCCGCCTCGATACCGAGGCAACTCGGGCATGAAGCCGGCAACTCGACATGCCCAAGATGTGCTGTTGAATGTGTAGTAGATCATGCTAGTCTCATTTGGGGTTTGTAGTTGCCTTGATGGAGGAATGGGATTAGGAAAAATGGTGCTTTCATTTTTCCAAAACAAGAAGAAGAAGGAGATGAAAAATTCCTCCCAAAACAAAGATGAACTCTCTCATTCTTTTCTTTCTCTCAAGTGTTCAACCATATCTAAAATGAGAATGGTGGAGGAGGGAATACTAAACCACAACCTTAGAAGGAAGGTCATGGTAGTAAAAGCAAGTGGTGACTATATCCAAAAACATCATCATCACAAACTTACATCAACCATTCTAATCAAATCTAATCACAATAAAGCATGAAATGATGAAGGAAAAGAATGGTATCTAAAGATGCTCTCATCTTACAAATAAACCCTCCACAAAATGTAATTTGCAAAACTGCAAATTACCCCCTCCATCAGAAAAGTCCGGCCGGGAAAGAACAAAGGAAAAACCGGCCGGAACGGAATGCAAACTGGCAACTCCAGAAAACTGGTCCCGTAATTAATTACAGGAAAAACCCCGATACTGTGCATACACACCCGCATCTGTATTCCGACCGGATACAAATGCAATGAGACAAAATCTACACTGTACTAAACTAGGACCGGCTTAAGCCAAAGCCGGCTAGTAATATCCGTTCGATCCTGATCCGTGCAATACCGCACGTATCAGATCGAACCCTGCCATATAACTATACGGCTACGAGTACAAAACTGTCCGATCCTGATCCGTGCAATACCGCACGTATCTGATCGGACCCTGCCATATCTCCATACGGCCTCTACAGTGTTTCGCCCGAAAGCTTGAGTAACTGAAAGTGTGGTGGACTCTAAAGACTCGTCAATACTATGGCTGTGGATTTAACCACTAGCACGTTAGAGGTATTAGCCAATACGTGACGGGCCACCAGCTATTGACCAAAAGGGACGTCGATGAGCGAACTCATCCTGACACCCTACTGAGCCTGTCAGTGACAATATCCGTACAGTCCGGTCCGTTCGTCTATGAGTATCGCATGGCGGGCCTAGGGGGTTGGTAAAAGTCAGACCCCCAAAAGCGGTACAAGTCGTGTCGGAGTGTAGCCCAGAACACCCTGAGATACTACTGGAATACCTACCAGTAAATCTCCTGCCTCGGCCGAGGGCTTTGTGTAATGGCTCTCCTAGACACAGCGCGACCTCACCCCCAATACCGGGAGAGACGAACCCCTGCAGATCCGCTCACTGCCTCCATGTGGCTCGGGACTGTACCCAACTAAAACCTGTTTGCACGACTCCTTTGAGCCATGGTAGGGTAGTAATCAAAGCACAGTGGGAACTCACACGAGACAAATGACGATCTCAGGTCGATGAACTAACCTGTACACATGTCACCTGGGAACTGCTATCTGACGTCTGGTATAATCCCAACTAGCAGGTTCCCGGCGAGTCCTGTCCGGTGTACTCATAACCCAATGAGCACCTGTATACATCTTAGGTGAACCAACTGACACCAGTGGCTTGTGAGACCGGCCACTGCCCCTCGTCGGGGTCTCGACTGTATACACTAGTCTACTAATGGAGTATCGATGCCCAGTCTCGAAACTCCTACGACTAGGGACCTTTTAAGGATGTGCTTATAGACCACCAGCTCTCACGTATATGATCGCCATCATACTGCCGGCAGTCAAGCAAGAATCCCAGGGGCTCTATCAGCGTGTAATAGCGACCTGTAAGGTCACCTGAAGCAGTACACGATGATAAAGGTAAACCAGATAGCATACTATCATTTCGAGTAAGACTGTCCTACCGGGATAGGTCCTCCCTCAATCATTGCAATCACGTGCCTGTGATCCAATAATTGACTCTGAGGGCACTAACTCCAACAATCTCCCACTTGCACTAAAGGCTAATTATTGCGATGCCGCATACTCACAGCCCGTGTGATACCGAACACCCAACTCCTCTACTAGTCAGTCTCACAAAGCTCGTTTGCGAAACTATTGCGTTCGAGGAATAGCCTCAGTGAGTGGATCCGCTGAGATGTTTCTTTCTATGTCTCTCTATATCTCAAGCTCGCGGAGAAAGTCATCTCCCGAAATGAGCAATACCTGTCTTAGAATGTCTGGATGTCTGATGGGACCTAGCTCATAAATGAACTCCAAATCCAAACTTCTTAGACTGTATCGTTAACTGAACTTAATCAGTATCCTGCGCCATGCCACCCTCAGTATTGCCTTGGACCACCTGTCCAAAATACTGCCCCTCGTCAGAAGGAAAACTATAACTCTGACAACCTCCTTGTCGTCCATGTCACCTTGGAAGCCTGGAATGATAACTGTCTCCCAAATGAGGCTGTCGTTATCATATCCCTAGAACATCCACTTATGTTCTAAGACTGCTTCCGACTGTTTCTCCAGGATTGGATCAATATCAACTTATTGCATCTAGTGCAAGAACAACATCTGGTGTGGTACTTGACATCTCATGATTGACTCAATTGCCTAAGCAAGTGATCTGCCAATCATGAGTATCCCTCTCCCCTTTAGTCTATAAGACACCTTTAGAGAGGGTGACTCCATCAACTGCAGGTACACTACCGTGTCAGGAGTCGTCCATTCTAAATACTCATAGAATGTTGTCAAGGTACCCAGATTGGGAAACCACCCAAATCTAGATCTAAAACCATAGATCTAGTAACCAGTATGTCTGACATAATGTCCAACTCCCATACGGAGAAAACACTGTGTGACGACCAAAGTATAACCGATCGTAGTATAGGAATATCACTTCCTACTACCATTCTCAACAGATCCACCCCCTTATTCTGATGACGTCAAACCTATGACTGTCACATCAGAAATAGATGATCTATCTCCGCTACATCTGCTTTGGTCTATAAATAGACATAAGCCTGATGTCCACCAATGCTTCCGCTGCTCCCACTGACTACGACAACCCTCTGGCAGAGTCATATAGACGTGCACTTCTAAAGCTAGTTTAGAACGACGCTATACTCATCCTCCTGCCGGGTCTCGCAACCAGGAACAACAGCAATGGCAAGTGTGGGTAAACAAGAACTTTCCTGTCACCGTCCTTGAGGCTACCGGAGTACCTCTCGGGTGCCTGAAGTTACCCACCGTATCTGCGGAGTGGCCAATGGAATGTCAAACCAGATTGAATCTTTAGGTTCCTTATCAAATCTTCAGTAATCGTTTGCGGTTCTGGAATCGCTTCCAGTTCTACCATACTCCCACTGCTGTTTTCTGAAAGATAACCATTTCCTTTTAAAATGTGGCGAGTTAAGAACAATATCACTATTGATCTTCCAGATGGTAGAAAATCAACCCTCGTTATAGCCTGGGTCAACCCACAAACAGCCATTACAGAAACGTGCCTTGAGTTGTCCAGTGTCTGGTTTTAATCATAAGCCGGACAACTCCCCGTACCTTAACATCGTTAAGATATGAACTGTTCTATATCCAATATAGAACTAGAGGCACTGATTTAAATGAACCAGATTCAAATTATGCAGCTATCTCCAGTGGTGTCAACTAAATGGAAGGAGGCCGATCAGCGTTACTCAACTTAGGAATGCTTCCAATTATGAGTAACCTGAAAGAGAAGCAAGTTCTCATTACTATCAACTGAATACCATACACAAGTATCTACATCTTCGATCACTTTAAAGAATCCCGATACTTTCTATATTTGGTTCTCTACTCTATTCAAATACCTATAACTCCTCAAAACTTAGACCCTGTGTTTCTACGAAACACAAGTCTAAGAACTAGAGAAGTTAAAAGTAAACAGAATATAGTATGAGGACCAACCCCTCTGTCCTAATGGACACTGGACAACATACAATACTCTGTATAAGTCCGCCGAGTCTAACAACTCTTTCACTGTGTGTCGTAGGTTGAAAACTGTACTTATGGTTAAGAAGAATTACACCGCTGTTTAATGCTCCTTACCTAACCATCCACTGATATAGGTAAATGTCAACGACATAATATCAAAAGGTATATCTCACTCTATGAAAATAGACGTACAGATATATCAATTTGAAATTGGTACACAACAGCGGATATTCAAAACCAAATATTTGCCGACCGGCAAACAGCCCAGATGATCTTCCTCAAATATCATCGATTACAACGAATCCCGATATAATGAGGATGATCACCCAATTCCCAATAACTTACTCCCACTCATCATCTGTAAAACCATACAGATGTGAGAATCAAACCTGGTAAATACATACCCTAGAGCAAGTGTCTAATCGGGAAATCAGTTTTCTTTTAACAGTACACAGTTGAAACTGAAACATTAAAATGTTTCGATAGGGTATCCTGGTATTCCTAGTAATGCCTCTACCATTATCCAGATTCACAACTGTAACCGTATATCTCTTTGCCATCTGTCCAAATCCCTTTATATGTCTTTAGTCATTACCGTCTGCACACCCCTTTAGGCCAAATGGTTTTCTTCCTTCCCTACCGTTCGGCACCAGCCTATGGTTTGGAAGAAGACTATCCAATAAGCATAATGGGTGTACTGTCCTAATCCTAGGAGCACTCGCAATGCGAGAGAAGGTGAAGATAAAAGACAACCGAATAAACCTTATTCCTATTTCTCCTGGACCAGAATCCATCCCCGAACTGGAACAAGTTCCTTTCGAGTTCGTATATAACCATACGATGGAGTATCCAAATAAACTGTGGATCTTCGCGGTGATACGGAGTGTCCTGGAGAAATACAAAGGTGATTTAGGTTTGGCGAAGATATACTCGGTTTGGTCATGAATAGCAGTCGCAATTTACTTTGCCCTCTTACTAATCCCTTGCTTTGTCTTAACTTAATACCTTCTGCACACCATCGTTATGCTAATTGGTTTTCTTCATTCCCCACCGTTCGGCACCAGCCTAAGGTTTGGAAGAAGACTATCCAATTTGCGTAATAGGTATGCTATCTCCTAAACCAAGGAGTACTCGCAATGAGAGAAGGTGAAAAGAAAAGACAACTGAATAATCCTATTCGTTTTCTCCAGAACCAGAAACCATCCTCGAAGCCCTTCGAGTTCGTATATAACCATACGATGGTTTTGTCCAATGGAAGTGGACGTTCGTAGTAATACGGGGTGTCCTGGAGAAAAGGGTAAAAGTAGGAGTGGCAATGAGGTCTGCAACTCTGACAATCCAAAAGCCAGTGTTAAGAAGGTTCGGTCAACTTGGTCACTGAGTCATAGTCCAGGGTCGGGTCAATGGTCGCTGCCAGAGAGAGAGAGAAAAGAAACACTCAGCGTGCACTCTAACCTAGATCAGAATGGTTATCACTTTATCTAATCAGGAAACCTCCCACTGTACCTCAAATTCTCCTCCAAACCTGAAAGAAGAATTAGTCGGGATCACCCGAGGAGTAAACCAACTCATCAGTGGGAATCGGGATCCAACTATCATCGCATGACAACGTGACGGAATCCACTCACATTATCACACTCCAGAAGGTATGCGCATATCTGGCAAGTTTCAGTTCTTTTGAAACTCCCGATGTGATTCTTACCCCTAGGACCCAAGTGACCTTGACACAGTCAACAAATCAAAGAGTCCTAGTCAAGTTCAACCCGTCATTATCCTGGATTGCATTAAATCCACCCGTACGAGCCCTTGACACAGTCAACAAGGCCGCACGACTGTCCTAACCAATCCCATTAATATGCTACAAACAAACACTACTTAGCTACCGCACACTACGCCTTGACACAGTCAAAAAACGCAGCACGAATACTAAGTAATACTTGTAAGAAATGACGGAGGGCTACGTGTAGTTTTTGGCGAAAAACCTTTAACGTAATGAACTTGATATTGTTGAAGGAACTGCATAGCCTTTTTAGAAAATATAGTGACGAAAACCTTTACTAAAGAGGTCACTCCCGGTGAAGGGATCTCGGCTCTTTCCCCGTAGAATGAGGTGCAGGATATTCCAACTGAATACCCCGATGCAAAGCAAAAGTAATCGGCTATAGTGAAGTTAATGCCCTGACGCAAACTTCTGTCCAAGGGGTCACTCCCGGTGAAGGGATCTCGGCCCTTGCCTCGTCGACTGAGGAGCAGGATATTCCAAATGAATACCACGATGCAAAACAAAAGTGAACGTCCTTGCAATAACAGCTTTTTGAAAAATTATTCCAACATCAGATTAGGTTTGTTTAGCTTGCATTGATCCGAATCAACGCAGTCCCATCAATTGATCACACCACAAAGAACGAAAATATACTGACGTACGTATATGCCATCCGCATTCGCCACTGGGTCCCGTCATCACCCGTTAGGTTAGCTAACTAACGGCAGAGCGGGGACTGGACTAGCGCGGATGAAAAACATATACAACATCTACTAATATATATACCAATATATAGTATTTCGCTCAAGGCGTGAATAAAATGCAACATCACATAAATGTACAGCATCACAGAACAATACAGATATCTGGAAGCCCCGGGTTTCACAGAGCCGCTGCTGAAACCCGACGTTCCCCTGGTCGTGTGGATAGCCTGTGCAATGAAAACCTAGACCCCTACGGGCGCGGCAAGTCACCCGCCAAAACCTGAAGCGAGGCAGCCCCCTTCAGCACCGTGAATGGACCACCCAGCACTTCACGGAATCCGGTAACTTGGGCACCCCTCCTGGGTCAACCTGTACCCCCTACGAGTGCGGCGAATAGCCCGCCAATTCCAGACTGAAGCCCCCTCCGTCTCAATGCCATGAGATGCGGGCTCGTTGCCCTCCAGAACCCGGCTATCCGTGCACCCCTCCGCGGGGTAACCCTAGTACAGAAAGTAAAATATACATACACCGGGTACATCGACCGCAACCAGGTCGTGCCCCAAAAGAATAATACAATCAGGCAGTGACGGCAGTCCACATGTCGGACGCTCGCCCCGCAATATCAAATGTACATAATACAACAAAACTGTACTAGCATTGCATCCAGGCTATCCCCCACGACCGATCCGCAACATCACAGCATAAACATAGAACATCAACGTGAAAATCACGTTCGCAAATCCGTCTAACCGGGCTATAGCAGTTAGACCGGATTTACCGATCGAGTGACATTCACGGTCGCAGATATAATGTAAATACTGTGAAATAATGTGTTTAAAATATCCGATCGATCAAACAATTAACATGTGGGCCCCCAACCAATACTGTAGCAGTCACAGAAAACCTGGGCCCAAATTTAATATTCCAAAACCCACAAAATTAGCCCAAAAGGCCACTGTAAAATTTTGACCCAGTGAAGACTCCAGAGTGCGGCGGAACCGCGGCCCAAGGGGGGTTTGGCCGCGGTTCCGCGCTAAAGAAGTCGACTGAAATTGTCGAATTTTTACAGTGGTCTTATAATATCATGTACATCAGTTTTCTACAACCTGAAAAAAATTTTGACACCAAAAAAATCCAACAGAAAACTGATGCAAAGGAAAATGTGGTTTTTGGGATTTTGGTCGATCGGAAATGCAAAACACATTAGAACAAGCTAGGTAAGGTTAATGGCGTGGCTCTGATACCATGTTGCGCCACGGCAGCGCCCCGGCCTCGTACTCGAGGCCAAAATGCGGAATCAAAATTTTTCCTTACTCGGAAACCGGCGCTACCGCGGACAAAGAAAACCCGGATCGTAACCATTAACCTAATGCTAGCAATCAAGAGAGGGGAAGAGAAGTATACCGAGTGATCCGAGTCCTCCGGTCTTCTCGTCATCGTCCCGATCTCCCGCGGAAAGTCTTGCCTCCACATCGTCGCCTCCTCGCCGGAAGGGCACCACATCGCCTGTGTCTTTTACGGGCTCCCGCCTCGATACCGAGGCAACTCGGGCATGAAGCCGGCAACTCGACATGCCCAAGATGTGCTGTAGAATGTGTAGTAGATCATGCTAGTCTCATTTGGGGTTTGTAGTTGCCTTGATGGAGGAATGGGATTAGGAAAAATGGTGCTTTCATTTTTTCCAAAACAAGAAGAAGAAGGAGATGAAGAATTCCTCCCAAAACAAAGATGAACTCTCTCATTCTTTTCTTTCTCTCAAGTGTTCAACCATATCTAAAATGAGAATGGTGGAGGAGGGAATACTAAACCACAACCTTAGAAGGAAGGTCATGGTAGTAAAAACAAGTGGTGACTATATCCAAAAACATCATCATCACAAACTTACATCAACCATTCTAATCAAATCTAATCACAATAAAGCATGAAATGATGAAGGAAAAGAATGGTATCTAAAGATGCTCTCATCTCACAAATAAACCCTCCACAAAATGTAATTTGCAAAACTGCAAATTACCCCCTCCATCAGAAAAGTCCGGCCGGGAAAGAACAAAGGAAAAACCGGCCGGAACGGAATGCAAACTGGCAACTCCAGAAAACTGGTCCCGTAATTAATTACAGGAAAAACCCCGATACTGTGCATACACACCCGCATCTGTATTCCGACCGGATACAAATGCAATGAGACAAAATCTACACTGTACTAAACTAGGACCGGCTTAAGCCAAAGCCGGCTAGTAATATCCGTCCGATCCTGATCCGTGCAATACCGCACGTATCAGATCGAACCCTGCCATATAACTATACGGCTACGAGTACAAAACTGTCTGATCCTGATCCGTGCAATACCGCACGTATCTGATCGGACCCTGCCATATCTCCATACGGCCTCTACAGCGTTTCGCCCGAAAGCTTGAGTAACTGAAAGTGTGGTGGACTCTAAAGACTCGTCAATACTATGGCTGTGGATTTAACAACTAGCACGTCAGAGGTATTAGCCAATACGTGACGGGCCACCAGCTATTGACCAAAAGGGACGTCGATGAGCGAACTCATCCTGACACCCTACTGAGCCTGTTAGTGACAATATCCGTACAGTCCGGTCCGTTCGTCTATGAGTATCGCATGGCGGGCCTAGGGGGTTGGTAAAAGTCAGACCCCTAAAAGCGGTACAAGTCGTGTCGGAGTGTAGCCCAGAACACCCTGAGATACTACTGGAATACCTACCAGTAAATCTCCTGCCTCGGCCGAGGGCTTTGTGTAATGGCTCTCCTAGACACAGCGCGACCTCACCCCCAATACCGGGAGAGATGAACCCCTGCAGATCCGCTCACTGCCTCCATGTGGCTCGGGACTGTACCCAACTAAAACCTGTTTGCACGACTCCTTTGAGCCGTGGTAGGGTAGTAATCAAAGCACAGTGGGAACTCACACGAGACAAATGACGATCTCAGGTCGATGAACTAACCTGTACACATGTCACCTGGGAACTGCTATCTGACGTCTGGTATAATCCCAACTAGCAGGTTCCCGGCGAGTCCTGTCCGGTGTACTCATAACCCAATGAGCACCTGTATACATCTTAGGTGAACCAACTGACACCAGTGGCTTGTGAGACCGGCCACCGCCCCTCGTCGGGGTCTCGACTGTATACACTAGTCTACTAATGGAGTATCGATGCCCAGTCTCGAAACTCCTACGACTAGGGACCTTTTAAGGATGTGCTTATAGACCACCAGCTCTCACGTATATGATCGCCATCATACTGCCGGCAGTCAAGCAAGAATCCCAGGGGCTCTATCAGCGTGTAATAGCGACCTGTAAGGTCACGTGAAGCAGTACACGATGATAAAGGTAAACCAGATAGCATACTATCATTTCGAGTAAGACTGTCCTACCGGGATAGGTCCTCCCTCAATCATTGCAATCACGTGCCTGTGATCCAATAATTGACTCTGAGGGCACTAACTCCAACATATTGTCATTGGGTGACGGGTGGACGGGTTCCACATTTATTGTCATTGGGTGACGGATGAACGGGTTCCACGTTTATACAGATTTGATCACATACAGATTGGATTTACATTGATCATACTTCATTTGTATATATAACAGGGTATGAGGGCGCTGTTTTATATACCCTTACACCAATATTAGTGGAATGGGACGCTAATATATGTGTATTGACATCCATTTGATACTTTTTCATATTTACTTCATGCAGACATACCTTATACTGATGACATGTTATTACCTGAGTACTTGGCACTACCTACATGTTTAGATGTTACATTGCCACCTTATCATGCTTCAGACGTACTCTTGTGGGTTATATTACTGATCGTATTGATCTAGGATTATGTCTTGCATTCGGTTTCTGCTTGTAGATATTTCTATTCACGAGTTGGCAACTCACTCCCGTTGTGCCACAGTTCTTGCAGGTTTTGCCGTACAGGTTCCATTGCGGCATTTCTGGCACACTGCTTCCTTGCGGGTGAATTGCATTTGGTAGGTGGTTTCTTTTGCATCAAGAACCACCATTGTACTTGTATTATTCATTGTATCTAGAATTTCCATCAACCAAAACTTGTATATTGTTTCAGAATTAGACATTAGTGATGTATTATTCGACCTTAGAGTCGTGCTTAGTAGTATTGCGGTTTTCATGCTTATTGAGTTTCTTTTGGTTTGACCCTCGCCATTCGGCGTTGTATATCATATTGCTTGTGTGGTTATGACCGTCGATTGACGAAGAGCTGGCTCCCGCTTGGGGATGCCTTTTATCATTGTATATATATATATTGTTTTTGTTGTACCCCGTTCGGGGCCAGTATTTACAAAAGAAACTCTGCCGAAATTTTTAGAAAAGATTTTACATTTAAAAAATGCATATTCGGCTTAGTTATTTAAAAACCTTGACTTCAAACATGTTTTTCTTCACTTCTTTAAACCAGTTTTCTTTATTTACCCTTAAAATGGTTTTAGATTTCTGGGCTTTTGTCTTACTTGGATCAGATGGAGTCCTATAGACTTCATATGGTTCAAGGGCCAGTCACGTGCTCTTTTGGGTCGTGACAAAGTTGGTATCAGAGCGCTAGGTTGACCTTGGTTCGAGTCTAAGTTTTACTATGTGGAGCCTAGGGCGTTTAAATATATACAGAACTTAGGCTTAACCTTACGGAACTTAGACTTAGTCGAGGATATATTAGACCCGAACTTTCGTCGTATAGGATGACCCTTGGTTGATGGAATAGGTGACTAAAGTAGAGTGACGTACCGTGGGTATGTTTCGCGGCATACTTACGACACGCCACTCCGCTTAAGGAACCTTAGGATGTACATATTTTCGAGATCAGTGACTCTCTTCATATCCATGATTATACATCTATTTGAGATCCCCGATTCTATTAGTTTCATGATCATATCTTTATTGATTTTGTTCCTTCTTATGATCATGTATCCACTCTGGATCTGCTGTTCTCTTTCTTGCCATTGATCTGCTCTCTTCGATACTCGATTGAGGTTCCTGTCGCCATGTTGAGCGTAGTTTAGGCTGCTG
The DNA here is from genome assembly GCA_030015575.1 of Agapanthus africanus. Lineage (NCBI taxonomy): Eukaryota > Viridiplantae > Streptophyta > Magnoliopsida > Asparagales > Amaryllidaceae > Agapanthus > Agapanthus africanus. The sequence goes on along the minus strand of CM057350.1, from coordinate 310,742,479 downwards.
CTAGGGTTACGGTCAGTGCGAGCTCGTCTGGTACGAGGGCCGACCATTGTGTTTTCTAGTGACATGGGAACGTCTCGAGTTAGTATTGGTGACTGTGACCTCTAGTGGAGGCGAGTGCTTGGTCTTGCACCGGATGATCGGGCCATTGTTAGAGCTGCCAGTTGAGAGAGGACTGTTGATGTACAGCATACCTCAGAGATTATGATGTCTCCTACCGTGCAGACAGATGGACCAGCTGTTGCTGAGTTTGACAAGATGTCGCTTCCGGAGCTTACGAGCTGAGATTGCCGGAGCTTCCAGGCAGATATGAGACAGATGATAGCTAGTCTACCCGATTTGAGAGACGAAGGTGATTCGTCCGATTCATGCGCCGGAGCGGGCCCAGTTGAGTTGAAGATTTCCAGTGTGGAGAGTCTTACTCAGATCTAGAGCAGACCGATTCAGAGATGACCGCCAATGTATCGCCTTTCCTGGAGGGCTGAGGCGCTGTTCGGCGTACAGGTGAATGAGCCAGTTGTTGCTGCAAATGACGAGATATCGCCCAGATGGTTGGAGCTACTGCAGCATGAACTTATACTTAGAGATATGATGGACGGTCGCTAGTCACCTGAGGATGAATGACTAGGACATGTGGTTCGTTCGTTTATCGATGCGAGGTCATCAGATAGATTGTTTCCAGCTAGAGACGACTTCACGCAGGTTCGTTGAGAGTCGATAGAAACGATCAAATGTCAGGAGCCCATTTTCCAAGTTTAAAGTATAAGGAAAGACATGCAGGTGATTCTATGGACCCTCTAGAAGAATGAAACCCTAACTCGACTTAATGACCGTGTGAAAGCCTTTGAACCTTAGGGTTTGCGGCAGTTCCGTGGCGCCATTAGTGAGGCTTGGGTTTGCCCTTCTACGGCAGGACCACCGACGCTGTGGCATGTACTCGATACTATTAAACTGTACTCAAGATGTTGATCTCTTGGGGGATTATAAGGTTCTGACGAGTCGATCGAATGTTTCGACATCATTCGGATATCATGTGATGGGATGCTTTGCTTGGGAGACTCCAGATACGGGTATAGCCATTGGAGCACAGTCCATGCAGCCACAATGAGACGAGTCCGAATCAGTCGACATTGAGGCAGAGTGAAGTAAAGAGTTCGCAAGAGATTTCGACGAGATGACGTCCCACTCCGCTGACATCAGAGATGTGATAAGCACCCAAAGGCGTTGTATATGGATATATCTTCCACGAAGAGGCGCGATATGTATGCAGCCGTTCCGGAATAAGAATTAGCTTCAGCAATGGATGATGACTTCCGGGCAATTCGGCAGGAATGAGATTTGAGAGAGAAACCTCGACAGGACCTTTCTGGAATACGATACGAGAAGACCTAGACCCAGGGGTGGTCATATTGCGCACACCCAGCAGGCCAGAGTTTGGCATCGTCGACGAGGTAGTTGACCAGGTTCGGATAAAGGAACTTACCCAGATGCGTTGCGAATTGATCAAGGACGGACGAGTATTGAGTATTCCTCCGATGGTTGGGACGTGTTCCTGAGGACCTGTTCGGCCTGACATCTTCTACAGAATGATGAAGCTACAGAGTACGCGATTTCGAGCCCGTGCGAGAGACTTCAGATTGACCGTGGCCGAGAACAGTGCAGTGCGTAGATAGCATGGCATGACGTCATAGTGGACGACGATAGAGACAGGTGGAACCAGACGCTGACGAGCTGTCATTACTTCCCGTCGAGACTAGAGACCTGATATGCTTACAGAGGCGTTGGGATGCGACCAATTTCCGAGAAAATATTGTGCTGAGGACACAAATGTCTATCGAGTGAGAAGAGATTATGCAAGAGAGCCAGCCTCCGTACAGTTCGGCATAGGCAAGATCGGAAAAGACCTTGAGCAGGATTCCTTCCAGGACATTGCTGCAATGATGCTTGCACCCAGGATCAGATGTGTCATGTGCATTCAGAGAGCCAGAGGCCGACGCCAGTGACATGCTGCTTACGAGTGGTCGTGAGGATTGACCGAGAGATGACTAGAGAAGTGCCAGAACGGAATCGTCCCAGTTAGCACACCTGACCGGGCCGATGACCCGATTGACTGCGAGATAGGTAATCCGCAGAGAAGATAAGGATCCAGAGTCAGAGGACGCCAGACCATGAGCAAGAGGCAAGTAGATATCTTGCGCTACTAGCCTTGGATGCACTGACTCCTTCTCGACCTTGAAGGAGGAACTACCGACGACGGTATTTATGATTTGTGATTTTGTGATTCGATTATCACGTATCCGTCATCTTGGAATTTTGGTATTTTGGGCGTTCTATTGCATGATTTAGTTTTGATGACTGAGTTTCATGATATTTGTTTCATGCACCTTTAGTGTTTTGATATACGATTTTGGTGCACGCCAGATGCACTAAATCGGGATTCTTCGTGCATGTCACATGCACCTGATTTTTTTTTACTGTCAGGCACACACGTTGCCTACGACAGATGTTTCGTGCACACCAGTTGCACCTAGATGTTGTTTTGTACTCCTGTTTGACACATATATGGATTTTGATTCCGTGCGCACCAGACGCACCGAATGTTCTTATATACATTTTTGGGGATTGATTTCTTATAGAGCAGTACATTTTTTTTATGATATTCGCTACGTATTGATGTATTCGGAACCCCGACAAATTGGATATTACTGAAATGTTTTGGTATTTGGGGGTTTAAATTTAAATTCGGCAACCGAATTTATTTAAGGGGGGTAGATTGTAACATTTCGAAATACTAAAATATTATTTTTGGGCATTTTTATAATTTAATATTATTTTATTGAATATTTTAATATTTTGGTATTATTAAATACAAATAATTGGGAAAAATTTTAGAAAATTATTGGAAAATTCTAAAACAGGGTAAATTAGAGAATTATGCCGTTTCTAAGTCTAATTGATTAGTTATATGCTAAATTAGTGCTAATCGCGATTAAAAATCGCTAATCGGTTTTTAGCTTTTTTGTGCAAAACATGCACATCTCACTTTTTTCACACTTGTGCATTTTCTTGCCATGGTTCACTTTGGGTTTACTATTCTTGGGAGAAGGATTTTGAGAGAATAAGAAAAGAAAAGGAAAAGAAATGGAAAAAGGGGTTTAGAATAAAGAATTTAGTAGTAGGTGAGAGAGAGAGAGAGGTATGGTCTCATTTGACTTAGGACTTAGCCATTTCCCTTCCCTCATTTCCCTCATTCTTCTCCCATTGCTGCTGCTGCTCCTGCACCTCATTCTCCTTCCCCTCTTCAAGCTCCAAAACACTTCTAAAACAACTCCAAAACCCCACTCTCATTTCATTAAAAGTGTGCACAAGCTCAAGATCTATACATTGGACCAAGAAAGCAAGGATTTTGGCCACTAGGGGCAACTCAAGAAAATTCTTGAGTTGCCAAATGAGGTATTTTCTGGATCATTAACTTAGTTTTAGCATTTCCTTTACCCCCATGTTTAGATTGAACCGATATTGTTTGATATTGTGGAGTTAAGGAAAACCTAGTTAGGGTTTGAGGAAATTATGAGTTGTAATGTGAAATTGAGTTCAGTAGAGCCTACACCAACACCCTAGTGTATGAATTGAGACCCTAACCTGTTAATTGAAACCCGAAATATGGATTTAGAAACTGATATCGGAGAATTTGTGTAATCTGTGAAGGTTTTATTGAATCTCCTATCACCCGAGACATCCTAAATTAAAATTGATTGGACAGTGACATGTGCAAGCACCTAGGAAGCTACCACCAAGACCCCAACCCCTAACTCATCAAGCCAGCCACAGATTTATCCATTCTGGCCGCAATTTGCGGCCAGACCATGGTGGATTTGGCTCGTTTTGGTTTTGGTGTTCCCTTATCTGTAGATTAGGCCCCTGTTATATATAGATTTGTTTAATTTGACCTAGGGTAAAATCTGGAGCATATTTCTTAAGTTGCTATTTTGGATTCGTGTTTTTGTATTCCGTATTTCTAATTCTGGAATTGTGTATCCGTGTTTTACCTCGACTATTTGGCGTTTATACGACGATATCGAGGATTTGTTAATGGTTTTGAAGGCGTGCCATATGTTCTAACCTATATGCCCCTTATCGTGTTGTTTTGGGATTCGTGTGCCGTGTTAGCTTTGAATTGGTTTTAATGCGCATATACGACACTTTGATGTGTAGGTACCCCATGAAGACTTTGGGACGACAAGCAAACGCGTGGTGGCATCGAAAGATGAAGACGCAAGGTGAGTAGATTATATCTACAGGGGGAAGTCGGGTGGATGGCGTATAGCACCCCCGCAGTCCGTAGTTGTTATATTATATATATGATTGTTAAGTGTACTATGGATAGTGTAGGGTTAGAAGTGACTAGTGTAGTTCATAGTCGCGAACCCTAGAATAGATTTACACCTACACGCACACCCTTGCATATTCATTATACTTGCACTGTGTTGATGATATTGGATGACATTGGAGATGAGTCGATGATGTTGGGCTTTGTGCCGTGAGATCGGTGATTTGATGTGATTCGTATTTGGGATACGATACGTGATCTCTAGCGGGCCTTGGGACGTGTGCTTGCACACGCAGTATATTGATGGTATCAGTTGTACTAGACTTAGATCAGTACCCCAGATTATGTGATATGATGATAGTGATGATAGTGATACCTGAGATGTGATGAGATAGTGTGATATTGACCCATACCCAGCTATTGGGATGCCGTACGACGATTTACCGTACGAGCCTGTATTGATGATAGATCTGCACTCAAGACTCGAGGATGTCTTACGATATACTGTATCGTTCAGGATATTATTGAGGCGGGATCACCGACTATTATATCTATATATGTATCGACTCAGATTTAGGTGGTTTCCATACCTCTCCAGATTGACTTGATACTTAGATCTGTAGTTTGCATAGTAGATTCTTCATTGTAGTATTGATTATTTGATTTCCGCATATTCATGCTATTCGCCTTGCTTGCATATGTTTATTGCTATATTATTATCATGCTGTTAGGACACCAGCACCATTATCGATGATGCGTATGTTCCACGTACACTATTTGCCGGCTCACACACTTCATCATCGATAATTGCCATGCCACTACACTGTAGTACTGTTGCATTCATGATATGATTCTTGCATGGCATATTGTACACTTATACCTGTACACAAACATAGATGATTCTGACTTGCTTAGAGATTTGGGAACCGCATGATGTTCTTCAAAACTGATTCGTTTTAAAATAGCGGTTTCCCTCGACATGTGCACATTACTATTCCATATTGCATGACTTCTGATATGCTTACCTTTCTTTACATGTCGCATACATTATGTTTTGATTATACGCATTGAGATATGTTGTTTCCATGATATTTCTGGATTTGGGAACCGTGGGTATTTCAAAAGAGAATATATAATTGTGTTAAAAACCCGGTTACCCTTGATATGATATTTCAGTGTGGTCACCATGTGTTTTCTCGGTGCTGAGAGCGACATGTGAAACCCGATTCGAGGAGGCGGATGAGGCCGATTGCGGGTACATGGTGGACCCAGTATGGTACCCCGGGGCGAGAACGGTTTCGCTGTGTAGTAGACGGTGAGCCTGGCAGAGGGACTACTACCTACCGGTGATTGTATTTGAGCTCGGCGGATATCTGGAGGATACCGACCAGAGTTAAGAGATGGACATGGGCTGACCCGTACTGCCGGGGGTCGAGGGCCGATATCGCAGACAGAGCCCCATATGGATGAGGATTTACGTGTCGATGCTAGGCACAGGTTTCATGATGATTTCCATGGCTTTTATTATATCCTCATATTTACATACATGATGTTTATTGTCATTGGGTCACGGGTGGACGGGTTCCACGTTTATTGTCATTGGGTGACGGGTGGACGGGTTCCACGTTTATACAGACTTGATCACATACAGATTGGATTTACATTGATCATACTTCATTTGTATATATAACAGGGTATGAGGATGTTGTTATATATACCCTTACACCAATATTACTTGAATGGGACGCTAATATATGTGTATTGACATCCATTTGATACTTCTTCATATTTACTTCATGCAGACATACCTTATACTGATGACATGTTATTACCTGAGTACTTGGCACTACATACATGTTTAGATGTTACAATGCCACCTTATCATGCTTCAGACGTACTCTTATGGGTTATATTACTGATCGTATTGACCTAGGATTATGTCTTGCATTCAGTTAATGCTTGTAGATATTTCTATTCACAAGTTGGCAACTCACCCCCGTTGTGCCACAGTTCTTGCAGGTTTTGCCGTACAGGTTCCATTGCAGCATTTCTGGCACACTGCTTCCTTGCGGGTGAATTGCATTTGGTAGGTGGTTTCTTTTGCATCAAGAACCACCATTGTACTTGTATTATTCATTATATCTAGAATTTCCATCAACCAAAACTTGTATATTGTTTCAGACTTAGACATTAGTGATGTATTATTCGACCTTAGAGTCGCGCTTAGTAGTATTGCGGTTTTCATGCTTATTGAGTTTCTTTTGGTTTGACCCTCGCCATTCGGCGTTGTATATCATATTGCTTGTGTGGTTGTGACCGTCGATTGACGAAGAGCTAGCTCCCATTTGGGGATGCCTTTTATCATTGTATATATATATTGTTCTTGTTGTACCCCGTTCGAGGCCAGTATTTACAAAAGAAACTCTGCCGAAATTTTTAGAAAAGATTTTACATTTTAAAAATGCATATTCGGCTTAGTTATTTAAAAACCTTGACTTCAAACATGTTTTTCTTCACTTCTTTAAACCAGTTTTCTTTATTTACCCTTAAAATGGTTTTAGATTTCTGGGCTTTTGGCTTACTTGGATCAGATGGAGTCCTATAGACTTCATATGGTTCAAGGGCCAGTCACGTGCTCTTTTGGGTCGTGACACCACTGAGCACCCGTATACCATCTCTGATGTCAAACACCAATGGATATGGGATCATCCATTGCCCATCTCATGGGTCGAGAAGCGTATACGCTAGTCTACTGTGGTATATCGATGCCCTGTCTCGATACACCTACGATTAGGAACATTAAAGGATGTACTTATGGACTACCATGGCCCCACTAGTATGATATGCATCATAGTCCAGGTAGTCAAGTGCACATCCTAAGGGCTTTACCAATATGTAGCTATAAAACAGTATCAAGAGGCAAGTATACATGTTAAGATAAAGAGCAACCAGATAGCATACTACCATATCGAGCAAGAAGGTCCTCTATATATATGTCTAAGCATCCAATATAACATACATCATCTGTACAATACTGGCCTCTAGGGCATACATACAACTAACAGCCGGAGCCCTAGATATTGAGGTTCGAGGATACAGGCCAGTCCGGATTGCCGGAGCCTGAGATATTGATATATTGGGATTTATATATTTTTTGTCGATGCTAGACACTGATTCCCTGTTGATTCATTGATGATACCTCGTTTTATACATACAGAAATTTCACTAAACTAAGAAAATAGTTTTCTCATTCATGTTGTATTCTGTTTTCATTATATTGCATTAATACCTCATATTTATGATTTGTTGCTACCTGAGGCACTGACACGAGCACTTGGTATTACACTTATGTATAGATGTTAACCCTTGCCACCTTAGCATTCTTCAGGCTTTATCATTTTGAGGTTTTATATTTGATCGTATTGGTCTAGGATTGAGTCATACATACGATTTCTTCTCGATGATGTTTTCTACTCACGAGTTGACAACTCACCCTCGTTGTGCCACAGTTTCTTGCAGGTTTTGCCGTACAGGTTTCGTTGCGGCTTTGCTGGCATACTGCTTCATTCCGGGTGATTGCTTTGGTCGGTGGGTTCACTCGCATCGTGACCATCATTGTACTTTTTTATTATTTCTGTTGTATCTAGTAAACTCCATCAACCAGACTTGTATATTTTATAACCTTAGAAGATCAGTTGTATATTCTTTCGACCTTAAAGTCGCGTGTTGTATTATTATGGATTTTCTAGATGATTTTGAGTTTCCTTTTGAGTTTTGATCCTTGCTCTTCGGCGTTGTATATTATATTGCTTGCGTGGTTGTGACCGCCAATTGGCGAAGAGCTGGCTCCCGCTTGGGGATGCCTTTATTCATATTATGCATATTTGTACCTGTTTGGAGCCAGTATTTACAAAAGAAACTCTGCCGAAATTTTCGGAAAAGATATAATGTTTTAAAAAATTTTACTACGACTTTTCAAAGTGATTACATGCAAACTTTAAAACAAGTTTTCCTTCATTTTCTTCTTTTAAATGGTTTAGATTTCTGGGTTTTTGGCTTACTTGAATTAGATGAGGTCCTATAGACTTCATATGATTCAAGTGCCAGTCACGTGCCATTTTGGGTCGTGACAGTATATCTCTCATTGTATCTAGCACTCTCCATCTACCATTTAATGTATTGACTGAGAGACGAGTTGTGAGGACGATATTGTATATTTTGTGACTCTGGGTGTCGTGTTCATGTGAGCCGGCCTTTATTATGTAGTTTTACCTCTTTATGTTGTTTTTCATTTATATTGTCTATTTCTTCGCTGCGGTGTCGTATATTATGCTTGTGGTGGTTGTTGTTAGTGTAATATGCCCTAAAGACCATTATTCTATAGTACTAGTTTGTATATTACATTTTGGAAGCTTGGGATATATACACGGATTTATAACCGTCTTGCTCAATATGGTAGTATGCTACTTGGTTTGTATCTATCTTAATATGTGTATATGTTTCTTTTAACATATCGCTAATACATATTGATAGAGTCCTTAGGATCTTTTCTTGACTACCAGCATTGTGATGGCTGTCACACTAGCGGGGGCTGGGTAGTCTATAAGCACATCTTTATACAGGTCCCTAGTCGTAGGATTATCGAAACAGGGTATCGATACTCCAGAGTAGACTAGTGTATACGCTTCTCATCCCAGCAGGGGAGATGGTCTGTCCTACAGCCATCAGTACGTCGTTCTGGAGATAGTATTCAGGTGCTCATTGGGTTATGAATTACACTGGACGGACTCGTAGGGTACTGCTGGTTGGTACTATACCTATGGTCATGTAGCAGTTTCCAGGTGACATGAGTACAGCTTAGTCTGTTGACTTGACACTGCTACTTCGGCTTAAATGTATTCCCACTGTTCTTAGATTGCTACCCTACTACGGCTCTATTGAGTCATGCAAACAGGTAATAGTTGCGTGCAGTCCTGAAGCACTTGGAGGCAGTGGCGGTTAGATAGGATTCGTCTCTCCCGGTATTAGGGGTTGATGTCGTGCTGTGTTCGGAACGCCATTACACAAAGTGCCTGACCACAGCAAGTGAGATTTACTGGTAGGTATTCCAGTAGTTTCTTAGGGTGTTTTGGACTGTACTCCGACACGACTTATTGAACTATTAGGGGTCTGACGCTTGCCGCCTCCTAGGACCGATATGCGACACTCTTAGATGAACTGAATGGACTGTACGGAGATTGCCACAGACAGGCTCAGTAGGGATACGGATGAGTTTCCTCGTCGACCTTCTTATCGACAGATAACTGGGTAACCGTTACATACAGTTAGTGCCGCTGACCTGCTTGTGGTTAAACCCGCTGCCAATAGTACTGTCGAGTTTTTAGAGTCCCACACAGAGGGTTTCCCAGCTTCTGGCGAAACGATGTAGAGGTCGTATGGTTTTACGACAGGGTTCAATCACATACGTGTACTTGTACGCGTGTGGTGTTCGAGCGGACAATACTAGTGGGCTTTGGATTAAGCCGGATTCTAGTATTTGATTATTGGATTAGCTTTGTCTCATTGTATTCGTGTTTTTCGGAACACGGATGCGGGTATGTATATAAAGATGAGAGGGGGTATAGAAGGAGTCACCACATTAAGGTTTTGACCATTGACTTGTTCAAAACAAATATGAGGTGGAGAAAAGGTTTTATTATTTTTGGTAAATGATAATTTAGTGGCATGGCTACTTGGGTTGACCTTTTGACTTGGATTGACTTTTTGACTCTAGATATTTTGATGAGATATTTTGAGACCTAGATATATTTGATGAGATATTTTTATTGTGCCATGCTTATTATCATGTCAAGCTAGCCACTCCATTTATGAATTATCATTATCCAAAAACATTTCTCTTTCCTCAAAAGTTCACTCTCTCCTTCTTCCTCTCAAAACCCTAGTGTCTCATGAGTTGAGAATCAAGGGTTAGTGAGACTAAGCTACTCAAATCACTCTCTACTCACTCTAGGTTACTTTGTTTAGCACACCAAGTGATCTAGTTGCCTCAACTTGGAGGTTTAGCTTAAGGTTGGAACTCTCGGGTGGATCTTCTTTGACTTCTAGAAGCCGACAATGAGGCGCATCCACCACCACTCCAAGGATCTCACATCAAGGAGGAGGACCGTGAGGAGAAGGACTTGTAGCTTGAGGTATAATCATTTTACATAGTAGTTACCACTCCCAGTTAGTTTGTTAGTTAGGGTTTAGCAAAGATCCTTATGCATAGTTGATGTTACCTTGTTAGAAAAAATCGATTTTTACCTATTCCGCCTCCCCGCAAACCCGTGGGGTGAGTAACGTCGACTTACAGTGGTATCAGAGCCAGGCTTAACCATAACTTACATGTTAGCAAAGTCTTTAGAACTTCGATCACAGAAAAATCCTTAAAACACGACTATTTTTTGCACTTTCTGTCGATTTTAAAATCTGTTCTAAAAATATTTTCAGGGACCTGAAAAATACGTGCAGGGTTTTTGTAGATCGCTGAAGAAATTTGGGCGCCTAACTCGGTGAAACCACCATGGAACCGCGGCAGAACCAAGCGTTCTGCCACCGTTGCACGGCCGAGTCAACTCCGAATTGGTCCAAATTTCCTCTAGTGGTCCACTGTGTTGTTTTGTGTTGCTTGGGATTTTTTGTTTCTGCTCAGGAATTTTTGTGTACAGTATTGTACTTGGAGTAGAATCAAATTTGGTTATTGATCGAAATTCTAAGAAATTTAGCTAATCGGATTTTATCTGTGTTGTGATAAATGTGTTCGTAAACTTCCGCTAATTTATATATGTCAGTTAGTTAGGGGTTGCACATTTCTCTGATGATTATATTGGTTTGTGTATATGAACTTGTTGGATCGTCGTGGATGAATAGCTGTGGATGTGAGATGATGGTTTTCATTCTTTCATTCGATGTAAAATTTGTAAAGTGATGTAATATTATTTTTGCGGGGCACATCCGGGTTGAGATTGTCGCCACCGTTGTATTATTTCTTTTACTGTTTTTTCTCCTAGGATAGACCCAAGGCGGGGTGCACAAATTACCGGGTACTTTGAAGTGCCGAGTGGCCTACTCACTTTGTTGAGGGATGTTACTTCAGTTCAGATATTTAGCGGGTAGTTTGCCGGACCCGTAAGGGTCTAGGGTGGGGGTTTGGCTATTCATCACGACCGTGTAATCCGTCTTTCGTTACAGGCTCAAACGAAACGCGGATTCCTAGATTATCCAATGTGTTCATCTGTGATCTGGAAGGCCTATCATTGCGCGTGACGAATGTATATATCTATATATGATATCTAATAGACGTTGCATATGTTTTGCATCCGCGCTAGTCTAGCCCCCGCTCTGTCGTTATTTAAGTAACCTAACGGGTGATGACGGGCCCCGTGGCGAATGCGGATGGCATAAGCTACGTTATATTTTTGTTGTTTTCTGCAATGGTAGGATTAATTGATGGGACTGCATTACATTAATGCTAAGCAAACAAACCAAAGTTGAATCGTTGGAACAATTTCAAAACCACTCGGTTTTTTCAAAACAGCAAAACTTTTAAAATGCGGAGCTTAAACCAGTCCTTTTAAAAGCTATCAGGTTCCTTCGATTATATCAAGTTCCCTACGTTCAAGGTTTCACTAAAACCATTCGTAGCCATCCGTCATTTCAATTGAATATTCAGTTGTATTCAAGCTATGTATTTTGACCTTCGTCAAGGCATAGTGATTGATAGCTGCTGAATATTCATCTGTAGCATAGATAGATGCGTTGGTTTGGGACAGTTGTACTGCTATTTTGGACTTTGTCAAGGGTATGTACGGGTGGGTTCAAATTAACCTAGACAATGACGGGTAGAACTTGACATGTGACTTATGATATGTTGGCCTTCGTCAAGGTTATAAGAGCATGGGGCAGAAATCTACATCGGGAGTTTCTAAAAAAACTGAAACTTTCTAGTGTTGCATACCATTTGGAGTGTGATAATTTTGGTAGGATTCCTTCGACTTTATCACACGATGACATTTGGATCCCGATCCTCCTGTGAGTATATGCTACTCCTCGGGAGATTTTTTTCACTTAACGATCAATGCTATAAACCAAGTAGGTATCTAGAAACGTGTTAGTGGGGCTACGCCTCAAGGGAAAAGAGGTTATTTTAATTATGGAACTTCGCGAAAGCGTCGTAAAACCTCTCTCGAAGTACCAACACTGGCCTGGCTGAACGGTTAAGCAAGAATTGTACGGTGAAATTAATCCTGACTAATTCATCTTTTATGGTTTGAGGAAGGATTTGAGAAACAGTGGGAGCCATCCTGTTTAGATAAACTAAAAACCAATCTAAATTTGCAAAAGCATCATGCTAAAGTGTTTCTTTTCTCTTTCCTAATTGCAGCGACCAAACATGACGGGCCTTAAGTTACTATTAGATAAAAAATATATTGACAGGGCCAAACTATAAAGATTGGTTCAGGAATGTCAAGATGGCAATCACTTATGACAAATTGGGGTATGTCCTTACTACTAAAGCCCCCGCCGTCCGAGGTCCAAAGTCCAGCATCGCGGATAAGGAAATCCGTAAGACCTGGAAGATTGATTCCGCGATGGCCAAGTACCTCGTGCTTGCCTCTATGGACAATGAACATCAGAGGAGGCACGAGAATATGGATCTAGAATCCATATTCCTCCATACCAAGGAATTATATGGAGAGCAATCTCGTATCGCAAGATACGAGACCTCGAAGAAGCTATTTCAGGCGAGGTTGGCCATCGGATCATCTGTAGGGGAACATGTCCTTAAGATGATTGGCTATATTGAAAAGCTCACGGACCTCAGGACCACGTTAGAGAACGAGCTATATATAGACTTGATTCTCCAGTTCTTTCCTTCCACCTACGCCCAGTTTATCTTCAATTGTAATATTCAAGGTAAGGAAGTTGAACTACCGGAACTCCTCAACATGTTAAGGAGTGCTGAGGGCACCCTGAAGAAATCCAGGGAAACACCCGCTCTGCTTATTGGTGGAGCTTCCGCTTCTAGGTCCAAGGCGAAAGCCAAAGGAAAGAAGAAGAAGGCCCCTACCAAGCCGAGAGGCGGTGTTAGTAAGGTGGAAGCAAAGGGAAAGGCAAAAGTGGCGGGGCCGAAAGTAGGAAAGGAGGAATGCTTCTACTGTCATAAAAGGGGACATTGGAAGAAATATTGCTGGTCTTGGATGGCCAAGAACCAGGACACGAAGCAAGTTGTGGCTTCAGTTTCAGGTGTGTTTGTAATTGAAAACTGTCTGTCAATCAACTCTACTTCCTGGGTATTGGATACCAGATCAGGATCTCATATCTGCAATTCTTTGCAGGTACTGAGAAGCCGTAGGGTTCTGAAGACCGGTGATATCACCCTCAGGGTTGCTAACGAAGCGAGCGTGGATGCTGTGTCCGTAAGGGAATATCACCTTGGATTGACGAGTGGACATATTTTGGTTTTGCGCAACTGTTTTTGTGTACCTAGTTTGACTTGTAATATCATTTCTGTATCTTTGTTATCTAAAGAAGGTTATGATTTTACATTTGTAAGCGATGTCGTAAACATCCACCTTAATCATGGTCTGATTGGGTCAGGTACTCTAAACAACAGTATATACGTATTAAACCAACTACAAGTTTTCAATGTCCAGAACACACATAAAAGAAAGAATCCAGAATTAAGTCGAGCTTTCTTATGGTATTGTAGACTAGGTCACATCAATGAGACAAGGTTAACCAAGTTACATAATGAAGGATATTTGGATCCGTTCAAATATCAATCTTATGCAACTTGTCATTCATGCCTCAAAGGAAAGATGACAAAGACTCCGTTCACTGGACACGGAGTAAGAGCGAGTGAGCTCTTGTGACTCATACAAAGCGACGTGTGTGGTCCAATGTCTACACATGCAAGAAGTAGTTATTCCTATTTCATTACTTTTATGGATGATTTCACTAGGTATGGACATATTTTCTTGATGAAACATAAATCTAATGCCTCTGATAAATTCCGAGAATATAAGAATGAAGTGGAAAAACAAACCCGCAAAAGTATTAAGACACTGAGATCTGATCGAGGTGGTGAATACTTGAGTGCCGAGTTCCTGGATTACCTAAAAGAGAATGGATTTCTCTCTCAGCTTACTCTTCCATACACACCACAACACAACTATGTATCGGAGAGACAGAACCGAACCCTATTAGATATAGTACGTTCCATGATGAGTAATGCTGAGTTACCGCGATCATTCTGGTACTATACATTAGAATCAGCTGCGTATCTTTTGAACAAGGTTCCTACCAAGACTGTGCTTACCACACCATATCAGATGTGGAGTAGGAAGAAACCCTATCTTCAGTATCTGAAGATATGGGGTGTCCAGCTTTTGTTAAAAAGCACCATGCGGACAAACTCGAGGCACGCTCAGTACTTTGTAAGTTTGTGGGATACCCAAAGAACTCCAGGGGGTATCATTTCTATTACGCAGAGGAACAAAAGGTTTTTGTTTCTCGTCATGCCTACTTTTTGGAACATCATTTTTTAGAAAAATAAACTGGTGGGAACGCAATAGAACTGGAAGAAATTCCAGAATCACAAGCTATTACTGAAAGCTTAGTGGAACCAGAAGTTCCAAAAGAACAGGATATTCCCGCACCACTCCGCAGGAGTAGTAGGCTATCTCATCCGCCTGAGAGATATTACGGTTTTCTCATAGATGGGGATAGAGAGGATTGCATCATTGATAATGATGAGCCGACTAACTTCCAGCAAGTCATTCAGAGCACTGACTCGGTAAAATGGCTAGATGCAATGCGGACCGAGTTGGAGTCCATGTACACCAACAAAATATGGACTTTGGACATTGCTCCAGAAGGGGTAAAACCTGTAGGCTGCAAATGGATCTTCAGAAAGAAGATTGATGTAGATGGAAAGGTTAAAACCTATAAGATGGAAAGGTTAAAACCTATAAGGCTAGACTTGTTGCAATAGGATTTCGTCAAAGACCTGGTTTGGACTATGACGAAATCTTTTTCCAGTGACTATGCTCAAATACATTCGGATCCTTCGTGCCATTGCTGCCTTCAACAATTATGAGATTTGGCAAATGGACGTGAAAACCGATTTTCTAAATAGAAATTTAGAAGAGTGTGTCTATATGGACTAGCCAGAGGGTTTCATTCAGAGTGGGAGCAGCGAGAAAGTATGCAAGTTGCTTAAGTCCATCTATGGACTAAAGCAGGCATCGCGGAGTTGGAATATCTGTTTTGATGAAACGGTCAAAGAATTTGACTTTATCAATAATCAAGATGAGCGATGTATTTACAGCAAGATTGTAGCACGAACTGTTGTATTCCTCATCTTGTACGTGGATGACATTCTCTTGATAGGAAATGACATTCCTATGCTACAATCTGTCAAAGGGTTCTTGTCACACAGGTTCTCTATGAAAGACCTGGGTGATGCCTCTTATATTCTGGGGATCCAAATCTATCGTGATAGATCTAAAAGGATGTTGGGACTTTCGCAGTCAAGGTATATCGACACCATAATGAAAAGATTCGGTATAGAAGATTCTAAGCGCGGTAATTTACCGGCTTGTCACGGAATCACCCTCTCCAAAGAGATGTCTCCCAAGACTGATTTGGAAAGGGAACGCATGTCTATTATACCTTACGCTTATACAGTAGGCTCTATAAAGTATGCGATGTTGTGTACCAGACCAGATGTAGCCTATGCACTAAGCGTGGTAAGTCGGTATTAGTCAAACCCTTGGGAGAAGCACTGGATAGCAGTAAAGAACATTCTCAAGTACCTGAGAAGGACTAAGGAAATGTTCTTGGTTTACGACGGAAAAGACCTCCAGATCGTGGTCTTTGCTGACTCCAGCTTCCAGAGTGATAACGATGACTCCAAGTCCAAGTCAGGTTATGTATTTACCCTCAATGGAGGGACGGTCTGTTGGAAGAGTTCCAAGAAGGACACCGTTGCTGACTCGACGATGGAAGCGGAGTATATCGCAGCTTCTAATGCCGCAAAAGAAGCAGTCTGGATGAGGAAGTTCTTAACAGAACTTCAAGTGGTTCCATCCATTGTTGATCCAATACCTCTGTATTTTGACAACAACGGGGCTATAACTTTAGCGAAGGAACCCGGGTCCCATCAGAAGTCCAGACACATCTTGAGGCGGTATCACCTGATCAGGGAGATCGTGGATCGCTAGGAGATCGAGGTGAGGAGAGTTGCTACGGAGGACAACACTGCAGATCCATTCACAAAGGCCATCCCTCAGAGGCAGTTTAAGAGGCTATTCGAGATGATAGGTCTGCGATATGCCAGCAGATGGCCTTAGTGCAAGTGGGAGATTGTTAGTGTAATATGCCCTAGAGGCCATTATTGTATAGTACTGGTTTGTATATTACATTTTGAAAGCTTGGGATATATACACGGATTTATAACAGTCATGCTCAATATGGTAGCATGTTACTTGGCTTGTATCTATCTTAGTATATGTATATGTTTTTTAACGTATCGCTAATACATATTGATACAGCCCTTAGGATCATTACTTAACTACCAGCATTGTGATGGCAGTCACACTAGTGGCGGCAGGGTAGTATATAAGCACATCCTTATACAGGTCCCTAGTCATAGGATTATCGAGACATGGCATCGATACTCCAGAGTAGACTAGTTTATACGCATCTCATCCCAGCAGGGGAGATGGTCTGTCCTACAGCCATCAGTACGTCGTACTGGAGATAGTATGAAGGTGCTCATTGGGTTATGAGTTACACTGAACGGACTCGTGGGGTACTGCTGGTTGGTACTATACCTATCGTCAGGTAGCAGTTCCCAGGTGACATGAGTACATCTTAGTCCGTTGACTTGACAATGCTACTTCGCCTCAAGTGTGTTCCCGCTGTTCTTAGATTGCTACCCTACCACGGCTCTATTGAGTCATGCAAACAGATAGTAGTTGGGTGCAGTCCCGAAGCACTTGGAGGAAGTGGCAGTTAGATAAGATTCGTCTCTCCCGGTATTGGGGGTTGATGCCTCGCTGTGTTCGGAACGCTATTACACAATGTCCCTGGCCAGGGCAAATAAGATTTACTAGTAGGTAATCCAGTATTTTCTCAAGGTGTTTTGGACTGTACGCCGACACGACTTATTGCATTATTAGGGGTCTGACGCTTGCCGCCCCCTAGGACCGATATGCGACACTCTTATCAACAGACCGAACTTTACGGAGATTGCCACAGACAAGCTCAGTAGGGGTACGGATGAGTTTCCTCGTCGACCTTCTTATCGACAGATACCTGGGTGTTAGTTATGTATATGCCCTAGAGGCCATTGTTGTACATATGATGTATATTATGATGGATGCTTGGATATATACAAAGAAGACTTTCTTGCTCGTCATGATAGTATGCTATTTGGTTTCACTTTATCTTAACATGTTGACTTATATTAGTTTACTGTCTTACTCTCACATGTTGATAAAGCCCTTAAGATCTATACTCGACTATTGGGATTATGATGAGATCATACTAGTGGGGCCATAGTAGTCGATGAGTACATCCTATAACTGTTCCTAGTCGAGGGTATATCGAGACAGGGCATCGATACACCAGAGTAGACTAGCGTATACGCATCTTGACCCATATGATGGGCGATGGATGATCCCATATCCATCGGTGTTTGACATCAAGGATGGTGTACGGGTGCTCAGTGGAGACTGGGTACACTGGACAGACTCGCCGAGAACTTCCAGTTGGTGATATACCATACGTCAGATGGCAGTTCTCCGGTGACACTGGTACAGGGTAGTCTGTAGACCTGAGATCGTCATAGAGTCTTGTGTGATTCCCACTGTGCTTTGATTTCCACCTTACCACGTCTAAGAGGGCGTGCAAAACGGTGGCTTTTGGGTACAGTCCTGAATCACATGGAGATAATGAGCGATAGTAGGGGATTCGTCTCTCCCGGTATAGGGAGTTGATGTCGTGCAGTGTTCGATTGGATATAACTGGAAGTCCCTGGCCAGGGCTGATATAGAGATATACTGGTAAGTGTTACCGGTAGTTTCTCGACCTGTTAGGAGCCTCACATCGACACGACTTATTGGTTACTGGGGTCTGACGTATACCACCCCTAGACTTGATATGCGACATATCAGACGAACAGACCGGACTGTACGGGAGTGTTACTGATTGGATTCACAGGAGAACGGACAGGCTAGCTTGTTGATCTTCTGATCGCTCAATACCTGGGTGGCTGTTACGTTTAGCTGACCGCTTGCAGCTTGTGGGTGTTTGATATGATCATCACCTGCTACCGGCGTATTGACGATTCTTTAGAGTCCTACACAGAGGTTTCTTAGCTCGGGAAAAACGGAGTAGAGGCACATATGTGATATGTGCAGGACCGAGGATAATGCGATATGAGATACCTTATTATATTCTCGTGATATTTAGATATGAATGGGGACATCGGATCAAGTGTTGATTCCATGAATCGGTACATGATATATTAGTCGGTTATATTCGATATAGCCGGATCGTTAGATCAAGTGTTGATTTGATGATTTAATGAATAATGACATATATGATATATTGTATTACATTATCTAATATTGGCTCACTTTATTATTTCATTTTCTCACCGGATTAATACATTGATATATATGCGATATATGTTAATTGTATTATTTTCTTTTGTTGCAAATATATAATATATATGTGATATATATTATTGTGACATGATATGATTTATTATAAAACATGTTTAAGGATGATAAAAAGGGATTAGGGTTTGATTAGGGTTAGCTCTTTCAAGTTAATTCTAGAATGATTCTATTTTGTCTTGGTTAAGATATTATGGTTGATACTTATCCTTAACCTAACCAAACCCTAACTCTAGTTTATTCTCTACAAGTTTTATCCTATCATCCTTGACCATGGTTCTATAATCAATCATATACATTTATCTTCTATTCATCACAAAAGGATTATCTTTTTCAATATCATCTTTTTCTCTCTTGAGTTCAAAAAGAAAGAGCTTACTAGTTAATTCTTTTGTGATGATTTCTTGTGAGAAAGTGAATTAAAAAGAAAGCATAAATACTACTCCATCATACTCATCTAATCTAGCCCATTAGATTAGGGTGTTTATCTCTTTAAAGTGAGAAAGCTTGGGTTATAGCAACTTCGACGTAGATCATTGGAGAAGCGGAACACTTCAAGCTAGCATGGATCGTTCGAGTCGTGGAGCCTCTCTTGAGTCCGGGAGATCGTGGATTGCGGCAAAGGGACTTCTACTCGGAGCTTGTGAAGCGAAGGAGCGGACTACAAAGGTTGTAATCCCTCACACTTAGCTTTAAAGATGTTATCTTGCATGCTAAACCCTAATAATCTAGCAAAGATCCCGTCTTTGGGTTGTTCGGCACATGTAAAATTTTATTCGGGCATGTTTGATGCTTTATGAACCTTCACAAGTGTGCCTAGGAACCCTACAGTGGCATCAGAGACTAGCTAGAGCATTAGGCGACGTGTTTACGAAGTTAAAACTCCGATCGAACCCGAACCGACAAAGTTAACCCCCTCTCTGGATATTTTTCAAAATCTGGGTTTTTTCTGAATTAAAAATACCTGAAAAATACAGCAGAAAAAAATAAGAACTTCTGTGAAAAAGGGCCCATAATCCGTACAAACCGCCGCGTAACCGCGGCCGTACCTCGCTTGGGTCGCGGAACCGCGGCAGTATTAAGGAATCAAGGACTCGTTTTGGCACAGTAATTCATATTTCTGTGATATATATTTTATGGGTATTTTTATTCTGACTCAAGTGTTGAGTATTCTGGTGTTTATTTTTTAATCGTATATTCGATCGAAAAATTTAAATACGTTATTATTTCCGAATTTTTAAAAACTGTTAAAATGTTCGAACGGATATCATTAACTCACTTTTTCCCGGCACGAAAAACTTTCAAGTGTTGAATTTTTATCGGGTTTAAATCTTTCGGAAAAATTGTACAAGTTAAGCGGTGGACCCTCTAGAAGACAACAAACCTTAACTCGATTATGTGACCGTCTTGAACTGCCTTTTGAACCTTCGGGTTTGGGGCAGTACGGCGTGCCACATGTGAGGCGTTGGCTTGACCCTTCTACGGCTGGATCACTGGTACTGTGACATATTCTGGGATTATTTGAACTCCGCTCAAGTGTTGAGCACTTTGGGAAATTTTGGGTATTTGATTATCTGTTCGAAAAGTTTAATACTGTCTATTTATTTGGAATGTGATACAATATGTGGAATTCATAGAGTTAGGCATGAAATGCAAAGTATGTGATATTTCGGATTTACGATGTCTAAAGTGATTGTGGATTCCAAATATTGTAGTTTTACAATTTCTTTTCTGTGACCGTAAGTGTAGTATGTAGTTGTATTGCCGGTTGTCGTTGCTATACATCGACGACGATCGGTGTATGCATACTTACTTACGTTGATGATATGAGATATTATTTGTTGCTGAGATATGATGTGCAGGATTGTCGCGATTGAATAGCCGGAGGTTTTATGTGAGATGAGAGTTTTATATTTTCATTCATGTAAATTCAAATGTAATGTAATATTCTTTTATTTGGGGCACTTCCAGGTTGAGGTTGATGCCACCAGTGTTGTATATTATTTACTTTTCCGCATTAGGATGGACCCAAGGAGGGGAGCACAGGTGACCGGGTTCTGGGGTTCAGTGGGAGGCCATCTCGAGGAGTCGTGATCGGGTCTCCTAAACTCCAGAATTTGTAGGGTCGCTTGTCGCTCTCGTAGGGGTCTAGGGTGTGGGCTTGGCTATTCATCACGACTGTGGAATCCGTATTTTCTATTGTTGGCTAAATACTAAATACGGACGTCCTAGTATATCCCACATTATATCTATGTTTCTGCTGCGATATCTGTGATGTGATCATTTGATATGTTGTGATGGATACAGTATATAGTATATATGATATATTATATAGACGTTACTTATGTTTTACACCCGCACTAGCCCTGCCCTGCTCTGTCGTTAGTTACCTAACCTAACGGTGCACGAGAGGACATCGAGGCGAATGCGGATGGCATAAGTGTACGTCGTATTTATCTGTGATGCTTAGGAAGCATAAGCTGATGGGATTTTTTATTAATGAGATTAATGAAAAGAAAAGAAACCTAAAAGATGTTGTAGAATCAAAACTTTATAAAAAGGGTAGCTACAGTTTTGCTTTGCATAGTGGTATATATGATATACCCTGCACCTTATTCGATGAGGAAAGAGCCGAGATCCCTTCATCGGGAGTGACCTCTTTAGCGAAACTGGCAGATGCTACAAAACTCGGTTTCTCTTTTGATTGCTTTTAGAGTTTTTCTTTGCACAGTGAGATATATGATATGTCCTGCACCTTATTCGATGAGGAAAGAGCCGACATCCTTTCACCGGGAGTGACCTCTTTAGCAAAACTAATGAAAGCCTCAAAAACACTCCATTTCAAAATTTCACATGATTCTACGACGATATCAAGTTCATTACGCTCATGGTTTTCTGAAAAACCTTCGTAGCCCTCCGTCATTTCAGATAGAGACTAGTTAGTATTCGTGCTGCGTTTGTTGACCTTAGCCAAGGCGTGGTGTACGGTAGCTAATTAGTATTTATCTGCTAAAACATGAGATGTGATTGAGTTAGGGTAGTCGTGCGACTTTGTTGACCTTAGCCAAGGGTCGTACGGGTGGGTTTAATTCAATCAGGAAATGACGGGTTGAACTTGACTAGAACTTATGATTTGTTGACCTTAGACAAGGTCATAAATTGCTAGGTGCAAAATATTATCGGGAATTTCAAGTGTTGAAATTTGCAATGAGATTGCATACCTTCTATGAGATAGTTGGATCCCGATACCCACTGCGAGTAAGAGTTACTCATAGGAGAGTTTTACACAGGACAATTAGTCGATCAAGTAGGTGTCTAGAAAAGTGTTAACGGGGTTACGCCTCTGGGAAAACGAGGTTTACTTTAATTAGGTCCGTGCGAAAGCACGGTGAACCTCCCTCAAAGTACCGACACTGATCTGGCTGAAAGATTGACGAAATTGTAGGGTGTAATTAATCCCGGCTAATCTTACCTTTTAGGGTTTGAAGGTAGATTTGATAAAAACAGTGGGAGACATCCTGATTAGATAAGATAATAACCAATCTAATCTTGCAAGAGCAGACGCTAAAGTGTTTTCTTCTCTCTCTCTCCAGGTAGCGACCATGTCGGCCATAATCAAGATAATAATATGGATATATTGACTGAACCCGCTTATTATATTGAGCAGGGGAACGTTGGACCCGTTCTTTCTTATAAGAGTTATAAGACTGAACAGGGAATAGGAGAATATCTAGATTCTCACGCTGTCCAAAAGAACATGCATGTTGATGCATCTTCTTCAGGTGTGTTAGTTATTGAGAACTGTTTCTCAGTTCACCCTACGTCCTGGGTATTAGATACCGGATCAGGATCCCACATATGTAAATTGTTATATGGGCTACGTAAAGGTAGAGAACTGGGAAAAGGTGATCATTCAGTTCAAGTAGGGAACGGTGCAAGTATTGCAGCCAAAGCAGTTGGCGAATATCACCTTGTATTGCCAAGTCGTAATACACTGATTCTAAATGAGTGCTATTATATACCGAACATAATGTGCAACATTATATCAGTTTCTTTATTAAGTAAAGAAGGATATAATTTTGTAGTAAAGGATAATGTTATGAACATATTCCTAGATCAAAAGTTGATTGCATCAGGCTCGTTACATAATGGTATATTCATTCTAAATCAGAATACAGTTCTCAATATACAAAACACACGAAAGAGGAAAAGTTCCGAAATGAACGAATCCTTCTTGTGGCATTGTAGACTTGGTCATATCAATGCGACACGACCGGCTAAGTTACATAAGGATGGTTATTTGAATCCGTTCGAATTATCATCTTATGATACTTGCCATTCATGTCTCAAAGGAAAAATGACCAAAGCTCCGTTTAGTGGACACGGAGAAAGAGTTACCGATCTCTTAGGACTGGTACATAGTGATGTATGCGGTCCCATGTCTATGCATGCCAGGAACGGTTCTTCCTACTTCATTACATTCACTGACGATCTCTCAAGATTCGGATATGAATTCCTGATGAAACACAAGTCTGAAGCCTTTGAGAAATTCAGATAATATAAGCATGAAGTAGAGAATCAAACGGGCAAAAGTATTAAGGTTCTTCGATCTGATCGAGGAGGAGAATACTTAAGCAATGAGTTCCTAGATTATCTAAAAGAGAATGGGATTCTCTCTCAGCTTACTCCTCCATATACACCACAGCACAACGGTGTATCGGAGCGGAGGAATCACACCCTATTAGATATGGTGCGCTCTATGATGAGTACAGCTGAGTTACCTATTTCCTTCTGGGGGTATGCGCTGGAGACAGCCATATACCTGTTGAATAGAGTTCCAACTAAATCTGTGCCTACCACTCCATATGAGATATGGAATGGGAAGAGACCATCTCTTAAAAGAGTTAAGATATGGGGTTGTCCGGCTTATGTTAAAAAGAAAAATCCGGACAAACTCGAGGCACGATCAGTTCTTTGTAAGTTTGTAGGTTATCCAAGCAATTTGTATGGATATTTATTCTACCACAGTGAACAATAAAAGGTGTTTGTTGCTCAACATGCCACCTTTTTAGAAAAGGAATTTCTTACAAAAGAAATTAGTGGCGATGAGGTAGAGCTGGAAGAGGTTCCAGCAACACAAACTACAACTGAAGATTTAGTGGAACCAGAGGATTCAGTAGTACCCGACGAACCCCAGCCTCTCCGCCGATCTAGCAGGGTTTCTCATCCGCCTGAGAGATACTACGGTTTTCTCATTGATGGTGGAAGCGAGGATTGCATCATGGAAAATGATGACCCGACTAGTTTCGAGCAGGCCATCACGAGTGGTGACTCTGTGAAATGGCTTGATGCAATGCGATCTGAGATGGAATCCATGTACACCAATAAAGTATGGATTTTGGAAAATGCTCCTGAAGGGGTAAAACCCATTGGGAGCAAGTGGATTTTTAAAAGGAAATTTGGTGTAGATGGAAAAGTTGAGACTTTCAAAGCTAGAATTGTAGCAAAGGGATTTCGTCAACGACCTGGTGTCGACTATGACGAAACCTTTTCTCCAGTAGCTATGCTTAAGTCCATACGGATCTTACTTGCCATTGCTGTATACCATGACTACGAAATCTGGCAAATGGATGATAAGACCGCCTTTCTAAATGGTGATTTAGAAGAGTGCGTGTACATGACTCAGCCAGAGGGCTTCGTAGATAGTGGGAGCAGCGGAAAAGTGTGCAAACTGCTTAAATCCATTTATGGGTTAAAGCAAGAATCGCGGAGTTGGAACATCTGTTTTGATGTTGTAGTCAAAGAGTTTGACTTCATCAAAAATATAGATGAACCTTGTATCTATAAGAAGGTAGCAAAGAGTAAGGTTGTCTTCCTCGTATTGTACGTGGATGACATACTCTTGATAGGAAATTATATTCCTATGCTGCAATCAGTCAAGCTCTTCTTATCACAAAGATTCTCAATGAAAAATCTAGGTGATGCCTCCTGCATATTGGGGATTAGGATCTATAGAGATAGATCCAAACGGATACTGGGATTGTCCCAATCCAGGTACATTGACACCATACTAAAGAGGTTTAGTATGGAAGAATCCAAGCGTGGGAACCAACCTATGATCTCTGGACTCACTCTCTCCAAAGAGATGTCTCCCAAGACTGATTTAGAGAGAGCTCGCATGTAAGGGATACCCTATGCTTCGGCAGTAGGCTCTATCATGTATGCGATGCTATGTACCAGACCCGATGTAGCATACTCACTAAGTGTAGTGAGTCGGTATCAAGCAGATCCTGGAGAGAGTCACTGGACGACTGTGAAGAACATTCTCAAGTACTTACGAAGGACTAGAGATATGTTCTTGGTGTATGGTAACGGAGAACTCCGGGTGGAGTCCTTTACCGATTCCAGCTTCCAAAGTGATAAGGACGACTCTAAGTCGCACACGGGATTTGTCTTTACCCTCAATGGAGGGGCGGTATGTTGGAAGAGTTCCAAACAGGATACCGTTGCAGACTCGACGATGGAGGCTGAATACATCGCTGCCAACGATGCTGCCAAAGAGGCTGTCTGGATGAAGAAGTTCATCACTGAACTTGGTGTGGTTCCATCCATTGAACATCCAATACCTCTGTAATGCGATAACAATGGAGCTGTGGCTTTGGCCAAGGAACCCAGATCCCATCAGAAATCCAGACAAATTCTGAGGCGGTATCACCAGATCAGGGAGATAGTTGATCGCCGGGAGATCGAGGTCAGGAGAGTAGATACGAAGGACAACACTGCGGATCCACTCACGAAGGCCATTCCCTAGATACTGTTTGAGAGATTATTCGGGATGCTAGGTATGAGATACTACAGCAGCTGGCCTTAGTGCAAGTAGGAGATTGTTAGTTATGTATATGCCCTGGAGGCCATTGTTGTACATATGATGTATATTATGATGGATGCTTGGATATATACAGAGAGGACTTTCTTGCTCGTCATAATAGTATGCTATTTGGTTTCACTTTATCTTAACATGTTGACTTGTATTGGTTTACTGTCTTACTCTCACATGTTGATAAAGCCCTTAGGATCTGTACTCGACTACTGGGATTAGGATGAGATCATACTAGTGCGGCCATAGTAGTCGATGAGTACATCCTATAACTGTTCCTAGTCGAGGGTATATCGAGACAGGGCATCGATACACCAGAGTAGACTAGCGTATACGCATCTTGACCCATATGATGGGCGATGGATGATCTCATATCCATCGGTGTTTGACATAAAGGATGGTGTACGGGTGCTCAGTGGAGACTGGGTACACTGGACGGACTCGCCGAGAACTCCCAGTTGGTGATATACCACACGTCAGATGGCAGTTCTCCGGTGACACTGGTACAGGGTAGTCTGTAGACCCGATATCGTCATAGAGTCTTGTGTGATTCCCACTGTGCTTTGATTTCAACCTTACCACGTCCAAGAGGGCGTGCAAAACGGTGGCTTTTGGGTACAGTACCGAATCACATGGAGGCAATGAGCGATAGGAGAGGATTCGTCTCTCCCGGTATAGGGAGTTGATGTCGTGCAGTGTTCGATTGGCTATTACTGAAAGTCCCTGGCCAGGGCTGATATAGAGATATACTGGTAAGTGTTACCAGTAGTTTCTCGACCTGTTATGAGCCTCACATCGACACGACTTATCGGTTACTGGGGTCTGACGTATACCACCCCTAGACTTGATATGCGACATATCAGACTAACAGACCGGACTGTACGGGAGTGTTACTGATTGCATTCACAGGAGAACGGACAGGCTAGCTTGTTGATCCTCTGATCGCTCAATACCTGGGTGGCTGTTACGTTTAGCTGACCGTTTGCAGCTTGTGGGTGTTTGATATGATCATCACCTGCTACCGGCGTATTGACGATTATTTAGAGTCCTACACAGAGGTTTCTTGGCTCAGGAAAAACGGAGTAGAGGCACATATGTGATATGTGCAGGACCGAGGATAATGCGATATGAGATACCGTATTATATTCTCGCGATATTTAGATATGAATCGGGATATCGGATCAAGTGTTGATTCGATGAATCGGTACATGATATATTAGTCGGTTATATTCGATATAGCCGGATCGTTAGATCAAGTGTTGATTTGATGATTTAATGTATAATTATATATATGATATATTGTATTACATTATCTAATATTGGCTCGCTTTATTATTTCATTTTCTCACCGGATTAATATATTGATATATATGCGATATATGTTAATTGTATTAGTTTCTTTTGTTGCAAATATATAATATATATGTGATATATATTATTGTGACATGATATGATTTATTATAAAACATGTTTAAGGATGATAAAAAGGGATTAGGGTTTGATTAGGGTTAGCTCTTTCAAGTTAATTATAGAAGGATTCTATTTTGTCTTGGTTAAGATATTATGGTTGATACTTATCCTTAACCTAACAAAACCCTAACTCTAGTTTATTCTCTACAAGTTTTATCCTATCATCCTTGACCATGGTTCTATAATCAATCATATACATTTATCTTCTATTCATCACAAAAGGATTATCTTTTTCATTATCATCTTCTTCTCTCTTGAGTTCAAAAAGAAAAAGCTTACTAGTTAATTCTTTTGTGATGATTTCTTATGAGAAAGTGAATTAAAAAGAAAGCATAAATACTACTCCATCATCCTCATCTAATCTAGCCCATCAGATTAGGGTGTTCATCTCTTTTGAGTGAGAAAGCTTGGATTATAGCAACTTCGACATAGATCATCGGAGAAGCGGAACACTTCAAGCTAGCATGGATCGTTCGAGTCGTGGAGCCTCTCTTGAGTCTGGGAGATCGTGGATTGCGGCAAAGGGACTTCTACTTGGAGCTTGTGAAGCGAAGGAGTCGACTACAAAGGTTGTAATCCCTCACACTTAGCTTTAAAGATGTTATCTTGCATGCTAAACCCTAATAATCTAGCAAAGATCCCGTCTTTGGGTTGTTCGGCACATGTAAAATTT
Organism: Agapanthus africanus; assembly: GCA_030015575.1. NCBI lineage: Eukaryota > Viridiplantae > Streptophyta > Magnoliopsida > Asparagales > Amaryllidaceae > Agapanthus > Agapanthus africanus. Next base: position 310,714,403 of record CM057350.1, on the reverse strand, counting down.
TATTCGGGCATGTTTGATGCTTTATAAACCTTCATAAGTGTGCCTAGGAACCCTACACTGGGTAGCCGTTACGTACAACTAGTGCCGCTGACGTGCTTGTGGTTAAACCCACTATCGGAGTACTGTCGAGTCTTTAGAGTCCCACACAGAAGGTTTCCCAGCTTCGGACGAAACGACGTAGAGGTCGTATGGTTTTACGACAGGGTTCGATCACATACGTGTACTTGTACACATGTGGTGTTCGAGTGGACAATACTAGTGTGCTTTGGTTTAAGCCGGATCCTAGTATTTGATTATTGGATTAGCTTCGTCTCATTGTATTCGTATTTTTCGGAACACGGATGCGGATATGTATATACGGATGAGAAGGGGTATAGAAGGAGACACCTCATTAGGGTTTTGACCATTGACTTGGTCAAAACAAATATGAGGTGGAGAAAAGGTTTTATTATTTTTAGTAAATGATAATTTAGTGGCATGGCTACTTGGGTTGACCTTTTGACTTGGATTGACTTTTTGACTCTAGATATTTTGATGAGATATTTTGAGACCTAGATATTTTTGATGAGATATTTTTATTGTGTCATGCTTATTGTCATGTCAAGCTATCCATTATATTTATGAATTATCATTATCCAAAAACATTTCTCTTTCCTCAAGAGTTCACTCTCTCCTTCTTCCTCTCAAAACCCTAGTGTCTCATGAGTTGAGAATCAAGGGTTAGTGAGACTAAGCGACTCAAATCACTCTCTACTCACTCTAGGTTACTTTTTTTAGCACACCAAGTGATCTAGTTTCCTCAACTTGGAGTTTAGCTCAAAGTTGGAACTCTCGGGTGGATCTTCTTTGATTTCAAGAAGCCGATGAGGAAGCGCATCCACTGTTAGATATATGTATGCCCTAGAGGCCATTATATGGACAGTGGATGCTTGGACATGTATATATGTATATAGATGACTTTCTTGCTCGACATGTTAGTATGCCATCTGGTTTACTTTATCTTGACATGTTCATTTGATCATGCATCTTATTCATTTGGTACATGTTGATAAAGCCCATAGCATATTTGCTTGACTACTGCGACTATGATGCAGATCATACTAGTGGGACACCTGTAGTTTATAAGCATATCCTTTAACTGTTCCTAGTCATGGGTATATCGAGACGGGGCATCGATATTTCAGAGTAGACTAGCGTATACCATTCTTGTCCCATATGATGGGCGATCGATGATCCCATATCCATCTAGTGTGGTGACACCAAAGATTGTATACGGGTGCTCAGTGGAGACTGGGTACACTGAACGGACTCGCCAAGAACTCCTATGTAGTATTATATCTATCGTCGGATAGCGGTTATCAGGTGACACTGGTACAGGTTAGTCTGTAGACCCAAGATCGTCATAGAGTCTTGTATGTCCTCCCACAGTACTTTGATATCCACCCTACTATGGCTCTACTGAGTCGTGAAAACTGGTGGACTTTGGGTGCAGTCCCAAGGCACATAGAGGCAATGAGCGATAGGAAGGGTTTCATCTCTCCCGGTATTGGCGGTTGATGTTGTGAAATACTCGATTGGCTATAACAGGAAGTCCCTGCCCAGGGCTGCTGAGATTTACTGATAAGTGTTATTAGTTGTTTCTCGATCTGTTATGAGCCATACACCGGCATGACTTATTTAGTTATTAGGGTCGACGATACCATCCCTAAACTCGATATGCAGCATATCTGATGAAGAGATCGGACTGTACGGTAAGTGTTGTCAGTTGGCTCGACGGGAGTTTTGACAGCTTTGCTGGTTTTCTTCTGATCGCTCAACACCCGGGTGGCTGTTATGTTTAGCTGACCGCTTGCGGCTTGTGGGTGTTTGATATGATCATCACCTGCTACCAGCGTATTGACGAGTCTTAGAGTCCCACAACGAAGTTTCCTGGCTCAGGGGAAAAGATGTGGTGTGCATATGAGATATGCGCGGGGACCCGATTAAATACGTATATGTGATACCGTATATTAATCGGGCGTTTTTCTATTGGTCGGGTCGTATGTGATATGACCGGTTTGTTAATAAAGTGTTGATTTAACATTTGACTTTTAGATTAATTCTTTATTAAAACCCTTTTCTTTGTTGATGTATGCATGCATGTATGCACATGATGATGTGCATGGACACATACATACATACATTGTATCATGGTTGTTGATACAAAAATGGTGGCAATGCAAGACTCACATGGTTCACGTTTATCTTATATATATATATATATTGTAATTGGATTAAAAAGGAAATGAAAATTAAATCATTAAAGGGTTTTTTCTACACTCTTCTTTTCTTTGACCTAGCTTTGACCCTGTTAGTTGTATGTATGCCCTAGAGGCCAGTATTGTACAGATGATGTATATTATATTTGATGCTTGGACATATATAGAGAGGACTTTCTTGCTCGATATAATAGTTTGCTATATGGTTGCTCTTTATTATAACATGTATACTTGTCTCTTTATACTGTCTTATAACTACATGTTGATAAAGCCCTTAGGATGTGTACTTGACTACCTGGACTGTGATGCAGATCATACTAGTGGGTCCATAGTAGTCCATAAGTACATCCTTTAATGTTCCTAGTCGTGGGAGTATCGAGACAGGGCATCAATATACCAGAGTAGCGTATACTCTTCTCGACCCATGTAATGGGCGATAGATGATCCCATATCCATTGGTGTTTGACATCAGAGATGGTATACGGGTGCTCAGTAGAGACTGGGTACACTGGACGGACTCGCCGAGAACTCCTAGATGGTATTATACCTCACGTCAAATGGCAGTTCTCTGGTGACACTTGTGCAGGTTAGTCTGTAGACCCGAGATTGTCAAAGAGTCTTGTGTGATTCCCACTGTGCTTTGATTTCCACATTACCACGTCCATGAGGGCATGAAAAACGGTTGTTTTTAGGTACAGTCCCGAGTCACATGGAGGCAATGAGCGATAGGAGGGGTTTCGTCTCTCCCGGTATTGGGGGTTGATGTTGCGCTGTGTTCGATTGGCCGTGACAGGGAAGTCCCTGGCCAGGGCTGATTTAGAGATTTACTGGTAAGTGTTACCAGTAGTTTCTCGACCCGTTATGAGCCTCACATCGGCACGACTTATCGGTTATTGGGGTCTGACGTTTACCACCCCTAGACTTGATATGCGACATATCAGACGAGGAGACCAGACTGTACGAGAAGTGTTACCGGCAGGCTTTTACAAGAGTTGGAGCGGGCTTGCTTGCTGATCTTCTGATCGCTCAATACCCGGGTAGCCGTTACGTCTAGCTAGTACCGCTGACGGCTTGTGGGTGCGTGATGTGATCATCACCTACTACCAGTGTATTGACGAGTCTTTATAGTCCTACACAGAGGTTTTACTGGCTCAGGAAAAACGAAATAGGAGCACGTATGTGATATGTGCGAGACCGAGAATAAATGCGTGTATGTGATACCGTATTCTATTCTCGTGACTTTTTGTATCGGTCGGTTATATATGATATGACCGGGTTATCGAATCAAGTGTTAATTCGATAAGTCGATACGATGGATGTTAGCCGGTTATATGAGATATGACAGGATTATTAAGTCAAGTGTTGATTTAATAATTAAGTGTATAATTGTATATTAGATATACTAATTTACATTTGCTAACACTTGTTCACTTTAGGGTTTTTCTCATATGCACACTTGAATATATATATATATGTGATATATATATTAAAAGTGTTTTCTTTTGTATCATGGTTGATGATACACTAAACATGGGTGTGTAAGACATACACCATTCTATTCTAAATAATGGTTTATATTTATTTAAAGTAATTACAAATTAGTGGAATTTTTTCATAAGCATGAAGCTTGTAGAAGCTTATGGATGCTTTGAAAAAGTCCACTAGCTTTGTTTTACTTTAGATTTTTGTTGACCTAACCATTTAGACTTAGCCATGGTTATGTCTCACCATGAGTTAGTATATGATACTCACTCACCATGGTTAGACTTCTCACTTGATCCTTATCCTCTTCACTTTCTTTTGTTCATCTTCTTCTTCATTGAACAAAAGAAAAAGCAAACTAGGGTTTTTAAAAGAGAGCAAAAGATTGTGAGAAATAAAATTCTAAAGAGAACCCACTTCCTATTTCTCCATCCTCTACTAGACTAGCACTTTAGTTTAGGGTGTTTACTTCACTAATTCTCTAGTTAATGAAGTAGGAGATTGAGTCGGAATTCCTTCGACGTAGATCATCTTCGGCCTCGGAGACTTCAAGCAAGGTCGCATCCTTCGCGTCGTGAAGCCATGCAAGAGCCCGGGAGAACCTTGATCGCAGCGGAGAGACTTCATCAAGGAGCAAATGAAGTGAAGGACCAATCTACAAAGGTTGTATTTCGTATTCCATTTAGAGTAAAGTTGTTTACTTGCCTTTTGATTCGCCTAAACTCTAGTATACGATCTTGCTTAGGCTTGTTAGGCACATAAATTTTTTAAACGGGCATGGTTGATGCCTTGTAGAGCCTTGTTAGTATGCCTGGTAACCCAACAGTGGTATCAAAGCCTAGCTAGAGCTTTAGGCGTCGCTTTGACGAAGTTAAAACTCCGATCGAACCAAAAATAAGAACTTTTGAACAGTCTCTGGACATTTTTTCAAAACTGTTATTTTTCAGTATTAAAAATACTTAAAAAATTCAGCAGGGAAATCTAAGCAGAATTGTAGAAAACGAAGCCATGAACAGTGATTTCCACCGCGAAACCGCGGCCAAAGCTTTCTTAGGCCGCGGCTCCGCGGCCGTACAGAGGGTTCATTGTCTCGTTTTTGTACAGTAATGATGTAGTCTGCTTGTATATGTTTTTGGATATTTTTTAATTTGAATCTAGTGCTGTATGTTCAGGAGATTGTTTTGGAGTCGGTGATTTGATCAGAATTTTAATCTCGTGCCTTTTCCGGATAATTTAGAAAGTACTAAAATGTTCGAACGGATATCATAAACTCATTTTTTCCCGGCACGAAAAACGTTCAAGTGTTGAATTTTTCTCAGGTTTAAATCTTTCGGAAAAACGTGCATATGATACGATGGACCCTCTAGAAGACAACAAACCTTAACTCGATTATGTGACCGTCTTGAACTGCCCTTTGAACCTTAGGGTTTGGGGCAGTATGGCATGCCACATGTGAGGCGTTGGCTTGACCCTTCTACGGCTGGACCGTTGCTACTGTGACGTATTCTGGAATTTTTGAACTCCGCTCAAGTGTTGAGCTATTACGAAAATCTTGGGTATTTGATTATTCGATCGGAAAGTTTAATACTGTCTATTTATCTGGAATGTGATACAATATGTGGAATTCATACAGTTAGGCATGAAATGAGAAATATATGATATTTCGGATTTACGATGTCTAAAGAGATTGTGGATTCCAAATGTTGTGGTTTTACACTTTCTTTTCTGTGACCGTAAGTGTAATATGTGATATCGCCGGTTTCGTTGCTATATGTCAACGACAATTAGGATGCGCATATTTACTTACGTTGATGACCTGTGATGTTATGTGTTGCTGGATATGTTATATTGGATCGTCGTGTTCTGAATAGCCGGGGGTTTTCTGTGAGATGAGAGTTTTTACTTTCATTCATGTAAAATTAAATGTATGTAATATTCTTTTATTAGGACACTTTCGGGTTGAGGTTGATGTCACCATTTGTATATTATTTACTTTTCCGCACTAGGATAGACCCAAGGATGGGAGCACAAGTAACCGGGTTCTAGGGTCCAGTGGGAGACCAACTCGAGGAGTCGAGTCCGGGTCTCCTAACCCTAGAATTGGAAGGGTTGCTTGCCGCTCTCGTAGGGGTCTAGGGGTGTGGGTTTGGCTATTCATCGCGACCGTGGAATCCGTGTTTTATAGAGACTCAAAATAAAATACGGACGTCCTAGTATATCCAATGTTTCATATGTTTCTTCTGCTGCGATATCTGTGATGTGATCATGTGATGTGCTCTGATAGATACTATATATAGTATATATGATATATTATATAGACGTTACTTATGTTTTACACCCGCGCTAGCCCTGCCCTGCTCTGCCGTTAGTTACCTAACCTAACGGTGCACGAAGGGACATCGAGGCGAATGCAGATGGAATAAGTGTACGTCGTATTTATCTGTGATGTTTAGGTGACTTAAAGGATGGGACTTCATTAATGTGATTAATGAAAGAAAAGAAATCTAAAAGATGTTGTAGAATCAAATTTTCAAATAAAAGGGTAGCTACAGTTTTGCTTTGCATAGCGGTATATATGATATACCCTGCACCTTATTCGATGGGGAAAGAGCCGAGATCCCTTCACCGGGAGTGACCTCTTTAGCAAAACTGGAAGATGCTACAATACTCTGTTTGACTTTTGACTGCTTTTGGAGTTTTGCTTTGCATAGCGATATATATGATATACCCTGCACCTTATTCAATGAGGAAAGAGCCGAGATCGCTTCACCGGGAGTGACCTCTTTAGCAAAACTAATGAAAGCCTCAAAATCACTCCATTTCAAAATTTCACTCGATTCTACAACGATATCAAGTCCATTACGCAATAGGTTTTCAGAAAAACCTGTCGTAGCTCTCCGTCATTTCAGATAAGTCCTACTTAGTATTCGTGCTACGTTTGTTGGCCTGCGTCAAGGCGTAGTGTGCGGTAGCTAACTAGGATTTATCTACTTATGCATATGATGCAGATTGGATTAGGGTAGTCGTGCGACTTTGTTGGCCTACGTCAAGGATCGTACGGGTGGGTTTAATTCAATCAAGAAATGACGGGTTGAACTTGACTAGCGCACTATGATTTGTTGGCCTGTGTCAAGGTCATAGGACGCTAGGGGCAAAATATTATCGGGAATTTCAAGTGTTGAGATTTGCAATGAGATTGCATACCTTCTATGAGATAGTGGATCCCGATACCCACTGCGAGTAATTGTTACTCCTGGAAGAGTTTTACACAGGACAATTAGCCGATCAAGTAGGTGTCTAGAAAGGTGTTAACGGGGTTACGCCTCTGGGAAAACGAGATTTACTTTAATTAGGTCCGTGTGAAAACACGGGGAACCTCCTTCAAAGTACCGACACTGGCATGGCTGAAAGATTGGCGAAGTTGTAGGGTGTAATTAATCCCGGCCAGTCTTTCCTTTTAGGGTTTGAAGGAAGATTTGATAAAAACAGTGGGAGCCATCCTAATTAGATAAAATAGTAACCAATCTGATCTTGCAAGAGCATACGCTAAAGTGTTTTCTTCTCTCTCTCTCCAGGTAGCGACCATATCATACCTTAATCAAGATAATAATATGGATATATTGACCGAACCCGCATGTTATACTGTGCTGGGGAACGTTGGATCCGTTCTTTCTTATAAAAGTTATAAGACTGAACAGGATATAGGGGAATACCAGGATTCCTATGCCACCCGAATGAAGAATGTACATGTTGATGCATTTTCTTCGGGTGTGTTCGTTACGGAGAACTGTTTCTCCATTTGCTCTACGTCCTGGGTATTAGATACCGGGTCAGGATCCCATATATGTAATCAGTTACATGGGCATAGAAAAGTTAGAGAACTTGGAGAAGGTGATAAAGACATAAGGGTTGGAAATGGTGCAATTGTTGCAGCTAAAAACGTCGGGGAATATCACCTTGTATTGCCAACTGGTAATACATTGGTTCTGAACGAATGCTATTACATGCCGAACCTGATATGCAACATTATATCGGTTTCTTTACTGAGTAAAGAGGGATATAATTTTGTATTACAGGATAATGTTATGAACATTTTCCTTAACCAAAAGTTGGTTGGATCAGGCACGTTATGCAATGGAATTTATGTTCTAAATCAATCAACAGTGCTGAGCATAACAAACACACACAAGAGGAAGAGTTCAGAACTGAACGAATCCTTCTTGTGGCATTGTAGACTGGGTCACATCAATACGACACGGCTAGCTAAGTTACATAAGGATGGATATTTAAATCCGTTTGAATTTTCATCTTATGATACTTGCCAGTCATGTCTCAAAGGAAAGATGACCAAATCTCCGTTTACGGGATACGGAGAGAGAGTTACAGAACTCTTGGGACTGGTATATAGTGATGTATGCGGCCCCATGTCTACACATGCCAGGAATGGTTCCGCGTACTTCATTACATTACTGACGATCTCTCTAGATTCGGATATGTGTTCCTGATGAAGCACAAATCAGAAGCTTTTGAGAAATTTAGAGAATATAAACAAGAAGTCGAGAACCAAACCGGAAAAAGTATTAAAATCCTTCGATCTGATCGAGGGGGTGAATACTTGAGCAATGAATTCCTGGAATTCCTAAAAGAGAATGGGATTCTCTCTCAGCTGACTCCTCCATATACACCACAGCACAACGGTGTATCGGAACGGAGGAATTGCACCCTATTAGATATGGTGCGCTCTATGATGAACACAGCTGAGTTACCTATTTCCTTCTGGGGGTATGCACTGGAAACAGCTGCAGACCTATTGAATATGGTTCCCACCAAATCTGTGCCAACCACTCCATATGAGATATGGAAAGGAAAGAGACCGTGTCTTAATTATGTTAAGATATGGGGTTGTCCGGCCTCTGCAAAAACCCAAAATCCGGACAAACTCGCGGCAAGGTCCATTCTGTGTAAGTTTATTGGATATGCCAAACATTCGCGCGTGTATATCTTCTACCACACCGAGGAACAAAAGGTGTTTGTTTCTCGATATGCCACCTTTTTAGAAAAGGAATTTCTTGAAAAAGAGATTAGTGGCAATGAGGTAGAACTGGAAAAGGTTCCAGCAATACAGTCTACGACAGATGATTTGGTAGAACCAGAGGATTCGGTAGTTCCCGATGAACCCCAGCCACTCCGCCGATCTAGTAGGTTTCCTCACCCACCTGAGAGATACTACGGTTTTCTCAAGGATGGTGGGAGCGAGGATTGCATCATGGTTGATGATGACCCAACTAGCTTCGAGCAGGCCATCACGAGTGGGGACTAAGTGAAATGGCTAGATGCAATGCGGCCCGAGATGGAATCCCTGTACACCAACAAAGTATGGACTTTGGAAGTTGCTCCTGAAGGGGTAAAACCCATTGGGAGCAAGTGGATCTTCAAGAAAAAACTTGGTGTAGATGGGAAAGTGGAGACTTTCAAAGCTAGACTTGTTGCAAAGGGTTTTCGTCAAAGACCAGGTGTGGACTATGACGAAACCTTTTCTCCAGTGGCTATGCTTAAATCCATCCGGATCATGCTTGCCATCGCTGCAAATCATGACTACGAAATCTGGCAAAGGGATGTTAAGACCGCCTTTCTAAACGGTGATTTAGAAGAGTGCGTGTACATGACTCAGCCAGAGGGCTTCGTAGATAGTGGGAGCTGCGGGAAGGTGTGCAAGCTACTTAAATCCATTTATGGGTTAAAGCAAGCATCGCGGAGTTGGAACATCTGCTTTGACGTCGTTATCAAAGAGTTTGATTTCGTCAAAAATGTAGATGAACCTTGTATCTACAAGAAGGTAGCAGGGAGTAAGGTTGTCTTCCTGGTATTGTACATGGACGACATACTCCTGATAGGAAATGACATTCCTATGCTGCAATCGGTTAAGCTCTTCTTATCACAGAGATTCTCAATGAAAGATCTTGGTGATGCCTCCTGCATATTGGGAATTATGATCTATAGAGATAGATCTAAAAGGATATTGGGAATGTCCCAATCCAGATACATTGACACCATACTAAAGAGGTTTAGTATGGAAGAGTCCAAACGTGGGTTTTTACCCACAATCTCAGGGCTCACTCTCTCCAAAGAGATGTCTCCCAAAACTGATTTGGAGAGAGCTCGCATGCAAGGGATACCCTATGCTTCGGCTGTAGGCTCTATCATGTACGCGATGATATGTACTAGACCCGATGTAGCATACTCACTAAGTGTAGTGAGTCAGTATCAAGCTGATCTTGGAGAGAGTCACTGGACAGCTGTGAAGAGCATTCTCTAGTACTTACGAAGGACTAAAGAGATGCTCTTGGTGTATGGTAACGGAGAACTCCAGTAGAGTCCTTTACCGATTCGAGCTTCCAAAGTGATAAGGACGACTCTAAGTCGCAGTCGGGATTTTTCTTTACCCTTTACGGAGGGGCGGTTAGCTGGAAGAGTTCCAAGCAGGAAACCGTGGCAGACTCGACGATGGAGGCTGAATACATCGCTGCCAACGATGCTGCCAAAGAGGCTGTCTGGATCAAGAAGTTCATTTCAGAACTTGGAGTGGTTCCATCTATTGAGCTTCCAATACCTTTGTATTGCGATAACAATGGAGCGGTGGCTTTGGCCAAGGAACCAAGGTCCCATCAGCGATCCAGGCATATTCTGAGGCGGTATCACCTGATCCGGGAGATAGTTGATCGCCGGGAGATCGAGGTCAGGAGGGTTGACACGAAGAACAACACAGCGGATCCACTTACGAAGGCCATTCCCCAGATACAGTTTGAGAGACTCTTCGGGATGCTCGGTATGCGATACTACAGCAGCTGGCCCTAGTGCAAGTGGGAGATTGTTAGTTGTATGTATGCCCTAGAGGCCAGTATTGTACAGATGATGTATATTACATTGGATGCTTGGACATATATAGAGAGGACTTTCTTGCTCGATATGATAGTATGCTATCTGGTTGCTCTTTATCTTAACATGTATATTTGTCTCTTTATACTGTCTTATAGCTACATGTTGATAAAGCCCTTAGGATGTGTACTTGACTACCTGGACTGTGATGCAGATCATACTAGTGGGGACATGGTAGTCCACAAGTACATCCTTTAATGTTCAGAGTCGTGGGTTTATCGAGACAGGGCATCGATATACCAGAGTAGACTAGCGTATACGCTTCTCAACCCATGTGATGGGCGATGGATGATCCCATATCCATTGGTATTTGACATCAGAGATGGTATACGGGTGCCCAGTGGAGACTGGGTACACTGGACAGACTCGTCGAGAACTCCCAGATGGTATTATACCTCACGTCAGATGGCAGTTCTCTGGTGACACTTGTGCAGGATAGTTTGTAGACCCGAGATCGTCATAGAGTCTTGTGTGATTCCCACTGTGCTTTGATTTCCACCTTACCCGTCCTTTAGGGCATGCAAAACAGTGGTTTTTGGGTACAGTCCCGAGTCACATGGAGGCAATGAGCGATAGGAGGGGTTTCGTCTCACCCGGTATTGGGGGTTGATGTTGCGCTGGGCTCGATTAGCCGTGACAGGGAAGTCTCTGGCCAGGGCTGATTTAGAGATTTACTGGTAAGTGTTACCAGTAGTTTCTCGACCCGTTATGAGCCTTACATCGGCACGACTTATCGGTTATTGGGGTCTGATGTTTACCACCCCTAGACTTGATATGCGACATATCTGACGAGGAGACCGGACTGTATGGGAAGTGTTATCGGCAGGCTTTTACAGGAGTTGGAGTGGGCTTGCTTGCTGATCTTCTGATCGCTCAATACCCGGGTAGCCATTACGTCAAGCTAGTACCGCTAACGGCTTGTGGGTGCGTGATGTGATCATCACCTACTGCCGACGTATTGACGAGTCTTTAGAGTCCTACACAGAGGTTTTACTGGCTCAGGCAAAACGAAATAAGAGCGCATATGTGATATGTGTGAGACCAAGAATAAATGCGTGTATGTGATACCGTATTCTATACTCGCGACTTTTTGTATCGGTCGGTTATATATGATATGACCGGGTTATCGAATCAAGTGTTGATTCGATAAGTCGATACGATGGATGTTAGCCGGTTATATGAGATATGACCGAATTATTAAGTCAAGTGTTGATTTAATAATTAAGTGTATAATTGTATATTAGATATACTAATTTATATTTGCTAACACTTGTTCACTTTAGGGTTTTTCTCATATGCACACTTGAATATATATATACATATATATATATATATATATATATGTGATATATATATTAAAAGTGTTTTCTTTTGTATCATGGTTGATGATACAATAGACATGGGTGTGTAAGACATACACCATTCTATTCTAAATAATGGTTTATATTTATTTAAAGTAATTACAAATTAGTGGAATTTTTTCATAAGAATGAAGCTTGTAGAAGCTTGTGGATGCTTTGAAAAAGTCCACTAGCTTTGTTTTACTTTAGATTTTTGTTGACCTAACCATTTAGATTTAGCCATGGTTATGTCTCACCATGAGTTAGTATATGATACTCACTCACCATGGTTAGACTTCTCACTTGATCCTTATCCTCTTCACTTTCTTTTGTTCATCTTCTTCTTCATTGAACAAAAGAAAAAGCAAACTAGGGTTTTGAAAAGAGAGCAAAAGATTATGAGAAATAAAATTCTAAAGAGAACCCACTTCCTATTTCTCCATCTTCTACTAGACTAGCACTTTAGATTAGGGTGTTTACTTCACTAATTCTCTAGTTAGTGAAGTAGGAGCTTGAGTCGGAATTCCCTCGACGTAGGTCATCATCGGCCTCGGAGACTTCAAGCAAGGTCGCATCCTTCGCGTCGTGAAGCCATGCAAGAGCCCGGGAGAACCTTGATCACAGCGGAGGGACTTCATCAAGGAGCAAATGAAGTGAAGGACCGATCTACAAAGGTTGTATTTCGTATTCCCTTTAGAGTAAAGTTGTTTACTTGCCTTTTGATTCGCCTAAACTCTAGTATACAATCTTGCTTAGGGTTGTTAGGCACATAAATTTTTTAAACGGGCATGGTTGATGCCTTGTAGAGCCTTGTTAGTGTGCCTAGTAACCCAACTGACCCATGGTTTAATTTTCATTTGGATTTTAACTCATATAAAAAATATCTAAGATATTAGTTAACAATGGTTTGAAGTGAGAAGGATTAATATTGATTATTCATTCTCACTTATTTCATTGATCATTATCTTTATCTCTTGAGCAAAAAACTTAGCCAGCATTATCTTCTTCTTCCTCCAAGATCTCTCGAGTGTGGTTGATAAAAAGAAAGGGTTTTGATTATAGAATACATACCACCTCATCATTCTACACCTCTCTAGCCCATTAGTGTAGGGTGTTTTCTATACTTCTTTCACAAATCAAGTAAAGCAAGGAGCTTTGGGAAAGGGACTTCGGGTGGATCATCGTCGACGAGTAAGACCTCTAGCGATTAGTACCAAAATCTCAAAGGTCCAAGGAGTCACCAATGAAGGTTTACAAAGGTTGTAATCTCTTCACTTAGTGATAGTTTCTCTTTTGTATATGATACTTGTTCATTGTTACTCTAAAATTCTAGTTAAGATTCTAGTTTAGTTATCTTAGTACCTTAAAATTTTAATTGTGGCATGTGTGATTCTTCCAAATTCTTAACGAGGTGCTAAGTTATCCCAACAATGGTCTCAGAGACAAGATAGAGCTTTAGAGTAAGCTAGACGATGTTAAAAACCTCGAACGAACGAAACGTATCGCTCGAAACATGCTCTCTAGAAATTTTTCAAAAAGTTGGATTTTTTTCACATTAAAAATACTCAGAAAATCGTGCAGGGAATTGTATGAGCCCATAAGAAGAACGAAGCCCTAACTCGACTTAACGACCGCGGAACCGCGGCCAAAATATCATTTTGCGGCAGTTCCGTGGCGCCGTTGGTGAGGCAAGTACTGTGCCTTCTTGTGTTGGCCCGTATGAGCTTGTAGTTGTCTCTGGTGTATTTTAATATTGCTTAAGTGTTGAGCTTTCTGAGAATATTTTGGGTGATTGATCGTTCGATCGAATGTTTTAACTGCGCCTAGTATTTGAGAATGTGATACAATAATTGGAATCTACAAATTTGTTTGTTGCATGTAAATCTAACATTTCGGTCTCGGGTTTAATCGAAAATATTGTTGAATTACCCGACTAAATTTGAAAATTGTTTTCATGGATGAGACCTAAATGTGAGCTTTACATTGTTGGACATGAAATCTTTGATATGTGATATCCCTGGTTTATGATGTTTAAGGGCAGTTATGATTCCAATTGTTGTAGTTTTTCAATTTCTTTTCTGCGACCGTAAGTATTGTATGTGGTGTATCGCCGATTTCGTTGCTATACATCAATGACAATCGAGGTACGCATACTTTCTTACGTTGATGATATGAGATATTATGTGTTGCTGAGATATGATATGCAGGATTGTCATGATGCAATAGCCGGGGCTTTTATGTGAGATGAGAGTTTTATTTTCATTCATGTATAAATCAATTGTATGTAATATTATTTTATTTGAGGCACTTTAGGGTTGAGGATGATGTCGCCATTATTGTATATTATTTACTTTTCCGCATTAGGATAGACCCAAGGAGGGGAGCACAAGTGACTGGGTTCTAGGGTTCAGTGGGAGGCCATCTCGAGGAGTCGAGACCGGGTCTCTTAAACTCTAGAATTGGTAGGGTCACTTGCCGCTCTCGTAGGGGTCTAGGGTGTAGGCTTGGCTATTCATCACGACCGTGGAATCTGTATTTTCTATTATTGGCTAAATACAAAATACGGACATCCTAGATATCCTTTTATTTTCATATGTGCTTCTGTTGTTGATATTCTGTAATGTGATTACTTTATATCTGAGACGAATGGATTATTATTATATATATGATATATAATAAACGTTGCTTATGTTTTACACCCGCGCTAGTCCCGCCCCGCTATGCCGTTAGTTAAGTAACGTAACGTTGCATAACAGGACACTGTAGCGAATGCGGATGGTATAAGTGTACGTTCTATTTTCGTTTCTTTTATGTGATGGCTTAGGAACTTAAATGATGGGACTACATTAATAAGATTAATATAAATAAAAAGAAACCTAAAGATGTTGTGGAATCAGATTTGAAACCCACTCGGCCCTTTTTATGAAAAATGCAAATTTCAAAAAATGCGGAGCTTAAGCCACTCCTTTTCTAAACTGTTTTGATTCTACAACGATATCAAGTTCAAAGTGTTAAAGGTTTTCATAAAAACCATCAGCAACCCTCCGTCATTTTAGGAAGTAGAGTACTTAGTATTCGTGCTACGTATGTTGATCATAGTCAAGGCGTAGTGTACGGTAGCTAAGTGATGTCTTCCTACAAAGCATATGATGCGATCAGTTAGGACATTCATGTGATTATGTTGATCATAGTCAAGGGTCATATGGGTGGGTCTAGTTAATCTCGAAATGATGGGTAGAACTTGACTAGTGCTTATGATATATTGACTATAGCCAAGGTCATAAGCAGCTAAGGGTGAAAAACCATATCGGGAGTTTCAAGAGTTGAAATTTGTAATGAGATTGCATACCATCTATATGATAGTTGGATCCCGATCCCACTGTGAGTAAAAGTTACTCCCAGGAGAGTTTTGCACTTTACAATTAGCTAATCCAGTAGGTGTCTAGAAAGGTGTTAACGGGGTTTGACCTCTGGGAAAATGAGGTTTATTTTAATTAGGTCCGTGCGAAAGCACCGGGAACCTCCCTCAAAATACCGACACTGGCCTGGTTGACTGGTTAGCGAAACTGTAGAATTTAATTAATTCTGGCTAGTTTTCTTTTTAGGTTTTGAAAGAAAATTTGATAAAAAGCAGTGGGAGACATCGATTAGATAAGATAATAACCAATCTAATTCTTTGCAAGAGCATTTCGCTGAGGGTATTCTTTTCTCTCTTCTAATGGTAGATACCGATGACGGGACTTAAGCTTCTTTTAGAGAAAAATAAACTGACAGGACCAAATTATAAAGAATGGTTGAGAAACTTGAATATTGCACTCACCTATGATAAAATATCATATGTCCTCACTGCCAAAGCCCCACCCGTCCTAGGACCTAAATCATCTGTTTCGGATAGGGAGATCCGAAAAATATGGGATATTGATAGTAACACGGCCAAATGCCTAGCGCTTGGTTCTATGGACAGTATCCATCAGAAGTAGCATGAGTGTTGGGTTACTAGGCACTCTAACAAGGGTTAAGGAAGCATCAAAACCGCCCGATTAAAATTTTAGCCGTGCCTAACAACCCTAAACAAGATCTTTGCTAGAAAATTAGGGTTTCACATGCTAGTAATCCACATTTACCACTAAGGGAATACGAAATACAACCTTTGTAGATCGGTACTTCACTTCATTAGCTCCTTGTTGAAGTCCCTTCGCTGCGATCATGGTTCTCCCGGACTCTTGCATGGCTTCACGAGGCGAACGAAGCGTCCTTGCTTGAAGTCTTCGAGGCCGAAGATGATCTACGTCGAGGGAATATCAACTCAAGCTACTACTTCACTAACTAGAGAATTAGTGAAGCAAACAACCTATACTAAAGTGCTAGTCTAGTAGAGATGGAAAAATAGGATGTGGGTTCTCTTTAGAATTTTATTTCTCACAATCTTTCACTCTCATTTGAAAACCCTAGCAAACTTTTCTTTTTGCTCAAAGAAGAAAAAGATGAACAAAAGAAAAGATGAAGATAATGATCAATTGAGTGAGCTAACCATGGGTGAGTGAGTATCATATACTAACTCATGTAGAGACATAACCATGGCTAATCTAAATGGTTAGGTTAACAAGAATCTAAAGTAAAGACAAAGCTAGTGGACTTTGTCAAAGCAAAGTAAGCTTCTACAAGCTTCATGCTCTTTCCAATTCTCCACTAATTTTGTAATTATCTTAAATAATCAAAACCCACCATAATATATAGAATGGTGTATGTCTTACACATCCAAGTATGATGTATCATCAACCATGATACAAAAAGAAAACACATTTTAATATATATCACATATATATTAAAGTTGTGTACATATGAGAAAAAACCCTAAGTGAACAAGTGTTAGTTAATGTAAATTAGCATATCTAATATACAATTATACACTAAATTATTAAATCAACACATGACTTAATAATCCGGTCATATCTCATATAACCGACTAACATCCATTGTATCGACTTATCGAATCAACACTTGATTCGATAACCCGGCTATATAATATATAACTGACCGATACAAAAAGTCGCGAGAATAGAATACGATATCACATACACGCATTATTCTCGGTCCCGCACATATCACATACGTGCTCTTATTTCGTTTTGCCTGAGCCAGTAAAACCTCTGTGTAGGACTCTAAAGACACGTCAATACGCCGGCGGTAGGTGATGATCACATCAAGCACCCACAAGCCGTCAGCGGTACTAGCTGGACGTAACGGCCACCCGGGTATTGAGCGATCAGAAGATCAGCAAGCAAGCCCGCTCCAACTCCTGTAAAAGCCTGCCGGTAATACTTCCCGTACAGTCCGGTCTCCTCGTTTGATATGTCGCATATCAAGTCTAGGGGTGGTAATCGTCAAACCCCAATAACCGATAAGTCATGCCGATGTGAGGTTCATAACGGGTCGAGAAACTACTGGTAACACTTACCAGTAAATCTCTAAATCAGCCCTGGCCAGGGACTTCCCTGTTATGGCCAATCGAGCACAGCGCAACATCAACCCCCAATACCGGGAAAGACGAACCCCTCCTATCGCTCATCGCCTCCATGTGACTCGGGACTGTACCCAAAAACCACCATTTTGCACGCCCTCTTGGACGTGGTAAGGTGGAAATCAAGGCACGGTGGGAATCACACAAGACTCTATGACGATCTCGGGTCTACAGACTAACCAGCACAAGTGTCACCAGAGAACTGCCATCTGACGTGAGGTATAATACCATCTGGGAGTTCTCGGCGAGTCCGTCCAGTGTACCCAGTCTCCACTGAGAACCCGTGTACCATCTCTGATGTCAAACACCAATGGATATGGGATCATCCATCGCCCATCTCATGGGTCGAGAAGCATATACGCTAGTCTACTCTGGTATATCGATGCCCTGTCTCGATAGACCCACGACTAGGAAAATTAAAGGATGTACTTTTGGACTACTCTGTCCCCACTAGTATGATCTGCATCATAGTCCAGGTAGTCAGGTACACATCCTAAGGGCTTTATCAACATGTAGCTATAAGACAGTATCAAGAGACAAGTATACATGTTAAGATAAAGAGCAACTAGATAGCATACTATGATATCGAGCAAGAAAGTCCTCTCTATATATGTCCATGTTAGTTATATGTATGCCCTAGAGGCCATTACTGTACATTGGATGTATATTGTAGTGGATGCTGGGACATATATAGGAAGGACTTTCTTGCTCGACATGATAGTACGCTATCTGGTTGCACTTTATCTTAACATGTATACTTTCTGTCTCTCTGATTACATGTTGATAAAGCCCTTAGGATTTGTACTCGACTTCCAGGACTATGATGTAGATCATACTAGTGGGGCCTGGGTAGTCCATGAGTACATCCTTGAATTGTTCCTAGTCGAGGGAATATCGAGACGGGGCATCGATATTCCAGAGTAGACTAGCGCATATCTTCTCGACTCATGCGATGGACGATGGATGATCCCATATCCATTGGTGTTTGACATCGAAGATGGTATGCGGGTGCTCAGTGGAGACTGGGTACACTGAACGGACTCGCCGAGAACTCCCAGATGGTATTATACCTCACGTCAGATGGCAGTTCTCTGGTGACACTGGTACAGCTTTGTCTGTAGACCCGAGATCGTCATAGAGTCTTGTGTGTCTCCCACTGTGCTTTGATTTCCACCCTACCACGGCTCTACTGAGTCGTGCAAACAGGTGGTTTTTGGGTACAGTCCCGATTCACATGGAGGCAATGAGCGATAGGAGGGGATTCGTCTCTCCCGGTATTGGGGGTTGATGTTGTGCTATGCTCGACTGGCCATAACAGGAAATCCCTGGCCAGGGTTGCAGTGATATACTGGTAAGAGTTATCAGTAGTTTCACGAATGTTATGGACCTCAAGTCGGCATGACTTATCGAGCTATTGGGGTCTGACGTTTTCCACCCCTAGGCGAGATATACGACATATCAGACGAACAGACCGGACTGTACGGTAAGTGTTACTGGTTGGATTCGCAGGAGTCTGAGCGGGCTTGCTCGTCGATCTTCTGATCGCTCAATACCCGGGTGGCCGTTACGTTTAGCAGACCGCTTGCGGCTTGTGGGTGTTTGATATGATCATCATCTGCTGCCGGCGTATTGACAAGTCTTTAGAGTCCTACACAGAGGTTTCCTGGCTCAAGCGAAACGAAATAGGAGCGCATATGAGATATGGGCGGGACCGAGAATAATGCGTGTATGTGATACCGTATTCTATTCTCGCGATGAATGTATCGAATGGTTATATGCGATATAACCTAGTTATCGAATCAAGGATTGATTCGATAAGCCGATACATATGATACTAGTCGGTTATATCCGATATGACCGGATCGTTAAATCAAGTGTTGATTTAATGATTTAGTGCATATTTATATATTTGATATATTACATTGCGTTAACTAGTATTGGTTCACTTTAAAAGGATTTTCTCACTTGAATTGTACACATTGTATATGCGATATAGTTTTGTGCACATGTTTGTATCATGTTTGATGATACATGCTTACTTGGTTAAGTGTAAAGAATCAAACCATGGTTTAAGTTAATGATTAGGGTTTTGATTATTTATTCATTTATCTTTTTATTATTTATTCATTTTGGAAAAGAAAAAGATAAATGAATGGTTGCATGTTTTGTTTTTTAGTTGAAGTTTCTTGAAACTTTGACTAAGTCACTCTTTAGTTGTTTTGCTTAACCCTAACCATTTAACTAACCCATGTTAATTCTCTACACTTAACTATAGTTGAAAGTATGATAAGTATTGAATTATTTATCTAATTAAAAAGGACTTATCATATCATCTTCTTCTTTCTTCATCTTCTTCTTAAATGAAGAATGCTTGCTACTCCAATGGCAAGTCATGAAATCTAGTGAGAAATCCAAAACTAAAGTTTACCCACTTCCTATTTCTTCATCCTCTACCTCTTGCCAAGTAGTATAGGGTGTTTCCTTCACAAGTTTTTCCGACTTGGTGAAGTTGGAGCTTGTTCTAGCGATGCCTCGACGTAGATCATCTTCGGCATCGAACCGACGATCAAGCCCGCCCATTCTTCGATGATGCCGACGCTAGAGCCCAAGACATGATTTGGACAGCGAGGGGACTTCATTGCGGAGCCGTGGAGGTGGTGGACCGGATCTACAAAGGTTGTATGTCCGTTCCCTTAGTTAAAATGTTAACTAGTTTGCTTGTTTCGCCTAAAAATATCTAGTAAACGATCCGTAGTCGGGTTTGTAGGCACCCGTAAAATTTGATTTGTGCATGTTTGATCACTTGTGAGACTTCACTAGAGTGCCTAGGAACCCTACAGTGGTATCAGAGCCTAGCTAGAGCCTTAGGCGATCGGTAGACGAAGTTAGAGATCCGATCGAACCGCGAAACCCCAAGCAAAATCGCTCTCTGTACATTTTTCAAAACTGTTGAATTTTGTGAATTAAAAATATGCAGAAAAATAAGCAGGAAAAACTAAGAATTACTGTGAAATTTGATCGACTAATTCAATAATTGGAGCGCGGAACCGCGGCCAAAACAGGTGTTTGGCGGCGCTTCCACGGCCCAAATTTCGACTTAGTCCCTCAAATTTCATATATTTATTCTTAGGTCCTTTCTTGGCAATTTTTGATGTTCATTTTTTAATTCCACTCTGGTGTTGAGTTTTCTAGGGTTTTATTGGGGATTCGTTAATCTGATCGGATAATTTAACTTTGTTTATGTTTTTACGGATATTTTAGAAACTATTAAAATGTTCGACCGGATATAAATACCCAATTTTTCCCCTGCCGGAAAATTTCCAAGTGTTGGATTTTTCCGTGGTTTAAAGACGTTCTAAGTAGTGCAAGTAATGCGATGGACCCTCTAGAAGACAACAAACCTTAACTCGATTATGTGACCGTCTTGAACTGCCCTTTGAACCTTCGGGTTTGGGGCAGTACGGCGTGCCACATGTGAGGCGTTGGCTTGACCCTTCTACGGCTGGACTGTTGGTACTGAAGCACGAACTGAATGTTTTTAGACTTGTTTCATGTGTTGATCTGTATCGGGAAAACTTGGGCGTTCGAATGTTCGATCGGAAAGTTTAACATTTTCTGTTTATCCGGAATGGGATACAATAATTGGAATTCACAATAAGTTATGAGATAACTGAATGAATGTTATAAACATAGCACTTTAGTCTCACTTGATCGGTTGCCACGGAATTTTGATGTGATCAAAAGTCCGTCGCAATCACGTAGTGTACGCGAATACTCGCCGGGTAAGCTTAATAGACAGCCTCACCACATAGCCCCGACTAAGTGACTGTAGGAGAACCCCGTCGCCGAAAGCATCCGTCCGGGTGCTCGCGGCAGCTGTGTTCCGCTTTGGTGCACTTTGTCGACGGCGTCGGGGGTGCGGCCGTCTACTAAAGTTTGCGACGAGTATTCGATCAGAATGTCGGGAATCCTGTTGAATTGCCCGACTTGATATTGAAAAGTGTTTTCGATAATGAGACTAAAATACGGGGTTTATAATTGTTAGGCATGCGATGTCTAAGTAATTCATTTGGTCAGGCATGCGATGTCTGAGGAGGTTGCGGATTCCAACTGTTGTAGTTTTACACTTTCTTTTCTGTGACCGTAAGTGTAATATGTGATGTCGCCGGTTTCGTTGCTATATGTCAACGACAATTGGGATGCGCATATTTACTTACGTTGATAACATGTGTTGTTATGTGTTGCTGGATATGTTATATTGGATCGTCGTGTTTGAATAGCCGGGGGTTTTTATGTGAGTTGAGTGTTTTTTCATTTTCATTCATGTAAAAACTTGTATGTAATATTCTTTTATTGGGGCACTTCCAGGTTGCGGAAGTAGTCACCGTTTGTATATTATTTACTTTTCTGCACTAGGATAGACCCAAGGAGGGGAGCACAAGTAACCGGGTTCTGGGGTCCAGTGGGAGACCAACTCGAGGAGTCAAGTCCGGGTCTCCTAACCCTAGAATTGGCAAGGTTGCTTGCCGCTCTCATAGGGGTCTAGGGGTGTGGGTTTGGCTATTCATCACGACCGTGGAATCCGTGTTTTATACTGGCTCGTATTGAAAACACGGACGTCCTAGTATATCCAATATTTCATATGTTTCTTCTGCTGTGTTTTATCTGTGATGTGATCATGCGATGTTCTGTGACGGGTATTATATATAGTATATATGATATATTATATAGACGTTGCTTATGTTTTACACCCGCGCTAGCCCTGCCTTGCTCTGGCGTTAGTTACCTAACCTAACGGTGCAGACGGGACATCGAGGCGAATGCGGATGGCATAAGCGTACGTTATATTTATCTGTGATGTTTAGGTGGACTTAAATGATGGGATATTCATTAATGAGATTAATGAAAGAAAATAAACCTAATTGATGTTGTGGAATCGAATTTCAAAATAAAAACAGGTAGCTACAGTTCTTGCTTTGCATCGCGGTGTTCATTATAGAACATCCTGCACCTTATTCGATGAGGAAAGGACCGAGATCCCTTCACCGGGAGTTACTCCTTTAGCAATAACTGGCAGATGCTACAACCCTCGGTTTGTTTTTGATCGCTTCTATAGTTTCCGCTTTGCACAGTGATATATATGATATATCCCGCACCTCATTCGACGAGGAAAGGGCCGACGATCCTTTCACCGGGAGTGACCCCTTTAGCAAAACTAGAAAAGCCTCGAAAACGTTCCATTTAAAAACCATTTGATTCCGCAACGAGATCAAGTTCAAAGCGTTAAAGGTTTTCACAAAAACCATTCGCAACCCTCCGTCATTTTAGGAAGTAGAGTACTTAGTATTCGTGCTACGTTTGTCGACCATAGCCGAGGCGTAGTGTGCGGTAGCTAAGTGATGTCTTCCTACACAACATATGATGCGATTAGTTAGGACAGTCATGTGGCTTTGTTGACCTTAGCCAAGGGTCATGTGGGTGGGTCTAATTAATCACGAAATGACGGGTAGAACTTGACTAGTACCTATGATTTGTTGACCTTAGCCAAGGTCATAGGTGCTAGGGGTAAAAACCATTATCGGGAGTTTCAAGTGTTGAAATTTGCAATGAGATTGCATACCTCCTATATGATAGTTGGATCCCGATACCCACTGCGAGTAATTGTTACTCCTGGGAGAGTTTTGCACTTTGCAATTAGCCGATCAAGTAGGTGTCTAGAAAGGTGTCAACGGGGTTACGCCTCTGGGAAAACGAGGTTTACTGTAATTAGGTCCGTGCGAAAGCACGGGGAACCTCCCTCAAAGTACCGACACTGGCCTGGCTGAAAGATTGGCGAACTTGTAGAGTGTAATTAATCCCGGCTAATCTTTCCTTTTAAGGTTTGAAGGAAGATTTGATAAAAACAGTGGGAGCCATCCTGATTAGATAAAATATATAACCAATCTAATCTTGCAAGAGCGCACGCAGAGTGTTTTCTTCTCTCTCTCTCCTGGTAGCGACCATATCACGCCTTAATCAAGATAATAAAATGGATGAATTGACCGAACCCGCTTGTTATACTGAGCTGGGGAACGTTGGTCCCGCTCCAACTTATAATTGTTATAAGACAGAGCAGGAAATAGGGAATACCAGAATTCCTATGCCGCCCAAACGAAGACAGTGCATATGATGCATCTCCTTCGGGTGAGTTCATTACAAAGAACTGTTTCTCAGTATCCTCTGCATCCTGGGTATATGATACCGGATCAGGATCCCAGATATGTAAGTTGTTACATAGGGCTACAAAAAGGTAGAAAAACTGAGAATGGGTGATAAGTTTCATGAGACAGAAAACGGGGCAAGTGTTGCAGCCAAGTCTGTTGGTCACTGTCACCCTGTATTACCAATACATTGATTCTGAACAAATGTTATTAGATACCGAACCTGATATACAAAATCATATCAGTCTCTTTATTAATAAAGAAAGGATATAATTTTGTATTGATGGATAATGTTTTGAACATTTCTATATCAAAAGTTGATCGGTTCAGGCACGTTATCTAAAAGCATTGACGTTTTAAATCAAACTACAGTTCCTAGTATACAGAACACACACAAGAGGAAGAGTTCAGAAATGAACGAATTCTTCTTGAGGTATTGTAGACTTGGTCATATCAATGCGACCCGACTGGCTGAAGTTACATTTAGGTGCATATTTAAATCAGTTTGAATTTACATCTTGTGAAACTTGCCAGTCATGTCACAAAGATAAGATGACCATAGCTCTGTTTATTGGAAACAGAGGAAGAGTTAGTAAACTCTTGGGACTGATACATGATGATGTATGTAAGGTCTCCTGTCTACACATGCCAGGACTGGTTCTTTATACTTCATTATATTCTCTGATAATCTCTCAAGATTCAGTCATATGTTCCTGTTGAAACATGAGTCCGAACCTTTTGAGATATTCACAGAATATAAGTTAGAAATAGAGAACCAAAATACGAGTATAAGTATTATGTCCTATGATAAGATCAGGGAGGAGAATACTTGTGCATAGAATTCCTGGACTATTCTAAAGGAGAATGAGATTTTCTCTCAGTGTTACTCCTCTGAATACACCACAGCACAACGGTGTATCAGGGCGGAGCAATTGCACAATATTAGATATGGTGTGCTCTATGATGAGTATTACCGAGTTACCTATTTCCTTTTGGGGTTATGCACTTGAGAAGCTGCATACCTATTGAATTAGGGTTCTAATCAAATCACTGCCTACCATTCCATATGAGATACGGTATGGGCAGATCCTATCTCTTAAGTAAGTTAAGATTTGGGATTGTCCGGCCTATGTCAAAAGCAAAATCGGGACAAGATCGAGGCAAGATCAGTTCTGTAGAACTGGAAAGGTTCCAGCTGTACAAAACTGCTAATGATTTGACAGAACCAAAGGATTCAATAGTTTCCGACGAACCTCAGCCTCTCCGCCGATCTAGTAGGGTTCATCACCCACCTGAGAGATACCTCAGTTTCTCGATGACAGTGGGAGCGAGGATTGCATCATGAGATGATGACCCAACTAGATTCGAGCAGGCCATCAAGAGTAGGGACTCTGTAAGAATTGCTGGATGCTTAGCCATCTGAGATGGAATCCATATACACCAACAAAGTATGGACTTTGGTTGCGATATCTGAAGGGTTAAATCCCCATCAGGAGCAAGTACATCTTGAGAAGATTACTTGGTGTAGATGGAAAAGTTGAGACTTTCAAAGCTAGACTTGTTAAAGGTTTTCGTCATCGACCAGGCGTGGATAATGATGAAACCTTTTTCTAGTAGCTATGCTTAAGTCTATCCAGATCCTACTTACCACGGCTACATACCATGACTGCGATATCTGGTGGTTGGGTGCCATGACTACTTTTCTAAATACTGATTTAGAAGAGAACGTCTATAAGAACACAGCCAGAGGTCTTCGTAAACAGTGGGAGCAGCGGAAACGTGTGCAAGTTGCTTTACATAATGAAGCAGGCATCGCGGAGTTGGAACGTCTGTTTTGATGTGATGGTCAAAGTGTTTGACTTCATCAAAATGGTAGACGAACCTTGTATATACAAAAGGGTAGTAGAGAGTAAGGTGGTCATCTTCGTATTGTACGTAGACAACATACTCTTGATAAGAAAAGAGTTTCCTATACTACGATCGGTCAATCTCCTATTATCACTAGAATTCTCCAAATAGGATCAAAGTGATACCTCCTAAATCTTGAGTTTTCATCTATGAGATAGATGTAATTGGATGCTAGGATTCTCACTAGATGTAGTGAGATGGTATCAATCGATCCTGGGGAGAATCACTGGAAGAGTTCCAGGGTGATAAAGACGACTGAATGTCAGTCACAGGCACTGTCTTTACCCTCAGTAAAGGGACGGTATGTTGGAAGAGTTCCAAGCTAGATACCGTGGCAAACTAGACGATAAAGGCTGGTAACATCGCAATTAAAGATACTACCAAAGAGGCAGTTTGGGTGTATATTGGTTCATATGATGAACTAGGTTCCTACCATTGTGTGACAATGGAACTGTGGTTTTGGCCCTGGAACCCTGGTCCCATCAGTGACCCAGACATAATCTAAGGCAGCATCACCTGATCATGGAGATAGTTGATCTCCAGGGTGATCGAGGTTAGGAGAGTAGACTCAGAGGACAACACGGCGGATCCACTCACGAAGGCCCTTTTCCCAAAGAGAGACTTTTTGGGGATGGTTGAGTATGTGATACTGCAACCACTGCTACAGATGGCCCTAGTGCAAGTGGGAGATTGTTAGTTATATGTATGCCCTAGAGGCCATTACTGTACATTGGATGTATATTGTAGTGGATGCTGGGACATATATAGGAAGGACTTTCTTGCTCGACATGATAGTACGCTATCTGGTTGCACTTTATCTTAACATGTATACTTTCTGTCTCTCTGATTACATGTTGATAAAGCCCTTAGGATTTGTACTCGACTTCCAGGACTATGATGTAGATCATACTAGTGGGGCCTGGGTAGTCCATGAGTACATCCTTGAATTGTTCCTAGTCGAGGGAATATCGAGACGGGGCATCGATATTCCAGAGTAGACTAGCGCATATCTTCTCGACTCATGCGATGGGCGATGGATGATCCCATATCCATTGGTGTTTGACATCGAAGATGGTATGCGGGTGCTCAGTGGAGACTGGGTACACTGAACGGACTCGCCGAGAACTCCCAGATGGTATTATACCTCACGTTAGATGGCAGTTCTCTGGTGACACTGGTACAGCTTTGTCTGTAGACCCGAGATCGTCATAGAGTCTTGTGTGTCTCCCACTGTGCTTTGATTTCCACCCTACCATGGCTCTACTGAGTCGTGCAAACAGGTGGTTTTTGGGTACAGTCCCGATTCACATGGAGGCAATGAGCGATAGGAGGGGATTCGTCTCTCCCGGTATTGGGGGTTGATGTTGTGCTATGCTCGACTGGCCATAACAGGAAATCCCTGGCCAGGGTTGCAGTGATATACTGGTAAGAGTTATCAGTAGTTTCACGAATGTTATGGACCTCAAGTCGGCATGACTTATCGAGCTATTGGGGTCTGACGTTTTCCACCCCTAGGCGAGATATACGACATATCAGACGAACAGACCGGACTGTATGGTAAGTGTTACTGGTTGGATTCGCAGGAGTCTGAGCGGGCTTGCTCGTCGATCTTCTGATCGCTCAATACCCGGGTGGCCGTTACGTTTAGCAGACCGCTTGCGGCTTGTGGGTGTTTGATATGATCATCATCTGCTGCCGGCGTCTTGATGAGTCTTTAGAGTCCTACACAGAGGTTTCCTGGCTCAAGCGAAACGAAATAGGAGCGCATATGAGATATGGGCGGGACCGAAAATAATGCGTGTATGTGATACCGTATTCTATTCTCGCGATGAATGTATCGAATGGTTATATGCGATATAACCTAGTTATCGAATCAAGGATTGATTCGATAAGCCGATACATATGATACTAGTCGGTTATATCCGATATGACCGGATCGTTAAATCAAGTGTTGATTTAATGATTTAGTGCATATTTATATATTTGATATATTACATTGCGTTAACTAGTATTGGTTCACTTTAAAAGGATTTTCTCACTTGAATTGTACACATTGTATATGCGATATAGTTTTGTGCACATGTTTGTATCATGTTTGATGATACATGCTTACTTGGTTAAGTGTAAAGAATCAAACCATGGTTTAAGTTAATGATTAGGGTTTTGATTATTTATTCATTTATCTTTTTCTTATTTATTCATTTTGGAAAAGAAAAAGATAAATGAATGGTTGCATGTTTTGTTTTTTAGTTGAAGTTTCTTGAAACTTTGACTAAGTCACTCTTTTGTTGTTTTGCTTAACCCTAACCATTTAACTAACCCATGTTAATTCTCTACACTTAACTATAGTTGAAAGTATGATAAGTATTGAATTATTTATCTAATTAAAAAGGACTTATCATATCATCTTCTTCTTTCTTCATCTTCTTCTTAAATGACGAAAGCTTGCTACTCCAATGGCAAGTCATGAAATCTAGTGAGAAATCCAAAACTAAAGTTTACCCACTTCCTATTTCTTCATCCTCTACCTCTTGCCAAGTAGTATAGGGTGTTTCCTTCACAAGTTTTTCCGACTTGGTGAAGTTGGAGCTTGTTCTAGCGATGCCTCGACGTAGATCATCTTCGGCATCGAACCGACGATCAAGCCCGCCCATTCTTCGATGATGCCGACGCTAGAGCCCAAGACATGATTTGGACAGCGAGGGGACTTCATTGCGGAGCCGTGGAGGTGGTGGACCGGATCTACAAAGGTTGTATGTCCGTTCCCTTAGTTAAAATGTTAACTAGTTTGCTTGTTTCGCCTAAAAATATCTAGTAAACGATCCGTAGTCGGGTTTGTAGGCACCCGTAAAATTTGATTTGTGCATGTTTGATCACTTGTGAGACTTCACTAGAGTGCCTAGGAACCCTACAGTCCAAGCATCCAATATAATATACATCATCTGTACAATACTGGCCTCTAGGGTATACATACAACTAACAATCTCCCACTTGCACTAGGGCCAGCTGCTGTAGTATCGCATACGTAGCATCCCGAAGAGTCTCTCAAACTGTATCTAGGGAATGGCCTTCGTGGGTGGATCCGCAGTGTTGTTCTTCGTGTCAACCCTCCTGACCTCGATCTCCCGGCGATCAACTATCTCCCGGATCAGGTGATACCGCCTCAGAATATGCCTGGATCGCTGATGGGACCTGGGTTCCCTGGCGAAAGCCACCGCTCGATTGTTATCGCAATACAAAGGTATTGGATGCTCAATGGATGGAACCTACTCGCTACACTTAGTGAGTATGCTACAGCGGGTCTGGTACATAGTATCGCGTACATGATAGAGCCTACAACCGAAGCATAGGGTATCCCTTGCATGCGAGCTCTCTCCAAATCAGTCTTGGGAGACATCTCTTTGGAGAGAGTGAGCCCTGAGATCGTGGGTAAAAACCCACGTTTGGACTCTTCCATACTAAACCTCTTTAGTATGGTGTCAATGTACCTGGATTGGGGCAATCCCAATATCCTTTTAGATCTATCTCTATAGATCATAATTCCCAATATGCAGGAGGCATCACAAAGATCTTTCATTGAGAATCTTTATGATAAGAAGAGCTTGACCGATTGCAGCATAGGAATGTCATTTCCTATCAAGAGTATGTCGTCCACGTATAATACGAGGAAGACAACCTTACTCTCTGCCACCTTCTTGTAGATACAAGGTTCATCTACGTTTTTGACGAAATCAAACTCTTTGATAACGACGTCAAAGCAGATGCTCCAACTCCGCGATGCTTGCTTTAATCCATAAATGGATTTAAGCAGCTTGCACACCTTCCCGCTGCTCCCACTATCTACGAAGCCCTCTGGCTGAGTCATGTACACGCACTTTTCTAAATCACCGTTTAGAAAGGCGATCTTAACATCCGTTTGCCAGATTTCGTAGTCATGATATGCAGCCATGGAAAGCATGATCCGGATGGATTTAAGCATAGCCACTGGAGAAAAGGTTTCCTCATAGTCCACACCTGGTCTTTGATGAAAACCCATTGCAACAAGTCTAGCTTTGAAAGTCTCCACTTTCCCATCTACACCAAGTTTTTTCTTGAAGATCCACTTGCTCCCAATGGGTTTTACCCCCTCAGGCGCATCTTCCAAAGTCCACACTTTGTTGGTGTACATGGATTCCATCTCGGACCGCATTGCATCCAGCCATTTCACTGAGTCTCCACTCGTGATGGCCTGCTCGAATCTAGTTGGGTCATCATCAACCATGATGCAATCCTCACTTCCACCATCCATGAGAAAACCGTAGTATCTCTCAGGTGGGTGAGGAACCCTACTAGATCGGCGGAGTGGCTGGGGTTCATCGGGAACTACCGAATCCTCTGGTTCTATCAAATCTTAGGTTGTGGTTTGTACAGCCGGAACCTCTTCTAGTTCTACCTCAGAGCCTCTAATCTCTTTTGCAAGAAATTCCTTTTCTAAAAAGGTGGCGTGTTGAGCAACAAACACCCTTTGTTCCTCACTGTGGTAGAAGATATACCCTCGCGAATGCTTGGGATATCCAACAAACTTACACAAAATAGACCTTGCCTCGAGTTTGTCCGGTTTTTTTCTTTTGACATAGGCCGGGCAACCCCATATCTAAATAAAATTAAGATATGGTCTCTTCCCCTCCCATATCTCATATGGGGTGGTAGGCACAGATTTGGTAGGAACCCTATTCAGTAGGTATGCTGCTGTCTCCAGTGCATATCCCCAGAAGGAAATAGGTAACTCAGCTATACTCATCATAGAGCGCACCATATCTAATAGGGTGCGGTTCCTCCGTTCCGATACACCGTTGTGCTGTAGTGTATATGGAGGAGTTAGCTGAGAGAGAATCCCATTCTCTTTTAGGAAGTCCAGGAATTCATTGCTCAAGTATTCACCTCCTCGATCAGATCGAAGGATTTTAATACTTTTCCCGATTTGGTTTTCCACTTCTTGTTTATATTCTCTAAATTTCTCAGAAGCTTCTGATTTGTGTTTCATCAGGAACACATATCCGAATATAGAGAGAACGTCAGTGAATGTAATGAAGTTCGAAGAACCATTCCTGGCATGTGTAGACATGGGACTGCATACATCACTATGTATCAGTCCCAAGAGTTCGGTAACTCTTTCTCCGTGTCCCATAAACGGAGTTTTGGTCATCTTGCCTTTGAGACATGACTGGAAAGTCTCATAAGATGAAAATTCGAACGGTTTCAATTATCCATCCTTATGTAACTTAGCTAGTCGTGTCGCATTGATGTGACTCAGTCTACAATGCCACAAGAAGGATTCGTTCAGTTCTGAACTCTTCCTCTTGTGTGTGTTTGTTATGCTCTGAACTGTTGATTGATTTAGAACATAAATGGCATTGCACAACGTGCCTGATCCAACCAACTTTTGGTTAAGGAAAATGTTCATAACATTATCCTGTAATACAAAATTATATCCCTCTTTACTCAACAAAGAAACCGATATAATGTTGCATATCAGGTTCGGCATGAAATAGCATTCGTCAGAATCAATGTATTACCAGTTGGCAATACAAGGTGATATTCCCCGACGGTTTTAGCTGCAACAATTGCACCATTTCCAACCTTTATGTCTTTATCACCTTCTCCAAGTTCTCTACCTTTCCTAAGCCCATGTAACTGATTACATATATGGGATCCTGACCCGGTATCTAATACCCAGGACGTAGAGCAAATAGAGAAACAGTTCTCTGTAACGAACACACCCGAAGAAAATGCATCAACATGTACTTTCTTCACACGGGTGGCATGGGAATCCTGGTATTCCCCTATATCCTGTTCAGTCCTATAACTCTTATAAGAAAGAACGGAACTAACGTTCCCCAGCACAGTATAACATGCGGGTTCGGTCAATACATCCATATTATTATCTTTATTAAGGCATGATATCGTCGCTACGTGGAGAGAGAGAGAAGAAAACACTTTAGCGTATGCTCTTGCAAGATCAGATTGGTTATTATTTTATCTAATCAGGATGGCTCCCGCTGTTTTTATCAAATCTTCCTTCAAACCCTAAAAGGAAAGACTAGCCGGGATTAATTACACCCTATAACTTCGCCAATCTTTCAGCCAGGCCAGTGTCGGAACTTTGAGGGAGGTTCCCCGTGCTTTCGCACGGACCTAATTAAAGTAAACCTCATTTTCCCAGAGGCGTAACCCCGTTGACACCTTTCTAGACACCTACTTGATCGGCTAATTGTCCTGTGTAAAACTCTCCCAGGAATAACAATTACTCGCAGTGGGTATCGGGATCCAACTATCTCATAGAAGGTATGCAATCTCATTGCAAATTTCAACGCTTGAAATTCCCGATAATATTTTGCCCCAAGCATCCCATGACCTTGACGGAGGTCAACAAACCACAGGGTGCAAGTCAAGTTCAACCGGTCATTTCTTGATTGAATCAAACCCACCCGCACGACCCTTGACGGAGGTAAACAAGGTCGTACGACTACCCTAATCCAATCTGCAACATATGCATAAGCAGATAAATACTAGTTAGCTACCGCACACTACGCCTTGACGGAGGTCAACAAACGTAGCACGAATACTAAGTAGGACTTATCTGAAATGACAGAGGGCTACGACAGGTTTTTCTGAAAACCTATTGCGTAATGAACTTGATATTGTTGTAGAATCGAGTGAATTTTGAAATGGAGTGATTTTGAGGCTTTCATTAGTTTTGCTAAAGAGGTCACTCCCGGTGAAGAGATCTTGGCTCTTTCCTCATCGAATAAGGTGCAGGACATATCATATATATCACTATACAAAGCAAAAACTCCAAAAGAAATCAAAACAAACCGAGTGTTGTAGCATCTGCCAGTTTTGCTAAAGAGGTCACTCCCGGTGAAGGGATCTCGACTCTTTCCTCATCGAATAAGGTGCAGGATATATCATATATATCGCTATGCAAAGCAAAAACTGTAGCTACCCTTTTTGAAAAATTTGATTCTACAACATGTTTTAGGTTTCTTTTCTTTCATTAATCACATTAATGAAGGCCCATCATTTAAGTCACCTAAACATCACAGATAAATACGACGTACACTTATGCCATCCGCATTCGCCTCGATGTCCCCTCATGCACCGTTAGGTTAGGTAACTAACGGCAGAGCGGGGCATGGCTAGCGTGGGTGTAAAACATAAGTAACGTCTATATAATATATCATATATACTATATACAATATTTATCACAACACATCAAATGATCACATCACAGATATCACAGCAGAAGAAACATATGAAACATTGGATATACTAGGACGTCCATGTTTTATTTTGAGCCTCTATAAAACACGGATTCCACGGTCGCGATGAATAGCCAAACCCACACCCCTAGACCCCTACGAGAGCGGCAAGAAACCCTTCCAATCCTAGAGTTAGGAGACCCGGACTCGACTCCTCGAGTTGGTCTCCTACTGGACTCTAGAACCCGGTTACTTGTGCTCTCCTCCTTGTGTCTATCCTAGTGCGGAAAAGTAAATAATATACAAATGGTGACATCAACCTCATCCCGGAAGTGCCCCAATAAAAGAATATTACATACATTTAATTTTACTTGAATGAAAATAAAAACTCTCATCTCACATAAAAAAAACCCGGCTATTCAGAACGCGACGATCCAATATAACATATCCAGCAACACATAACATCACATGTCATCAACGTAAGTAAATATTGTTAGTTATATGTATGCCCTAGAGGCCATTACTGTACATACGATGTATATTGTAGTGGATGCTAGGACATATATAGGGAGGACTTTCTTGCTCGACATGATAGTATGCTATCTGGTTGTACTTTATCTTAACATGTACTCTGATTGTCTCTATGTTACATGTTGATAAAGCCTTTAGGATATGTACTCGACTACTGGGACTATGATGAGATCATACTAGTAGGGCCACGGTAGTCGGTGAGTACATCCTATAACTGTTCCTAGTCGAGGGTGTATCGAGACAGGGCATCGATGCACCAGAGTAGACTAGCGTATACGCATCTTGACCCATAAGATGGGCGATGGATGATCCCATATCCATCGGTGTTTGACATCAAGGATGGTGTACGGGTGCTCAGTGGAGACTGGGTACACTGGACGGACTCGCCGAGAACTCCCAGATGGTATTATACCATACGTCAGATGGCAGTTCTCCGGATTAGTCTGTTGACCCGAGATCGTCATAGAGTCTTGTGTGATTCCCATTGTGCTTTGATTTTCATCATACCACGTCCAAGAGGGCGTGCAAAAAGGTGGCTTTTGGGTATAGTCCCGAATCACATGGAGGCAATGAGCGATAGGAGGGGATTCGTCTCTCCCGGTATAGGGAGTTGATGTTGTGCTGTGTTCGATTGGCTATAACCGGAAATCCCTGGCCAGGGTTGCTGAGATTTACTGGTAAGTGTTATCAGTAGTTTCTCGAACTGTTATAGACCTCATATCGACACGACTTATCGAGCTACTGGGGTTTGACGTTTACCACCCCTAGGCGAGATATGCAACATATCAGACGACGAGACCGGACTGTATGGGAGTGTTACTGTTTGGATTGACAGGAGAATGTACAGGCTTGCTTGTTGATCTTCTGAGTGCTCAATACCTGGGTAGCTGTTACGTTTAGCTGACCGCTTGCAGCTTGTGGGTGTTTGATATGATCATCACCTACTGCCGGCGTATTGACGATTCTTTAGAGTCCTACACAGAGGTTTCTTGACTCAGGCAAAACGGAGTAGGGGCACATATGTGATATGTGCGGGACCGAGGATAATGCGATATGTGATACCGTATTCTATTCTCGCGATATTTGATATCAGCCGGGTCATCGGATCAAGTGTTGATTCGATGAATCGGTACGGATATATATTAGCCGGTTATATGCGATATAGCCGGATTGTCGGATCAAGTGTTGATTCGATAATTTAATGTATAATAATATATATGATATATTAAATTGCATTAACTAATATTTGCTCACTAAAAGATTCTTTTTCTCACTCGGGTAATACATTGATATATATGCGATATATGTTAAATGTATTATTTTATT
Source organism: Agapanthus africanus (assembly GCA_030015575.1). Taxonomy (NCBI): domain Eukaryota; kingdom Viridiplantae; phylum Streptophyta; class Magnoliopsida; order Asparagales; family Amaryllidaceae; genus Agapanthus; species Agapanthus africanus. The sequence continues at coordinate 310,679,660 of CM057350.1, read as the reverse complement.
TTGTTACGATAAATATTATATATGTGATATATAATATTGTAACATGATATGATAACTAATGCAACTTGTTTAGTGGAGTTTAAACATGATTAGGGTTTGGATTAGGGTTAAGCTTTCTAGATGTTTCTAGAAGCTTTTCTTTTTGTCATGATAAAGATATTTTCAAGTGAGTCATGCTTTAACCCAACCCAAACCCTAACCCTAGTTAATTCTCTACAAAGGTTCACTTGACCATGGTTGCATAATTCTATCATATTATTCTTTTCCTATTCATCACAAAAGGATTCTAACATTATTCATCTTCTTCCTCCTTCATTCTTTCATGAAAAGCTTACTAGTTTTTCAAAAGGTGATGAATAAATATGAGAAAAAGATAAATAAAGATAGCAAAAATCCTACTTCATCATCCTCATCTTCCCTTGCCATTTAGATGAGGGTGTTCACATCATTTCATGAGTGTTAGCTTGTGTTAAAGAAACTTCAAGGTAGATCATCTTAGTATCGAAGATCGGAAGCAAAGGTTGCGTCTTTCTCTTCGTGGAACCTCTCGAGAGTACGGATCCCGATGATCGCAGCGAAGGGACCACAACACGGAGCATATGAAGTGAAGGACCGGATCTATAAAGGTTGTAATCCCTCTCACTTAGTGTTAAAATGTTTAGCATGTTAGTTTTCGCCTAATCTCTAGTTTAAAGTTCCGTATTCGGGTTGTTCGGCACGGCTAAATTTTTATTCGGGCATGGTTGATGCCTCGTAGACCCTTGTGTGCGTGCCTAGCAAAACTACAGTGGTATCAGAGACAAGCTAGAGCTTTAGGCGAAGTCTAGACGAAGTTTAAAGTCCGATCGAACCCGGAAAACCCGATATAACCCCTTCTCTGGAAATTTTCTGAAACTTTGGATTTTTGTGAATTAAAAATTGCCAAAAAATTCAGCAGGGAATTATATGAGTTACTGTGAAGCACGTGATGCTAACTCCACAAAGGAGGCACGGAACCGCGGCCCAACCCTGGGTTTCGCGGCGGTTCCGCGGCCACTTTGGTGAGTTACACCACGTGGCTTGCACAGTAATTCTTGTCTTCAAGTGCTGAGTCTTCTGGAAATTTTTATTTTTTTTATTCAACTGTTGAATTATCTGGGTTGTATTGGGGACATAAAGATTCGATCGGATATTTTAACTTTGTTTAGTTTTGTCCGGATAATTTTTAGAAACTGTTAAAAAGTTCGAACGAATATCAATAACTCACTTTTTCCCCTGTCGGAAATTTTTTCAAAAGTTGGATTTTTCCTCTTGTTTAAGAATGTTCTAAGTCGTGCAAGTAACTCGGTGGACCCTCTAGAAGACAACAAACCTTAACTCGATTATGTGACCGTCTTGAACTGCCTTTTGAACCTTAGGGTTTGGGGCAGTACGGCGTGCCACATGTGAGGCGTTGGCTTGACCCTTCTACGGCTGGACCATTGGTACTGTGGCATGTAATGAATGTTTTTAAACTGATTTCAAGTGTTGAGATATATTGGGGAAATCTTGGGTGCTTGATAATTCGATCGGAAAGTTTAACTTTTTCTATTTATCCGGAATGTGATACAATATTTGGAATCCACAAATAGTTATGAGATAACTGATTTGAATATTATAGACATAGCAGTTTAGTCTCAGATGATCGGTTGCCACGGAATTTTGATGTGATCAAAAGTCCGTCGCAATCACGTAGAGTACGCGGATACTCGTCGGGTAAACTTAATAGACAGCTACATCCCATAGCCCCGACCAAGTGACTATAGGAGAACCCCGTCACCGAAAGCATCCGTTCGGGTGCTCACGGTAGCGGTGTTCCGCCTTGGTGCACTTCGTCGACGGTATCAAGGGTGCGGCCGTCTACTAAAGTTTGTGACAAGCATTCGATCAGGACGTCGGGAATCTTGTTGAATTGCCCGACTTGATATTGAGAAGAGTTTTCGATAAATGAGACTAAAATGCGGGGTTTATAATTGTTAGGCATTCGATGTCTAAGGAATTCATTTGGTTAGGCATGCGATGTCTAAAGAGGTTGCGGATTCCAACTGTTGTAGTTTTTCACTTTCTTTTCTGTGACCGTAAGCGTAGTATGTGGTGTATCGCCGGCTTCGTTGCTATACATCAACGACAATCGGGATACGCATACTTGCTTACGTTGATGATATGAGATATTATGTGTTGCTGTGATATGTTATATTGGATCGTCGCGTTTTGAATAGCCGGGGGTTTTATGTGAGATGAGAGTTTTTTCTTTTTCATTCATGTAAAATTTCATTTGTATGTAATATTCTTTTATTAGGGCACTTCCAGGTAGCGGAAGCTGTCACCGTTGTATATTATTTACTTTTCCGCATTAGGATAGACCCAAGGCGGGGAGCATAAGTAACCGGGTTCTAGGGTCCAGTGGGAGACCATCTCGAGGAGTCGAGACCGGGTCTCCTAACCCTAGAATTGGCAGTGTTACTTGCCGCTCTCGTAGGGGTCTAGGGATGTGGGTTTGGCTATTCATCGCGACCGTGGAATCCGTGTTTTATACTGGCTCGTATTGAAAACACGGACGTCCTAGTATATCCAATATTTCAAATATGTTCTTCTGCTGCAATGTTCTGTGATGAGATCATATTACTGCCTGAGACGAATGTTTATATTTTATATATATGAGATATATGTTATATTGCAGATTTCGTTTCAAAAGAGATGCTTGTGAAGCATAATAAAATGGGACTTCATTAATGAGATTAATGAAATAAAAGAAACCTAACATGTTGTAGAAACTTGTTTAAAAATTGGTAGCTCTAGTTCTTGCTTTGCATAGCGGTGTTCCTTGTAGAACATCCAGCACCTTATTCGATAAGGAAAGGACCGAGATCCCTTCACCGGGAGTGACTCCTTTAGCAACGACTGGTAGATGCTACAACCCTCGGTTTGTCTTTTGATTGCTTCTATAGTTTCTGCTTTGCATAGTGATATTTGTGAAATATCCTGCACCTTATTCGATGAGGAAAGGGCCGACGATCCCTTCACCGGGAGTGACCCCTTTAGCAAAACTAGAAAAGCCTCAAAAACACTCCATTTAAAATCACTCGATTCTACAACGATATCAAGTTCATTACGCAAAGGGTTTTCTTAAAAACCTGTCGTAGCCCTCCGTCATTTCAGATAAGGACTGTTTAGTATTCGTGCTGCGTTTGTTGGCCTTTGTCAAGGCGTAGTGTGCGGTAGCTGAATAGTACTTATCTGCTTATGCATATGATGCAGATTGGATTAGGGTAGTCGTGCGACCTTGTTGGCCTTTGTCAAGGGTCGTGCGGGTGGGTTTAATTCAATCAAGAAATGACGGGTTGAACTTGACTAGCAGCCTATGGTTTGTTGGCCTTTGTCAAGGTCATAGGACGCTAGGGGAAAAATATTATTGGGAATTTCAAGTGTTGAAATTTGCAATGAGATTGCATACCTTCTATAAGATAATTGGATCCCGATACCCGCTGCGAGTAAGAGTTACACCTGGGAGAGTTTTACACATTACAATTAGCCGATCAAGTAGGTGTCTAGAAAGGTGTTAACGGGGTTACGCCTCTGGGAAAACGAGGTTTACTTTAATTAGGTTCGTGCGATAGCACGGGGGACCTCCCTCAAAGTACCGACACTGGCCTGGCTGAATGATTGGCGAACTTGTAGCGTGTAATTAATCCCGGCTAGTCTTTCCTTTTAGGGTTTGAAGGAAGATTTGACTAAAAACAGTGGGAGACATCCTGATTAGATATATTAGATAACCAATCTAATCTTGCATGAGCATACGCTGAGTGTTTTCTTCTCTCTCTCTCCAGGTAGCGACCATATCACGCCATAATCAAGATAATAAAACGGATATATTGACCGAACCCGCTTGTTATACTTAGCTGGGGAACGTTGGTCCCGCTCCAACTTATAATTGTTATAAGACAGACCAGGAAATTGGGGAATGCCAGATTTCTGTGCCGCCCAAACGAAGAAAGTGCATGTTGATGCATCATCTTCGGGTGTGTTCATTACACAGAACTGTTTCTCAGTATCCTTTACGTCCTGGGTATGTGATACCGGATCAGGATCCCGTATATGTAATCTGTTACATGGGCTACAGATAGGTAGAGAACTGAGAACGGGTGATAAGTTTCATGAGACAGAAAATGGTGCAAGTGTTGCAGCCAAGTCTGTTGGTCACTATCACCCTGTATTACCTGAATACATTGATTCTGAACAAATGTTATTAGATACCGAACCTGATATACAAAATCATATCAGTCTCTTTATTAGTAAAGAAAGGATATAATTTTGTATTGTTGGATAATGTTTTGAACATTTCCTATATCAAGAGTTGATCGGTTCAGGCACGTTATCTAAAATCATTGACGTTCTAAATCAAACTACAGTTCTTAGTATACGGAACACACACAAGAGGAAGAGTTCAGAAATGAACGGATCCTTCTTGAGGCATTGTAGACTAGGTCATATCAATGCGACCCGACTGACTGAAGTTACATTTAGATGCATATTCAAATTAGTTTGAATTTACATCTTGTGAAACTTGGCAGTCATGTCACAAAGATAAGATGACCATAGCTCTGTTTATTGGAAACAGAGAAAGAGTTAGTGAACTCTTGGGAATTGATACATGCTGATGTATGAAAGTCTCCTGTCTACACATGCCAAGACTGGTTCTTTGTACTTCATTACATTCTCTGATGATCTCTCAAGATTCAGACATATGTTCCTGTTGAAACACAAGTCCGAACCTTTTGAGATATTCACATAATATAAGTTAGAAGTAGAGAACCAAAATACGGGTATAAGTATTATGTCCTTTGATGAGATCAAGGAGGAGAATACTTGAGCACGGAATTCCTGGACTATTCTAAAGGAGAATGAGATTCTCTCTCAGCATTACTCCTCCGTATACACCATAGCACGATGGTATATCGGGGCGGAGCAAACTCACCCTATTAGATATGGTGTGCTCTATGATGAGTACTACTGAGTTTCCTATTTCCTTTAGGGAGTTATGCACTTATGAAGTTGCATACCTATTGAATAGGGTTCGAATCATATCAGTTGCCTACCACTTCATATGTGATATGGAAAGGGAAGAGCCCATATCTTAAGTTAGTTAAGATTTGGGGTTGTCCGGCCTATGTCTAAAAGGCAAAATCCGGACAAACTCGAGGCAAGGTCTGTTATGTACAACTGGAAAGGTTCCAGCTATACAAACTGCAGCTGATGATTTGGTAGAACCAAAGGATTCAATAGTTTCCAACGAACCTCAGCCTCTCCGCCGATCTAGTACGGTTTCTCACCTACCTGAGAGATACTTCGGTTTCTCTATGACAGTGGGAGCGAGGATTGCATCATGAGATGATGACCCAACTAGTTTCGAGCAGGCCATCAGGAGTGAGACTCTGTAAGAATGGCTGGATGCTTATCGATCTGAGATGGAATCCTTATACACCAACAAAGTATAGACTTTGGTTGCTTTATCTGAAGGGTTAAATCCCCATCAGGAGTGAGTATATCTTGAGAAGATTACTTGGTGTACATGGAAAAGTTGAGACTTTCAAAGCTATGCTTAAGTCCATCCAGATCCTACTAGCCACGGCTATATACCATGAATACGATATCTGGCGGTTGAGCTTTTCTAAATGATGTTTTAGAAGATAGAGTCTATAAGTACACAGCCAGAGGGCTTCGCAGTCAGTGGGAGCAGCGGAAACGTGAGCAAGATGTTTTATATGATAAAACAGGCATCGCGGAGTTGGAACATCTGTTTTGATGTGGTAGTCAATGACTTGATCAAAATGGTAGATGAACCTTGTATATACGAAAATGTAGTAGAGAGTATGGTGGTGATCCTCGTAGAGTACATGGATGACATACTCTTGATAGGGAAGGAGTTTCCTATGCTACGCTCGGTCAATCTCCGCTTATCACAAGGATTCTCCATAAAGGATCAAAGTGATACCTCCTAAATCCTGGGTTTTTGGATCTATGAGATAGATCTAAATGGATGTTAGGATTCTCACTAGTTGTAGTGAGATGGTATCAATCGATCCTGGGGAGAATCACTGGAAAGATTCCAGGCTAATAAGGACGACTGAATGTCAGTCGCAGGCATTGTCTACACCCTCAGTGGAGGGACGGTATGTTGGAAGAGTTCCAAGCTAGATACCGTGACATACTAGACGATTAAAGGCAAGATACATCGTTACCAAAGATGCTACCAAAGAGGCAGTCTGGATATATATATAAGTTCATAAGATGAACTTCGTTCCTACCATTGTGTGACAATGGAGTTGGGGATTTAGCCAAGGAACTATCGTCCCATCAGAAATCCAGATATAATTCTTAGGCAGTATCACCTGATCATGGAGATGGTTGATCTCCAGGGAGATCGAGGTTAGGAGAGTAGACACAGAGGACAACAGCGCGGATCCACTCACGAAGGCCTTTATCCCAGTAGAGACTTTTATGGGATGGTTGAGTATGAGATACTTCAACCGCAGCTAATTGTTGGGTATGCGATACCATAACAGATGGCCCTAGTGCAAGTGGGAGATTGTTAGTTATATGTATGCCCTAGAGGCCATTACTGTACATACGATGTATATTGTAGTGGATGCTAGGACATATATAGGGAGGACTTTCTTGCTCGACATGATAGTATGCTATCTGGTTGTACTTTATCTTAACATGTACTCTGATTGTCTCTATGTTACATGTTGATAAAGCCCTTAGGATATGTACTCGACTACTGGGACTATGATGAGATCATACTAGTGGGGCCACGGTAGTCGGTGAGTACATCCTATAACTGTTCCTAGTCGAGGGTGTATCGAGACAGGGCATCGATGCACCAGAGTAGACTAGCGTATACGCATCTTGACCCATAAGATGGGCGATGGATGATCCTATATCCATCGGTGTTTGACATCAAGGATGGTGTACGGGTGCTCAGTGGAGACTGGGTACACTGGACGGACTCGCCGAGAACTCCCAGATGGTATTATACGATACGTCAGATGGCAGTTCTCCGGTGACACTGGTACAGAGTAGTCTGTTGACCCGAGATCGTCATAGAGTCTTGTGTGATTCCCATTGTGCTTTGATTTCCATCATACCACGTCCAAGAGGGCGTGCAAAAAGGTGGCTTTTGGGTATAGTCCCGAATCACATGGAGGCAATGAGCGATAGGAGGGGATTCGTCTCTCCCGGTATAGGGAGTTGATGTTGTGCTGTGTTCGATTGGCTATAACCGAAATCCCTGGCCAGGGTTGCTGAGATTTACTGGTAAGTGTTATCAGTAGTTTCTCGAACTGTTATAGACCTCATATCGACACGACTTATCGAGCTACTGGGTTCTGACGTTTACCACCCCTAGGCGAGATATGCAACATATCAGACGACGAGACCGGACTGTACGGGAGTGTTACTGTTTGGATTCACAGGAGAATGTACAGGCTTGCTTGTTGATCTTCTGAGCGCTCAATACCTGGGTAGCTGTTACGTTTAGCTGACCGCTTGCAGCTTGTGGGTGTTTGATATGATCATCACCTACTGCCGGCGTATTGACGATTCTTTAGAGTCCTACACAGAGGTTTCTTGACTCAGGCAAAACGGAGTAGGGGCACATATGTGATATGTGCGGGACCGAGGATAATGCGATATGTGATACCGTATTCTATTCTCGCGATATTTGATATCAGCCGGGTCATCGGATCAAGTGTTGATTCGATGAATCGGTACGGATATATATTAGCCGGTTATATGCGATATAGCCGGATTGTCGGATCAAGTGTTGATTCGATAATTTAATGTATAATAATATATATGATATATTAAATTGCATTAACTAATATTTGCTCACTAAAAGATTCTTTTTCTCACTCGGGTAATACATTGATATATATGCGATATATGTTAAATGTATTATTTTATTTTGTTACGATAAATATTATATATGTGATATATAATATTGTAACATGATATGATAACTAATGCAACTTGTTTAGTGGAGTTTAAACATGATTAGGGTTTGGATTAGGGTTAAGCTTTCTAGATGTTTCTAGAAGCTTTTCTTTTTGTCATGATAAAGATATTTTCAAGTGAGTCATGCTTTAACCCAACCCAAACCCTAACCCTAGTTAATTCTCTACAAAGGTTCACTTGACCATGGTTGCATAATTCTATCATATTATTCTTTTCCTATTCATCACAAAAGGATTCTAACATTATTCATCTTCTTCCTCCTTCATTCTTTCATGAAAAGCTTACTAGTTTTTCAAAAGGTGATGAATAAATATGAGAAAAAGATAAATAAAGAGAGCAAAAATCCTACTTCATCATCCTCATCTTCCCTTGCCATTTAGATGAGGGTGTTCACATCATTTCATGAGTGTTAGCTTGTGTTAAAGAAACTTCAAGGTAGATCATCTTAGTATCGAAGATCGGAAGCAAAGGTTGCGTCTTTCTCTTCGTGGAACCTCTCGAGAGTACGGATCCCGATGATCGCAGCGAAGGGACCACAACACGGAGCATATGAAGTGATGGACCGGATCTATAAAGGTTGTAATCCCTCTCACTTAGTGTTAAAATGTTTAGCATGTTAGTTTTCGCCTAATCTCTAGTTTAAAGTTCCGTATTCGGGTTGTTCGGCACGGCTAAATTTTTATTCGGGCATGGTTGATGCCTCATAGACCCTTGTGCGCGTGCCTAGCAAAACTACAGTGGTATCAGAGACAAGCTAGAGCTTTAGGCGAAGTCTAGACGAAGTTTAAAGTCCGATCGAACCCGGAAAACCCGATATAACCCCTTCTCTGGAAATTTTCTGAAACTTTGGATTTTTGTGAATTAAAAATTGCCAAAAAATTCAGCAGGGAATTATATGAGTTACTGTGAAGCACGTGATGCTAACTCCACAAAGGAGGCGCGGAACCGCGGCCCAACCCTGGGTTTCGCGGCGGTTCCGCGGCCACTTTGGTGAGTTACACCACGTGGCTTGCACAGTAATTCTTGTCTTCAAGTGCTGAGTCTTCTGGAAATTTTTTTTTTTATTCAACTGTTGAATTATCTGGGTTGTATTGGGGACATAAAGATTCGATCGGATATTTTAACTTCGTTTAGTTTTGTCCGGATAATTTTTAGAAACTGTTAAAAAGTTCGAACGGATATCAATAACTCACTTTTTCCCCTGTCGGAAAATTTTTCAAAAGTTGGATTTTTCCTCGTGTTTAAGAATGTTCTAAGTCGTGCAAGTAACTCGGTGGACCCTCTAGAAGACAACAAACCTTAACTCGATTATGTGACCGTCTTGAACTGCCTTTTGAACCTTAGGGTTTGGGGCAGTACGGCGTGCCACATGTGAGGCGTTGGCTTGACCCTTCTACGGCTGGACCATTGGTACTGTGGCATGTAATGACTGTTTTTAAACTGATTTCAAGTGTTGAGATATATTGGGGAAATCTTGGGTGCTTGATGATTCGATCGGAAAGTTTAACTTTTTCTATTTATCCGGAATGTGATACAATATTTGGAATCCACAAATAGTTATGAGATAACTGATTTGAATATTATAGACATAGCAGCTTAGTCTCAGATGATCGGTTGCCACGGAATTTTGATGTGATCAAAAGTCCGTCACAATCACGTAGAGTACGCGGATACTCGCCGGGTAAACTTAATAGACAGCTACACCCCATAGCCCCGACCAAGTGACTATAGGAGAACCCCGTCACCGAAAGCATCCGTTCGGGTGCTCGCGGTAGCGGTGTTCCGCCTTGGTGCACTTCGTCGACGGTATCAGGGGTGCGGCCGTCTACTAAAGTTTGCGACGAGCATTCGATCAGGACGTCGGGAATCTTGTTGAATTGCCCGACTTGATATTGAGAAGAGTTTTCGATAAATGAGACTAAAATGCAGGGTTTATAATTGTTAGGCATGCGATGTCTAAGGAATTCATTTGGTTAGGCATGCGATGTCTAAAGAGGTTGCGGATTCCAACTGTTGTAGTTTTTCACTTTCTTTTCTGTGACCGTAAGCGTAGTATGTGGTGTATCGCCGGCTTCGTTGCTATACATCAACGACAATCGGGATACGCATACTTGCTTACGTTGATGATATGAGATATTATGTGTTGCTGTGATATGTTATATTGGATCGTCGCGTTTTGAATAGCCGGGGGTTTTATGTGAGATGAGAGTTTTTTCTTTTTCATTCATGTAAAATTTCATTTGTATGTAATATTCTTTTATTGGGGCACTTCCAGGTAGCGGAAGCTGTCACCGTTGTATATTATTTACTTTTCCGCATTAGGATAGACCCAAGGCGGGGAGCATAAGTAACCGGGTTCTAGGGTCCAGTGGGAGACCATCTCGAGGAGTCGAGACCGGGTCTCCTAACCCTAGAATTGGCAGTGTTACTTGCCGCTCTCGTAGGGGTCTAGGGATGTGGGTTTGGCTATTCATCGCGACCGTGGAATCCGTGTTTTATACTGGCTCGTATTGAAAACACGGACGTCCTAGTATATCCAATATTTCAAATATGTTCTTCTGCTGCAATGTTCTGTGATGAGATCATATTACTGCCTGAGATGAATGTTTATATTTTATATATATGAGATATATGTTATATTGCAGATTTCGTTTCAAAAGAGATGCTTGTGAAGCATAATAAAATGGGACTTCATTAATGAGATTAATGAAATAAAAGAAACCTAACATGTTGTAGAAACTTGTTTAAAAATTGGTAGCTCTAGTTCTTACTTTGCATAGCGGTGTTCCTTGTAGAACATCCAGCACCTTATTCGATAAGGAAAGGACCGAGATCCCTTCACCGGGAGTGACTCCTTTAGCAACGACTGGTAGATGCTACAACCCTCGGTTTGTCTTTTGATTGCTTCTATAGTTTCTGCTTTGCATAGTGATATTTATGAAATATCCTGCACCTTATTCGATGAGGAAAGGGCCGACGATCCCTTCACCGGGAGTGACCCCTTTAGCAAAACTAGAAAAGCCTCAAAAACACTCCATTTAAAATCACTCGATTCTACAACGATATCAAGTTCATTACGCAAAGGGTTTTCTTAAAAACCTGTCGTAGCCCTCCGTCATTTCAGATAAGGACTGTTTAGTATTCGTGCTGCGTTTGTTGGCCTTTGTTAAGGCGTAGTGTGCGGTAGCTGAATAGTACTTATCTGCTTATGCATATGATGCAGATTGGATTAGGGTAGTCGTGCGACCTTGTTGGCCTTTGTCAAGGGCCGTGCGGGTGGGTTTAATTCAATCAAGAAATGACGGGTTGAACTTGACTAGCAGCCTATGGTTTGTTGGCCTTTGTCAAGGTCATAGGACGCTAGGGGCAAAATATTATTGGGAATTTCAAGTGTTGAAATTTGCAATGAGATTGCATACCTTCTATAAGATAATTGGATCCCGATACCCGCTGCGAGTAAGAGTTACACCTGGGAGAGTTTTACACATTACAATTAGCCGATCAAGTAGGTGTCTAGAAAGGTGTTAACGGGGTTACGCCTCTGGGAAAACGAGGTTTACTTTAATTAGGTTCGTGCGATAGCACAGGGGACCTCCCTCAAAGTACCGACACTGGCCTGGCTGAAAGATTGGCGAACTTGTAGCGTGTAATTAATCCCGGCTAGTCTTTCCTTTTAGGGTTTGAAGGAAGATTTGACTAAAAACAGTGGGAGACATCCTGATTAGATATATTAGATAACCAATCTAATCTTGCAAAAGCATACGCTGAGTGTTTTCTTCTCTCTCTCTCCAGGTAGCGACCATATCACGCCTTAATCAAGATAATAAAACGGATATATTGACCGAACCCGCTTATTATACTGAGCTGGGGAACGTTGGTCCCGCTCCAACTTATAATTGTTATAAGACAGAGCAGGAAATTGGGGAATGCCAGATTTCCGTGCCGCCCAAACGAAGAAAGTGCATGTTGATGCATCATCTTCGGGTGTGTTCATTACACAGAACTGTTTCTCAGTATCCTTTACGTCCTGGGTATGTGATACCGGATCAGGATCCCGTATATGTAATCTGTTACATGGGCTACAGATAGGTAGAGAACTGAGAACGGGTGATAAGTTTCATGAGACAGAAAACGGTGCAAGTGTTGCAGCCAAGTCTGTTGGTCACTATCACCCTGTATTACCTGAATACATTGATTCTGAACAAATGTTATTAGATACCGAACCTGATATACAAAATCATATCAGTCTCTTTATTAGTAAAGAAAGGATATAATTTTGTATTGTTGGATAATGTTTTGAACATTTCCTATATCAAGAGTTGATCGGTTCAGGCACGTTATCTAAAATCATTGACGTTCTAAATCAAACTACAGTTCTTAGTATACGGAACACACACAAGAGGAAGAGTTCAGAAATGAACGGATCCTTCTTGAGGCATTGTAGACTAGGTCATATCAATGCGACCCGACTGACTGAAGTTACATTTAGATGCATATTCAAATTAGTTTGAATTTACATCTTGTGAAACTTGGCAGTCATGTCACAAAGATAAGATGACCATAGCTCTGTTTATTGGAAACAGAGAAAGAGTTAGTGAACTCTTGGGAATTGATACATGCTGATGTATGAAAGTCTCCTGTCTACACATGCCAAGACTGGTTCTTTGTACTTTTTTACATTCTCTGATGATCTCTCAAGATTCAGACATATGTTCCTGTTGAAACACAAGTCCGAACCTTTTGAGATATTCACAGAATATAAGTTAGAAGTAGAGAACCAAAATACGGGTATAAGTATTATGTCCTTTGATGAGATCAAGGAGGAGAATACTTGAGCACGGAATTCCTGGACTATTCTAAAGGAGAATGAGATTCTCTCTCAGCATTACTCCTCCGTATACACCATAGCACGATGGTATATCGGGGCGGAGCAAACTCACCCTATTAGATATGGTGTGCTCTATGATGAATACTACTGAGTTTCCTATTTCCTTTAGGGAGTTATGCACTTGTGAAGTTGCATACCTATTGAATAGGGTTCGAATCAAATCAGTTGCCTACCACTTCATATGTGATATGGAAAGGGAAGAGCCCATATCTTAAGTTAGTTAAGATTTGGGGTTGTAAGGCCTATGTCTAAAAGGCAAAATCCGGACAAACTCGAGGCAAGGTCTGTTATGTACAACTGGAAAGGTTCCAGCTATACAAACTGCAGCTGATGATTTGGTAGAACCAAAGGATTCAATAGTTTCCAACGAACCTCAGCCTCTCCGCCGATCTAGTACGGTTTCTCACCTACCTGAGAGATACTTCGGTCGCAGAAACCGGCGATATCATATATTACACTTACGGTCGCAGAAAAGAAAGTGTAAAACTACAACATTTGGAATCCACAATCTCTTTAGACATCGTAAATCCGAAATATCACATACTTCGCATTTCATGCCTAACTATATGAATTCCACATATTGTATCACATTCCAGATAAATAGACAGTATTAAACTTTCCGATCGAATAATCAAATACCCAAGATTTCCTAAATAGCTCAACACTTGAGTGGAGTTCAAAAATTCCAGAATACGTCACAGTAGCAATGGTCCAGCCATAGAAGGGTCAAGCCAATGCCACACATGTGGTACGCCGTACTGCCCCAAACCCTAAGGTTCAAAAGGCAGTTCAAGACGGTCACATAATCGAGTTAAGGTTTGTTGTCTTCTAGAGGGTCCATCGCGTTAGATGCACGTTTTTCCGAAAGATTTAAACTCAAGAAAAAAATTCAACACTTGAAAGTTTTTCGTGCCGGGAAATAATGAGTTAATGATATCCGTTCGAACATTTTAACAGTTTCTAAATATCTGGAATAACAAAACAAAATTAAATTCTCCTATCGAATCGACGATTACAAAATAAACCCCAAAATACTCAACACTTGAGTCAGATTAAAAATACCCAGAAAATATCACTAACTGTTAGGGGTATTAAAGTACAAAAATTGGGGAATGATCATTCCAAACTGCCGCGGATCCGCGGCCCAAGTATGCTAAGGCCGCGGTTCCGCGGTGGAATATACGGTTCATTCCCTCATTTTTCACTGAAATCCTTATATTTCCCTGCTGAATTTTTTAAGTATTTTTAATTCAGAAAAATCACAGTTTTGAAAAAATGTCTAGAGAGGGGTTAAATTGACGTTTCCGGGTTCGATCGGGGTTTTAACTTCGTTAACACATCGCCTAATGCTCTAGCTAGGCTCTGATACCACTGTTGGGTTACTAGGCACTCTAACAAGGGTTAAGGAAGCATCAAAAGTGCCCGATTAAAATTTTAGCCGTGCCTAACAACCCTGAATAAGATCTTTGCTAGAAAATTAGGGTTTCACATGCTAGTAAATCACATTTACCACTAAGTGAATACGAAATACAACCTTTGTAGATCGGTCCTTCACTTCATTACCTCCTTGTTGAAGTCCCTTCGCTGCGATCGTGGTTCTCCCGGACTCTTGCATGGCTTCACGAGGCGAACAAAGCGTCCTTGCTTGAAGTCTTCGAGGCCGAAGATGATCTACGTCGAGGGAATATCAACTCAAGCTAGTACTTCACTAACTAGAGAATTAGTGAAGCAAACACCCTATACTAAAGTGCTAGTCTAGTAGAGGATGGAAAAATAGGAAGTGGGTTCTCTTTAGAATTTTATTTCTCACAATCTTTCACTCTCATTTGAAAACCCTAGCAAGCTTTTCTTTTTGCTCAAAGAAGAAGAAGATGAACAAAAGAAAAGATGAAGATAATGATCAAGTGAGGGAGCTAACCATGGGTGAATGAGTATCATATACTAACTAATGTAGAGACATAACCATGGCTAATCTAAATGGTTAGGTTAACAAGAATCTAAAGTAATGACAAAGCTAGTGGACTTTGTCAAAGCAAAGTAAGCTTCTACAAGCTTTATGCTCTTTCCAAATCTCCACTAATTATGTAATTACCTTAAATAATCATAACCCAACATAATATATAGAATGGTGTATGTCTTACACACCCAAGTATGATGTATCATCAACCATGATACAAAAAGAAAACACATTTTAATATATATCACATATATATTAAAGTTGTGTACATGTGAGAAAAAACCCAAAGTGAACAAGTGTTAGTTAATTTAAATTAGCATATCTAATATACAATTATACACTAAATTATTAAATCAACACTTGACTTAATAATCCGGTCATATCTCATATAACCGACTAACATCCATTGTATCGACTTATCGAATCAACACTTGATTCGATAACCCGGCTATATCACATATAACCTCGCGATACAAAAAGTCGCGAGAATAGAATACGGTATCACATACACGCATTATTCTCCGTACCGCACATATCACATACGTGCTCCTATTTCGTTTTGCCTGAGCCAGTAAAACCTCTGTGTAGGACTCTAAAGACTCGTCAATACGCCGGCAGTAGGTGATGATCACATCAAGCACCCGCAAGCCGTCAGCGGTACTAGCAGGACGTAACGGCCACCCGGGTATTGAGCGATCAGAAGATCAGCAAGCAAGCCCGCTCCAACTCCTGTAAAAGCCTGCCGGTAACACTTCCCGTACAGTCCGGTCCCCTCGTCTGATATGTCGCATATCAAGTCTAGGGGTGGTAATCGTCAGACCCCAATAACCGATAAGTCGTGCCGATGTGAGGCTCATAACGGGTTGAGAAACTACTGGTAACACTTACCAGTAAATCTCTAAATCAGCCCTGGCCAGGGACTTCCCTGTTATGGCCAATCGAGCAAAGCGCAACATCAACCCCCAATACCGGGAGAGACGAAACCCCTCCTATCGCTCATCGCCTCCATGTGACTCGGGGCTGTACCCAAAAAACCACCGTTTTTCACGCCCTCTTGGACGTGGTAAGTTGGAAATCAAAGCACAGTGGGAATCACACAAGACTCTATGACGATCGCGAGTCTACAGACTAACCTGCACAAATGTCACCAGAGAACTGCCATCTGACGTGAGGTATAATACCATCTGGGAGTTCTCGGCGAGTCCGTCCAGTGTACCCAGTCTCCACTGAGCACCCGTATACCATCTCTGATGTCAAACACCAATGGATATGGGATCATCCATCGCCTGTCTCATGGGTCGAGAACCGTATACGCTAGTCTACTCTGGTATATCGATGCCCTGTCTCGATACACCCACGACTAGGAACATTAAAGGATGTACTTATGGACTACTCTGTCCCCACTAGTATGATCTGCATCATAGTCCAGGTAGTCAAGCACACATCCTAAGGGCTTTATCAACATGTAGCTATAAGACAGTATCAAGAGACAAGTATACATGTTAAGATAAAGAGCAACCAGATAGCATACTATCATATCGAGCAAGAAAGTGCTCTCTATATTTGTCCAAGCATCCAATATAATATACATCATCTGTACAATACTGGACTCTAGGGCATACATACAACTAACAATGAGAAGATAGATATTCAATCCATCTTTCTTCATACAAAGGAGTTGTATGAAGAGCAATCTCGGACTTTACAATACGAGACGTCTCGAAAGTTGTTTCAGATATGAATGGCCCCT
The DNA here is from genome assembly GCA_030015575.1 of Agapanthus africanus. Taxonomy (NCBI): domain Eukaryota; kingdom Viridiplantae; phylum Streptophyta; class Magnoliopsida; order Asparagales; family Amaryllidaceae; genus Agapanthus; species Agapanthus africanus. Next base: position 310,663,031 of record CM057350.1, on the reverse strand, counting down.
AGTACATCAGTAAGAGAATATGTTCTGAAGATGATTGGTCATATAGAAGAACTCGAGGAACTAGGATGGACCATGGATAATGAGCAATATACAGATATTGTTCTGGAGTCTCTCCCCCCTGTCTTTGCTCCGTTCATAGTGAATTTCAATATGAACGATTTGGAGAAATCATTGCCTGAACTTCTCAATATGTTGAGAAGTGCAGAGAGCACGCTTATGACAGCGAAAACTCCCGCTCTACTTGCTGGGCCATCTTCCTCTTCCGTCCCAAAAGCTAAGGCCAAGGGAAAGAAGAAGAAGAAACCCATCAAACCGAAAGGTGGAGTTAAAAAGGCGAAGAGGAAAGACAAATCTGGGGCCGCGGAAGTGAAAAAGGAGAATGTTTTTACTGCCACAAGTCAGGACATTGGAAACGCAACTGTGTTGTGTATCTTAATGATCTCAAGAAGAAGAAGTATGATGATGCTTCCGCTTCATGTGTGTTTGTAACTGAAAACTGTTTTTCAATAAACTCTACATCTTGGGTATTAGATACCTGTTCTGGTTCTCACATCTGCAATTGTATGCAGAGATTGAGAAACAGTAGAGTTTTGATGACTGGTGACCAAACTCTACGAGTTGGAAATGGTTCCAATGTACATGCTGTATCCGTAAGAGAGTATCATCTGGGGTTGCCTTCGGGTTGTATTATGGTTTTGAACCCGTGTTATTATGTACCTAGTATGCTATGCAATATAATATCCGTTTCTTTGTTGGACAATGAAGGATATCATTTTGTGTTGCAGAATAAAGTTATGAACATTAACTTGAATCAACAGTTGATTAGGTATGGTACATTAAATAACGGTATTTACGTCCTGAACCAACACACAGTCTTCAGTATACAACAAACTAATAAAAGAAAGTTTTCAGATATAAATGAGGCTTTTCTTTGGTATTGTATACTTGGTCATATTAATGAAATAAGACTTAACAAGCTACATAAAGATGGATATTTGAATCCTTTTGAATATAAATGTTATGCAACTTGCCAGTCTTGTATCAAAGGTAAAATGACCAAAACTCCGTTTACTGGATACGGAGAAAGAGCTGTGGAACTTTTAAGCCTCATACATAGTGATGTATGTTGGCCAATGACTACACATGCAAGAGGCGTTTTTTCATACTTCATTACTTTTACTGATGATTTCTCAAGATTCGGATATGTGTTTTTATTAAAACATAAATCCGAAGCTTTTGAGAAATTCAAGGAGTAAAAACTTGAAGTTGAAAAGCAAACAGGCTTGAGTATCAAGAAACTTCGATCAGATCGAGGTGGAGAGTATTTGAGTACAGAATTTTCAGGCTTCTTAAAAAAGAATGGGATCTTCTCTCAGCTCACTCCTCCTTACACACCACAGCACAACGGTGTGTCAGAACGGAGGAATCGTACCCTATTAGATATGGTACGTTCCATGATGTGTGATGCTGAGTTACCACTTTCCTTTTGGGGACATGCATTGGAGACAGCAATGTATCTGTTAAACAAGGTTCCAACCAAGACCGTGTCTACCACTCCATATAAGATATGGTATGGAAAGAGACCATCTCTTAAAAGAGTTAGGATATGGGGTTGTCCGGCTTTTGTCAAAAAGAAGAATCCAGACAAACTCGAGACACGATCGGTCATGTGTAAATTTATAGGATATCCAAAACATTCATATGGATATCTATTCTACCACAAGGAGGAACAAAAAGTGTTTGTTTCTCAGCATGCTGCATTTTTAGAAAATGAGATTTTTACAAATGGTACTGATAGCAATACGGTAGAACTAGAAGAGGTTCTAGAGACACAAATTACTCAGGACGAATTGGTTGAAGCTGATGTTGTAGTAGAACTTCAAGAACCTCAGCCGCTCCGGAGATCTAGTTGAACTTCTTGCCCACCGGAGAGATACTATGGGTTTCTCATAGATGGTGATAGAGAAGATTGCATTATGGAAGATGATAATCCTACTAGTTTTCAGCAAGCTGTAATGAGTGGTGACTCAGTGAAGTGGCTGGAAGCCATGAGATCTGAAATGGAGTCCATGTACACCAACAAAGTATGGACTTTGGACCTTGCACCTCCTGAGATAAAACCCGTTAGGTGCAAATGGATCTTTAAGAGAAGATTGCTGTATATGGACAGGTAGAGACCTATAAAGCAAGGCTTGTAGTGAAAGGTTTTCGTCAAAGACCAGGATTGGACTATGATGAAACTTTCTCTCCGGTAGCAATCCTTAAATCAATTCGGATCCTACTTGCTATTGCTACTCACTATGACTATGAAATCTGGCAGATGGACGTTAAAACTGCATTTCTAAATGGTGATTTAGAAGAATGTGTTTATATGGATCAGCCAGAGGGCTTCATTGACAGTAGAGGCAGCGGGAAGGCATCTAGGTTGCTTAAATCCATTTATGGATTAAAGCAGGCCTCATGGAGCTGGAACATCTGCTTTGATGATACAATCAAAGAGTTTGATTTTATCAAAAATATAAATGAACCATGCATTTATAAGAAGATTGTAGAGAGTACTGTCACAGTCCTTGTATTGTACGTGGATGACATTCTCTTGATAGGAAATGATATTCCTATGCTACAATCGGTCAAACTATTCTTATCACAAAGGTTCTCCATGAAAGACATGGGTGATGCCTCATGCATTTTGGGCATAAGGATCTATAGAGATAGATCCAAGAGGTTATTGAGATTGTCCCAAACAAAGTACATTAACACCATCCTAAAAAGGTTTAGCATGGAAGATTCTAAGCGTAGTGCCTTGCCCGCTTGTTATGGAATCACTCTCTCAATAGACTTCTGTCCGAAGACAGATGAAGAGAGAGCTCGCATGAGCATTATATCCTACGCTTCAGCCGTAAGATCTATAATGTATGCGATGTTGTGTACTCGCCCTGATGTAGCTTATGCACTAGTTGTAGTAAGTAGGTATCAATCCGAACCAGGAGAGAAACATTGGATACCAGTGAAGAACATCCTTAAGTACTTGCGAAGGACTAAAGAACTGTTCTTGGTGTATGGTAATGGGGATCTCCAGATGGAGGCCTTTACCGAATCCAGCTTCCAAAGTGATAAGGATGACAGCAAATCTATCTCAAGGTTTGTATTTACCCTGAATGGAGGGGCGGTTAGTTGGAAGAGTTCCAAACAGGATACCGTTGCAGACTCCATGATGGAAGCTAAGTATATTGCTGCAAATGATGCTGCCAAGGAAGTCGTCTGGATGAGGAAGTTCATCACGGAACTAGGAGTAGTTCCAATCATTGTTGATCCAATACTATTGTATTGTGATAATAATGGAGCTATGGCGTTGGCCAAGGAACCAAGGTCCCATCAGAAGTCCAGACACAACCTGAGGCGAAATCATTTGATCCGGGAGATAGTAGATCACCAGGAGATCGAGATTCGGAGAGTAGATACAAAGAATAATACAGCAGATCCACTCACCAAGGCCCTTCCACAGCCGCAGCATGAGCGACTTTTTGAGATGTTGGGTATGAGATACGCTAATAATTGGCATTAATGCAAGTGGGAGATTGTTAGATATATGTATGCCCTGGAGACCATTATATGGATAGTGGATGCTTGGACATGTATATATGTATATAGATGAATTTCTTGCTCGACATGCTAGTATGCTATCTGGTTTACTTTATCTTGACATGTTCATTTGAGCATGCATCTTATTCATTTGGTACATGTTGATAAATCCCATAGGATATTTGTTTGACTACTGCGACTATGATTCAGATCATACTAGTGAGACACATGTAGTTTATAAGCATATCCATTAACTGTTCCTAGTCGTGGGTATATCGAGACGGGGCATCGATATTCCAGAGTAGACTAGTGTATACCATTCTTGTCCCATATGATGGGCGATGGATGATCCCATATCCATCTGGTGTGGTGACACCAAAGATTGTATATGGGTGCTCAGTGGAGACTGGGTACACTGAACGGAATCGCCGAGAACTCCTATATAGTATTATATCTATCGTCGGATAGCGGTTCTCAGGTGACACTGGTACAGGTTAGTCTGTAGACCCAAGATCGTCATAGAGTCTTGTGTGTCCTTTCACTGTACTTTGATATCCACCTTACCACGGCTCTACTGAGTCATGCAAACAGGTGGACTTTGGGTGTAGTCCCGAGGCACATGGAGGCAATGAGCGATAGGAGGGGTTTAGTCTCTCCCGGTATTGGGGCTTGATGTTGTGCAATGCTCGATTGGCTATAACAGGAAGTCCCTGGCCAGGGCTGCTGAGATTTACTAATTAGTGTTATCAGTAGTTTCTTGATCTGTTGTGAGCCATACACCGGCATGACTTATTGAGTTATTCGGGTCGACAATACTATCCCTAGACTCGATATGCAGCATATCTGATGAAGAGATCGGATTGTACGGTAAGTGTTGCCAGTTGGCTCGACGGGAGTTTTGACAGCTTCGTTGGTTTTCTTCTGATCGCTCAATACCCGGGTGGCTGTTACGTTTAGCTGACCGCTTGCGGCTTGTGGGTGTTTGATTTGATCATCACCTGCTACCGGCGTATTGACGAGTCTTAGAGTCCCACAATGAAGTTTCCTAACTCAGGCGAAAAGATGTAGTGTGCATATGAGATATGCGCAGGGACCCGATTAAATACGTATATGTGATACCGTCTATTAATCAGGCGTTTTTCTATTGGTCGGGTTGTATGTGATATGACCAGTTTGTTAATCAAGTATTGATTTAACATTTGACTTTTAGATTAATTCTTTATTAAAACCCTTTTCTTTGTTGATGTATGCATGTATGTATGCACATGATGATGTGCATGGACACATACATACATACATTGTATCATGGTTGTTGATATACAAATGGTGGCAATGCAAGACTCACATGGTTCACTCTTCTATATATATATATATTGTAATTGGACTAAAAAGGAAATGAAAATTAAATCATTAATGTTTTTTTCTTTACTCTTCTTTTCTTTGACCTAGCTTTGACCCATGGTTTAATTTTCATTTGGATTTTAACTCATATACAAAATATCTAAGATATTAGTTAACCATGGTTTGAAGTGAGAAGGATTAATATTGATTATTCATTCTCACTTATTTCATTGATCATTATCTTTATCTCTTGAGCAAAAAGCTTAGACACCATTATCTTCTTCTTCCTCCAAGCTCTCTTGAGTTTTCTCTTGAGTGAGGTTGATAAAAAGAAAGTGTTTTGATTATAGAATACACACCGCCTCATCATTCTACACCTCTCTAGCCCATTAGTGTAGGGTGTTTACTATACTTCTTTCACAAATCAAGTAAAGCAAGGAGCTTTAGGCAAAGGGACTTCGGGTGGATCATCATGGACGAGGAAGACCTCTAGAGATCCGTACCAAACTCTCAAAGGTCCAAGGAGTCACCAAGGAAGGTCTACAAAGGTTGTAATCTCTTCACTTAGTGATAGTTTCTCTTTTGTATGTGATACTTGTTCATTATTACTCTAAAATTTTAGTTAAGAATCTAGTTTAGTTAACTTAGCACCTTAAAAATTTAATTATGGCATGTGTGATGCTTCCAAATCCTTAACGAGGTGCTAAGTAAACCCAACATCCACCACCACTCTAAGGAGCTCACATCAAGGAGGTGGACCGCGAGGAGAACAAGGACTTGTAGCTGTAAGTCCATGCTACCTCTCCCGGTACTTTCGGGCATGCGGAATTTGGTGAAAAACAATTTTCTAGAGGCGGTAACATGGACTCAAAACCGGATCTTTGTTAAACATCTAACTAACAACCTAACTAGGAGTTGTTAACTACTCGGTTAGGGGGTTATACCTTTCTTTCTTGAACTCCTTCGTCTTCAAGCCTCGATGGTTGTCCAGATCGGCTTCACCCCGTTGTCTCCTTACGCCGAAGATCGATCCACCTGAAAGCTTCTACCTTTGGCTTCTTCTTCGAACTTTGAAGAAACTAGTTCACTCGGTTTGCTAAACCTTGTGAACTAGAGTGAGTAGAGGAGAGTGTGTTGGGATTTTCTCTATGGTTCTTGGTTCTCAACACATAAGACAAGTGAACCATAGACTAAAGAGAGGGAGAGCAAGAGGAAGGAGATGAGAGCTCAAGAACACAAGAGAGAGAATGAAAATGATAGAATGAGCAAGATTTTTCTCACTTGTCTCTCATAATCCAAAACCATCATCATAAAAATAGTAATCAAGTATTGTGTAAATGGTTTAAGTCAAAATGGCTATATCATTTCATGCACTCATATTGCACAAGAGAACAAGCAAGTAAAAAGTCTTTGCCATGAAATGATAGCCATTGTCATCATGATGGTCAACTAGTCCAACCTAGTCAACCGGTCAACAAAGTCAACAAGTCAACAAAGTCAACCCCTCAACAACCATGTCACCACAATACTTAATTAATATTATTGTTAATTACATATCATATTCTCATTAGGGTTGAGCAAAAAGTCAATAGTCAACAGTCAACGGTCAACAACCCTAATGAGAATCCTCTGCCTCTGTCTCTCCGTCAACTGTGCATACACACCCGCATTCGCGTTCCGAGGAACACGAATACATACTGGATAAAACCAATCCCAAAACGTACACTAGGATCTGGCTTAAACCAAAGCCCGCTAGTGTTAACTGTCCGGACACTGTACGTGCACAAGTGCACGGATGTGACCGGACCCTGTCGCAAAACCATGCGACCTGTCGCAAAACCATGCGACCTCTACTCTTTTTCCAAAAGGCGAATAGCTTTCTGTGTGGGACTCTAAAGACTCGACACTACGCTGGCAGTGGGTTTAACCACAGACCGCAAGCGGCAATAGCTGTGCGTAACGGTCCCCAGGTAGATGCCGACAAGAAGACTGACGAGGTGAAACCCATCTGAACTCGTACTGAGCCTGAATGTGACAGTCTCCGTACAGTCCGGTCTGTTCATCTGATACATCGCATGGCAGGCCTAGGGGGGCGGTAAACGTCAGTCCCCTAATAGCGGTACAAGTCGTGTCGGAGTGAAGTCCAATACACCCTGAGATAACACTGGAAGCCTACCAGTATATCCCGCTTGCCCTGGCCAGGGACTACTCGTGTAATGGCTCTCCAAGACACAGCGCGATGTCAACCCCCAATACCGGGAGAGATGAATCCTGTCTAACCGTCACTGCCTCCAAGTGCTTCGGGACTGCACCCAACTACTACCTGTTTGCACGACTCCTTTGAGCCGTGGTAGGGTAGTAATCAAAGTACAGTGGGAACACACTCGAGGCGAAGTGACAGTGTCAAGTCAGCGGACTAAGCTGTACTCATGTCACCTGGAAACTGATAACTGACGATAGGTATAAAACCAACCGGTCAGTTCCCGACGAGTCCTGTCCAGTGTACTCGTAACCTAACGAGCACCCGCATACTATCTCCAGTACGACATACTAACGGCTGTGGGACAGACCGTCTCCCACGCTGGGATGAGAAGCGTATGCGCTAGTCTACTCCGGAGTATCGATGCCCTGTCTCGATAGTCCTGCGACTAGGGACCTGCATAAGGATGTGCTTATAGATTACCCAACCCCCACTAGTGTGACTGCCATCACAACGCTGGTAATCAAGCAAAGATCCTAAGGGCTCCACTAATGTGTATAGATGATATACTAAAACAAACACAAGTACACATTGAAGTAGAAACAAACCAAGTAGCATACTACTATTTTGAGCAAGATTGTATATACAAGGTGAATATCCCAAGCTTCCATTAAGTAATATACAAACTAGTATGATAAAGTAATGGCCTCTAGGGCATATACACTAACAATCTCCCACTTGCACTAAGGCCATGTACTGACGTATCGAAGACCTATCATCTCGATCAGCCGCTCGAACTGAGTCTGGGGCAAGGCCTTGGTGAATGGATCTGCAGTGTTATCTTCTGAAGCAACCCTCCGAACCTCGATCTCCTGGCGATCCACGATCTCCCTGATCAGGTGATACCGCCTCAAGATGTGTCTGGATCTCTGATGGGACCTTGGTTCCTTCGCTAAAGCTATAGCCCCGTTGTTATCGCAATACAGAGGTATTGGATCAACAATGGACGGAACCACCTGAAGTTCTTTCAAGAACTTCCTTATCCAGACAGCTTCTTTTGCGGCATCAGATGCAGCGATGTATTCCTCTTCCATCGTCGAGTCTGCAACGGTTTCCTGTTTGGAACTCTTCCAACACACCGCCCCTCCATTGAGTGTAAAGACAAAACCCGACATGGACTTGGAATCATCCTTGTCACTCTGGAAGCTGGAGTCAGCAAAGGTCTCGATCTGGAGGTCTTTTCCGCCATACACCAAGAACATCTCCTTAGTCCTTCTCAGGTACTTGAGAATGTTCTTTACCGCTATCCAGTGTTTCTCCCCAGGGTTTGACTGATACCGGCTTACTACACTCAATGCATAAGCTACATCCGGTCTGGTACACAACATCGCATACATTATAGAGCCTACCGCAGAAGCGTAGGGTATAATAGACATGCGATCCCTCTCCAAATCAGTCTTGGGAGACATCTCTTTAGAGAGGGTGATCCCGTGACAAGCCGGTAGGTTACCGCGCTTGGAATCTTCCATACTAAATCTCTTCAGTATGGTGTCGATGTACCTGGACTATGAAAGTCCTAATATCCTCTTGGATCTATCACGATGGATCCGGATCCCCAGGATGTATGAGGCATCACCCAGGTCTTTCATGGAGAACCTGTGTGACAAGAACCCCTTGACAGATTGTAGCATAGGAATGTCATTTCCTATTAAGAGAATGTCATCCACGTATAAAACGAGGAATACTACAGTTCTCGCTACAAATCTACTATAGATGCATGGTTCATCTGGATTTTTGATAAAGCCAAATTCCTTGACCGTCTCATCAAAACAGATGTTCCAACTCCGCGATGCCTGCTTTAGTCCATAGATGGACTTAAGCAACTTGCACACCTTTCCGCTGCTCCCACTCTGAATGAAACCCTCTGGTTGGTCCATATAGACACACTCCTCTAAATTTCCATTTAGAAAAGCGGTCTTTACGTCCATTTGCCAGATCTCATAATCGTGGAAGGCGGCAATGGCAAGAAGGATCCGAATGGATTTCAGCATAGCCACTGGAGAAAAGGTTTCGTCATAGTCCAAGCCAGGTCTTTGACGGAAATCCTTTGCAACAAGTCTAGCTTTATAGGTCTCAACCTGTCCATCTACACCAATCTTCCTTTTGAAGATCCACTTGCATCCTACGGGTTTTACCCCGTCTGGAGCAATGTCCAACGTCCATACTTTGTTGGTGTACATAGACTCCATTTTGGTCCGCATTGCATCCAGCCATTTTACCGAGTCAACGTTCTGAACGGCCTGCTGGAAGCTAGTAGGCTCATCATAATCTATGATGCAATCCTCTCTATCCCCGTCTATGAGAAAACCGTAGTATCTCTCGAGCTGATGAGACTGCCTACTACTCCTGTGGAGCGGCGTAGGAATGTCCTGTTCTTTTGAACCCTCTGGTTCCACTAAGCTTTCAGTAATAGTCTGTGGTTCTGGAATTTCTTCTAGTTCTACTGCGCTCCCACTAATTTCCTTTTCCAAGAACCGGTGTTCTAGAAAGTGGGCATTACGAGAAACAAGGACTTTTTGTTCCTCTGCGTGGTAGAAAAGATACCCCCTGGTGTTCTTTGGGTATCCCACAAACTTGCACAGTACTGAGCGTGCCTCGAGTTTGTCCGCATGCTGCTTTTTGACAAAAGCTGGACATCCCCAGATCTTCAGATATTGAAGATAGGGTTTCTTGCCACTCCATAACTCATATGGTGTGGTAGGCACAGTCTTAGTGGGAACTCGGTTCAAAAGGTATGCAGCTGATTCTAGCGCACACCCCCAGAATGATCGCGGTAACTCAGCGTTACTCATCATGGACCATACCATATCCAATAGGGTTCGGTTCCGTCTCTCCGATACACCGTTATGTTGTGGAGTGTATGGAGGAGTAAGCTGAGAGAGAATTACGTTCTCTTTTAAATAGTCCAGGAACTCGGCACTCAAGTATTCACCACCTCGATCCGATCTTAGGATCTTGATACTTTTGCCGGTTTGTTTTTCCGCTTCATTCTTATATTCCTGAAATTTTCCAAAGGCTTCGGACTTATGTTTCATTAAGAAGACATAACCGTACCTTGAAAAGTCATCCGTAAAAGTAATGAAGTAAGAATAACCGCTTCGCGCATGTGTAGACATTGGACCGCACACGTCGCAGTGTACGAGTCCCAAGAGCTCGCTCGCTCTTACTCCGTGTCCAGTGAACGGAGTCTTTGTCATTTTTCCTTTGAGACAGGATTGACAAGTGGCATACGATTGATATTCGAACGGATTCAAATATCTTCTGTATGTAACTTCGTCAACCTTCTCTCATTGATGTGACCCAGTCTACAATGCCTTAAGAAAGTCTGATTTATTTCTGGAGACTTCCATTTGTGTGTATTCTGGACATTGAAAATCTGTGGTTGGATTAATACGTATATACCATTGCTCAATGTACCTGACCCAATCAGAACTTGATTAAGGTGAATATTTACAACATTACTTACAAACGCAAATTCATAACTTTCTTTAGAAACCAAAGATACAGAAATGATATTACAAGATGCGTTGGGTACAAAAAAGCAATTACGCAAAACCAAAACATGTCCATCTGACATTCCCAGGTGATAGTCCCCCATGGCCTTAGCATCCATGCTAGCTCCGTTTGCAACTTTGAGGGTCATGTCACCTGCCTTCAAAACCCTACGGTTTCTCAATGCCTGCAAAGAATTACAGATATGAGATCCTGATCCGGTATCCAATACCCAGGAAGTAGAGTTTATTGATAGACGGTTTTCAATAACATACACACCTGAAGCTGAAGCCGCAACCTGCCTCAGATCCTGTGTTCTGGCTTTCCAAGCCCTGCAATCATTCTTCCAGTGTCCCTTCTTATGACAATAGAAGCATTCTTCCTTATCCACAAGCTTTCCCACTTTCTTTGTTGCTTTTGCCTTTCCCTTCGTATCCACTTTACTAACACCGCCCCTTGGTTTGGCGGGGGCTTTCTTTTCTGAAAGTTCAACTTCCTTTTCTTGTAAGTTGAAGTTCAGGATAAACTGGGCGTAAGTGGAAGGAAGGGACTGGAGAAGTAAGTCCGTATAGAGATCATTCTCCAACCTGGTCCCAAGGTCCGCGAGCTTTTCTATGTAGCCAATCATCTTAAGCACGTGTTCCGCTACCGATGATCCGACGGCCAACCTTGCCGAAAATAACTTCTTCGACACTTCGTATCTTGCGATACGAGACTGCTCTCCATACAGTTCTTTTGTATGGAGAAATATGGATTCGAGGTCCATATTCTTGTGCCTCCTCTGATGTTCGTTGTCCATAGAGGCAAGCACGAGGCACTTGGCCTTCGCGCAATTGATTTCCCAGGTCTTACGGATTTCCTTATCCGCGACGCTGGTTTTGGGACCTGGGACAGGGGGAGCTTTGGTGGTAAGAAGATACCCCAGCTTGTCGTAAGTGATTGCCATCTTGACATTCCTGAGCCAATCTTTATAGTTTGGCCCTATTAGTATGTTTTTATCTAGAAGTAACTTAAGTCCAGTCATGTCGATTGGTCGCTGCAATTAGGAGAGAGAGAAGAAACACTCAGCATGATGCTCTTGCAAGTTTAGAATAGTTTTTAGTTTGTCTAAATAGGATGGCTCCTACTGTTTCTCGAATCCCTCCTCAAACCAAAAAGGAAGAATTAGTCAGGATCAATCTCACCGTACAGTACTTGCTTAACCATTCAGCCAGGCCAGTGTCGGTACTTCGAGGGAGGTTTTCCAACGCTTTTGCGAAGTTCCTTAATTAAATAACCTCTTTTCCCTGTGGGCGTAGCCCTGCTAACACCTTTCTAGACACCTACTTGGTTTATAGCATTGATCGTTAAGTAAGAGATTTCCCGAGGAGTAGCATATACTCACAGTAGGATCGGGATCCAAATATCATCGCGTGACGAAACTGAAGGAATCATACCAGAATCATCACACTCTAAATGGTATGCAACACTAGCAAGTTTCAGTTCTTTTGAAACTCCCGATGTGGATTTTTGCCCCATGCTCTTATGACCTTGGCGTGAGGTCAAAATGTCATAAGTCACATGTCAAGTTCTTCCCATCATTATCCAGGTTAATTTGAACCCACCCGTACCTACCCTTGACGTAGGCCAAAATGGCAGTACGGCTGTCCCAAACCAACGCATTCTATCTATGCAACAGATAAATATCCGGCAGCTACCAATCATTATGCCTTGGCGTGAGGTCAAAATACATAGCTTGAATACTACCGAATATTCAACTGAAATGATGGAGGGCTACGGATGGTTTTAGCAAAACCGTGAACGTAGTGAACTTGATATAATCGATGGAACGAGATAGCTTTTAAAAGGAGTAGCTCAAGCTCCGCATTTAAAAGTTAGTTTTGAAAAGAACCGAGTGGTTTTCCGAAAGTGTTCCAACGACTTTAACTTGGTTTATTTTCTTGCATTAGTTCTTTTAATGCGTGATATTCTTGCATTAGTTCTTTTAATACGTCCCATCATTTAATCCTACCATTGCAGAAAACAACCAAAATATGACGTACGCTTATGCCATTCGCATTCGCCACGGGGCCCCGTCATTACCCGTTAGGTTACTTAACTAACGACAGATCGGGGGCTGGGCTAGCGCGGCTGTAAAACATAAGCAACGCCTAAATAATATCATATATAGATATATTGCAATGATAGCCATTTCAGATCACAGATGAACACATTGGATATACTAGGAATCCGCAATTCGTACGAGCCTGTAACGAAAAGCAGATTACACGGTCGCGGTGAATAGCCAATACCCCATCCAAGACCCCTACGGGTGCGGCAAACTACCCGCCAAGTACCCGAAGTGAAGCAACCTCCCTCAACTCCGTGAGTAGGCCACTCGGCACTTCGGCATACCCGGTAGTTTGTGCACCCCCTCCATGGGTCTATCCTAGGAGCAAAAACAGTAAAAAGAAATTATACAATGACGGCTACAACCCCGACCCGGTTGTGCGGCCATACAAATAATTATTACATCAATTTACAAATTTACATGAATTGAAAGAAAAGAAAACTCTCGTCTCACAACCCCCGGCTATTCACCCGCGACAATCCAATGAATTCATATACACATTCCAGCAACATTACAGATCACAGATTTGCATAACCCCCACTAATCGATATATAGCGATTAGCAGACGTTCAATACAAATATCACATCACAGATAAAAACCCGTCAATTTAAGTCTTTAGAAGTTCGATCAAAAATACGGATTTTTAGGGCCCAAACACAAAATTTTTGTTCTGGAAAATCTGGGCTGAAAAGACATATTCCAAAAATCCCAAAACAACCCCAGAAATACACTGCACTAAATTTGGACCTCGGCCGAGTCAACTCGGCCGCGGAACCGCGGCGGGAGCGTGCTCCCGCCGCGTTTCCGCGACGCTTTGAACAGTTCGTGGGACCAAATTTTATGATTATTCTATAAAAAGCCTGAGCCTATTTTTAAGATGAAATTTTTCAAATTTTGAACAGAAAAAAAATCGGCAGAAACTTGACAAATCGGGTTCGTTTCGTGACTTTTTCTTTGATCGATTTTCTAGTTACTTTGCTAACATGTTAGATAGAGTTTAACTAGGCTCTGATACCACTGTAAGTCCATGCTACCTCTCCCGGTACTTTCGGGCATGCGGAATTTGGTGAAAAACAATTTTCTAGAGGCGGTAACATGGACTAAAAACCGGATCTTTGTTAAACATCTAACTAACAACCTAACTAGGAGTTGTCAACTACTCGGTTAGGGGGTTATACCTTTCTTTCTTGAACTCCTTCATCTTCAAGCCTCGATGGTTGTCCGGATCGGCTTCATCCCGTCGTCTCCTTGCGCCGAAGATCGATCCACCTGAAAGCTTCTACCTTTAGCTTCTTCTTCGAACTTTGAAGAAACTAGTTCACTCGGTTTGCTAAACCTTGTGAACTAGAGTGAGTAAAGGAGAGTATGTTGGGATTTTCTCTATGGTTCTTGGTTCTCAACACATGAGACAAGTGAACCATAGACTAAAGAGAGGGAGAGCAAGAGGAAGGAGATGAGAGCTCAAGAACACAAGAGAGAGAATGAAAATGATAGAATGAGCAAGACTTTTCTCACTTGGCTCTCATAATCCAAAACCATCATCACAAAAATAGTAATCAAGTATTGTGTAAATGGTTTATGTCAAAATGGCTATATCATTTCATGCACTCATATTGCACAAGAGAACAAGCAAGTAAAAAGTCTTTGCCATGAAATGATAGCCATTGTCATCATGATTGTCAACTAGTCCAACCTAGTCAACCGGTCAACAAAGTCAACAAGTCAACAAAGTCAACCCCTCAACAACCATGTCACCACAATACTTAATTAATATTATTGTTAATTACATATCATATTCTCATTAGGGTTGAGCAAAAAGTCAATAGTCAACAGTCAACGGTCAACAACCCTGATGAGAATCCTCTGCCTCTGTCTCTCCGTCAACTGTGCATACACACCCGCATTCGCGTTCCGAGGAACACGAATACATACTGGATAAAACCAATCCCAAAACGTACACTAGGATCTGGCTTAAACCAAAGCCCGCTAGTGTTAACTGTCCGGACACTGTACATGCACAAGTGCACGGATGTGACCGGACTCTGTCGCAAAACCATGCGACCTGTCGCAAAACCATGCGACCTCTACTCTTTTGCCAAAAGGCGAATAGCTTTCTGTGTGGGACTCTAAAGACTCGACACTACGCTGGCAGTGGGTTTAACCACAGACCGCAAGCGGCACTAGATGTGCGTAACGGTCCCCAGGTAGATGCCGACAAGAAGACTGACGAGGTGAAACCCATCTGAACTCCTACTGAGCCTGAATGTGACAGTCTCCGTACAGTCCGGTCTGTTCGTCTGATACATCGCATGGCGGGCCTAGGGGGGCGGTAAACGTCAGTCCCCTAATAGCCGTACAAGTCGTGTCGGAGTGAAGCCCAATACACCCTGAGATAACACTGGAAGCCTACCAGTATATCCCGCTTGCCCTGGCCAGGGACTACTCGTGTAATGGCTCTCCTAGACACAGCGCGATGTCAACCCCCAATACCGGGAGAGACGAATCCTGTCTAACCATCACTGCCTCCAAGTGCTTCGGGACTGCACCCAACTACTACCTGTTTGCACGACTCCTTTGAGCCGTGGTAGGGTAGTAATCAAAGTACAGTGGGAACACACTCGAGGTGAAGTGACAGTGTCAAGTCAGCGGACTAAGCTGTACTCATGTCACCTGGGAACTGATAACTGACGATAGGTATAATACCAACCGGTCACTTCCCGAAGAGTCCTGTCCAGTGTACTCGTAACCTAACAAGAACCCGCATACTATCTCCAGTACGACGTACTAACGGCTGTGGGACAGACCGTCTCCCACACTTGGATGAGAAGCGCATGCGCTAGTCTACTCCGGAGTATCGATGCCCTGTCTCGATAGTCCTGCGACTAGGGACCTGCATAAGGATGTGCTTATAGATTACCCAGCCCACACTAGTGTGACTGCCATCACAACGCTGGTAATCAAGCAAAGATCCTAAGGGCTCCACTAATGTGTATAGGTGATATACTAAAATAAACACAAGTACACATTGAAGTAGAAACAAACCAAGTAGCATACTATTATTTTGAGCAAGATTGTATATACAAGGTGAATATCCCAAGCTTCCATTAAGTAATCTACAAACTAGTATGATACAGTAATGGCCTCTTGGGCATATACACTAACAGTAGCTTGAGATATAATCATTTTACATAGTAGTTACAACACCTAGTTAGTTTGTTAGTTAGGGTTTAGCAAAGATCCTTAGGCATAGTCGTTGTTACCTTGTTAGAAAAAATCGATTTTTACCTATTCCGCTGTTCGATATAGTGCCCTCAGAGTCAATTATTGGATCACAGGCACGTGATTGCAATGATTGAGGGATGACCTATGCCGGTAGGACAGTCTTACTCAAGATGATAGTATACTATCTGGTTTATCTTTATCATCGTGTACTACTTTAGGTGACATTACTGATCACTATTACAGGTTGATAGAGCCCCTAGTATTCTTGCTTGACTACCAGCAGTATGATGGCGATCATATACGTGGGAGCTGGGGTCTATAAGCACATCCTTAAAAGGTCCCTAGTCGTGGGCGTTTCGAGACAGGGCATCGATACTCCAGAGTAGTCTAGTGTATACAGTTGAGACCCCGACGAGGGGCGATGGCTGGTCTCACAAGCCACTGGTGTCAGTTGGTTCACCTAAGATGTATACACATGCTCATTGGGTTATGAGTACACCGGACAGGACTCGCCGGGAACATGCTAGTTGGTATTATACCTAGCGTCAGATGGCAGTTCCCTGGTGACATGTGTACAGGTTAGTTCATCGACCTGAGATCATCATTTGTCTCGTGTGAGTTCCCACTATACTTTGATTACTACCCTACCACAGCTCAAAGGAGTCCTGCAAACATGTTTTAGTTGGGTATAGTCCCGAGCCATATGGAGGCAGTGAGCGGATCTGCAGGGGTTCGTCTCTCCCGGTATTGGGGGTGAGGTCGCGCTGTGTCTAGGAAAGCCATTACAAGAAGTCCTTGGCCAAGGCAGGAGATTTACTGGTAGGTATTCCAGTAGTATCTCAGGGTGTTCTGGGCTACTCTCCGACACGACTTATACCGCTTTTGGGTGTCTGACTTTTAGCAACCCCTTAAGCCCGACATGTGATGCTCATAGACGAACGGACCGGACTGTATGGATATTGTCACTGACAGGATCAGTAGGGTGTCAGGATGAGTTCGCTCATCGACGCCCCTTTTGGTCAATACCTGGTAGCCCGTTACGTATGGCTAATACTTCTGACGTGCTAGTGGTTAAATCCACAGCCAAAGTATTGACGAGTCTTTAGAGTCCCCCACAGACAGTTTCTCAAGTTTCGGGCAAAACGCTGTAGAGGCCGTATGGATTTATGGCAGGGTTCGATCATATACGTGCGGTATTGCACGGATCATGATCGGACGGATAATACTAGAGGGCTTTGGTTTAAGCCGGATCCTAGTATTGTACAGTGTAGATTTTTTCTCATTGGATTTGTATTCGGTCGGAATACAAATGCGGGTATGTATATAAGGTCGCGGGGTTTTCCTGTAATTTATTACGGGATCGTTTTTCCGAAGTTGCCAGTTTGCATTCCGTTTCGGCCATATTTCCTTTGTTCCTTCATGGCCGGATTTTTCTGATGGAGGGGCTAATTTGCAAATGTGCAAATTAGCAAAGTGGAGGGGGTTATTTGTGATATGAGTTCTCATGATAGTTTAAAGAATCTTTGCTTTTTCATTCATCATGGTTTTGCATTAATGGTGATAGGATTTGATTAGGAAATGAAAGGATTTTGTTGTGACAAAAATTTCCTTATTATCAACACTTTTTCTTATGCTTACCCTTACCTTTTCTTGTGCTCACCTCCCTTGTATTTTCCCACTCCCATTTTATGCATGGCTGGCCACATTTGAGTGGAGAGAGGATTCATTTTGGTGGTGGGAAATTATTCATCTCATTTTTCTTGCTTGCAACAAAATCCTTTAACCTCTCTCCAAAGTTCTTTCTCTTCTCCATCAAAAATGGCAACTTCATAAACCCTTGAGGCAAACCGATTCTACACTTAGTCTACAGCATTCTTGGGCACGTCGGCTTGCCAACTTCATGCGCGAGTTGCCTCGGTCCAGAGGTGGGAGCCCGTAAAAAGAATCGGCGATGTGGCGCCATTTCCGACGAGGAGATGAAGACCGGAGATTCCGCGAGGAGATCGGGATGGAGGACGAAGACCGAAGGACACGGATCGCTCGGTATAGCTTTCTACACATTCTCTAGTTTGCGAGCATTAGGTTAATAGCCCGATCCGGGTTTTTAGTACGCGGTAGCGCCGGTTTAAAAGTTTAAAGAAAAGTTTCGTTTCCGCATTTTGGCCTCGGACAGACGGCCGGGGAGCTGCCATGTGTTAGTTGTATGTATGCCCTAGAGGCCAGTATTGTACAGATGATGTATATTATATTGGATGCTTGGACATATATAGAGATGACTTTCTTGCTCGATATGATAGTATGCTATCTGGTTACTCTTTATCTTAACATGTACACTTGTCTCTTTATACTGTCTTATAGTTACATGTTGGTAAAGCCCTTAGGATATGTACTTGACTACCTGGACTGTGATGCAGATCAAACTAGTGGGGACATGGTAGTCCATAAGTACATCCTTCAAGGTCCCTAGTCGTGGGTGTATTGAGACGGGGCATCGATATACCAGTGTAGACTAGCGTATACGCTTCTCGACCCATGAGATAGGCGATGGATGATCCCACATCCATTGGTGTTTGACATCAGAGATGGTGTACGGGTGCTCAGTGGAGACTGGGTATACTGGACGGACTCGCCGAGAACTCCCAGATGGTATTATACCTCACGTCAGATGGCAGTTCTCAGGTGACACTTGTACAGGTTAGTCTGTAGACCCGAGATCGTCATAGAGTCTTGTGTGATTCCCACTGTGCTTTGATCTCCACCTTACCATGTCCATGAGGGCGTGCAAAACGGTGGTCTTTGGGTACAGTCCCGAGTCATATGGAGGCAATGAGCGATAGGAGGGGTTTCGTCTCTCCCGGTATTGGGGGTTGATGTTGCGCTGTGCTCGATTGGCCGTAACAGGGAAGTCCCTGGCCAGGGCTGATCTGAGATTTGCTGGTAAATGTTACCAGTAGTTTCTCGACCCGTTATGAGGCTCACATCGGCACGACTTATCGGTTATTGGGGTCTGACGTTTACCACCCCTAGACTTGATATGCGACATATCATACGAACAGACCGGACTGTACGGTAAGTGTTACTGGTTGGATTCACAGGAGTGTGAGCGGGCTAGATCGTCGATCTTCTGATCGCTCAATACCCGGATGGCCGTTACGTTTAGCAGACTGCTTGCGGCTTGTGGGTGCTTGATATGATCATCATCTGCTACCGGCGTATTGACGAGTCTTTAGAGTCCTACACAGAGGTTTCCTGGCTCAAGCGAAACGAAATAGGAGCGCATATGAGATATGTGCAGGACCGAGAATAATGCGTGTATGTGATACCGTATTTCATTCTCGCGATGAATGTATCGATTGGTTATATTCGATATAACCTAGTTATCGAATCGTAGATTGATTCAATAAGTCGATACATTGAATACTAGTCGGTTATGTGCGACATGACCGGATCATTGAATCAAGTGTTGATTTAATGATTTAATGTATAATTATATATTTGATATATTACTTTGCATTAACTAGTATTGGTTCACTTTAATAGGATTTTCTCACTTGTAGTTCATAAGTTGTATATGTGATATACTTTTGTGCACTACAATGTGTCATGTTTGATGATGCATGTAAATTGGTTTTGTGTTAAGACTTAAACCATGGTTATGATAATAGTTAGGGTTTTGATTTATTTACTTATTTATTTATCTATTCTTTTTTGATAAATAAATAATAGATAACAAAATGGTTTCTTTCATGAAGCTTCATGAAGCTTTGACTAAAGTGACCATTTTGTCATCATCCTTAACCCTAACCATTCTCACTTGACCATGGTCTATTCTCTACACTTAACCAAGGTTAGAAGATGATAAGTATTCATTTTTATTATTCTTTTAAGAAGACTTATCATAATTCTAGCTTCATCTTCTTCTTCATCTTCAAAAGAGAAAGCTTGATGCCATCAATGGCAACTTGAGCTCTAAAGTGAGAAATCCAATTCTAAAGTGAACCCACCTCCTATTTCTTCACCCTCTACCTCTTGCCAAGTTGTTTTGGGTGTTTTCTTCACAAGTTTCACAACTTGGTGAAGTCGGAGCTTGAACTTGTGATGCCTCGACGTAGATCATCTTCGGCACGAAGCCGACGATCTAGTCCGCCCAATTCTCCGATGAAGCCGACGTTTGAGTTCGGGATTCGAGATGGACAGCGAGAGGACGCCTACGTGGAGCTAAGGAAGTGGAGAACCGGATCTACAAAGGTTGTAGCCTCTCTCCTTTAGTTAAGATGTTAACTAGTTTACTGTTTCGCATAAATTTCTAGTCGACGATCCGTATTAGGGTTTCTCGGCACCCATAAAATTTGAAATTGGCATGGTTGATACCTTGTGAGACCTCTATTGTGTGCCTAGGGACCCTACAGTGGTATCAGAGACTAGCTAGAGCCTTAGGCGAAGTCTAGACGACGTTTGAAACCCGAACGAACCCGAAACCCTAAAACCCAAGTGCTCTCTGGACTTTTTCTAAAATCTGGGATTTTTCCAAATTAAAAATTGCTAAAAAATTCAGCAGGGAAATCTATGAATTACGGTACAAAAATTACTTGATGAACAGTCTACAGTGCGGCGGAACCGCGGCCTAAGCCTGCTTAGGCGGCGGTTCCGCGGCAACTTTATTAAATTATCATATAATATTTGCACAGTTACTGATATCTTCTGGTGTTGGATTCTCTGGGAATTTTTAAAATTTATTCAAGACTTGAATTTTCTGGGGTGTTTTAGAGCTTCCATGTTTCGATCGGATTATCAAATTTCGTCTTTGTGTTTTTCCGGATGACTTTAGAATATGTTAAAAAGTTCGACCGGATATAAATACCCAACTTTTCCCCTGCCGGAAAATATCCAAGTGTTGGATTTTTGTGTGGTTTAAGGATGTTCTAAGTAGTGCAAGTAATGCGATGGTCCCTCTAGAAGACAACAAACCTTAACTCTATTATGTGACCGTCTTGAACTGCCCTTTGAACCTTCGGGTTTGGGGCAGTACGGCGTGCCACATGTGAGGCTTTGGCTTGACCCTTCAACGGCTGGACCGTTGGTACTGAGGCATGAAGTGAATGTCTTTGAACCTATTTCATGTGTTGAACGGTTTCGGGAAAACTTGGGTGTTCGAATGTTCGATCGGAAAGTTTAATATATTCTATTTATCCGGAATGGGATACAATAATTGGAATTCACAAACAGTTATGAGATAACTGAATGAATGTTATAAATCTAGCGGTTTAGTCTCATTTGATATTGAAAAGAGTTTTCGATAATGAGACTAAAATGCGGGGTTTATAACTGTTAGGCATGTGATGTCTAAGTATTTCATTTGTTTAGGCATGTGATGTCTAAAGAGGTTGCGGATTCCAACTGTTGTAGTTTTACACTTTCTTTTCTGTGACCGTAAGTGTAATATGTGATATCGCCGGTTTCGTTGCTATATGTCAACGACAATTGGGATGCGCATATTTACTTACGTTGATGACATGTGATGTTATGTGTTGCTGGATATGTTATATTGGATTGTCGTGTTTGAATAGCCGGGGTTTTTATGTGAGATGAGTGTTTTTCATTTTCATTCATGTAAAAACTTGTATGTAATATTCTTTTATTTGGGGCACTTCCAGGTTGCGGAAGTTGTCACCTTTTGTATATTATTTACATTTCCGCATTAGGATAGACCCAAGGAGGGGAGCACAAGTAACCGGGTTCTGGGGTCCAGTGGGAGACCAACTCGAGGAGTCGAGTCCGGGTCTCCTAACCCTAGAATTGGCAGGGTTGCTTGCCGCTCTCGTAGGGGTCTAGGGGTGTGGGATTGGCTATTCATCACGACCGTGGAATCCGTGTTTTATACTGGCTCGTATTGAAAATACGGACGTCCTACTATATCCAATATTTCATATGTTTCTTCCGCTGCGATATCTGTGATGTGATCATGTGATGTTCTGTGATAGATACAGTATATAGTATATATGATATATTATATAGACGTTACTTATGTTTTCCACCCGCACTAGCCCTGCCCTGCTCTGTCGTTAGTTACCTAACCTAACGGTGCACGAGGGGACATCGAGGCGAATGCGGATGGCATAAGTGTACATCGTATTTATCTGTGATGTTTAGGTATTTAAATGATGGGACTTCATTAATGTGATTAATGAAATAAAAGAAACCAATTGATGTTGTAGAATCAAATTTTAAATAAAACAGGTAGCTACAGTTCTTGCTTTGCATAGCGGTATATATGATATACCCTGCACCTTATTCGATGAGGAAAGGACCGAGATCCCTTCACCGGGAGTGACTCCTTTAGCAATAACTGGCAGATGCTACACACTCGGTTTGACTTTTGATAGCTTCTATAGTTTCTGCTTTGCACAGTGATATATATGATATATCCTGCACCTCATTCGACGAGGAAAGGGCCGACGATCCCTTCACCGGGAGTGACCCCTTTAGCAAAACTAGAAAAGCCTCAAAATCACTCCATTTCAAAACTTCATTTGATTCTACAACGATATCAAGTTCATTACGCAATAGGTTTTCAGAAAAACCTGTCGTAGCCCTCCGTCATTTCAGATAAGAACTGTTTAGTATTCGTGCTGCGTTTGTTGGCCTTTGTCAAGGCGTAGTGTGCGGTAGCTGAATAGTGATTATCTGCTTATGCATATGATGCAGATTGTTTCAGGGTAGTCGTACGACCTTGTTGGCCTTTGTCAAGGGCCGTGCGGGTGGGTTTGATTCAATCAAGAAATGACGGGTTGAACTTGACTAGCATGCTATGATTTGTTGGCCTTTGTCAAGGTCATAGGACGCTAGGGGCAAAATATTATCGGGAATTTCAAGTGTTGAAATTTGCAATGAGATTGCATACCTTCTATGAGATAGTTGGATCCCGATACCCACTGCGAGTAAGAGTTACTCCTGGGAGAGTTTTACACATTACAATTAGCCGATCAAGTAGGTGTCTAGAAAGGTGTCAACGGGGTTACGCCTCTGGGAAAACGAGGTTTACTTTAATTAGGTCCGTGCGAAAGCACGGGGAACCTGCCTCAAAGTACCGACACTGGCTTGGCTGAAAGATTGGCGAACTTGTAGTGTGTAATTAATCCCGGCTAGTCTTTCCTTTTAGGGTTTGAAGGAAGATTTGATAAAAACCAGTAGGAGCCATCCTGATTAGATAAGATAATAACCAATCTGATCTTGCACGAGCTTACGCTAAAGTGTTTTCTTCTCTCTCTCCAGGTAGCGACCATTTCATGCCCTAATAAAGATAATAATATGGATGTATTGACCGAACCCGCATGTTATACTGTGCTGGGGAACGTTGGTTCCGTTCTTACCTATAAGAGTTATAGGACTGAACAGGATATAGGGGAATACCAGGATTCCCATGCCACCCGAATGAAGAAAGTACATGATGATGCATTTTCTTCGGGTGTGTTCGTTACAGAGAACTGTTTCTCCATTTGCCCTACGTCCTGGGTATTAGATACCGGGTCAGGATCCCATATATGTAATCAGTTACATGGGCTTAGAAAAGGTAGAGAACTTGGAGAAGGTGATAAAGACATTAGAGTTGGAAATGGTGCAATTGTTGCAGCTAAGACTGTCGGGGAATATCACGTTGTATTACCAACAGGTAATACATTGGTTCTGAACGAATGCTATTACATGCCGAACCTGATATGCAACATTATATCGGTTTCTTTATTGAGTAAAGAGGGATATAATTTTGTATTACAGGACAATGTTATGAACATTTTCCGTAACCAAAAGTTGGTTGGATCAGGCACGTTGTGCAATGGCATTTATGTTCTAAATCAATCAACAGTTCAGAGCATAACTAACACACACAAGAGGAAGAGTTCTGAACTGAACGAATCCTTCTTGTGGTATTGTAGACTGGGTCACATCAATGCGACACGACTGGCTAAGTTGCATAAGGATGGATATTTGAATCCGTTTGAATTTTCATCTTATGACACTTGCCAGTCATGTCTCAAAGGCAAGATGACCAAAACTCCGTTTACAGGACACGGAGAAAGAGTTACTGAACTCTTAGGACTGATACATAGTGATGTATGCGGTCCTATGTCTACACATGCCAGGGATGGTTCTTCATACTTCATTACATTCACTGACGATCTCTCTAGGTTCGGGTATGTGTTCCTGATGAAACACAAATCAGAAGCTTTTGAGAAATTTAATGAATATAAACAAGAAGTTGAGAACCAAACCGGAAAAAGTATTAAAATCCTTCAATCTGATCGAGGAGGTGAATACTTGAGCAATGAATTCCTGGACTTCCTAAAAGAGAATGGGATTCTCTCTCAGGTGACTCCTCCATATACACCACAGCACAACGGTGTATCAGAACGGAGGAACCGCACCCTATTAGATATGGTGCTCTCTATGATGAGCACAGCTAAGTTACCTATTTCCTTCTGGGGTTATGCGCTGGAAACAGGAGCATACCTATTGAATCAAGTTCCAACTAAATCTGTACCTACCACACCATATGAGATATGGAGTGGGAAGAGACCATGTCTTAAACGAGTTAAGATATGGGGTTGCCCGGCCAATGTCAAAAGGCAAAATCCGGACAAGCTCGAGGCACGGTCAGTTCTATGCAAATTTGTGGGATATCCCAAACATTCACATGGATATCTTTTCTACCATACAGAGGAACAAAAAGTGTTTGTTTCTCGACATGCCACCTTTTTAGAAAAGGAATTTCTTGAAAAAGAAATTAGTGGGGATATGGTAGAACTGGAAGAAATTCCGGCTACACAAACTCAAACTGAAGATTTAGTAGAACCAGAGGATTCAGCAGCTCCCAATGAACCTCAGCCTCTCCGCCGATCTAGTAGGGTGCCTCGCCAACCTGAGAGATACTAGGGTTTTCTCATGGATGGTGGAAGCGAGGATTGCATCATGGAGGATGATGACCCAACTAGCTTCGAGCAGGCCATCACGAGTAGGGACTCGGTGAAATGGCTGGATGCTATGCGGTCCGAGATGGAATCCATGTACACCAACAAAGTATGGACTTTGGAAGTTGCTCCTAAAGGGGTAAAACCCATTGGGAGCAAATGGATCTTCAAGAAGAAACTTGGTGTAGATAGGAAAGTGGAGACTTTCAAAGCTAGACTTGTTGCAAAAGGTTTTCGCCAAAGACCAGGTGTGGACTATGACGAAACCTTTTCTCCAGTGGCTATGCTTAAATCCATCCGGATCATGCTTGCCATCGCTGCATATCATGATTACGAAATCTGGCAAATGGATGTTAAGACCGCCTTTCTAAATGGTGATTTAGAAGAGTGCGTGTACATGACTCAGCCAGAGGGCTTCGTAGACAGTGGGAGCAGCGGGAAGGTGTGCAAGCTGCTTAAATCCATTTATGGATTA
The DNA here is from genome assembly GCA_030015575.1 of Agapanthus africanus. Classification (NCBI taxonomy): domain Eukaryota; kingdom Viridiplantae; phylum Streptophyta; class Magnoliopsida; order Asparagales; family Amaryllidaceae; genus Agapanthus; species Agapanthus africanus. The sequence goes on along the minus strand of CM057350.1, from coordinate 310,637,585 downwards.
AAGCAAGCATCGCGGAGTTGGAACATCTGCTTTGACGTCGTTATCAAAGAGTTTGATTTCGTCAAAAACCCAGATGAACCTTGTATTTACAAGAAGGTGGCAGGGAGTAAGGTTGTCTTCCTCGTATTGTACGTGGACGACATACTCTTGATAGGAAATGATATTCCTATGCTGCAATCGATCAAGCTCTTCTTATCACAAAGATTCTCGATGAAAGATCTTGGTGATGCCTCCTGCATATTGGGAATCAGGATCTATAGAGATAGATCCAAACGGATATTGGGATTGTCCCAATCCAGGTACATTGACACCATACTAAAGAGGTTTAGTATGGAAGAATCCAAGCGTGGGAACTTGCCCACGATCTCTGGAGTCACTCTCTCCAAAGAGATGTCTCCCAAGACTGATTTGGAGAGAGCTCGCATGCAAGGGATACCCTATGCTTCAGCTGTAGGCTCTATCATGTACGCGATGCTATGTACCAGACCCGATGTTGTATACTCACTAAGTATAGTGAGTAGGTATCAAGCTGATCCTGGAGAGAGTCACTGGACAGCTGTGAAGAGCATTCTCAAGTACTTACGAAGGACTAAAGAGATGCTCTTGGTGTATGGTAACGGAGAACTCCAAGTGGAGTCCTTTACCGATTCGAGCTTCCAGAGTGATAAGGACGACTCTAAGTCGCAGTCGGGCTTTGTCTTTACCCTTTACGGAGGGGTGGTTAGCTGGAAGAGTTCCAAGCAGGAAACCGTGGCAGACTCGACGATGGAGGCTTAATACATCGCTGCCAACGATGCTGCCAAAGAGGCTGTCTGGGTCAAGAAGTTCATTACTGAACTTGAAGTGGTTCCATCCATTGAGCATCCAATACCTTTGTATTGCGATAACAATGGAGCGGTGGCTTTGGCCAAGGAACCCAGGTCCCATCAGCGATCCAGGCATATTCTGAGGCGGTATCACCTGATCCGGGAGATAGTTGATCGCCGGGAGATCGAGGTCAGGAGAGTTGACACGAAGAACAACACGGCGGATCCACTCACGAAGGCCATTCCCCAGATACAGTTTGAGAGACTCTTCGGGATGCTCGGTATGCCATACTACAGCAGCTGGCCCTAGTGCAAGTGGGAGATTGTTAGTTGTATGTATGCCCTAGAGGCCAGTATTGTACAGATGATGTATATTATATTGGATGCTTAGACATATATAGAGATGACTTTCTTGCTCGATATGATAGTATGCTATCTGGTTACTCTTTATCTTAACATGTACACTTGTCTCTTTATACTGTCTTATAGTTACATGTTGGTAAAGCCCTTAGGATATGTACTTAACTACCTGGACTGTGATGCAGATCAAACTAGTGGGGACATGGTAGTCTATAAGTACATCCTTCAAGGTCCCTAGTCGTGGGTGTATCGAGACGGGGCATCGATATACCAGTGTAGACTAGCGTATACGCTTCTCGACCCATGAGATGGGCAATGGATGATCCCACATCCATTGGTGTTTGACATCAGAGATGGTGTACGGGTGCTCAGTGGAGACTGGGTACACTGGACGGACTCGCCGAGAACTCCCAGATGGTATTATACCTCACGTCAGATGGCAGTTCTCAGGTGACACTTGTACAGGTTAGTCTGTAGACCCAAGATCGTCATAGAGTCTTGTGTGATTCCCACTGTGCTTTGATCTCCACCTTACCACGTCCATGAGGGCGTGCAAAACTGTGGTCTTTGGGTACAGTCCCGAGTCGTATGGAGGCAATGAGCGATAGGAGGGGTTTCGTCTCTCCCGGTATTGGGGGTTGATGTTGCGCTGTGCTCGATTGGCCGTAACAGGGAAGTCCCTGGCCAGGGCTGATCTGAGATTTGCTGGTAAGTGTTACCAGTAGTTTCTCGACCCGTTATGAGCCTCACATCGGCACGACTTATCGGTTATTGGGGTCTGACGTTTACCACCCCTAGACTTGATATGCGACATATCAGACGAACAGACCGGACTGTACGGTAAGTGTTACTGGTTGGATTCACAGGAGTGTGAGCGGGCTAGCTCGTCGATCTTCTGATCGCTCAATACCCGGATGGCCGTTACGTTTAGCAGACTACTTGCGGCTTGTGGGTGCTTGATATGATCATCATCTGCTACCGGCGTATTGACGAGTCTTTAGAGTCCTACACAGAGGTTTCCTGGCTCAAGCGAAACGAAATAGGAGCGCATATGAGATATGTGCAGGACCGAGAATAATGTGTGTATGTGATACCGTATTTCATTCTCGCGATGAATGTATCGATTGGTTATATTCGATATAACCTAGTTATCGAATCGTAGATTGATTCAATAAGTGGATACATTGAATACTAGTCGGTTATGTGCGACATGACCGGATCATTGAATCAAGTGTTGATTTAATGATTTAATGTATAATTATATATTTGATATATTACTTTGCATTAACTAGTATTGGTTCACTTTAATAGGATTTTCTCACTTGTAGTTCATAAGTTGTATATGTGATATACTTTTGTGCACTACAATGTGTCATGTTTGATGATGCATGTAAATTGGTTTTGTGTTAAGACTTAAACCATGGTTATGATAATAGTTAGGGTTTTGATTTATTTACTTATTTATTTATCTATTCTTTTTTGATAAATAAATAATAGATAACAAAATGGTTTCTTTCATGAAGCTTGATGAAGCTTCATGAAGCTTTGACTAAAGTGACCATTTTGTCATCATCCTTAACCCTAACCATTCTCACTTGACCATGGTCTATTCTCTACACTTAACCAAGGTTAGAAGATGATAAGTATTCATTTTTATTATTCTTTTAAGAAGACTTATCATAATTCTAGCTTCATCTTCTTCTTCATCTTCAAAAGAGAAAGCTTGATGCCATCAATAGCAACTTGAGCTCTAAAGTGAGAAATCAAATTCTAAAGTGAACCCACCTCCTATTTGTTCACCCTCTACCTCTTGCCAAGTTGTTTTGGGTGTTTTCTTCACAAGTTTCACAACTTGGTGAAGTCGGAGCTTGAACTTGTGATGTCTCGACGTAGATCATCTTCGGCACGAAGCCGACGACCTAGTCCGCCCAATTCTCCGATGAAGCCGACGTTTGAGTTCGGGATTCGAGATGGACAGCGAGAGGACGCCTACGTGGAGCTAAGGAAGTGGAGAACCGGATCTACAAAGGTTGTAGCCTCTCTCCTTTAGTTAAGATGTTAACTAGTTTACTGTTTCGCCTAAATTTCTAGTCGACAATCCGTATTAGGGTTTCTCGGCACCCATAAAATTTGAAATTGGCATGGTTGATACCTTGTGAGACCTCTATTGTGTGCCTAGGAACCCTACACCGTGCACTTACACTGGTATCAGAGCCACGCCATTAACCTAGTCTAGCTTGCTCTAACATGTTTACAAGTTCGATCGATCGGATTTTCCAAAAACTGTATTTTCAAGCACAGTTTCTGTCGATTTTTTCCCGTGCTCTAAAAATTATTTAGTACATTGTAAAAATACGAGCAGGTTTTTATAGGAATTCTGAGAAAATTTGACTGCATGATCGTACGGCCTCGCCGCGGAACCGCGGCAATAACCTCCTTTCTGCCGCGGTTCCGCCGCCATTCTGTGCCTTCACTTCTTCAAAATTTCTACAGTACTCCTTCACTTGAAAATGGGGTTTTTGGTATATTCTGTTTGGGCCCAGATTTTCTTTGAGTGCTACAGTTGTGCTTGGAGCCCACTTCGGTATATTTAGTCGATCGAAAATTTTAAATATGTTAGTTCACAGTATTTACATTATATATGCGACCGTGAATGTCATTTGATCGGTAAATCCTGTCTAACTGCCATAGCCCTTTTAGACGGATTTGCGAACGTGACATTCACGTTGATGTTCTATGTTGTGCTGTGATGTTGCGGATTTGTCGTGGTGGATAGCCTAGATGCAATGGTAGTACAGTTTGGTTGTTTATGTACATTTGATATTGCGGGACGAGCGTCCGACATGTGGACTGCCGTCACTGCCTGTTTGTATATTATTCTTTTGGGGCACGACTGGGCTGATGTCGATGTACCCGTTGTATGTATATTTTACTTTCTGTACTAGGATTACCCCGCGGAGGGGTGCACCGGTAGCCGGGTTCTAGAGGGCAACAGGCCCGCATCTCATGGCGTTGAGACGGAGGGGGCTTCACTCTAGAATTGGCGGGCTATTCGCCGCACTCGTAGGGGGTATAGGTTGACCCAAGGAGGGGTGCCCAAGTTACCGGATTCCGTGAAGTGCTGGGTAGTCCATTCACGTTGCTGAAGGGGGCTGCCTCGCTTCAGGTTTTGGCGGGTAACTTGCCGCACCCGTAGGGGTCTAGGATTTCATTGCACAGTCTATCCACACGACCAGGGGAACGTCGGGTTTCAGTAGCGGCTCTATGAAACCCGGGGATCCCAGATATCTGTATTGTTCTATGGTGCTTATTACATTTCTGTGATGTTGCATTTTATCACGCCTTTAGCGATTATTATATATTGATATATATACTAGTAGATGTTATATATGTTTTGCATCCGCGCTAGTCCAGTCCCAGCTCTGTCGTTAGTTAAGTAACCTAACAGGTGATGACGGGACCAAGTGGCGAATGCGGATGGCATATACGTACATCATTATTTTCGTTCTTTATTGGTGTGATCAATTGATGGGACTGCGTTGATTCGGATCAATGCAAGCTAAACAATCCTATTCTGATGTTGTTGGAACAATTTTTCAAAAAGCTGTTATTGCAAGGACGTTCTCTTTTGTTTTGCACAGTGGTATTCGGTTATGAATATCCAGCACCTCAGTCGACGAGGCAAGGGCCGAGATCCCTTCACCGGGAGTGACCCCTTGGACAGAAGTTTGCGTCAGGGCAATAACTTCACTATAGTCGATTACTTTTTCTTTGCATCGTGGTATTCAGTTGGAATATCCTGCACCTCATTCTACGGGGAAAGAGCCGAGATCCCTTCACCGGGAGTGACATCTTTAGCAAAGGTTTTCGCCACTATATTTTTATAAAAAGCTATCCGGTTCCTTCAACGATATCAACTTCATTACGTTAATGGTTTTTCGCCAAAAACCATTCGTAGCCCTCCGTCATTTTAGGAAGGTAGCACTTAGTATTCATGCTATGTATGTTGGCCTACGTCAAGGCATGGTGTATGGTAGCTATTTGTTACTTTTCTGTTGCATAGATAGAAGCGTTACTTTAGGACAGTCGTACTACTATTTTGGCCTACGTCATGGGTATGTACGGGTGGGTTCAAATTAACCTGGATAATGACGGGTAGAACTTGACATGTGACTTATGATATGTTGGCCTACGTCAAGGTCATAAGAGCATGGGGCAAAAAACACATGGGGAGTTTCTAAAGAAACTGAAACTTGCTAGATATGCGCATACCTTCTGGAGTGTGATAACGAGAGTGGATTCTATCACGTTATCATGCGATGATAGTTGGATCCCGATTCCCACTGATGAGTTGGTTTACTCCTCGGGTGATCTCGACTAATTCATCTTTCAGGTTTGGAGGAGAATTTGACGATACAGTGGGAGGTTTCCTGATTAGATAAAGTGATAACCATTCTGATCTAGGTTAGAATGCACGCTGAGTGTTTCTTTTCTCTCTCTTTGGCAGCGAACATGACCTGGCCCTTGACTATGACTCAGTAACCAAGTTAACCGAACCTTCTTATAACACTGGCTTTTGGATTGTCAGAGTTGCATACCTCATTGCCACTCCTTCTTTTACCCTTTTCTCCAGAACACCCCGTATTACTACGAACGTCCACTTCCATTAGATAAAACCATCGTATGGTTATATACGAACTCGAATGATTTATTCGAGGATGGTTTCCGGTTTTGGAGAAAACGAATAGGACTATTCAGTTGTCTTTTCCTTTTACCTTCTCTCAGGTTGCAAGTGTTCCTTGGATTAGGACGATACACCTATTACGCAAATTGGATAGTCTTCTTCCAAACCATAGGCCGGTGCCGAACGGTAGGGAATGAAGAAAACCAGTTAGCCTAACGATGGTGTACAGAAGGTATTAAGTAAAGACAAATAAGGGAATTAGTAAGAGGGCAAAGTAAATTGCGACTGCTATTTACGACCAAACCAAGTATTTCATTACCACTCCCACTTCACCTTTGTATTTCTCCAGAACACTCCGTATCACTATGAAGATCCACAGTTTATTGGATACTCCATCGTATGGTTATATACGATCTCGAAGGAACTTGTTCAGGTTTGGGGATGGATTCTGGTTCTGGAGAAATAGGAATAAGGTTTATTCAGTTGTCTTTTATCTTTACCTTCTCTCGCATTGCGAGTGCTCCTAGGATTAGGACAGTACACCCATTATGGTTATTAGATAGTCTTCTTCCAAACCATAGGCTGGTGCCGAAAGGTAGGGAAGGAAGAAAACCATTTAGCCTAAGAGGGTGTGCAGAAGGTAATGACTAAAAGACATATAAAGGGATTTGGAGAGATGGCAAAGAAATATACGGTTTCAGTTGTGAATCTGATAATGGAAGAGGTATTACTAGGAATACGCGGATACCCCATCGAAACATTTCAATGTTTCAGTTTCACTGTGTACTGTTAAAAGAAAACTGATTTCCCAATTTGCCCTTCCTCCAAGGTATGTATTTACCAGGTTTGTTTCTCACATCTGTATAGTTTTACAGATGATGAGTGGGAGTAAGTTATTGGGAATTAGGTGACCATCCTCATTATATCGGAATTCATTGTAATTGGTGATATTTGAGGAAATCGCCTGGGTTGTTTGCCGGACGGCAAATATTTGGTTTTGAATATCCGTTGTTATGCACCAATTTCAAATTGATATATCTGTACGTTTATTTTTTATAAAGTGAGATATAACATTTTGAAATTATGTCTATGACATTTACCTATATCAGTGGATGGTTAGGTAAGGAGCATTAAATAGCGGTGTAATTCTTCTTAACCATAAGTACAGTTTTCAACCTACGACACACAGAGAATGAGTTATTAGACTCAAGGGACTTATACAAAGTATTGTATGTTTTCCAGTGTCCATTAGGACAGAGGGGTAGGTACTCGTACTATATTCTGTTTACTTGTGACTTCTCTAGTTCTTAGACATGTGTTTCGTAGAAATACAAGATCCGAGTTTTGAGAAGTTATAGGTATAAGAATAAAGTAGAGAACCAGGTGTTGCAAGTATCAGGATTCTTCAAGGTGATCGAAAATGTAGATACTTGTGTATGGTATTCAGATGATAGTAATGATTAAGAGAACTTGCTTCTCCTTCAGGTTACTCATAATTGGAAGCATTCCTAAGTTGAGTAATACTGATCGGCCTCTTTCTATTTAGTTAACATGTACTGAAAACAGCTGCATGATTTGAATCTGGTTCCAATTAAATCAGTGCCTCTGTTAAGGTACGGGGTGTTGTCCATCTTATGCTTAAGACCAGACACTGGACAACTCAAGGCACGTTTCTGTAATGGCTGTTTGTGGGTTGACCCGGGCTATGACGAGGGTTGATTTTCTACCATCTGGAAGATCAATAATGATATTGTTCTTGACTCGCTACAGTTTTAATAAAAATGGATTTTTTTCAGAAAACAGTTGTGGGAGTGTGGTAGAACTGGAAGTGATTCCAGAACCGCAAACGATTACTGAAAATTTGATAAGAACCTAAAAATTCAATCTGATTTGACATTCCATTGGCCACTCCGCAGGTATGATGGGTAACCTCAGGTACCCGAGAGGTACTCCGGTAGCCTCAAGGACGGTGACAGGGAGGTTCTTGTTTACCCAGACTTGCCATTGCTGTTGTTCCAGGCTGTGAGACCCGGCAGGAGGATGAGTATAGCGTCGTTCTGAACTAGCTTTAGAAGTGTACGTCTATATGACTCTGCCAGTGGGTTGTCGTAGTCAGTAGGAGCAGCGGAAGCATAGTGGACAAGTGGCTTATGTCTATTTATAGACTAAAGCAGATATAGAAGAGATAGATCATCTATTTCTGATGTGACAGTCATAGGTTTGACTTCATCAGAATAGGGGATGGATCTGTTAAGAAGGTAGTAGGGTGTGATGACCTGGTATTTGGATGACATACACAGAGTAGGAAGTGAAATTCCTATACTACGGTCGGTTATACTTTGGTTGTCACACAGTAGTTTCTCCACATAGGAATTGGATATTATATCATACATTCTGGTTACTAGATCTATGGTTTTAGATCTAGATTTGGGAAGTGTCCCAATCAGGGTACTTAGACTGCATTCTAAAGGTATTTAGAATGGACAACTCCAGGCATGGTAGTGTACCTGCAGTTGATGGAGTCACCCTCTCTAAAGGTGTCTTACAGACTAAAGAGGAGAGGGATGTGCATGATTTGCAGATCACTTGCTTAGGCAATTGAGTCAATCATGAGATATCAAGTACCACACCAGATATTGTTTTTGCACCAGATGCAATAAGTTGATATTAATCCAATTCTGGAGAAACATTCGGAAGCATTTTTTGAACATAAGTTGATGTTCTAGGGATATGATAACGGCAGCCTCTTTTGGGAGACGGTTATCATTCCAGGTTTCCAAGGTGACCTGGATGACAGAGTGACTGTCAGAGTTATAGTCTTCCCTCTGACGAGGGGCTGTATTTTGGACAGGTGGTCCAGGCGGATACTGTGGGAGGCATGGCGCAGGATACTGATTAAATTCAGTTGACGATACAGTCTAAGAAGTTTGGATTTGGAGTTCATTTATGAACTAGGTCCCATCAAACATCCAAACATATTCTAAGACAGGTATTGCTCATTTCGGGAGATGGTTTTCTCCGCAAACTTGAGATAAAGAGAGACATATAAAGAAACATTAGAGCGGATCCACTCACTGAGGCTATTCCTCGAACGCAATAGTTTCGCAAACAGGCTTTGTGAAACTGATTAGTAGAGGATTTGGGTGTTCGGTATCACACGGGCTGTGAGTATGCGACATCGCAATAATTAGCCTTGAGTGCAAGTGGGAGATTGCTGGATATAGTGCCCTCAGAGTCAATTATTGGATCACAGGCACGTGATTGCAATGATTGAGGGAGGACCTATGCCGGTAGGACAGTCTTACTCAAGATAATAGTATGCTATCTGGTTTATCTTTATCATCGTATACTGCTTTAGGTGACATTACTGATCACTATTACACGTTGATAGAGCCCCTAGGATTCTTGCTTGACTGCCAGCAGTATGATGGTGATCATATACGTGGGAGCTGGGGTCTATAAGCACATCCTTAAAAGGTCCCTAGTCATGGGAGTTTCGAGACAGGGCATCGATACTCCAGGGTAGACTAGTGTATACAGTCGAGACCCAGACGAGGGGCGGTGGCCGGTCTCATAAGCCACTAGTGTCAGTTGGTTCACCTAAGATGTATACAGGTGCTCATTGGGTTATGAGTACACCGGACAGGACTCGCCGGGAACATGCTAGTTGGTATTATACCTAGCGTCAGATGGCAGTTCCCTGGTGACATGTGTACATTTTAGTTCATCGACCTGAGATCGTCATTTGTCTCGTGTGAGTTCCCACTATACTTTGATTACTACCCTACCACGGCTCAAAGGAGTCGTGTAAACAGGTTTTAGTTGGGTACAGTCCCAAGCCACATGGAGGCAGTGAGCGGATCTGCAGGGGTTCGTCTCTCCCGGTATTGGGGGTGAGGTCGCACTGTGTCTAGGAGAGCCATTACACGAAGTCCTTGGCCAAGGCAGGAGATTTACTGGTAGGTATTCCAGTAGTATCTCAGGGTGTTCTGGGCTACACTCCGACACGACTTGTACCGCTTTTGGGGGTCTGACTTTTACCAACCCCCTAGGCCCGACATGCGATGCTCATAGACGAACGGACCAGACTGTACGGATATTGTCACTGACAGGCTCAGTAGGGTGTCAGGATGAGTTCGCTCATCGACGTCCCTTTTGGTCAATACCTGGTTGCCCGTTACGTATGGCTAATACCTCTGACGTGCTAGTGGTTAAATCCACAGCCAAAGTATTGACGAGTCTTTAGAGTCCCCCACAGACTGTTTCTCATGTTTCGGGCGAAACGCTGTAGAGGCCGTGTCACGCCCCGCTTCCCAGTGTACGGCGAAGTGGACGTGACAAGGCCCGCTACGTATGTACTCAGAAGTACATACGCTAAGCGTAACTAAGCAATATAAAATGAATCACAAGAGACGAATAAGATTGAGATAACAGCAACTTTTATTAATAACATTCTTTATACAATGCATGAAATGAAAATACAACTGGAATGAAAAAAAGAAAGCAATGCCTAAACAGTGGCATAATAATAAAAGGAAATACTGGGAAGATCAAGTACAAAGTCTAGAGCTCTGGGTCTTCCTGGAATTCCTCCAAATCTTCACTTGTAGGCTCGGTCTCAACTTGGTCCAACGCACCTGACGACATTCAAAGAAGAGAGAAACAGAATGTCGTCAGCGAACAGGTCGCTCGGTAAGTCCCAAAGATAAGAGAGGGATAGACAGAGAGTAAGAGAGGGAGAGTATAGCTTTTAATGTTGTATTATAATATTGTAATGTTGTATTAACGCTGTTGTTTATAGCTTGATACAGAAGATGCCAGTGTATACGAGGGGAGTCTCTATATGCCAGAGACTAAGGGCACGTATAGTACAAGGAACCGTTTATGCCACGGTACAACAGCAACTGAATATAGGTTAGGTGTCTTAATCTGACCACCTCATTCCACTTTTAACATCTTCCGTACCAATCTACCCCTTTAAACCCCGCGATGTCATATTTGTATTGTTATCTTGTAAACTTGTAATGATTACTTGATTGACTTTGATTGACCGATTGACTGATTGACTGACCGAAACCATGATATCAGGAAACGGTTATAACCATAGAGTCATGTAAATGGAATACTGGGAATCATGTAAAAGGAATATCCATGGTTCGGTTCGGTCAAGTTATATAGATTGTTAACTGGAATCTGGAATTCATGTATTCAAGTTGTGTTGGAATATAATTGAAATATAGATTGACTTGAAATATATTCAAGTCAGAATTAGTCAGACTCTAACCCGAGTCCGACTAAAAGAAATATAATTTGAAGTTCAACATTAGCTAGAGGCCTTATTGTAATTTGTGAAACTTGAGGGGTTTTATTGTAAAAATACTATTGAATATTTTTCAAAATACAACTTAAGTATTTAATTATCGTCTTTATGTACATACAACAATTTAACGATCAAGCTAAATATGTATACATGTTCGAATAACATGAAATGAGTCAAGTATATTATACGAGTAACTACCATAAACAATGTTGTGAAGAAATATTATGTACGACTAATTAATCAAGTTGAACGAATGCGAAATATAAACAGAAATATGGCTCTAAATGTTTTGCATGCGTGAGTTCCAGTTTTACCTAAATATGACTACCGGTTTGAGAGATATATATGTTTTCGTATCGTCGCGCAAAACAGATCAGAATCTATTCGGCACCGTCACATATTTTTAAAATGCAGTTTGAGTTAATTTCCATCGGTTTTAAGGTTATGAAAAGTATTATAAAATTGTAGGTATTTCGATGAACTTATCGAAAACACTAAGATTCACATGATTTGGATTTCTGAAGCTCTAGTTATGATCATTTTAATATCAGCATTTAAAACAGAAATTCAGATTTCAGGACAGCAACTATATATTCTATTGCAAAGCCTATATCAGGTTGTTTCATGCATTCCTAAGTAATATAATATACAGAAAATTATAGTTCTATCAATGGTGCATCTACACATCTAAATTTTGTCACAAACGGACATCGGGTGTTCGAGTTATGTCCAATTTAAAAACAGTGTGCGAATCGGAACAGATTCTGTCCAGATCCGTCACTTAATATTGTAACGCAGTTTTCTTTATCTTAGATGAGTTTTCAGTAAAACTATAAAACTAAGAAAATCTAGATCATTCGATATAGATATCAAAAACACCTGAGTTTGCTCAATTTGGATACCGGTATACCAAGTTATATGTCCTAGAAGTTGACCGATAACTGCAGTTTTCTGTTTTACGATCAGTGAATAAATACGATGTAATTCCTAAACCGTTACGCGGATCGATCTAAAATTTTTACAACATGTACAAAATAATATATTCTATCATATGTAAATTTCCTGAAATTTTCAGAGTTAAAAATTAATTTATAAAAATTATTTTAAAACTAAAGGTATTGATATGTATACTAAAATCGGCAAAAAGATTAACTAGAATTTTCACGCAAGCTTCATCTTTTCTTTTAATAACCAAACCGATTCCATAAGATATCGTAAATATATTGTGGCATGAAATCTATGTTCTCACTACTCATAATAAACATTTATAGTCATGAACAAAGAATTGAAAACACTTTAATTTGAACAAGATGCAATAAGGTAGTATTAAACCATATATAACCATATGTATCTAGACTTATATATATGTATATGTTTATGTTTATTTTTCTCTTAAGGATTACGATATGGATAAAAACGGGTTCACGAGATATGAAAAGAGAAGAATAAAGAGATGGAGGGAGGGAGAGAGAGAGAAGGGACTTACATACACAAGCCGATATTGTCACCGGGCTTGTCTATCCGCCGACAGCCTCACGTTACTAGCGAGACCTTCTTGAAGAGTTCTTCATGTTCTTCTTCTTGGACTTTAGGTGAAGAGGGAGAAATGAGAGATAGAAAAATATGAGGAAGGAAAAGATGGAGGAGGACAATTAAGATGGTGTAATGGTGAATTATGTATAATAATATATGCATTTAACATAAGAATTAAAAGAGAAATGAAAGGTCACCATTCATTTTGGAAATGAAAGGTCTCATTTGTAGGTTATGAGAAGAATAAAAAAAATGATAAAAATAATTGCAAGAATGGGGATTTGAACATGTGACTTATGGAATAACAATGCAAGGACTTAACCAATGAGCTATAAGGTTGTTCATGCATATATTTAATTAGAATTAAATATATGATGTTGCTTAAAAAGAAAATGGGCTTTTTTGATGGGCTATGGAGAATAAGAATAATGGATTTGGGTTAAATATTTATGAAAGGAAAAAATAAGAATGAGAAGTTAAAAACTTAAATATAAGAAAAAGAAATTGTACCTAGAAAAAAAATACATAATAGATTGAGGAATAAAATAATAATAAATTTAATAGAAAGAGGAAAATACCAAGTACAAATAAATACGGTATATTTTTGAAGAGGGATAATACAAATGTATAAAGATTTTGGGGTCATTACAGGCCGTATGGATTTATGGCAGGGTTCGATCATATACGTACGGTATTGCATGGATCATGATCGGACGGATAATACTAGAGGGCTTTGGTTTAAGCCGGATCCTAGTATTGTACAGTGTAGATTTTGTCTCATTGCATTTGTATTCGGTCGGAATACAAATGCGGGTATGTATATACGGTCGCGGGGTTCTCCTGTAATTTATTACGGGATCGTTTTTCCGAAGTTGCCAGTTTGCATTCCGTTTCGTCCATATTTCCTTTGTTCCTTCATGGTCGGATTTTTCTGATGGAGGGGCTAATTTGCAAATGTGCAAATTAGCAAAGTGGAGGGGGTTATTTGTGATATGAGTTCTCATGATATTTTAAAGCATCTTTGCTTTTTCATTCATCATGGTTTTGCATTAATGGTGATGGGAATTGATTAGGAAATGAAAGGATTTTGTTGTGACAAAAATTTCCTTATTATCAACACTTTTTCTTATGCTTACCCTTACCTTTTCTTGTGCTCACCTCCCTTGTATTTTCCCACTCTCATTTTATCCATGGCCGGCCACATTTGAAGGGAGAGAGGATTCATTTTGGTGGTGGGAAATTATTCATCTCATTTTTCTTGCTTGCAACAAAATCCTTTAACCTCTCTCCAAAGTTCTTTCTCTTCTCCATCAAAAATAGCAACTTCATAAACCCTTGAGGCAAACCGATTCTACACTTAGTCTACAGCATTCTTAGGCACGTCGGCTTGCCAACTTCGTACGCGAGTTGCCACGGTCCTGAGGTGGGAGCCCGTAAAAAGAATCAACGATGTGGTGCCCTTTCCGACGAGGAGATGAAGACCGGAGATTCCGCAAGGAGATCGGGAGGGAGGCCGAAGACCGAAGGACACGGATAGCTCGGTATTGCTTTCTACCCATTCTCTAGTTTGCTAGCATTTGGTTAATGGCCCAATCCGGGTTTTTAGTACTCGGTAGCGCCGGTTTAAAAGTTTAAAGAAAAGTTTCGTTTCCGCATTTTTGCCTCGGACAGACGACCCGGGCGCTGCCGTGCACTTACATCCACCTCCCCGCAAACCCGTGGGGTGAGTAACGTCGACTTACAGTTTTTTCCGCCTTTGGGCGTGATTTGCTCCCGTTTGGGGATGCTTTACTTATATTGTACATTTGTACCTGTTTCGGGGCTATTTTTACAAAGGAGGTGCTGCCGAAATTTTTAAGAAATAAACTTAAGTTTAAAGATTTTTACTTGAGATTTCCAAACGTTTTTAACAATGTTTCTATCACTTACTACTTTTAATAGTTTAAATTTCTAGGTTTTCGGCTTACTTAAATTGCATTATGCCTGTAGGCGTCACGTGGTTTAAGTGCCGGTCACATGCCAAATTTTGGGTCGTGGCAAAGTTGGTATCATAGCGCTAGGTTTTACCTTTTGGAGTGTAGGATGACCTTGGTATGATGGAGTAGGTAGCTTAAGCAGAGTGACGTAGCGTGTGTATGTTCCGCGGCATACTTACGACACGATACTCCGCTTAAGTGACCTTAGGACATTTTTGTTGAAATTCCTTCCGTGATTATATACATCCTTGTGATTCGATTTACGTGTTCTTATCGAATCCTGTTTTCATTTCCGGCCATTATACCGCTGAAGACTACGAGGGCGCAGAGAGCGGCCGCGAGAGCCGAGGTCAGATTTGGCTCGTCTGAGACAATGACTGACCAGGTCGGTATGCCCGTTGTACAAGAGCAGATTGATCCACATTCACTAGATCGTATTACTAGGATAGAGGTCGGTATGCAGGATTTGCGCCAGATGATAGGATCGTTGGGTGAGGCCAGTCGAGCGCAGTGACAGGAGGTTGTCCCGCCTGTTACGGGGACCGTGATGGTACCTACGGTTCAGGCAGTCGTACCTACAGCTACGGAGTTTATCACCGTATCGTTATCTGAGTTCATGAGGCTGAAGCCTTCGGTTTTCACCGGCATTGATGCAGCTGAGGATTCCAGTCATTTATCGATCGGATGGCCAAGATCTGTCGTTCGCTGAGATGTTCCGACGTGAGATGGGTAGAGTTTGCGAGTTTTCGTCTGGAGGGTCTTTCCCAGACCTGGTGCGAGTCTGTAGAGAGGGGCAGAGCCGTGGGTATTTCTCCTATGACCTGGGCTGAGTTTGTGATGGTGTTTCTTGCCCGTTTTCTTCCGTAGAGCGTCAGGGATGCTCGAGCTTGCAGTTTCGAGTCGTTACGCCAGACTCCGGGTATGATGGTGGCAGAGTACGATGTGCAGTTTACCCATCTATCTATGTATGCTCCGTATTTGGTGGACGCTGAGGAGATGCGGATAAGAGATTTGTTCGAAGCCTGCTTATCCAGTTGTTACTCGCTATCAGCGCCCAGCATTGTGACATATATGCAGCCGTAGTAGACGCAGCCCTATTGGTTGAGGAGCGTCTTTCCGAGACGTCGGTCGTTCAAGAACTGAAGAGGGTTCGTACTGGTGTATCTGCCCGGAGATAGATGTTTAGACTCCGCGACAGATTTCGTTCAGGTCGTGGGAGTAGCAGAGGCTTGGGACGATGCCAGTTGTTTAGCTCTTATCCCCAGGAGGGTCAGCAGTCATCGTCTGGATGTTTCCGATGCGGGGTTTTTTTTCATCGTGTTCGAGATTGTACTGAGCCACGTGAGGATGAGGCAGCCGTACCATATGTTACCTTACCACCTTCTCCACCTCAGAGAGCGTTGCCTCTTGCGCCTATTGTTACTCCGCGTCAGACTTACGCTCAGAGAGGTCATGGTCGTGGAGGGTTTGTTCAGAAAGGACGAGGTGGCAGAGGCAGAGGACAGCTAGTTGCAGGTAGAGGGCAGGCATAAGTATTTGGTTTGACTCATCAAGACGAGCAGGCGTCCAATGCAGTGGTTTCAGGTACTCTTTCAGTATGTTCCTTCGATGCACACGTTTTGTTTGATCCGGGATCTACGCACTCGTATGTTTCTACACACTTCATGCCAAGGTTAGGCTGAGAGTCATGTTTGCTAGATCAGCCGCTTGTCGTGACTACTCCTGTTGGCGAGTCGTTTGTTGCGTGGCACGTGTTTCGGTTGTGTGCCTTCCGTATTGGAGATAGAGATTCGTCCGTCAACTTGATCCTTCTTAAGATGTTGTACTTCGACGTTCTCCTGGGCATGGACCGGTTAACTACTTGCTATGCATCCGTGGACTGCCGTGAGAAGACAGTCAGGTTTTGTTTTCCCGGCGAGTCAGTTCTTGTTGTGTAGGGGGACCGTGGTGCTGCCCCTCACAGTTTGATTTCAGCCGATTGCTCTAGTCGGCTTTTGAGGAGAGGATGTCAGGGATTCTTAGCTTTCATTCGTGATACCGGAGCCACGGTAGATTTATTGAACCAGGTTCCCATCGTACGAAAGTTTCCCGACATTTTTCCCGATGAGTTACCTGGACTGCCGCCAGAGCGTAATATTGAGTTTTGCATTGATTTGATCCCCGGGACGGGGCCTATTTCTATACCACCTTACCGGATGGCCCCGGCGGAGCTTAAGGATCAGCTGCAAGAGTTACTTGATAGGGGACTTGTGCATCCGAGTGTTTCGCCTTGGGGAGCTCCTATTCTGTTCGTCAAGAAGAATGATGGCAGTTTGAGAGTATGCATTGATTATTGTCAATTGAACCGAGTGACGGTGCGGAATAGGTATCTTTTACCTCGCATTGACGATTTGTTTGATCAGCTCTAGGGTGCGGGGCATTTTTCCAAGATTGATTTGAGATCAGGTTATCATTAGTTGCGGGTTCGGAATGATGACATTACGAAGACTGCTTTTCGTACGCGCTAGGGCATTATGAGTTTTTGGTGATGTCGTTCGGACTCACCAATGCCCTAGAAACGTTCATGGATTCGATGAACCGGATTTTCAGGCCATTCCTCGACCAGTTTATTATTGTGTTTATTGATGACATTCTGGTTTATTCCAAGAGTCGAGAGGAGCATAAGCAGCACTTGAGGATTTCTTTGCAGACATTGAGAGAGCACCAGCAGTTTGCTAAATTCTCGAAGTGTGCCTTCTAGCTTGATAGTGTTGACTTCCTTGGTCATGTGGTTACGGGAGACAGGATTCATTTGGACCCGAGGAAGATCGAGTCCGTACAGCTTTGGCCAAGACCTGTATCAGTGACTAAGGTCCGCAGCTTTTTGGGCTTAGCCGGTTATTACCGCTGTTTCATGCAGGACATCTTGAGTATCGCTGCACCGCTGACCGGACTGACCAGGAAAGGAGTTCCTTTTCTTTGGACAGAGGCATGCGAGCTGAGTTTTCAGCAGTTGAAGACTCAGTTGACAACTGCACCAGTTTTATCTTTGCCTTCTGGATCGAGCGGATTTGTCATTTACTATGATGCTTCTTGAGTGGGGCTCGGTTGTGTATTGATGCAGCATGATAGAGTTATCGCTTATGCTTCCCGGCAGTTGAAAAAGCACGAGCAGAATTATCCCACTCATTATCTTGAGATGGCCATGGTGGCCTTTGCGCTTAAGATTTGGAGACACTACTTGTACGGGGAGTCGTGTCAGATTTTCACAGACCACCAGAGCTTAAAGTACATCTTCCAGCAGCGGGATCTGAATTTGAGACAGCACCGTTGGATGGAGCTTGTGAAGGATTATGATTGTGGGATCCTTTATCACCCGGGAAAGGCGAATGTGGTAGCCGATGCTTTTAGTCGTAAGCCCGAGGGTAGCTTGTCCCAGTTAAGCGCAGTTCAGAGACAGTCTTCCGCAGATTGGCAGATCTTGTACGACAGCAGAGTACAGTTTGAGTTCACTTCCACTGGGGGACAGCTTGCTCAGGTCCGCGCCCGTCCACTTCTACTAGATCGTATTCATGAGGCACATCCCGCCGATGCCCGTTTGTCTGAGATTCTTGAGCATGTTCGGTAGGGTAGAGATTCGAAGTTCTTGATTGATGACCAGGCTGTGCTATGTTTTGTGACTCGTTTGTATGTACCTGATACCGATGAGTTGAGACGCGAGATCCTAAAGCAGGCACATCAGTCGGCTTTTAGTGTTCACCCAGATTCCACCAAGATGTACCATGACTTGAGAGATATCTACTAGTAGGCAGGGATGAAAAGTGATGTTTCGGATTTCATTTTGAGGTGCCTGACTTGTCAGCAAGTCAAGGCTGAGTATCAGAGACCGGCAGGAGTGTTGCAACCTTTACCCGTTCCGGAGTGGAATTGCGAACAGATCTCCACGGATTTCATTGTGGGTCTACCCCGGTCTAGTCAAGGGTATGACTCCATTTGGGTGATTGTTGACCAGTCGACGAAAGAGGCTCACTTCCTTCCAGTGAAGACCACTTTCGGTTACGCTCAGTATGCTCGGTTGTATATTGATGAGATTGTGCGTTTGCACGGCGTTCCCACATGCATTGTATCCGATAGGGGCATCCAGTTCACCAGCCGTCTTTGGCAGAAGCTACAGGAAGCTTTGGGTACCCGTTTGAGTTTTAGCACCGTTTTCCATCAACAGACCGACGATCAGTCAGAGCGGACTATACAGACTCTGGAGGATATGCTTCGTGCATGCGTGCTTGATTTTGGTGGCAGTTAGAATCGTCACTTGCTATTGATAGAGTTCTCCTACAATAACAGTTATCAGGAGACGATTCAGATGGCACCTTTTGAGGCTTTGTATGGTAGAAAGTGTCGATCGCCGGTCTGTTGGACCGAACTCAGCGAGAGCAGGATTTTAGGACCCCAGCTAGTTCAAGAGACTGCGGAGAAAATTCAGTTGATTCAGGATAGGATGAGCGCAGCCTAGTGCAGACAGAAGTCTTATGCCGACCGTCGTCGTCGCAGGCTCGAGTTCATAGTGGGGGATCATGTATTCCAACGGATTTCTCCGATGAAGGGCGTGATGTGATTTGGGAAGAAAGGGAAGCTTAATCCCATATTTACAGGTCCTTTCGAGATCCTTGAGCGAGTTGGTACCGTTGCCTATCGTTTGGCGCTTCTACCTAGTTTTCCGGATGTTCACCCCGTATTCCATGTATCGATACTTCGCAAGTACATTCATGATCCTTCTCGCATGATTCAGCACCAAACCATTCAGCTAGAGCGCGATCTTTCGTTCACCGAGCAGCCGATAGTCATATTGGATCGGCAGGTAAAGAAACTTCGGTCAAACGTCTAGCCATCTGTGAAGGTTCTTTGGCGTAGCCCGAATAGTTAAGAGGTCACTTGGGAGGCCGAGAGCGAGACGCGGAAGAAATTTGCTTATCTCTTCGAAGTTACGCGTAGTAAGATTTTAAATTCGGGGACGAATTCCTTTAAGGGGGGAAGATTGTAACACCTTAGAATGCGATTAGTGTTAATTAAAAGTTTACCAAAATAGTTTTCAAATATTTTATAAAAATTAATTAATATTTTATTAATATTTATTTTGGGCTTGCGCACACATGTGCATGTTAACCTAGGGTTAATCAGGGTTAACCATGATAAAGTAGCCATGGCACCTAAATTATTTAGTTTTAAATTAAAAGGGGATTTGAAAATTTTTTGACTTGGAACAGAGAGAGAGGGTTGACATGCATCATGAGCATGGGGGCAAGCATGGCTTGCATTAAATGAGGAGAGAGAAGAGGGAGGAATGGCTCATGCTAAACTCACACCATCAATTCCCTCACCCTCACTCATACACTCCCTCACTCTCACTCACATTCTCTCATTCACTTATCATTTTCTCCTCCTCATTTTTCATCACCCTCACACCCTCTGTCACGACCCAAAAAGTACGGAACATGATCGGCACTTAAATTACGAACGTCTCGAGGCGTACGTAATCTAAGTAAGCTAAAACCCAGAAATCAAAACCAAAGAAGCAGTAGAGTGAAGGAAAAACCAACTTAAAGCAAGTAGTTTTAATAGCATAAGACGAATTATGCCTTTTAAAAACAACAAGCATTTTCTCGAGGCGTATGTAATCTAAGTAAGCCAAAACCCAGAAATCAAAACCAAAGAAGCAGTAGAGTGAAGGAAAAACCAACTTAAAGAAAGTAGTTTTAATAGCATAAGCCGAATTATGCCTTTTAAAAACAACAAGCATTTTCTGAAAATTTCGGCAGAGTCTCCTTTGTAAAAACTGGCCCCAAACGGGATACAACATGAATAGTATACGAAATACAAAAAAGGCATCCCCAAGCGGGAGCTAGCTCTTCGTCAATCGACGGTCACAACCACGCAAGAAATATAATATACAACGCCAAGGGCGAGGATCAAAACTCAAAAGAAACTCAAAACAACATGAAATACATAATAATACAACGCACGACTATAAGGTCGAAAGAATAACAAGTCTGGTTTTCTATCTCTCTCAAATATACAATCTGGTTGATGGAGCTTCTAGATACAACTGAAATAATGAATAACTAAAGGTGGACCTGATGCAAAGAACCCACCTGCCAAAGCAATCATCCGGAAGGAACAGTGTGCCAGCAAGCCGCAACGCAACCTGTACGGCAAAACCTGCAAGGAACTGTGGCACAACGGGGGTGAGTTGCCAACTCGTGAGTAGAAACATCTACGAGTAGAAATCGCATGCATAACGCTATCCTAGGTCATATCAGGTAATATCCTCAATAAAAAATCCTGGTCCAGCTATGTATAGTGTAATACTACATGCTCGTGTTAGTGCCTCAGATAGCAACATATCAGATATATGATGTATGAATGCATTACGAATGGAAACAGAATATATCATGAGTGAGACAACTGTTTTCTTTAATCAATGAGATTTCTATATGTATGTCAATCACGTATCATCAATGAATGCAACAGAGAAATCAGTGTCAAGCATCGACACAAAACATAAGTCTCAGTATCTCAGTATCAAATCTCAATATCTCAAATATCAATATCTCTGGCATCCGTATCATCTGCGGGATCGGCCCGCGGGCTCCGACAGAACGGATCAGCCTAAAACCATCTCATGACTCCGGCCGGTATCCTCCGGATAAGCGACGAGTCCAAATAATATCACCGGTAGGTAGTGCTCCCCTGCCAGGCACATCGAATACAACTCGAGCTTCTTGCCCCGGGGTACCATACCGGGCCCACCATGTACCCGAGACGGTTCATCCAACTCCTCGAATCGGGTCTCGAAATCCAACAGCAATCATGAAAACTCATGGTGGATGACTCATACATAAAGAGAAAACCGCAATTTGCATTTTAAAATGATGATACTAACCTTTTATTAAATTCTTACGGTTTTCCACCAAATCCAGAAATCTCATGTAAATCCGAAATCATCAAAATCATGATACCAATAAAAGTGAGTACCGGCATAAATCTCCATAATACTGCATAACCGATGAATGTATGAATGCATCTAATATCATGAAATGAATGCAATATTTAAACTAGCATGTGGAAGCTATAACATATTGCGATTATCAGCTATCAAGCTATGTGAACGAAAAAGTATTTTCTAAAGTGTACGTGACATGGCAATTACCGATGAAGATGTGTGTGAGCCGGCAAGTAAGTGTATGTAGAGCATACGCATTATCGGTAATGGTGCTGGTGTCGTAACAGCAGGGTCTCAATAATGGCATATGCGAGTACAATATAATCATGCAAATGGGATGCGAACAGTAATAATATGCGGAAGCTGAATGCTAAACACAATGATAACTAATCTGCATTTATATAAATATGAGTCATACAGTGGTGCCATTTGAAATAACACGAATCGTGGTGTTCTGAAAATAAGGGCTATGGTGTTTTTAAGAAAAGATATGTCCTTTGAAATACCCGTAGTATCTCTTGGTATGTCTTTAAAATCCTCACGATTCGTTAGTTTTGAAATAAGTATGACTCGAGTCTAATCTAACATTTACTAATAAACTATAGGATTAACTAAAAGGCTGATCAAAAGGTAAGGAAACCGCCTAACATCTGAGTCGATACATACATATATATATATATAGTCGGTGATCCCGTCTCAATAGTATCCCATACGATACCCTAATATAATATGATATCCTCGAGTCAAGAGTGCGGATCTATCATCAATATATAGCTCGTACGTAAATCCGTCGTACGGTATCCCAAATCTGGGTACGGGTCAAATATCACATTCATCACATTATTCATCTGGTATCCTCTTTATCAGATATCATGATCCGGGGTACTGATCTACGTCTAGTACAATACTGATAACATCTATGTATATGCATGCGTATGTATGCAAACACCATGTCTAAAGGACCCGCTGAAACATCATGTCGTATCTCAAATACGAACCCTGTCACATCACCGATCTCACGGCCTCAAGCCCAATCTCATCGACTCATCTCCAATCCCAAGTACTATCTTCATAATCCGTGTATATGTATACGTGTGTGTGTGTGTGTGTGTGTCTATATATATATATATACACATACATACATAGTCCCATACCCATGTGTGTGTGTGTATATATATATACATATCCCCGTATACACATAGGTAATAAAGTGAAAGCAGGTGTGTGCGTGTGGGTGTGAACCTATTCTAGGGTTCGCGACTAAGAAGCTACGCTAGTGTACTTCTACTTATCCTACACTAAACCTTGAACACAAAATCATACCTTGATAATCATCCTCGTATCATGAACCACATATATAAACATATATATATATATAAACTATACTACAGACTGCGGGGGTGCTATACGCCATCCATCCGAATTCTCCCCGTAGATATAAATCTACTCACCTGCTCTTCGCTCACCGGTGCCGACATCGCCACGCGCTTGCTTGTCGTCTCGAAGTCCACATGAAGGTTCCTACATATCATAACGCACCGTATCGCATTAAAATCCGACTCATGACCAAAACGACACACGAATCCCACATAGGTCAAAACCTATGGTTGCTTTCACAAATCAACCCAAAAACCCTCGACGTCGGCGTACAAACGCCGATTAATCGAGAAAAACACCAAACGTACCAATCATGGTTTCAAAACTCGCTAAATGTATAAGAAATAGGGATTAATTCGTCAAATCCATAAAATTAAACCAATCGTTTTATTTTCCAAAAACCTAGTTAGCACAAATTCCCATTTCGGTTCAAAACTTGATGTTTTAACCAATCTACAAATTTTAATGATTTAAATGGCCAAAATGCTCATTAAATAACATAATTAGGTCATACAAATCACTTTCATAAATTAATCTCATCAATTTGTATAAATTCCAAATTCCTAGTTTGCAAAAATACCGATTTTAACTCTTTTTAAAGTAAAATTCATAATTTTACAATTAAGCTTGGTTTTTGCATAAACTAAAGTATTAAACCATAATTTATAATGTTAATAATGCCATGAAACCCTAATTAGATTTTAATCCCAATTATATTCATAGTTTACAAAAAAACCAGTTTGTTAAAAAGATTAAGTTTGGACATTTTGCAAGTAACAATTTGTAATTAGCAACTAAATTAGGTTTCCATGTCTTCACATGCCAAACTACACCTTGCAAACTGAAACAAGTGACAACAACCATATTTGAATTCAAACCTTAACTTGATCCAAACCCCTTTTCTAGAATTTACAGCTCTCCATTAACACTTAATTAAATTAGCTCAAGCAATATATCAACAATTAACCATAGGATTAAGATCTTATACCTCACAAATTGGAGATCTAACATGAAAATATTGGCTACCAAAATGGCTTCTTGATCCATGATCCACACTAGAATAGGTCAAGAAGAAATGGGTAGAGATTGGATTTTGATTTTTTGGGGATTTTTTGATAGATTTTTGTGAGGTTTTGGAGATGAAATGAAGTGGAAACTTGGGGGGAAAATGAGGGGGGGCTGCTGATTATTTTCGACCAGAGGAGGGGAGTGGGGAGAGGTGAGGGATTTGTGTGGAAATTCCAAGGTCAAAGCCCCTCCCAATTACTATAATAACCCCATCTACATAAATATATAATAAAACCTTTATTTTAACCATTCTTTTCACATGAAAGAAGACAAAAAGGAGGGGGAGGGAGTGGGTTGCTGCCAATGTGGTGGTGGGGCTGGCCATGTGAGTGGGTGAGGATGTGTGTGAGGTTGCAAAGAAAATTCCATGCAAAAAGAACCCCTCAAGTTACCAAATTGCAAGTTTTAGTTCAATTTATTTAAATTTTAATTTCCCTTTAATTATAATCAACTAAAACTTGAAATAAAATACGAAAAATTTATATTACTAACTAGATTTTAGTTGTCATGATTCTAAAGTTTATAATTAGCCCATTCAAATTTGTATTTATCGCTAATTTAATATATTTTTAACAGCTTAAAATAATATTAAAATGATTAATTTCGGAAAAAATTTCAGAAAATTAGAAATTTTACCAGTGGCTCAATAAACACTAAATACTAGCAATTACATAGCTAGAATATGTATATTTAATTTTATATTAAAAGATACTTATATTTTGATTTTTTTACGGAAAACCCCCTTATTTTACCGATTTTCCGAAATTTCACCAAAACGATTTTCAAAACGTTACAATCTTTCCCCCTTAAAAAAATTCGGTCCCCGAATTTAAATTAAAACTCCCCCCAAATACTAAAACATTTAAGCAAAACCATCAAGTCGTCGGGGCTCCGAAATCATAAATACATAAAACATATCGTAGCGTAATGCATGCACATGAAAAAAAAGAGTGTATAACTCAAAATAAAAACTCCGTCAAGCAACCCGCAATCATCGGAGAAATGGTGAAGACACAATGTCTAAATCCAAAATGAAAATCAATATGATATACATCATTAAAACATCTGGAAGCAATGCATGCCAAATCTTCTTCAAATCGCTGTGCGATGCTCGTAACACTGAACAGTGGCGGACGTCCATTTTAAGAAAATAAATAAATAAATAAATACACACACACACACACACACACACATATATATGTGTGTGGATATATATCTTTTGTTTAACATATACATCCCGCAATTTTGAAAACAATTTTAGAAGGGTTTTCCTTATAAAACGTTTCGTGTCATTACGGACACGTAGGTAAATACTGAGACTATAGCTCCTCTTTGAAAGTCCCATCGATAACTATCAATGCATGCAAAAATATACTCAGGTACTGTCCTCTAACTAGTCCTGCTCAGTACTAAGCCAAATAGCAAGTATCACAAAATATACTGCTCCAAAAGAAATCAATCCCGAATATATATATATGAATGTCATATGCGTCTGGTGCGCACGGAAATCGAAACCCATGAATGTGCCATGCATGTGCACAAAACCAAATCTAAATGCAACGGGTGTGCACGAAAACACCTGTCAAGGGCAACGTGTGTGCCTGACAGTAAAACCAGGTGCATCTGATATGCACGAAAAATCTCGATTTAGTGCATCTGGTGTGCACCTAAATCGCATCAAGCGCCTTAAGTATGCGCAATATCCAAATCAAGTGCACAGAAGCAAATCAAATACTAAAAGTGCATGAAAACTATGTCGAACGCATAAGTCAAATCATATGCATGCCCTAGGCATGAAATCAAATAGCATGAAACTCGGTCATAAAATCTTAACCATGAAATAAATCACCTAAAAATATTGAAATCCAAAGGGACGGATACGTGATAGTCAATCACTAAATCATAATCATAATTATTGTCGTCGATATGTCTGTCCTTCCAAGTCGAGAAGGTGTCGGTGCATCCAATGCCAGCAGAGCAAGATATCTACTTGCCTTCTGATCATGGCCTGTCGCCTAGTGCCCTTAGGCTCTCGTCTCTCACTGCAGATTGCTAAGTACATAGCTCCTCGGCTCAATGGTCCAATATAGGGACGATAACGGAAGCAGTCCGCTCTGACACATCCTCTAAAGATTTCTGGCCAACTATCATGGTTACTCATAACATGTCTCGTCGACGATGCCGAACTCTGGTTTAATGGGAGTGCTTCATATGACCGCTCCTGGGTCCAGGACTTCTCGTTTAGTATTTCCAGAAGATCTTGTCGGGGTCTTTCCCAATCTCGTTTCTGCCGAACTGCCCGGAAGTTATCATCTCTTACTAAATCTGTATCTTATTCCGGAATGGCTGCATACTCATCACGATTCCTTCTGGAAGATATATCCATATACAATGCCTCTGCATGCGTATTACATTTCTGATGTCAGCGGAGTGGAACGTCATCTCGTCCAGACCTCGTACGAACCTCTTACTCCACTTTTCTCTAATGTCGAATGCTTCGGACTCGTCTCTTCGTGGCTGCATGGAATGCGCTCCAACGGCTATACTCGTATCTGGAGTCTCCCAAGCAATGCATCCCATCACCTGATATCCGAATGAAGTCGAACCATCCGATCGATTGTTAAAACCTCATAATCCTCCAAGAGCTCAACAACTTGGGTACAGTTTAATAGTATCGAATATATGACACAGCACCTATGGACCAACCGTAGAAGGGCAGACCCAAGCCTCATTAATGGCACCGCTAAACTGCCGCAAACCCTAAGGTTCACCGGCGTTCCATGGTCATTAAGTCGAGTTAGGATTTCATTCTTCTAGAGGGTCCGTAGAATTGCTTGCATTGTTTTCCGAATACTTTAAACTTGGAAAATGGGTTCCTTACATTCGATCGTCTATATCGACTCTCAACGTATCAGCGTGAAGTCGCTTCTAGCTGGAATATATCTATCTGATGACCTCGCATCGGGGTAGGCAATAAATCTTATGTCCTAGTCCTTCATCTTTGGTGACTAGCTATTTTCTATCATATCTCGAAGTATAACTCGTGCGGCATAGCTCCAACTTCTGGGGCAATATCTCGTCATTCGCAGCAACAACTGAATCTTCCGTCCGCATGCTGAACAGTGCCTCCATCATCAAAATATGGTGCATTAACGGTAATCACATCCTGGCTGGCCTCTTGCAGTGGCCCTATCCTCTGGTGCTGATCTGCGCGTCCGAGAAATCTCGTAAAAGCGATCCACCAAACGCTCGTAGCGCGAAAACGCAATAAAACAACGCCTCTATGCAATCATATGCCCCTGGAATCACGCTCTGGTCAGACCTCATCCATGACGAGCTCATGCTGACCGCAACTCTAGCCGTAGCACTCCACTCCCGTACAACCGTGATAACAAAACCATAACTGGTACTGATGAGGCTAGATCATAGGAAGGAATATAATGCTGTGCAAAGAAATGTACATCCTAAGGCTTCTTAAGTGGAGTATCGTATCGTAAATATGCCGCGGAACATACGTACGGTACGTCACTCTACTTGAGTCACATACTCCATCAACCAAGGGTCATCCTACACTCCGAATGTAAAACCTAACGCTCTGATACCAACTTTGTCACGACCCGAAAAGTATGGAACATGACCGGCACTTAAATTACGAATGTCTCGAGGCGTACGTAATCTAAGTAAGCCAAAACCCAGAAATCAAAACCAAAGAAGCAGTAGAGTGAAGGAAAAACCAACTTAAAGTAAATAGTTTTAATAGCATAAGCCGAATTATGTGTTTTAAAAACATCAAGCATTTTCTGAAAATTTCGGTAGAGTCTCCTTTGTAAAAATTGGCCCCAAATAGGATACAACATGAATAGTATACGAAAAACAAAAAAGGCATCCCCAAACGGGAGCTAGCTCTTCGTCAATCGACGGTCACTACCACGCAAGCAATATAATATACAACGCCAAGGACGAGGATCAAAACTCAAAAGAAACTCAAAACAACATGAAATACATAATAATACAACACGCGACTCTAAGGTCGAAAGAATAACAGGTCTGGTTTTCTATCTCTCTCAAATATACAATCTGGTTGATGGAGCTTCTAGATACAACTGAAATAATGAATAACTAAAGGTGGACCTGATGCAAAGAACCCACCTGCCAAACCAATCACCCGGAAGGAATAGTGTTCCAGCAAGCCGCAGCGCAACCTGTACGGCAAAACCTGCAAGGTATTGTGGCACAACGGGGGTGAGTTGCCAACTCGTGAGTAGAAAACATCTACGAGTAGAAATCGCCTGCATAACGCTATCCTAGGTCATATCAGGTAATATCCTCAATAAAAAATCCTGGTCCAGCTATGTATAGTGTAATACTACATGCTCGTGTCAGTGCCTCAGATAGCAACATATCAGATATATGATGTATGAATGCATTATGAATGGAAACAGAATATATCATGAGTGAGACAGCTGTTTTCTTTAATCAATGAGATTTCTATATGTGTGTCAATCACGTATCATCAATGAATGCAACAGAGAAATCAGTGTCAAGCAACGACACAAAACATAAGTCTCAGTATCTCGGTATCAAATCTCAATATCTCAAATATCAATATCTCTGGCATCCGTATCATCTGCGGGATCGGCCCGCGGGCTCCGGCAGAACGGATCAGCCTAAAACCATCTCATGACTCCGGCCGGTATCCTCCGGATAACCGACGAGTCTAAATAATATCACCAGTAGGTAGTGCTCTCCTGCCAGGCTCATCGAATATTACTCGAGCTTCTTGCCCCGGGGTACCATACCGGGCCCACCATGTACCCGAGACGGTTCATCCAACTCCTCGAATCGGGTCTCGAAATCCAACAGCAATCATGAAAACTCATGGTGGACGACTCATACATCAAGAGAAAACCGCAATTTGCATTTTAAAATGATGATACTAAGCTTTAATTAAATTCTTGCGGTTTTCCCCCAAATCCAGAAATCTCATGTAAATCCGAAATCATCAAAATCATGATACCAATAAAAGTGAAAACCGGCATAAATCTCCATAATACTGCATAACCGATGAATGTATGAATGCATCTAATATGATGCAATGAATGCAATATTTAAACTAGCATGTGGAAGCTATAACATATTGCGATTATCAGCTATCAAGCTATGTCAACGAAAAAGTATTTTCTAAAGTGTACGTGACATGGAAATTACCGATGAAGATGTGTGTAAGCCGGCAAGTAAGTGTATGTGGAGCATACGCATCATCGGTAATGGTGCTGGTGTCTTAACAGCAGGGTCTCAATAATGGCATATGGGAGTACAATATAAACATGCAAATGCGATGCGAACAGTAATAATATGCGGAAGCTGAATGCTAAACACATTGATAACTAATATGTATTTATATAAATATGAGTCATACAGTAGTGCCATTTGAAATAACACGAATCGTGGAGTTCTGAAAATAAGGGCTACGGTATTTTTAAGAAAAGATATGTCCTTTGAAATACCCGTAGTATCCCTTGGTATGTATTTAAAATCCTCACGATTCGTTAGTTTTGAAATAGGTATGACTCGAGTCTAATCTAACATTTACTAATAAACTACAGGACTAACTAAAAGGCTGATCAAAAGGTAAGGAAATCGCCTAACATCTGAGTCGATACATATATATATATATATATATATATATATATATGGTCGGTGATCCCGCCTCAATAGTATCCCATACGATACCGTAATATAATATGATATCCTCGAGTCAAAAGTGCGGATCTATCATCAATATATAGCTCGTACGTAAATCCGTCGTACGGTATCCCAAATCTGGGTACGGGTCAAATATCACATTCATCAAATTATTCATCTGGTATCCTTTTTATCAGATATCATGATCTGGGGTACTGATCTACGTCTAGTACAATACTGATACCATCTATGTATATGCATGCGTGTGTATGCAAACACCATATCTAAAGGACCCGCTGAAAAGTCATGTCGTATCTCAAATACGAACCCTGTCACATCACCGATCTCACGGCCTCAAGCCCAATCTCATCGACTCATCTCCAATCCCAAGTACTATCTTCATAATCCGTGTATATGTATACGTATATATATATATATATACATACATACATAGTCCCATACCCATGTCTCTATGTGTGTATATATATATACATATCCCCGTATACGCATAGGTAATAAAGTGAAAGCAGGTGTGTGCGTGTGGGTGTGAACCTATTCTAGGGTTCGCGACTAAGAAGCTACGCTAGTGTACTTCTACTTATCCAACACTAAACCACGAACACAAAATCATACCTTGATAATCATCCTCGTATCATGAACCACCTATATAAACATATATATATATATATATAAACTATACTACGAACTGCGGGGGAGCTATACGCAATCCACCGAATTCTCCCCGTAGATATAAATCTACTCACCTGCTCTTCGCTCGCCGGTGCCGACATCGCCACGCGCTTGCTTGTCGTCGCGACGTCCACATGAGGGTTCCTACATATCATAACGCACCGTATCACATTAAAATCCGACTCATGACCAAAACGACACACGAATCCTACATAGGTCAAAACCTATGGTTGCTTTGACAAATCAACCCAAAAACCCTCGACGTCGGCGTACAAACGCCGATTAATCGAGAAAAACACCAAACGTACCAATCATGGTTTCAAAACTCACTAATTGTATAAGAAATAAGGATTAATTCGTCAAATCCATAAAATTAAACCAATCGTTTTATTTTCCAAAAACCTAGTTAGCACAAATTCCCATTTCTGTTCAAAACTTGATGTTTTAACCAATCTACAAATTTTAATGATTTAAATGGCCAAAATGCTCATTAAATAACATAATTAGGTCATACAAATCACTTTCATAAATTAATCTCATCAATTTGTATAAATTCCAAATTCTTAGTTTGCAAAAATACCGATTTTAACTCTTTTTAAAGTAAAATTCACAATTTTTCAATTAAGCTTGGTTTTTGAATAAACTAAAGTATTAATCCACAATTTATAATGTTAATAATACCATGAAACCCTAATTAGATTTTAATCCTAATTATATTCATATTTTACAAAAAAAAACTAGTTTGTTAAAAAGCTTAAGTTTGGACATTTTGCAAGTAACAATTTGTAATTAGCAACTAAATTAGGTTTTCCATGTCTTCACATGCCAAACTACACCTTGCAAACAGAAACAAGTGACAACAACCATATTTGAATTCAAACCCTAACTTGATCCAAACCCTTTTTCTAGAATTTACAACTCTCCATTAACACTTAATTAAATTAGCTCAAGCAATATATCAACAATTAACCATAGGATTAAGATCTTATACCTCACAAATTGGAGATCTAGAATGAAAATATTGGCTTCTAAAATGGCTTCTTGATCCATGATCCACACTAGAATAGGTCAAGAAGAAATGGGTAGAGATTGGATTTTGATTTTTTTGGGATGTTTTGATGGATTTTTGTGAGGTTTTGGAGATGAAATGAAGTTGAAACTTGGGGGGAAAATGAGGGGGGCTGGTCATTATTTTCGGCCAGAGGATGGGAGTGGGGAGAGGTGAGGGATTTGTGTGGAAATTCCAAGGTCAAAGCCCCTCCCAATTACCATAATACCCCCACCTACATAAATATATAATAAAACCTTTATTTTAACCATTCTTTTCACATGAAAGAAGACAAAAAGGAGGGGGAGGGAATGGGCTGCTGCCAATGTGGTAGTGGGGCCGGCCATGTGAGTGGGTGAGGATGTGTGTGAGGTTGCAAAGAAAATTCCATGCAAAAAGAACCGCTCAAGTTACCAAATTGCAAGTTTTAGTTCAATTTATTTAAATTTTAATTTCCCCTTAATTATAATCAACTAGAACTTGAAATAAAATAAGAAAAATTTATATTACTAACTAGATTTTAGTTGTCATGATTATAAAGTTTATAATTAGCCCATTCAAATTTGTATTTATCGCTAATTTAATGTATTTTTAACAGCTTAAAATAATATTAAAATAATTAATTTCGGAAAAATTTTCAGAAAAGTTGAAATTTTACCAGTGGCTCAATAAACACCAAATACTAGCAATTACATAGCTAGAATATGTATATTTAATTTTATATTAAAAGATACTTATATTTTGACTTTTTACGGAAAACTCCCTTATTTTACCGATTTTCCGAAATTTCACCGAAACGATTTTCAAAACGTTACACCCTCAAACTGAAACCCTAACCCAAACCCTCACAAACCCGAACAAAATCTCTATTAAACCCCACTAAAACCCTTCACAAGTCAAGATCAAGCCACTAAGATCACTTGGAGTATAGAAAGCTAGAATTTTGAGAAGTGTGGATAGGTAATGACCTCTAAACTGTTAATTAAGTTCTTTTATTGTTGTGTAGCTTGGTAGTCGCTGTTTAGAACGACAAAGATGTAGTTTTGTGCACGTATCGTATTTTTGGTGTCGTGTTGGAGTGTCTGTGACCTGCTGTTACTATGATTGGTTACTGGAAAATCTAGCGATGTAGTGGTGTTATACTAGCTGCCCTGAGTGTTCACCTGAAGCACGAACCCCACCTGACCGGTTTTGACCGGCGACTTTGGGGTAAATTCTGGCGAGCTTGGCCGTATGGGGGACTGGGGTGTTGTAATTTTTATGGGTAGTTGTCTGCAGTTGTTTTAGGGTGTCTGGTACTGCTTGATTTTTAGGTTTTGACAGTATGTCAAATCTGGGATCTAATTGCTAGTTTTTAGTGTTTCGACTACGCACGTTACGATATCCGACACGGTTCGCATTGTTTGTGTAGCTTGCTGCACTTAGGCTTGTTTTAGATTGTCGCTACACTCGTTAGCCACTAAGCGAACACTTGAGAGGGTTGGACTCGGTGCGTCGATTTTAATGTAGTTTGTACGTATTATTGGTCGATTTCTAAGTTGCACATGCTGTGTTTTGTGTAATTTTAGGGGCGAGTGTGAGGACTTCAGACGCTGCGAAGAAAAGGAAGCAGGTGGTCAAATTTACTTAGCTCGAGATCACTGGTGAGTAGATTTAACATCTACGGGGAAATCGACCGAATGGCGTTATGCGTCAGGGCTTGATATGATAGTATAGCCGCATGTTTGTATTCATATATGTTGATTGTGCATGAGCATCATTGCATACCATGACTTGTTGTGCCTTGACTTAGTACCTAGTGGACACTGCACCATTACTGACGGTTCATGTTGCGCGAGCACTAAATTGTATGCTACACCCACACCGTCGGTAATTGCCATGACACGCACAACCGATACACATATGCGATATTATATTGTTATTGACATGGAAATATTGATTCTTGTTCTATTGCGCATATGAAATGCATCATGCATACATAGCTACATGTACACCTTTATATGATGTTGCATTTGATTTTGGAGAAATTGGGAACCGCACGATATATTTAAAAACTGGATTCATTTAAAAGAGCGGTTTTCCCTTAATATGCTCATATTACTGTTTTATGCTACATATATCACATTTCATGGATTTACGCATTGAGATACGGATTTCATGTGATTTATGGATTTGAGAACCGTGGTATTATTTCAATAAAGTATGCATTGTTTTGAAAACCCGGTTTCTCTTGATATGATATTTCAGTGTGTCCATCATAAGTTTTCTCGGTTCTGAGACTTGTGTTAGAAACCTGATTCGAGGAGCTGGATGATCCGTTTGCGGGTTCATGGTGAACTCGGTATGGTACCCCGGGGCAAGAAAGGGATGTTGTGCAGTAGACGATAAGCCTGGCAGAGGGACTACTACCTTCCGGTGATTGGTTTGACCTCGTGGTTATCCGGAGGATACCGACCAGAGTGTTGAGATGGATGTGGGCCAATCCGGACAGACGGAGCCCTAGATATGTGGATTTGCGTGTCGATGTTGGACATGAGTTTCATGATGTTTTCGAGTGCCGATGTTGGGCACTCAGATTCTATGAGATTTACAGGATATGAGGGCTGATCAAAGTGACGGCGCCTGAGGTATTAGGATTTGAAGTGTCGTTGATGGACACCGGTTTTTCCACGATGATGATTTATTGATGATGATATGTTTTATCCCATACTCAGCAATCATTTGATACGCATTGCTTCATTTATTTGCAGTACCTGATAGAGTACCTTTCATGATTGTTGCATATCCAGATTACCATATTTATGCTATCAGATTGCATGTGATAGAGTATCGTTGTACGTGCATACCTGCGATTATCTGTATAATATTACTTACTATTCACGAGTTGGCAACTCACCCCCGTTGTGCCACGGTGTTTTGCAGGCTTCACCGTTAGAGTAGTCGCGGTAGGGCTTCTTATTGTATCTTTTTGCAGTGGATACTGCTACGGTTGGCTGTGAGCAATTTTGCTATAGGTGGGTTTTGCGGTTATCCGTTTATATTCATTGTATATCTCTCATTGTATCTAGTACTTTACATCTACCATTTCATGTATTGACTTAGAGATGAGTTGTGAGGACGATATTGTATATTTTGCGACTCTGGGTGTCGTGCTCGTGTGAGCCGGCCTTTATTATGTAGTTTTACCTCTTTATATTGTTTTTTATTTATATTGTCTATTTCTTCACTACGGCGTCGTATATTATGCTTGTGGTGGTTGTTTCCACCTTTAGGCGTGATTTGCTCCCGTTTGGGGATGCTTTACTTATATTGTATCTTTGTACCCGTTTCGGGGCTAGTTTTTACAAAGGAAGTGCTGCCGAAATTTTTAAGAAAATAAACTTAAGTTTAAAGATTTTTACTTGAGATTTCCAAACATTTTTAACAATGTTTTTATCACTTATTACTTTTGATGGTTTAGATTTCTGTGTTTTCGGCTTACATAAATTGCGTTACGCCTGTAGACGTCACGTGGTTTAAGTGCCGGTCATGTGCTAAATTTTGGGTCGTGACACCTTAGTGGGTAACTTCTTACCCATCTATGCTAAGGATCAAAGCCCTCATCAAGAGGCCACCTAGAAGCTTCCCTGCTCGGTCCATCCATGGCTGGTAGTTTACTACCCACCGATGTCAAGGATTGAAGCCCTCGTCAAGAGGCCACCGAGCAGCATCCCCGCTCGGTCCATCCTTAGCGGGTAACTTCTTACCCATCTACGCTAAGGATCGAAGCCCCATCAAGAGGCCACCGAGAAGCTTCGCTGCTTAGTCTATCCATGGCTGGTAGTTTACTACCCACCGACGCCAGCGGTCGAAGCCCTCGTCAAGAGGCCGCCGAGCAGCTTCCCCGCTCGGTCCATCCTTAGCGGATAACTTCTTACCCATCTACGCTAAGGATCAAAGCCCTCATCAAGAGGCCACCGAGCAGCTTCCCTGCTCGGTCCATCCATGGCTGGTAGTTTACTGCCCACCGACGCCAAGGATCGAAGCCCTCGTCAAGAGGCCACCGAGCAGCTTCCATGCTCAGTCCATCCTTAGCGGGTAACTTCTTACTCATCTACGCTAAGGATTGAAGCCCTCATCAAGAGGCCACCGAGCAGCTTCACGGATCGGTCCATCCATAGCTGGTAGTTTACTGCCCACCGGCGCCAAGGATCGAAACTCTCGTCACGAGGCCACCGAGCAGCTTCCCTGCTCGGTCCATCCTTAGCGGGTAACTTATTACCCATCTACGCTAAGGATCGAAGAACTGATCAAGAGGCCACCGAGCAGCATCCCTGCTCAATCCATCCATGGCTGGTAGTTTACTACCCACCGACAGAAAGGATCAAAACCCTTGCCAGGAGGCCACCGAGCAGCTTCCCTGCTCGGTCCATCCTTAGTAGGTAGCTCCCTACCCATCTGTACTAAGGATCAGAAGTCCTCAACCTCGGCAACGCCGACAAATCTTAAGATAGGTGGTCGCCGGTCCAACTCGAAGGAATGGGCAAGTCTACACCTTTCTACTCAGAGGTACAAACCGACATATCTTCAACGAGCGATCGCCACCTCGACTTCGGGGCCACAAGGACGCCGACCTTATACCGGCCTTTGCACACTTAACAAACAATTAGATTTAACTCGACGCGCAATCGCCAACTAAAGGACCGGTCGCCGACCTAGTGCTCATCAGGCAAGATAAATGAAGACATTACCACGAAATGAAAACATTGCCACACAAATTTCCGCTAAAGGGCTTTATTCACAACTCGGGAGTTTTTACAATAGTATTATAGGCTCCTCAACCTTACAAAATCGCCTGGAGGCTTACAAAATTTCAAGATGAAAACAAAAAATATAATAAAAAAGAAGGAAGGGAGATTCAAGCCACGGGGCCGAGAAAGACCTGAACGTGCTCCGCGGCAGCGACGGGAGCCGGGGTGGCGGCTTGAGGGTCGGCGCCCACAGCAGGAGCTTTAGTACTGGGAGACGGGGTGACCTCCTTCTCCCCAATGCCCCCACCAGAGGCCTTCCCCCCGGCGGCGCTTCCGGCGGCATCCCCCTTCACCTCACCCTCTAGGGGATACTCGAGCCGGAGCTTACCATCGGGAAACTCCGGCATCAACGCCTTGACGGCGTCGAAGGCATCATGCCAGACGAGGGCCGAGGTTTCCGTGAGGTCGGCATAGAATTGATCTGACATCTTGTAGCTCTCTACCTCCTTCGCAGCCCTGAGGTCGGCACGCCTCATTCCTTCCTTCATTGCCTCATTTTCCCTTTTTAGGGTGTCCCACGTCTTCTTCAGAGTGGCGGCAAGCACCGTGGCATCCTCCAACATGGCCTCAACGACCTTGTTGGACTCCATCAAAGCTTGGATAGACTCTCGGCAGTTGGAGTTCACCCCCTCCTCGGCAGCCACCCGGTCTTCGAGGGCGGCGATCCTTTCCTTCACCTGATGCAGCTCCCGGCTCAGGCTCTCCTCCCGCGATGAAGACCCGTCCGCTATCAGCAGCACCGGAGATATTTCCTCATGCTCCATGTTGGCGATCAGGGCGCGGTGCTGGAGGACCTGAGGAAAAATAAATGAGGGGTTAAAAAGGTATCTGATCCTTCCAACAAAAAGGCTTAATGAAAACCCGAACGGGAGGTGGTCACTAACCTTCACGGCCTCCTGAGCTATGGCCGCGATTTGGGCCTTGAGGGTCCCCCAGGGGATTCTGCCCCTAGCCGACCGCTCCATCTCGGAGTGCAAGCAATCGGCGATAGAAAGCCTCGAGGGCACCTCGTAGCAAAGATCCCCCGCCTGCACGAAGATCGGGGAAGACAGGGCTCGGGACGCCGTCCTATTGCGCCGCTTGAGGAGGGCCAGGGAGGGTCGGCCGCATCCGCCACCTCCACAACCCGGGGTTCCTGCTCCCGAGCGTGTTTTCGACTCTCCCCGTTGCTGGTCTCCAGAGCCCGGGGTGTAATGGAACTCCTAGCCGAAGCGGCCGCCAGCACGGTCGGACTCGAAGTGGGGCGTGATGAGCCGATGCCTCCGGCCTTCCTTCCTTTCGTCTCAGCCATCGCATCCAGAAATTTCTGTTTGTCCATCGGCTCTGCAAAGGAGAAAGATACACAAAGGGAGTTAGCGATGCTATAAAGAGTAGGAGAAGAATATGCGAGTCAAAACAGGTCACCTAGGCTCCTAACTTACACACGAACTGAGCGGGGTTGAGCCCGGCCTAACTGAGGGCCTGCTCGGCAGCAATACATCGACCCATTGGACAGGCTCTCACACCGACACTGCCCTCATTTCGAAATTGGACGACCGCCTCACCCGCGGGCAGTAGGCCCTGTGCCACTGAACAGGCACAAACCAATCCTCACCCTCGGGTGGCCCGACAAATAAGAATTTCTCCTTCCATTCATGGATGGAGGAAGGAACTGCTATGACCCCCGAACCGGCCGCCCCTCCCCTGTGTTTTCGAAAGGAAATGTATACCCAGCTCGACTCGTCCTTACGGGTGCCGGGGTGATTTTTATAAAAGAGGGAGGAAAGAAGAAGGGTCAGGCTGAAAGGGATTTCTTATAGTCTCAACCAGACTAGGAACCCGAGGAGAATCCTCCATGAGTTCGGCACTAGCTGGCCCAGAGCTAATTGAAAACAGCGCAGTGCCGCACTCACCTCGGGGGAGAAGGGCAGACGTATACCAGCCCAAAAGGCATCCAAGTACAAGGCAATCTCCTTGCCCCGCACGTGGTCAGCTGTAACTGTTAGTTATATGTACGCCCTATAGGCCATTACTGTACATATGATGTATATTGTAGTGGATGCTTGGACATATATAGGGAGGACTTTCTTGCTCGACATGATAGTACGCTATCCGGTTGCTCTTTATCTTAACATGTTGACTTATATTAGTTTACCGTCTTACTCTCACATGTTGATAAAGCCCTTAGGATATGTACTCGACTACTGGGACTATGATGAGATCATACTAGTAGGGCCACGGTAGTCGACGAGTACATCCTATAACTGTTCCTAGTCGAGGGTGTATCGAGACAGGGCATCGATACACCAGAGTAGACTAGCGTATATGCATATTGACTCATATGATGGGCGATGGATGATCCTATATCCATCGGTGTTTGACATCAAGGATAGTGTATGGGTGCTCAGTGGAGACTGGGTACACTGGACGGACTCGCCGAGAACTCCCAGATGGTATTATACCTCACGTCAGATGGCAGTTCTCCGGTGACACTGGTACAGGTTCGTCTGTAGACCCGAGATCGTCATAGAGTCTTATGTGATTCCCACTGTGCTTTGATTTCATCATACCACGTCCAATGGGGCATGCAAAACGGTGGCTTTTGGGTACAGTCCCGAATCACATGGAGGCAATGAGCGATAGGAGGGGATTCGTCTCTCCCGGTATAGGGAGTTGATGTTGTGCTGTGTTCGATTGGCTATAACTGGAAGTCCCTGGCCAGGGCTGATATAGAAATTTACTGGTAAGTGTTACCAGTAGTTTCTCGACCTGTTATGAGCCTC
Organism: Agapanthus africanus; assembly: GCA_030015575.1. Lineage (NCBI taxonomy): Eukaryota > Viridiplantae > Streptophyta > Magnoliopsida > Asparagales > Amaryllidaceae > Agapanthus > Agapanthus africanus. The sequence continues at coordinate 310,598,507 of CM057350.1, read as the reverse complement.
ACATCGACACGACTTATCGGTTACTGGGGTCTGACGTATACCACCCCTAAACTAGATATGCAACATATCAGATGAAGAGACCGGACTGTACGGGAGTGTTACTGATTGGATTCACAGGAGAATGTGTTGGATATATGTATGCCCTAGAGGCCATTATGTGATAGTGGATGTATCTGTACATATATATATATATTCAGTTTGCATTCTTGCTCGACATGATAGTATGCTATCTGGTTATTCTTTATCTGACATGTTGATTTGATCATGCTTTTATTCATTCATACATGCTGATAAAGCCCCAAGGATATCTGCTTGACTACTCTGATTATGATGGAGATCATACTAGTGGGACATCTGTAGTCTATAAGCACATCCTGAAATGTCCCTAGTCGTAGGTGTATCGAGACGGGGTATCGATATACCAGAGTAGACTAGCGTATATGATACTAGACCCATGTGATAGGCGATGGATGTTCCCACATTCGTCGATGTTTGACATCAAGATCATATACGGGTGCTCAGTGGTGACTGGGTACACTGGACAGACTCGCCGAGAACTCCTATATGGAATTATATCTATCGTCGGATAGCAGTTCTCAGGTGACACTGGTACAGGTTAGTCTGTAGACCCGAGATCGTCATAGAGCCTTGTGTGTTCTCCCACTGTACTTTGATTGCCACCCTACCACGGCTCTACTGAGTCGTGCAAACAGGTGGCCGTTGGGTACAGTCCTGAGACACACGAAGGCAATGAGCGATAGGAGGGGTTTCGTCTCTCCTGGTATTGGGAGTTGATGCTGTGCAGTGTTCGACTGGTTATAACAGCAAGTCCCTGGCCAGGGCTGCTGAGATTTGCTGATAAGTGTTATCAGTAGTTTCTCGATCTGTTATAGACCATTCACCGACACGACTTATTGAGTTATTGGGGTCGACGTGACCATCCCTAGGCTCGATATGCAGCATATCTGACGAAGAGACCGGACTGTACGGTAGTGTTACCGGATGGCTCGACGGGAGTTGTAGCAGGTCCGCTTGTTGTCTTCTGATCGCTCAATACCCGGGTGGCCGTTACGTTTAGCTGACCGCTTGCGGATTGAGGGCACTTGATATGATCATTACCCTCTGCCGGCGTATTGAAGAGTCTTAGACTCCCACAAAGGAGTTACCCAGTCCAGGCGAAACGTTGTGGTGCGCATATGCGATATGCGCATGCACCCGATTGAAATATGTGTATATGATACCGAACATTGATCGGGTGAATTCCTTTTGGTGGGGTCATATGAGATATGACCGGATTGATAAATCAAGTGTTGATTTATCATCTAACCATAAGTTATCTCACTTGAAACCTTTCTAGGGTTTGATGGATGTATGCATGCATGCATGTGTTTCTTTCTTCTTTTCTAGTTTTATACACATGTAGATGTGCATACATGTACACATACATACATCAAACCATCATGGTTGATTATATATGGAAATGGTGGCAATATAAGCCTCACAACATAGATTATACAATGGATAATTATTTAATTTTGGTTTTAAAAAGAAAATGAAAAGGAAAGGATAATTATGCTAGTTTCTACATGCTTCTTTTAACTTAACCATTCTCACCCACCACTAAACCATGGTTATCTTTTCCTTTATCATTCTAAACCCAAGTTAAATTAATCATCTATCATTTAATCATGGTTGGAGTCAAGAAGGAATAAATATATATAGTGATATTTATTTTCTTTTGTAAGCTTAACCTTATGGTTATCATTTTATCTCTTGAAAGAAAAAGTCACCATTTTCATCCTCCTTCATCTTCTCCTCTCTAGTTCTTTTCTAGTGAGTGAAATATAACAAAAGAAAGGTTTTTGAAGTGAGATCCAAAGCCACAACACCATTCTACTCAAGTCTAGCCAACTTGATTAGAGTGTTTACTTCGATTTTACAAAGTAGCGAGCTTGGACGGAGATCTCCGCGGTGGATCATCGTGGACACAAGGGGAGTTCAAGAGGACCTCGTTTCAACACCAAAGAGCCTACGGAGCGAAGCAAAAACGGGAGCTACAAAGGTTGTAGCCTTCAAACCCTAACTTTTGTTAGCTTTAAGTTTAGTAAACCCTAATTTTCTAGGATCTATCCTTTGCATGTTAGTTTAGCACCTTAAAAATTAAAACTTTGGGTCATGTGATGCTTCAAAACTCTTCATAGGGTGCTATACTAACCTTACATTGGTATCAGAGACGACCTAGAACGTTAGGCGCCCTTTTTGCGAAGTGAAAAGTCCGATCGAACCAAAATACGGATTTATGGGATGCTCTCTGGAAATTTTTTAAAAACTGACCATTTTCAGAATTAAAAATTCTCAAAAAATAGAGCAGGTAAAAATTAGACAATCTGGAAAATTCGTGGCCGTGAACAGTAACTTTGGCCGTGGAAGCGCGGCATAAGCAAGCTTAGGCCGCGCATCCGCGGCCATATAAGGGGCTCTTTAACAATTTTTTGCACAGTAATTTTCTTTACCTGCTACAGTATATTTTGAGTGTATTTAATCTGAATCTGCTGTTGAAAATTCTGGAGATGGTTTTGAACTCGTCGTTTCGATCGGAATTTTCATTTCGTATTTCTTTTCCGGGTAAACTAGAAAGTATTGAAGTGTTTGAACGAATATCATTTACTCAATATTCACGGTGTTTAAATAGTTTGGAGATGTGTGCAAGTCTTTTTGCGGTGGTCCCTCTAGAAGACAACAAACCTTAACTCGATTATGTGACCGTCTCGAACTGCCCTTTGAACCCTAGGGTTTGGGGCAGTACGGCGTGCCACATGTGAGGCGTTGGCTTGACCCTTCTACGGCTGGACCGCCGCTACTGTGTCACACTCCGGATTTTTGAACCCTGCTCAAGTGTTGAGCTTTAGTGAATCTTGGGTGCTTGATAGTTCGTTCGAAAACTTTAATACTGTCTGTTTATCTGGAATGTGATACAATATGTGGAATTCATATAGTGTAGACATGAAACACGAAATATGTGATATTTCGCATTTATGATGTCTAAAGAGAATCTGGATTCCAAATATTGTAGTTTTACACTTTATTTTCTGCGACCGTAAGTGTAGTATGTTAGATATCGCCGGTTTCGTTGCTATACATCAACGACAATCGGGGTACGCATACTTACTTACGTTGATGATATGTGATATTATGTGTTGCTGAGATATGATGTGCAGGATTGTCGCGATCGAATAGCCGGGGGTTTTTGTGAGATGAGAGTTTTATATTTTCATTCATGTAAATTCAAATGTAATATAATATTCTTTTATTTGGGGCACTTCCAGGTTGCGGTTGTGTCACCAATGTTGTATATTATTTACTTTTCCGCATTAGGATGGACCCAAGTAGGAGAGCACAGGTGACCGGGTTCTGGGGTTCAGTGGGAGGCCATCTCGAGGAGTCGAGACCGGGTCTCCTAAACTCCAGGATTGGTAGGGTCACTTTCCGCTCTCGTAGGGGTCCAGGGTGTGGGCTTGGCTATTCATCGCGACTGTGGAATCCGTATTTTCTATTCTGGCTAAATACTAAATACGGACGTCCTAGTATATCCCACGTTATATCTATATTTCTGCTGCCTGTGTTCTGTGATATCTGAGACGAATGACTTATTATATATATGATATATAGTAGACGTTGCTTATGTTTTACACCCGCGCTAGTCCCGTCCCGGTATGCCGTTAGTTAAGTAACCTAACGGTGCATAACGGAACATTGCGGCGAATGCGGATGGCATAAGCGTACGTGTTATTTTCGTTTCTTTTCTGTGATTGGCTTAAGGACTTAAATGATGGGATTACATTAATGTGATTAATGTAAAGAAAATAAACCTAAAGGATGTTGTAGAATCGGATTTAATAACTACTCGGCTATTTATGAAAAAGCTACATTTCAAAACTGCGGAGCTTAAGCCACTCCTTTTGAAAACTGTTTGATTCTGCAACGATATCAAGTTCAAAGCGTTAAAGAATTTTTAAAAATCATTCGCAACCCTCCGTCATTTTAGGAAGTAGAGTACTTAGTATTCGTGCTACGTTTGTTGACTTTAGTTAAGGCGTAGTGTACGGTAGCTAAGTGATGTCTTCCTACACTGCATATGATGCAGATTAATTAGGACATTCATGCGACTTTGTTGACCATAGTTAAGGGTCATATGGGTGGGTCTAATTGATCAAGAAATGACGGGTAGAACTTGACTGGTACTTATGATTTGTTGACCATAGTTAAGGTCATAAGTACTAGGGGTAAAAAATTACATCGGGAATTTCAAGTGTTGAAATTTGCAATGAGATTGCATACCTTCCATGTGATGGTTGGATCCCGATCCCACTGTGGGCAATAGTTGCTCCTAGGAGAGTTTTACAGTTTACAATTAGCTAACTCATTAGGTGTCTAGAAAGGTGTTAACGGGGCTCCGCCTCTGGGAAAACGAGGTTTACTCTAATTAGGTCCGTGCGAAAGCACGGGGAACCTCCCTCAAAGTACCGACACTGGCCTGGCTGAACGGTTAGCGAAGTTGTAGACTGTAATTAATCCTGGCTAGTTTTTCTTTTTAAGGTTTGAAAGAAAAACTTGATAAAAAGCAGTGGGAAACATCGATTAGACAAGATAATAAACCAATCTAATCTATGCAAGAGCTTTCGCTGAGTGTATTCTTTTCTCTCTCTTAATGGCAGATACCAATGACTGGACTTAAGCTTCTACTAGATAAAAACAAACTGAATGGGACCAACTATAAAGACTGGCTAAGGAATCTGAAGATCGCCTTGACTTATGATAAAGTATCATATGTCCTCACGGCTTCAGCCCCGCCCGTCCCAGGCCCAAAATCCTCAGTTGCGGACATTGAAGTCCGCAAGACATGGGACGCTGACTGTGCCACGGCAAAATGCCTCGCGCTTGCATCGATGGAAAACACACATCAAAAGCAGCACGAGGACATGGACATTCACGGGATACTGCTCCATACAAAGGAGTTGTATGGGGAACAGTCCCGCGTATTATGATACGAAGCATCGAGGAAACTGTTTCACATGCGAATGGCCCCTGGCACACCAGTAGGAGACCATGTGTTGAAGATGATAGCTCTTATAGAAGAGCTTGAGGACCTTGGATGGACAATGGACAATGAACAATATATAGATATTATTCTGCAGTCCCTCCCCTCCACCTTTGCTCAGTTCATAGTGAACTTCAACATGCACGGCATGGAGAAGGACCTCCCTGAACTCCTTAATATGTTAAGGAGTGCAGAGAGCACTATGAAGTCAGCAAAGACTCCCGTTATGACCATTGGACAGTCTTCTTCTTCTCGCCCAAAAGCTAAGGCCAAGGGAAAGAAAAAGAAGAAACCCACTAATCCTAAGGGCAGAGTCAAAAAGGTGAAGGGAAGGGGAAAGTCCACGGCTGGAGACCCAGGGAAAGGCGAGTGTTTTCATTGCCACAAGACAGGACATTGGAAGCGCAACTGCACGGAGTACCTAAGTCTCAAGAAGAAGCATGGTGATGCTTCTGCTTCAGGTGCGTTTGTGACTGAAAACTGTTTTTCTATAAACTCTGCTTCCTGGGTATTGGATACCGGTTCAGGTTCTCACATTTGCAATTCTATGCAGGGGCTGAGAAATAGCAAGGTTTTGAGGACAGGTGACCATACTCTCCGCGTTGGAAATGGTTCCAATGTACATACAGTCGCAGTGGGAGAGTATCACTTGGGGTTGCCATCTGGATGTATTTTGATTTTGAATCCATGTTATTTTGTACCAACTATGCTATGTAATATAATATCCGTTTCTTTGTTGGACAATGAAGGGTATAATTTTGTATTGCAGAATAATGTTATGAACATTCACCTAAATCAAATGTTGGTTGGGTATGGTACACTTAACAACGGAATATATGTCCTAAATCAACACACAGTTTTCAGTATACAACACACTAATAAAAGAAAACTTTCAGAATTAAATGAAGCTTTTCTTTGGCACTGTAGACTTGGTCATATTAACGAAACAAGACTAAACAAGTTACACAAAGATGGATATTTAAACCCTTTTGAATATAAATCTTATGCGACTTGCCAGTCTTGTATCAAGGGTAAAATGACCAAAACTCCGTTTACCGGACACGGAGAAAGAGCTACTCAGCTCCTTGGCCTCATACATAGTGATGTATGTGGGCCGATGTCTACACAGGCTAGAGGCGGTTTTTCATACTTCATTACATTCACCGACGATTTTTCAAGATTCGGTCATGTATTTTTATTAAAACACAAGTCCGAAGCTTTCGAGAAATTCATTGAATATAAACAAGAAGTAGAAAAACAAACCGGCTTGAGTATTAAGATGCTTCGATCAGATCGAGGTGGTGAGTATCTCAGTACAGAATTTGCAAACTTCCTAAAAGAGAATGGGATTCTCTCTCAGCTCACTCCTCCTTACACACCACAGCACAACGGTGTGTCAGAACGACGGAATAGGACCCTATTAGATATGGTCCGGTCCATGATGAGTGACGCTGAGTTACCAGTCTCGTTTTGGGGGCATGCATTGGAGACTGCGGCGTTTCTGCTAAACAGGGTTCCAACCAAAGCCGTGTCTACCACGCCATATGAGATATGGAATGGGAAGAGACCATCTCTTAAAAGAATTAAGATTTGGGGTTGCCCGGCCTATGTTAAAAAGCAGAATCCGGACAAACTCGAGACACGGTCAGTCATGTGTAACTTTGTGCGATATCCAAAGAATTCTTATGGATATCTGTTCTACCACAAAGAGGAACAAAAAGTGTTTGTTTCTCAGTATGCCACATTCTTGGAAAAAGAGTTTTTCACGGATAGAGATGATGGCAAGGTGGTAGATCTAGAAGAGGTTCTGGAGACACAAACTACAAATGACGATTTGGTTGAACCGGCTGTTGCAACAGAAACTGATGAACCTCGGCCACTCTGTAGGTCTGGTAGGACTTCTCGCCCACCGGAGAGGTACTACGGTTTCCTCATTGATGGTGACAGAGAAGACTGTATCATGGAAGATGATGATCCTACCAGTTTTCAGCAAGCTATCACGAGTGGTGACTCTGTGAAGTGGCTGGATGCCATGAGATCCGAAATGGAGTCTATGTACACTAACAAAGTATGGACTTTGGACGTTGTACCCCCTGGGGTAAAACCTGTAGGGTGCAAATGGATCTTTAAAAGAAAGATTGGTGTGGATGGGCAGGTAGAGACCTATAAGGCAAGACTTGTGGCGAAAGGTTTTCGTCAAAGACCAGGTTTAGACTATGACGAAACTTTTTCGCCCGTAGCCATGCTTAAATCTATTCGGATCCTACTTGCTATTGCTGCTCACTACGACTATGAAATCTGGCAGATGGACGTTAAAACAGCATTTCTAAATGGAGATTTAGAAGAATGTGTTTATATGGATCAGCCAGAGGGCTTCATTGACAGTGGGAGCAGCGAGAAAGCTTGTAGATTGCTTAAATCCATATATGGGTTAAAGCAGGCATCTCGGAGTTGGAACATCTGTTTCGATGATGTTATCAAAGAGTTTGATTTCATCAAAAATCCAGATGAACCTTGTGTTTATAGGAAGGCTGTAGGAAGAGTGTCACATTCCTCGTATTGTACGTGGATGACATTCTTCTGATAGGAAATGATATTCCTATGCTACAGTCGGTCAAATCATTCTTATCACTGAGGTTCTCCATGAAGGACCTGGGTGATGCCACATACATCCTGGGCATAAGGATCTATAGGGATAGATCCAAAAAGTTATTGGGATTGTCCCAAACCAGGTACATCAACACCATCCTAAAGAGGTTTAGTATGGAAGACTCCAAGCGGGGTGCCTTACCCGCTTGCCATGGAGTCACTCTCTCCAAGGATTCTTGTCCAAAGACCGATGAAGAGAGAGCTCGCATGAGCATTATACCTTATGCTTCGGCAGTAGGGTCTATAATGTATGCGATGTTATGTACACGCCCAGATGTAGCTTATACACTTAGTGTTGTAAGCAGGTATCAATCCAACCCAGGGGAGAACCACTGGACAGCTGTGAAGAACATTCTTAAGTACTTACGAAGAACTAAAGAATTGTTCTTGGTGTATGGTAATAAAGATCTCCAAATGGAGGCCTTTACCGATTCGAGCTTCCAGAGCGATAAGGATGACAGCAAATCTATCTCAGGGTTTGTATTTACCCTCAATGGAGGGGCGGTAAGTTGGAAGAGTTCCAAACAGGATACCGTTGCAGACTCTACGATGGAAGCTGAGTACATTGCTGCAAATGATGCCGCCAAGGAAGCCGTCTGGATGAAGAAGTTCGTCTCGGAGCTAGGTGTAGTTCCAACCATTATTGATCCAATACCTTTGTATTGTGACAATAATGGGGCGATGGCGTTAGCCAAGGAGCCCAGATCCCATCAGCGGTCCAGACATATCCTGAGGCGCTTTCATTTGATCCGGGAGATTGTAGATCGACGCGAGATCGAGATTAAGAGAGTAGACACAAAGAACAACGCCGCGGATCCATTCACCAAGGCTCTCCCTCAGCCGCAGCATGAGCGACTTTTTGAGATGTTGGGTATGAGATACGCCAATAACTGGCCTTAGTGCAAGTGGGAGATTGTTGGATATATGTATGCCCTAGAGGCCATTATGTGATAGTGGATGTATCTGTACATATATATATATATTCAGTTTGCATTCTTGCTCGACATGATAGTATGCTATCTGGTTATTCTTTATCTGACATGTTGATTTGATCATGCTTTTATTCATTCATACATGCTGATAAAGCCCCAAGGATATCTGCTTGACTACTCTGATTATGATGGAGATCATACTAGTGGGACATCTGTAGTCTATAAGCACATCCTGAAATGTCCCTAGTCGTAGGTGTATCGAGACGGGGTATCGATATACCAGAGTAGACTAGCGTATATGATACTAGACCCATGTGATGGGCGATGGATGTTCCCACATTCGTCGATGTTTGACATCAAGATCATATACGGGTGCTCAGTGGTGACTGGGTACACTGGACGGACTCGCCGAGAACTCCTATATGGAATTATATCTATCGTCGGATAGCAGTTCTCAGGTGACACTGGTACAGGTTAGTCTGTAGACCCGAGATCGTCATAGAGCCTTGTGTGTTCTCCCACTGTACTTTGATTGCCACCCTACCACGGCTCTACTGAGTCGTGCAAACAGGTGGCCGTTGGGTACAGTCCCGAGACACACGAAGGCAATGAGCGATAGGAGGGGTTTCGTCTCTCCTGGTATTGGGAGTTGATGCTGTGCAGTGTTCGACTGGTTATAACAGCAATTCCCTGGCCAGGGCTGCTGAGATTTGCTGATAAGTGTTATCAGTAGTTTCTCGATCTGTTATAGACCATTCACCGACACGACTTATTGAGTTATTGGGGTCGACGTGACCATCCCTAGGCTCGATATGCAGCATATCTGACGAAGAGACCGGACTGTACGGTAGTGTTACCGGATGGCTCGACGGGAGTTGTAGCAGGTTCGCTTGTTGTCTTCTGATCGCTCAATACCCGGGTGGCCGTTACGTTTAGCTGACCGCTTGCGGCTTGAGGGCACTTGATATGATCATTACCCTCTGCCGGCGTATTGACGAGTCTTAGAGTCCCACAAAGGAGTTACCCAGTCCAGGCGAAACATTGTGGTGCGCATATGCGATATGCGCATGCACCCGATTGAAATATGTGTATATGATACCGAACATTGATCGGGTGAATTCCTTTTGGTGGGGTCATATGAGATATGACCGGATTGATAAATCAAGTGTTGATTTATCATCTAACCATAAGTTATCTCACTTGAAACCTTTCTAGGGTTTGATGGATGTATGCATGCATGCATGTGTTTCTTTCTTCTTTTCTAGTTTTATGCACATGTAGATGTGCATACATGTACACATACATACATCAAACCATCATGGTTGATTATATATGGAAATGGTGGCAATATAAGCCTCACACCATAGATTATACAATGGATAATTATTTAATTATGGTTTTAAAAAGAAAATGAAAAGGAAAGGATAATTATGCTAGTTTCTACATGCTTCTTTTAACTTAACCATTCTCACCCACCACTAAACCATGGTTATCTTTTCCTTTATCATTCTAAACCCAAGTTAAATTAATCATCTATCATTTAATCATGGTTGGAGTCAAGAAGGAATAAATATATATAGTGATATTTATTTTCTTTTGTAAGCTTAACCTTATGGTTATCATTTTATCTCTTGAAAGAAAAAGTCACCATTTTCATCCTCCTTCATCTTCTCCTCTCTAGTTCTTTTCTAGTGAGTGAAATATAACAAAAGAAAGGTTTTTGAAGTGAGATCCAAAGCCACAACACCATTCTACTCAAGTCTAGCCAACTTGATTAGAGTGTTTACTTCGATTTTACAAAGTAGCGAGCTTGGACGGAGATCTCCGCGGTGGATCATCGTGGACACAAGGGGAGTTCAAGAGGACCTCGTTTCAACACCAAAGAGCCTAAGGAGCGAAGCAAAAACGGGAGCTACAAAGGTTGTAGCCTTCAAACCCTAACTTTTGTTAGCTTTAAGTTTAGTAAACCCTAATTTTCTAGGATCTATCCTTTGCATGTTAGTTTAGCACCTTAAAAATTAAAACTTTGGGTCATGTGATGCTTCAAAACTCTTCATAGGGTGCTATACTAACCTTACAGAATGTACAGGCTTGCTTGTTGATCTTCTGATCGCTCAATACCTGGGTGGTTGTTACGTTTAGCTGACCGCTTGCAGCTTGTGGGTGTTTGATATGATCATCACCTGCTACCGGCGTATTGATGATTCTTTAGAGTCCTACACAGAGGTTTCTTGACTCAGGCAAAACGGAGTAGGAGCACATATGTGATATGTACAGGACCGAGAATAATACGATATGAGATACCGTATTCTATTCTCACGATATTTGATATTAGCCGGATCATCGGATCAAGTGTTGATTCGATGTATCGGTACATGATATATTAGTCGGTTATATACGATATAGCCGGATTGTCGGATCAAGTGTTGATTCGATAATTTAATGTATAATTATATATGTGATATATTACATTACATTATCTAATATTGGCTCGCATTATTATTTCATTTTCTCAACGGATAATACATTGATATATATGCGATATATGTTAATTGTATTATTTTCTTTTGTTACAAAAATATATTATATATGTGATATATAATATTGTAACATGTTATGATTACAAATGCAACATGATTAGTGGAGATTAAATATGGTTAGGGTTTGATTTGGGTTAATCTTTTCTAGAAGCTTTTATTTTGTTTCTTGCAAAGATATTTTGTTTAGATATTTTGCTTGATATTTCCTAACCCAACCCACACCCTCTAACCCTAGTCAAATCTCTACAATGGTTAAGTCCTTCTTGACTTAACCATGGTTGCAATTGAAATGATAATGATTATTGATCACAAAAGGAATCATCATCTTCTTCTTCTTCCTTGAGCTCCTAAAAAGCTTTCTGGGTTTTTCTTTGATGATGATTTAATGTGAGATTATGAAAACAAAAGAGAGCATAAATCCTACTTCATCATCCTCATCTAATCTAGCTAATTAGATTAGGGTGTTCACTTCATTAGTGAGTGAGAGCTTGAGTTAAAGAAACTTCAAGGTAGATCATTTTCGAGAAGGAAGATTTCAAGCAAGCATGGATCGTTCGGCTTGTGGAGCCTCTCTTGAGTCCGGGAGATCATGGATCGCGGCGAAGGGACTACTACTCGGAGCTTATGAAGCGAAGGAGCGAACTACAAAGGTTGTAATCCCTCTCTCTTAGTTGTAAAGATATTTACTTGCTTATGTTTTCGCCTAATCTCTAGTCTAAGATCTTGGTTAGGGTTGTTCGGCGTGTCTAAATTTTAAATCGGGCATGGTTGATGCCTTAAAGAACCTTGTGAGAGTGCCTAGTAACCCAACAGTGGTATCAGAGGTAAGTTAGAGCTTTAGGAGATGTCTAGACGAAATTTAAAGTCCGATCGAACCCCGAAATGTCGGTTTTTACCCCTTCTCTGGAAATTTTTTAAAATGTTGATTTTTTCATATTAAAAATACTCAGAAAAATAAGCAGGGAATTCTATGAATTACTGTGAAGTACGGTCCCATGAACACTTCAAGAGACCGCGGAACCACGGCTAAACCATGGGTTTGGCAGCGGTTCCGCGGCCAAACCATGGGTTTGGCAGCGGTTCCGCGGCCATCTTAGGGTATCAAGGGATAATACTTCTGGGGTTGATTCTTGGGTACTTTTTCATGCTTCTGGGAATTTTTAATTCTACTCAAGTGTGAGTTTTTTGGAGATCTTCAGTATTCATTGATTCGATCGAAAAGTTTAACTTCGTTTATGTTTTTTCTGGGTAATTTAGAACGTGTTAAAAAGTTCGACCGGATATCAATAACTCACTTTTTCCCCTGCCGGAAAATTTTCAAGTGTTGGATTTTTTCCTTAATTAAAAAAAAAAGAACATTCATAGTCGTGCAAGTAACGCGGTGGTGAAGGGTTTCCTACAGCACCACTACAAGGGTTTGGAGGCAACACACATGCCATATTTAAATTTTATATGGTGCTAAAGAAACTTTCTTAAGGATCATGCTAGAAAATTTAGGGCAACACAAACGCAAATAGTAAAAGCTAGGGTTTTGAGAGTATAACCTTTGTAGCTCCCTACGCTAGACTCCTTGGCTACTTGAAGGTCGGAAAAAGGTTCGCTTGAGATCCTCTAGGTCCACGACGATCCACCCGGAGTCCTCTTTGTCCAAGCTTGAAGCTCCACTAGATCAAGAGAAGAAATGGAAGCTAACACTCTACACTAATGGGAAAGACTAGTGTAGAATGGTGATGTGGTTTGTTTTCTCACTTCAAAATCCTAACTTGGTGACTCTTTTGCTCACTGAAGAAAACAAGAGAGCAAGAGAGAAAGGAGGAAGAAGATGATGGCTTGTAAAGAGCTCAAGATAAAGATGAACTTATGAATAAAAATGAGAAATGAAAATATATATATTTTCACTTTCTCATTCTTAACCATAGTTATAAAATATCTAGATATTTTAGTTTGGAACAAAAATGGCCATAAAACATGAATCATGGTTAAACCAAAGGTTTAGTGCAAGAATAAAATATTAAACCATGAGAACAATTTCCATTTCCATTTTTCATTTCCAAAAAATAATATCTATATATTTATATATATGGTGTGATTCCTATATTGCCACCATCCACTATATCAACAACCAGGATAGAATTATGTATGCATGTATGTGTGCATGCACATCCTATGTGCGTGAATGAGAATAAATGCATACATGCATGCATACAACAAAAAGACAAGAAAGGATTTAAAGTGAGAAACTAATGGTCAATGATAAATCAACACTTGATTTAGCAAACCGGTCATATCGCATACGACCCGACTAAAAGCAAACCACCCGATTAATATACGGTATCTCATAAGCGCATTTTAACCGGGTCCATGCGCATATCTCATATGCACACCACATCGTTTCGCCTGAACTAGGCAACTCTATTGTGAGACTCTAAGACTCGTCAATACGCCGGCAGTGGGTGATGACCATATCAAGCACCCTCAAGCCGCAAGCGGTCAGCTAAACGTAACGGCCACCCTGGTATTGAGCGATCAGAAGAAAACAAGTGAACCTATCACAACTCCCGTCGAGCCAACTGGCAACACTACCGTACAGTCCTGTCTCTTCGTCAGATATGCTGCATATCGAGTCTAGGGATGGTAACGTCGACCCCAATAACTCAATAACTCGTGCCGATGAATGGTCTATAACAGATCGAGAAACTACTGATAACACTTATCAGTAAATCTCAACAGCCCTGGCCAGGGACTTACTGATATAGCCAATCGAGCACAGCACAGCATCAACTCCCAATACCGAGAGAGACGAAACCTCTCCTTATCGCTCATCGCCTTCATGTGTCTCGGGAATGTACTCAACGGCCACCTGTTTGCACGACTCAGTAGAGCCGTGGTAGGGTGGTAATCAAAGTACAGTGGGAGAACACACAAGACTCTATGACGATCTCGGGTCTACAGACTAACCTGCACCAGTGTCACCTGAGAACTGCTATCCGACGATAGATATAATTCCATATAGGAGTTCTCGGTGAGTCCGTCCAGTGTACCCAGTCACCACTGAGCACCCGTATACGATCTCGATGTCAAACATCGATGAAGGTGGGAACATCCATCGCCCATCATATGGGTCTAGTATCATATACGCTAGTCTACTCTGGTATATCGATTCCCCGTCTCGATACACCTACGACTAGGGACATTTCAGGATATGCTTATAAACTACAGATGTCCCACTAGTATGATCTCTATCATAATCACAGTAGTCAAGCCTATATCCTCAGGGCTTTATCAACATGTGTGAATGAATAAAAGCATGATCAAATCAACATGTCAGATAAAGAAGAACCAGATAGCATACTATCATGTCGAGCAAGAATGTACACTGAATATATATATACATGTATAAATACATCCACTATCATATAATGGCCTCTAGGGCATACATATATCCAACAATCTCCCACTTGCACTAAGGCCAGTTATTGGCGTATCTCATACACAACATCTCAAAAAGTCGCTCAAGCTGTGGCTGAGGGAGGGCCTTGGTGAGTGGATCCGCGGTGTTATTCATTGTGTCTACTCTCCTAATCTCGATCTCGCAGCGATCTACAATCTCCCGGATCAAATGAAAGCGCCTCAGGATGTGTCTGGACCGCTGATGGGACCTGGGCTCCTTGGCTAACGCCATAGCCCTATTATTATAACAATACAATGGTATTGGATCAATAATGGTTGGAACTACTCCTAGCTCCGAGACGAACTTCTTCATCTAGACGGCTTCCTTAGCGACATCATTCGCAGCAATGTACTCAGCCTCCATCGTAGAGTCTGCAACGGTATCCTGTTTGGAACTCTTCCAACTTACCGCCCCTCCATTGAGGGTAAATACAAACCCAGAGATAGATTTGCTATCCTCCTTATCGCTTTGGAAGCTCGAATCGGTAAAGACCTCCATTTGGAGATATCCATTACCATACACCAAGAACAATTCTTTAGTCTTTCGCAAGTACTTAAGAATGTTCTTCACAGCTATCCAGTGATTCTCCCCTGGGTTAGATTGATACCTGCTTACAACACTAAGTGCATAAGCTACATCTGGGCGTGTACATAACATCGCATACATTATAGATCCTACAGCCGAAGAATAGGGTATAATGCTCATGCGAGCTCTCTCTTCATCTGTCTTTGGGCAAGAGTCCTTAGGGAGAGTGACCCCATGGCAAGCGGGTAAGGCACCCCGCTTGGAATCTTCCATACTAAATCTTTTTAGGATGGTGTTGATCTACCTAGTTTGGGACAATCCCAATAACCTCTTGGATCTATCCGTATAGATCCTAATGCCCAGAATGTATATGGCATCACCCAGGTCCTTCATGGAGAACCTTAGAGATAAGAAAGATTTGACCGACTGTAGCATAGTAATATCATTTCCTATCAGAAGAATGTCGTCCACGTACAATACGAGGAATGTGACAGCTCTCCCTACAGCCTTCTTATAAACACAAGGTTCATCTGAATTTTTGATGAAATCAAACTCTTTGATAACATCATCGAAACAGATGTTCCAGCTCCGTGATGCCTGCTTTAACCCATATATGGATTTAAGCAATCTACATACTTTCCCACTGCTCCTACTGTCAATGAAACCCTCTCGCTGATCCATATAAACGCATTCTTCTAAATCTCCATTTAGAAAGGCCGTTTTAACGTCCATCTGCCAGATTTCATAGTCGTAGTGAGCAGCAATAGCAAGTAGGATCCGAATTGATTTAAGCATGGCTACGGGAGAAAAAGTCTTGTCATAGTCCAAACCTGGTCTTTGATGAAAACCTTTCGCCACAAGTCTTGCCTTATAGGTCTTTACCTGCCCATCTACACCAATCTTTCTTTTAAAGATCCTTTTGTACCCCCACAGGTTTTACCCCAGGGGGTACAAAGTCCAAAGTCCATACTTTGTTGGTGTACATATACTCCATTTCGGATCTCATGGCATCCAGCCACTTCACAGAGTCTTCGCTCGGGATAGCTTGCTGAAAGCTGGTAGGATCATCATCCTCCATGATGCAGTCTTCTCTGTCACCATCAATGAGGAAACCGTAGTACCTCTCCGGTGGGCGAGAAGTCCTACCAGACCTACGGAGTGGTCGAGGTTCCTCAGTTTCTATTGCAACAGCCGGTTCAACCAAGTCGTCATTTGTAGTTTGTGTTACTAGAACCTCTTCTAGATCCACCACATTGCCATCAGCTTTATCTGTGAAAAACTCTTTTTTCAAGAATGTGGCATACCGAGAAACAAACACCTTTTGTTCCTCCTTGTGGTAGAAAAGATATCCATAAGATTTTCTTGGATACCCCACAAAATTACACATGACCGACCGTGTCTCGAGTTTTTCCGGATTCTGCTTTTTAACATAGGCCGAGCAACCCCAAATCTTAATTCTCTAAAGAGATGGTCTCTTCCCATGCCATATCTCATATGGTGTGGTAGACACAGTTTTGGTTGGGACCCTGTTCAGTAGAAACGCTGCAGTCTCCAATGCATGCCCCCCAAAATGAGATGGGTAACTCAGCATCACTCATCATGGATCGGACCATATATAATAGGGTCCGATTCCGTCGTTCAGACACACCGTTGTGCTGTGGTGTGTAAGGAGGAGTGAGCTGAGAGAGAATCCCATTCTCTTTTAGGAAGTTTGCAAACTCTGTACTGAGGTACTCCCCACCTCGATCTGATCGAAGCATTTTGATACTCAAGCCGGTTTGTTTTTCTACTTCGAGTTTATATTCAGTGAATTTCTCGAAAGCTTCGGATTTGTACTTTAATAAAAATACATGACCGAATCTTGAGAAATCGTCAGTGAAAGTAATGAAGTATGAAAAAACGCCTCTAGCCTGTGTAGACATTGGCCTACATACATCACTATGTATGAGGCCTAGGAGCTCAGTAGATCTTTCTCCGTGTCCGGTAAATGAAGTTTTGGTCATTTTACCCTTGATACAAGACTAGCAAGTCGCATAAGATTTATATTCAAAAGGGTTTAAATATCCATCTTTGTGTAACTTGTTTAGTCTTGTTTCGTTAATATGACCAAGTCTACAGTGCCAAAGAAAAGCTTCATTTATTTCTGAATGTTTTCTTTTATTAGTGTGTTGTATGCTGAAAACTGTGTGTTGATTTAGGACGTATATCCCGTTATTAAGCGTACCATACCCAACCAACATTTGATTCAGGTAAATGTTCATAACATTGTTCTGCAATACAAAATTATATCGTTCATTGTCTAACAAAGAAACGGATATTATATTACAAAGCATATTAGGTACAAAATAACATGGGCTCAAAACCAATATACACCCAGACGGCAACCCCAAATGATACTCTCCCGCTGCAACTGTATGTACATTGGAACCATTTCCAACGCGGAGAGTATGGTCACCTATCTTCAAAATCTTGCCATTTCTCAGCCCCTGCATAGAATTGCAAATGTGAGAACCTGAACCGGTATCTAATACCCAGAAAGCAGAGTTTATTGAAAAATGGTTTTCTGTCACAAACACACCTGAAGCGGAAGTATCCCCATGCTTTTTCTTGAGATTTAAGTACTCCGTGCAGTTGCGCTTCCAATGTCCTATTTTGTGGCAGTGATAGCATTCCCCTTTCCCCGATTCTCCAGCTTTGGACTTGTCCTTCCCCTTAACCTTTTTAACTCCACCCCTAGGCTTGGTGGGCTTCTTCTTTATCTTTCCCTTAGCCTTAGCCTTTGGGCGAGAAGAGGAAGATTGCCCAACACTCAAAACAGGAGTTTTCACTGATTTCAGTGTGCTCTCTGCACTCCTTAACATATTAAGGAGTTCAGGTAGTTCCTTCTCAATGTTGTGCATGTTGAAGTTAACTATAAATTGAGCAAAGGTGGAGGGGAGGGACTGCAGAATAATATCCGTATATTGTTCATTGTCCATCATCCATCCAAGGTCCTCAAGCTCTTCTATGAGAGCTATCATCTTCAGAACATGGTCTCCTACTGGTGTGCCAGGGGCCATTCGCATCTGAAACAATTTCTTTGATACTTCGTATCGTAATACGCGGGATTACTCTCCATACAACTCCTTTGTATGGAGGAATATGGCGTGAATGTCCATATTCTCGTGCTGCTTTTGATGTGTGTTATCCATCGATGCAAGCACGAGGCATTTGGCCGTGGCACAGTCAGCGTCCCATGTCTTGCGGAATTCAATAGCCGCAACTGAGGATTTTGGACCTGGGACGGGCGGGGCTGGAGCCGTGAGGACATATGATACCTTATCATAAGTCAAGGCAATGTTCAGATTCCTCAGCCAGTCTTTATAATTGGTCCCATTCAGTTTATTTTTATCTAGTAGAAGCTTGAGTCCTGTCATTGGTATCTGCCATTAAGAGAGAGAAAAGAATACACTCAGCGAAAGCTCTTACAAAGATCGGATTGGTTATTATCTTATCTAATCGATGTCTCCCACTGCTTTAATCAAGTTTTTCTTTCAAACCTTAAAAAGAAAACTAGCCAGGATTAATTACAGTCTACAACTTCGCCAACCGTTCAGCCAGGCCAGTGTCGGTACTTGAGGGAGGTTCCCCGTGTTTTCGCACGGACCTAATTAAAGTAAACCTCGTTTTCCCAGAGGCGTAGCCCCGTTAACACCTTTCTAGACACCTAATAGGTTAGCTAATTATAAACTACAAAACTCTCCTGGGAGCAACTATTGTCCACAGTGGGATCGGGATCCAACCATCATATGGAAGGTATGCAATCTCATTGCAAATTTCAACTATTTAAATTCCCGATGTGGTTTTTACCCCTAGTACCCATGACCTTAACTATGGTCAACAAAACATAAGTACCAGTCAAGTTCTACCCGTCATTTCTTGATTAATTAGACCCACTCACATGACCCTTAACTATGGTCAACAAAGTCACATGAATGTCCTAATTAATCATCATCATATGCAGTGTAGGAAGACATCACTTAGCTACCGTACACTATGCCTTAACTATAGTCAATAAACGTAGCACGAATACTAAGTACTCTACTTCCTAAAATGACGGAGGGTTGCGGATGATTTTTAAGAAAATCTTTAACGCTTTGAACTTGATATCGTCATAGAATCAAATGGTTTTCAAAAGGAGTGGCTTAAGCTCCGCAGTTTTAAAATGTAGCTTTTTCATAAAGAGCCGAGTGCTTTTCAAATCCGATTCTACAACATCTTTTTAGGTTTATTTTCTTTACATTAATCATATTAATGTAGCCCCATCATTTAAGTCCTTAAGCCAACCACAGAAAAGAAACCAAAAATACAACGTACGTTTATGTCATCCGCATTCGCCGCAATGTTCCGTTATGCACCGTTAGGTTACTTAACTAACGGCATACCGGGACGGGACTAACGCGGGTGTAAAACATAAGCAACGTCTACTATATATCTTATATATAATATATCATTCGTCTCAGATATCACATCACAGAATACAGGCAGCAGAAACACAGTTATGATAATATAGGATATACTAGGACGTCCGTATTTAGTATTTAGCAAACAATAGAAAATACGGATTCCACAGTCGCGATGAATAGCCAAGCCCACACCCCTATACCCCTACGAGAGCGGCAAGCAACCCTACCAATTCTGCAGTTTAGGAGACCCGGTCTCGACTCCTCGAGATGGCCTCCCTCTGATCCCCAGAACCCAGTCACTTATGCTCCCCTCCTTGGGTCTATCCTAATGTGGAAAAGTAAATAATATACAACACTGGTGATATCAACCTCAACCTGGAAGTGCCCCAAATAAAAGAATATTACATTACATTTGAATTTTACATGAATGAAAAGAAAACTCTCATCTCACATAAAAAAAAACCCGGCTATTCAATCGCGACAATCATGCACATCATATCTCAGCAACACATAATATCATATATCATCAATGTAAGTAAATATGCGTACCCCGATTGTCGTTGATGTATAGCAACGAAACCGGCGATATGCGACATACTACACTTACAGTCACAGAAAAGAAAGTGTAAAACTACAACATTTGGAATCCACAATCACTTTAAACATCGTAAATCCTAAATATCACATACTTCGCATTTCATGCCTAACTATATGAATTCCACATATTGTATCACATTCCAGATAAATAGACAGTATTAAAATTTCCGATCGAATAATCAAATACCCAAGATTTCCTAAATAGCTCAACACTTGAGCGGGGTTCAAAAATCACGGAACATGTCACAGTAGCAGTAGTCCAGCCGTAGAAGGGTCAAGCCAACGCCTCACATGTGGCACGCCGTACTGCCCCAAACCCTAAGGTTTAGAGGCAGTTCAGACGGTCACATAATCGAGTTAAGGTTTGTGTTCTTCTAGAGGGTCCACCACGTTACTTGTACGTATTTCCGAAAGATTTAAACTCGAGAAAAATTCAACACTTGAAAGTTTTTCGTGCCGGGAAAAAGTGAGTTAATGATATCCGTTCGAACTTTTTAATACTTTCTAAATTACCCGAAAACAGCACGAAATTAAATTTTCCGATCGAATCAACGAATCCAAAATAATCCCCAGAACACTCAACACTTGAGTCAGATTAAAAATACCCAAAAATATGTACAAGCAGCTTAGAACATTACTGTACAAAAACGAGGCTATATTACTTCTGTACGGCCGCGGATCCACGGCCCAAGCAAGGTCTGGCCGCGGTTCCGCGGTGGTATGTACGGATTATGGCGTCGTTTTTTACATAATTGCTTATATTTCCCTGCTGAATTTTTTAAGTATTTTTTATTTTAAAAAAAACAATTTTAAAAAATGTCCAAAGAAGGGTCAAAATCCGTATTTCGTGGTTCGATCGGAGTTTTAATTTCGCCTAAACATCGCCTAAAGCTCTAGCCTGGCTCTGATACCATGAAGGGTTTCCTACAGCACCACTACAAGGGTTTGGAGGCAACACTCATGCCATATTTAAATTTTATATGGTGCTAAAGAAACTTTCTTAAGGATCATGCTAGAAAATTTAGGGCAACACAAACACAAGTAGTAAAAGCTAGGATTTTGAGAGTACAACCTTTGTAGCTCCCTACGCTAGACTCCTTGGCTACTTGAGGGTTGGAAAAAGGTTCGATTGAGATCCTCTAGGTCCACGACAACCCACCCGGAGTCCTCTTTGTCCAAGCTTGAAGCTCCACTAGATCAAGAGAAGAAATGGAAGCTAACACTCTACACTAATGGGCAAGACTAGTGTAGAATGGTGATGTGGTTTGTTTTCTCACATCAAAATCCTAACTTGGTGACTCTTTTGCTCACTTAAGAAAACTAGAGAGCAAGAGAGAAAGGAGGAAGAAGATGATGGCTTGTAAAGAGCTCAAGATAAAGATGAACTTATGAATAAAAATGAGAAATGAAAATATATATATTTTCACTTTCTTATTCTTAACCATAGTTATAAAATATCTAGATATTTTAGTTTGGAACAAAAATGGCCATAGAAAATGAATCATAGTTAAACCAAAGGGTTAGTGCAAGAATAAAATATTAAACCATGATAACAATTTCCATTTCCATTTTTCTTTTCCAAAAAATAATATCTATATATTTATATATATGGTGTGAGACTTATATTGCCACCATCCTCTATATCAACAACCATGATAGAATTATGTATGCATGTATGTGTGCATGCACATCCTATGTGCATGAATGAGAATAAATGCATGCATGCATGCATACAACAAAAAGACAAGAAAGGATTTAAAGTGAGAAACTAATGGTCAATGATAAATCAACACTTGATTTAGCAAACTGGTCATATCGCATACGACCCGACCAAAAGCAAACCGCCCGATTAATATACGGTATCTCATACGCGCATTTTAACCAGGTCCATGCGCATATCTCATATGCGCACCACATCGTTTCGCCTGGACTAGGCAACTCCATTGTGGGACTCTAAGACTCATCAATATGCCGGCAGTGGGTGATGATCATATCAAGCACCCCCAAGCTGCAAGCGGTCAGCTAAACGTAACGGCCACCCGGGTATTGAGCGATCAGAAGAAAACAAGTGAATCTGTCACAACTCTCGTCGAGCCAACCGGCAACACTACTGTACAGTCCGGTCTCTTCGTCAGATATGCTGCATATCGAGTCTAGGGATGGTAACGTCGACCCCATTAACTCAATAAGTCATGCCGATGAATGGTCTATAACAGATCGAGAAACTACTGATAACACTTATCAGTAAATCTCAACAGCCTTGGCCAGGGACTTACTGATATAGCCAATCGAGCACAGCACAGCATCAACTCCCAATACCGGGAGAGACAAAACCCCTCCTTATCGCTCCTCGCCTTCATGTGTCTCGGGACTATACCCAACGGCCACCTGTTTGCACGACTCAGTAGAGCCGTGGTAGGGTGGTAATCAAAGTACAGTGGGAGAACACACAAGACTCTATGACGATCTCGGGTCTACAGACTAACCTGCACCAGTGTCACCTGAGAACTGCTATCCAACGATAGATATAATTCCATATAGAAGTTCTCGGTGAGTCCGTCCAGTGTACCCAGTCACCACTGAGCACCCGTATACGATCTCAATGTCAAACATCGATGAATGTGGAAACATCCATCGCCCATCATATGGGTCTAGTATCATATATGCTAGTCTACTCTGGTATATCGATGCCCCGTCTCGATACACCTACGACTAGGGATATTCCAGGATATGCTTATAAACTACAGATGTCCCACTAGTATGATCTCTATCATAATCACAGTAGTCAAGCCTATATCCTCAGGGCTTTATCAACATGTGTGAATGAATAAAAGCATGATCAAATAAACATGTCAGATAAAGAAGAACCAGATAGCATACTATCATGTCGAGGAAGAATGTACACTGAATATATATATATATATATATATATATATATATATACATATATAAATACATCCACTATCATATAATGGCCTCTAGGGCATACATATATCCAACAGGTGGACCCTCTAGAAGAACACAAACCTTAACTCGATTATGTGACCGTCTGAACCACCTCTAAATCTTAGGGTTTGGGGCGATACGGCGTTGCCACATGTGAGGCGTTGGTTTGACCCTTCTACGGCTGGACCATTGGTACTGTGGCATGTGATGGATACTTTTTGAACTCCGCTCAAGTGTTGAGCTATTTGGGAAATCTTGGGTGTTTGTTTATTCGATCGGAAAGTTTAACATTGTCTATTTATCTGGAATGTGATACAATATTTGGAATCTACAAGTAGTTATGAGATAACTAATTTGAATGTTATAAATCTAATAGTTCAGTCTCAGATGATCGGTTGCCACGGGATTTTGATGTGATCAAAAGTCCGTTGCAATCACGTAGCGTACGCGGATACTCGCCGGGTAAACTTAATAGACAACCACGCCCCATAGCCCCAACCAAGTGACTGTAGGAGAACCCCGTGGCCAAAAGCATCCGTTCGGGTGCTCGCGGCAGCGGTGTTCCGTCTTAGTACACTTCGTCGACGGCATCGGGGGTGCGGCCGTCTACTAAAGTTTTCGACGAGCATTCGATCAGGTTTTCGGGAATCTTGTTGAATTGCCCGACTAGATATTGAAAAGTATTTTCGATATTGAGACTAAAATGCGGGGTTTATAATTGTTAGGCATGCGATGTCTAAGGAATTCATTTGGTTAGGCATGCGATGTCTAAGGAGGTTGCGGATTCCAACTGTTGTAGTTTTACACTTTCTTTTCTGCGACCGTAAGTGTAATATGTGGTGTATTGCCGGTTTCATTGCTATACATCAACGACAATTGGGATACGCATATTTACTTACGTTGATGATATGTGATGTTATGTGTTGCTGTGATATGTTATATTGGATCGTCGTCTTTTGAATAGCCGGGGGTTTTATGTGAGATGAGAGTTTTTCTTTTTCATTCATGTAAATTCAATTGTATGTAATATTCTTTTATTGGGGCACTTCCGGGCTGAGGATGATGTCACCATTGTATATTATTTAATTTTCCGCATTATGTTAGACACAAGGCGGGGAGCACAAATAACCGGGTTCTAGGGTCCAGTGGGAGACCATCTCGAGGAGTCGAGACCGGGTCTCCTAACTCTAGAACTGGCAGGGTTACTTGCCACTCTCGTAGGGGTCTAGGGATGTGGGTTTGGCTGTTCATCGCGACCATGGAATCCGTGTTTTATACAGGCTCGTATTAAAACACGGACGTCCTAGTATATCCAATATTTCATATATGTTCTTCTGCTGCAATGTTCTGTGATGAGATCATATTACTGCCTGAGACGAATGTTTATATTATATATATGAGATATATATTATATATTGTTAATTTCGTTTCATATCTGATGCTTGTGAAGCATAATTAAAATGGGACTTCATTAATGAGATTAATGAAACTAAAAGAAACCTAAAGTTGTTGTAGAAACTTGTTTTAAAAACTGGTAGCTCTAGTTCTTACTTTGCATAGCGGTGTTCCTTGTAGAACATCTAGCACCTTATTCGATAAGGAAAGAGCCGAGATCCCTTCACCGAGAGTGACCTCTTTAGCGAAACTAGCAGATGCTAAAAACTCGATTTGTCTTTTGATTGCTTTTATAGTTTTTGCTTTGCATAGCGGTGTTCCTTGTAGAACATCCAGCACCTTATTCGATAAGGAAAGAGCCGACAATCCCTTCACCGGGAGTGACTGTCACGTTCCGAAAGTACGGAATATGACCGGCATTTAAACTACGAACATCTTAAGGCGTACGTATTCTAAGTAAGCCGAAAACCCAGAAATCCAAACCAAGGAAGTAGTAGATGAAGGAAAACCAATTTAAATCAAGTAGTTTTAATAGCATAAGCCGAATTATGCGTTTTTAAAACATCAAAAATTTCCTGAAAATTTCGGCAGAGTCTCCTTTTTAAATACTGGCCCCCAAACGGGATACAACATGAATAGTATACGAAATCAATAAAAGGCATCCCCAAGCGGGAGCTAGCTCTTCGTCAATCGACGGTCACAACCACACAAGAAATATAATATACAACGCCAAGGGCCAGGATCAAAACTCAAAAGGAACTCAAAACAACAAGAAATCCACAGAAAAATAACGCGCAACTCTAAGGTCGAAAGAAAAACATCACTGTCTCTAGCTTAAAAATAAATACATGTTTGGTTGATGGAACTTCTAGATACAACTGAATAATAATATACAATGTATAATGATGGGTACGATACAAATAAACCCACCTACTAGCAAGTCACCCGAAAGAAGCAGTGCCAGCAAAGCCGTAATGAAACCTGTACGGCAAAACCTGCAAGAAACTGGGGCACAACGGGGGTGAGTTGCTAACTCGTGAATAGAATACATCTACGAACATGAATCGCATGTACGACGCAATCCTAGGTTATACGATAAATATATATCCTCAAATATATAACCAGCAGCCTATAACAATGGCTAGGGCATACCTCTAAACAACAGTAATACCAAGTGCTCGTGTCAGTGACTCAGATAGCAATATATCATATGGATGATGTATGAATGCATGAAAACAGAGTACATGTACTGAAGAAACTGCTTTCATAACTCAGTGAGATTTCTGTATTTTTAAAAATGAGGTATCATAAGGAAATCAGTATAAACCGTGTCTAGCATCGACACAAAAACATAAATCCACATATCTCAATATCTCAGGCTCCGGCTACCCGGACTGACCTGGATCATCAAATCTCAGTATCTCAATATCTCGAAATCTCAATGTATCAAATCTCAATATCTAGGGCGCCGTCAGTCCAGACCGGCCCCTACCATCCATGTCAAGACTATGAAGGTATCCTCCGGATATCCGACGCGTCGGGTAAAATCACCGGTCGGTAGTGCTCCCCTGCCAAGCTCAACGCCATCATCTGCGATCCTCTTGCCCCGGGGTACCGCACCGGGTCCACTATGTACCCGAAACGGTTCCTCCACTCCTCGAACTCGGGTCTCGAAATCCATCAGCAAACTCATGGCGGACGACTCATACATCATGGGAAAACCGCACTTTTTATTTAAAAGAGAGAGAAGAAGTTTATTTATGTTTTTTGCGGTTTTCCTCCAAATCCAAGAAATCACATGAAATCCGAATCTAAATCATCAATAGCACGTAAAACCATGAATATAGGCATGAAAATCTATAAAATGCGGCATAACAATGAGTAACAGTATGCATAAAATGACAAGTAATAACTACAATGTCTAAACTGGCATATAAGGCAAATACACTAATATCATGTCAAAACTACTAGCTAACAAGCTAAGTTAAGCAATAATATTTTCTAAGGTGTACGTGATATGGCAATTACCGATGAAGATGTGTGTGAGCCGGCAAGTAAGTGTACATGGTACATACGCATCATCGGTAATGGTGATGGTGTCCTAACATCATGATATCATCAATGCAATATGAAGTTACAACATAAGTATGCGATGCGGAGCAAACAACAATAATGTGCGGGAGCTGAATACTAAACACAATGATACTATAAGTCAACAGTAGTGCCTTTTGAAATAACACGAATCGCGGTGTTTTGAAAATAAGGGCTACGGTGTTTTTAAGAAAAGATACTTCTTTTGAAATATCCGTAGAATCCCTTGTCCTGTCTTTTAAAATACCCACGATCCGTTAGTTTTGAAATAGGTAGGAGTCCAATCTAGTCTAACAACTACACTAAACTATACGGCTGAACTAACAAGCTAAACTACAGGTAAGAAAACCGCCTAACATCTGAGTCGATACATATACATACCTGTATATATATTAGTCGGTGATCCCGCCTCAATAACATCATATCCGATACCCTATCTATAATCAGACATTTCAAGTCAAGAGTGCGGATCAAACATCAATATATAGCTCGTACGTAAATCCGTCGTACGGCATCCCCAAATCTGGGTACGGGTCAATATCATACTCAACCATTCTATGCATATCACTATTCACATGGTATCGTCATCCAAAGATCCTCTATAAACATTAGGACGTATCTCAAGTACAAATCCTGCCATATCACCGATATTATAATCTCAAATCAAATCTCATCGACTCATCTCAATCCCAAGTATCATCCTCAAATCCAGTATGTGAACACATAGTCCCATACCCATGTGAACACATAACAATATAACCCCATATAAGCACATATGAAAGAAGAATGTATGCAAGTATGGGTGTGTGTATGTGTAAATGTGGTGCAACCTCTACTCTAGGGTCTCGCAACACTAAACCTATCCAATCACACCTAAAATCTATCTTTAACCAATGAACTCAACAATATATAATCAATATATATGTGTATATACGTATTCGTATACATCACCACGAACTTCGGGGGTGCTATACGCCATCCACCCGATTTCTCCCCATAGATATAAATCTACTCACCTGGTCCTCGCTCGTCGGTGCCGACGTCGCCACGCGCTTGCTTGTCGTCTCGAAGTCTTCGTAAGGGTACCTACATATCATAATACACCGTATCGCATTAAAATCCGACTCATGACCAAAACGACACACGAATCTCACATAAGTCAAAATCTATGGTTTGCTTTCTCAAGTCAACCCAAAAACCCTCGACATCGGCGTACAAACGCCGAGTGGTCGCGAAAAACTCAAACGCACCAATCGTGGTTTCAAAACTCATTAATTATATAAGAAATAGGTTTTAATTCAACAAAACCATCAAATTAAACAAATCGATTTATTTCCCAAAAACCTAGTTAGCACAAATACCCTTTTTGTTCAAAACTTGAAGTTTTAACCAATAAAAACATTTCAACAATTTTTGTGGCCAAAATGCTCACTAAATAACATAATTAGGTCATACAAATCACTTTCATAAATTAAACTCATCAATTTATAAATATTTTTAAAACCTAGTAAGCACAAAAAAAATTCCAAATTTGTGCCAACATCGCGGATTTGCGATAAAGTGCACACAACATCACGCAAACACCCAAGTTAACCATTAGAAAGCCACTACAATTAAATTAACCCAATTTCCATGCTTCAAAACCTATTTTCCACAAGCAAACCCTTTCTTGATTTTTCTAAATAGCAATAGCAAATCCAATCCATACTAGAAAAACTTAAACTAACACTAATTTGAAACCCAATAGCAAGCTAACCTCTTAGATTTAGGTTAGCAAAACACTAGATTGCAAAATAAATTAATTAACCTAATAATGGTTTTCTAAACCCTAGTTAAAATTCAAGCCATGAACTTTAAAACCTAGACTAGAAATTAACACTAATATTTACACTAAAACAACTCAATTAAAGAAATCTAACCAAAAGAATTTAAATGGGTAAGGATTATACCTCTAGATCTAGAGATCTAGCAAGAAGAGTTGCCTCCCAAGATGCCTCCTAGCATCCAAGATCCATGCAAGAAAGGGTAAGAAGAATGGATGAAGAATGGGCTTGAAATTTTGAGGTTTGAATTTGGATTTTTGGAGCAATTTTTGATGGAATTTGATGATGAAAAGAGATGAGACAAGAAGGGGGAGGGGCTGCTGTTTTCTGCAGAAATTCCAGCAGTGAGGGAGTGGGGAGAGGTGTGGGGAATTGGGGAAAATAGTCCAAGTCAACCCTCTCATATTACCATAATACCCTTACCTTATAAATATATATATAACCATTTTTAACCCATTCCTCACATGATTTAAGGTCAAAAAGAGGGAAAGAAAATTCTTGGGCTGCTACAACAGTGTGGGGCCATCCAAGGGGAGTGAGGGTTAGTGTGAGAGACTTTACAAAAAAATTCTATGCAAAAAGACCCCCTACAATACCATATTTGCAAGTTTTAGCTCAAAATAATTATATTTTTGTTTCACATAATAAAAACCAATTAAAACTTGAAATAAAATACTAAAAAAATTATATTACAACTAGACTTTAATTAACATGATTTTAAAGATTAAAATTAGCCCATTTAAATTTGTATTTATCGCTAATTTAATGTATTTTTTTTACGGGCTTAAAATAATATTAAAAATTGAAAAATTAGAGGAAAATTTTAAACGACCAGAATTTTATAAGTAACTCATTAACTACTAAAAAATAGCAATTACCTATCCAAATTAGGTATAATTAGGCCTAAACTGCAAAATAACAAAAAAGACGATTTACGAAAAAATACCAAATTTTCACCGATTTTCGGAAAAACACCAAAACGACTTTTCAAGGCGTTACAGTGACCTCTTTAGCGAAACTAGAAAAGGCCTCAAAAACACTCCATTTAAAAATCACTCGATTCTATAACGATATCAAGTTCATTACACAAAAGGTTTTCTTAAAAACCTGTCGTAGCCCTGCGCCATTTTAGGAAGTAGAGTACTTAGTATTCGTGCTGCGTATGTCGACTTTAGTTAAGGCGTAGTGTACGGTAACTAAGTGATGTCTTCCTACACAGCATATTATGCGATTAATTAGGACAGTCATGTGATTATGTCGACCATAGTTGAGGGTCATGTGGGTGGGTCTAATTAATCATGAAATGACGGGTAGAACTTGACTAGTGCTTATGATATGTTTACCATAGTTAAGGTCATAAGTACTAAGGGTAAAATATTATCGGGAATTTCAAGTGTTGAAATTTGCAATGAGATTGCATGCTTTCTATGAGATAGTTGGATCCCGATAACCGCTGCGAGTAAGAGTTACTCCTGGGAGAGTTTTGCACATTACAATTAGCCGATCAAGTAGGTGTCTAGAAAGGTGTCAACGGGGTTACGCCCCTGGGAAAATGAGGTTAGCTTTAATTAGGTCCGTGCGAAAGCATGGGGAACCTCCCTTAAAGTACCGGCACTGGCCTGGCTGAAAAATTGGCGAACTTGTAGGGTGTAATTAATCCCGGCTAGTCTTTCCTTTTAGGGTTTGAAGGAAAATTTGACTAAAACAGTGGGAGACATCCTGATTAGATATATTAATAACCAATCTAAATCTTGCAAGAGCATACGCTGAGTGTTTTCTTCTCTCTCTCTCTCTCCAGGTAGCGACCATATCACGTCTTAATCTAGATAATAATACGGATGTATTGACCGAACCCGCTTGTTATACTGAGCTGGGAAACGTTGGTCCCGCTCTAACTTATAATTGTTATAAGACAGAACAGAAAATAGGGAATTACCAGAATTCCCGTGCCGCCCAAACGAAGAAAGTGCATGCTGATGCATTTTCTTTAGGTGTGTTCATTACAGAGAACTGTTTCTCAGTATCCTTTACATCCTGGTTAAGAAATACCGGATCAGGATCCCAGATATGTAATTTGTTACATGGGCTACAAATAGGTAGAGAACTGAGAACGGATGATAAGTTTCATGAGATAGAAACGGTGCAAGTGTTGCAGCCAAGTCTGTTGGTAGTTATCATCCTGTATAACCAGAATACATTGATTCTGAACGAATGTTATTAGATACCGAACCTGATATACAACATCATATCAAGTATCTTTATTTAATAAAGAAGGATATAATTTTGTATTGTTGGATAACGTTTTGAACATTTCCTATATCAAGAGTTGATCGGTTCAGGCACGTTATCTAAAAGCATAGACGTTCTAAATCAAACCACGGTTCTTAACGTATAGAACACACACAAGAGGAAGAGTTCAGAAATGAACAAATCCTTCTTGAGGTATTGTAGACTAGATCAAATCAATGTGACCTGACTAGCTAAAGTTACATTTAGATGCATATTTAAATCTGTTTGAATTTACATCTTGTGAAACTTGCCGGTCATGTCACAAAGATAAGATGACTACAGCTCTGTTTATTGGAAACAGAGAAAGAGTTAGTAAACTCTTGGGATTGATACATGATGATGTATGTAAGTCCCCTGTCTACACATGCTAGGACCGGTTCTTTGTACTTTATTATATTCGCTGATGGTCTCTAAAGATTTGCACATGTGTTCCTGTTGAAACACAAGTCTGAACCTTTTGAGAAATTCAATGAATATGAGTTAGAAGTAGAGAACCATAACGGGCATAAGTATTATGTCCTTTGATTTGATCAGGAAGGAGAATACTTGAGCATGGGATTCCTGGACTATTCTAAAGGAGAATGAGATTCTCTCTCAGCATTACTCCTCCGAATACACCACAGCACATCGGTATATCGGGGCGGAGCAATCACACCCTATGTGATATAGTGTGCTCTATGATGAGTACTACTGAGTTGCCTATTTCCTTTTAGATATTATGCACTTGTGAAGCTGCATACCTATTGAATAGGGTTCCAATCAAATCATATGCTTACCACTCCATATATGATATGGTATGGGAAGAGCCCATCTCTTAAGCATATTAAGATTTGGGGTTGTCCAGCCGATGTCTAAAAGCAAAATCCGGACAAGCTCGAGGCAAGGTCAGTTCAGTAGAACTGGAAGGAGTTCCAGCTATACAAACTGCAGCAGATGATTTGGTAGAACCAAAGGATTCAATAGTTTCCAACAAACCTCAGCCTCTCCACCGATCTAGTAGGGTTCCTCACCCACTTGAGAGATACTTCGGTTTCTCTATGACAGTGGGAGCAAGGATTGCATCATGAGATGATGACCTAACTAGTTTCGAGCAGGCCATCAGGAGTGGGACTCGGTAAGAATGGCTGGATGCTTAGTGATCTGATATGGAATCCATATACACCAACAAAGTATGGACTTTGGTTGCTTTATCTTAAGAGTTAAATCCCCATCAGGAGCAAGTATATCTTGAGAAGATTACTTGGTGTACATGGAAAAGTTGAGATTTTCAAAGCTATGCTTAAGTCCATCCAGATCCCACTTGCCATTGCTACATACCATGACTACGATTTCTGGCGGTTGGGTGTCATAACAGCTTTTCTAAATGATGTTTTAGAAGAGAGCGTCTATAAGTACACAGCCAGAGGGCTTCGTAAGGGAGCAACGGAAACATGTGCAAGATGCTTTATAGGATAAAGCAGGCATCGTGGAGTTGGAACATCTGTTTTGATGTGGTAGTCAAAGAGTTTGACTTCATCAAAATGGTAGATGAACCTTGTATATAAAAAAAGGTGGTAGAGAGTATGGTGGTGATCCTCGTAGAGTACGTGGATGATATACTCTTGATAGGGAAGGAGTTTCCTATGCTACGCTCGGTCAATCTCCTCTTATTACAAAGATTCTCCATATAGGATCAAGGTGATACCTCCTAAATCCTGGGTTATGGATCTATGAGATAGATCTAATTGGATGTTAGGATTCTCACTAGTTGTAGTGAGATGGTATCAATCGATCCTAGGGAGAATCACTGGAAAAGGTTCCAGGGTGATAAGGACGACTGAATGTCAGTCGCAGGCATTTTCTTTACCCTCAGTGGAGGGACGGTATGTTGGTAGAGTTCCAAGCTAGATACCGTGACATACTAAATGATAAAGGCAGGATACATCATTACCAAGGATGCTACCAAAGAGGCAGTCTGGATATATATAACTTCATGAGATGAACTTCGTTCCAACCATTGTGTGACAATGGAGTAATGGCTTTGGCCTAGGAACCCCAGTCCCATCAAAAATCCAGATATAATTCTTATGCAGTATCACCTGATCATGGAGATGGTCGATCTCCAGGGAGATCGAGGTTAGGAGAGTAGACACAGAGGACAACAACGCGGATCCACTCACAAAAGCCTATTTCCCAGTAGAGACTTTTATGGGATGGTTGAGGATGAGATACTTTAACCACAGCTGATTGTTGGGTATGCGATACCACAACAGATGGCCCTAGTGCAAGTGGGAGATTGTTAATTATATGTATGCCCTAGAGGACATTACCGTACATACGATGTATATTGTAGTGGATGCTTGGACATATATAGGGAGGACTTTCTTGCTCGACATGATAGTACGCTATCTGGTTGCTCTTTATCTTAACATATTGACTTATATTAGTTTACTGTCTTACTCTCACATGTTGATAAAGCCCTTAGGATATGTACTCGACTACTGGGACTATGATGAGATCATACTAGTGGGGCAACGTTAGTCGATGAGTACATCCTATAACTGTTCCTAGTAGAGGGTGTATCGAGACAGGGCATCGATACACCAGAGTAAACTAGCGTATACGCATCTTGACCCATATGATGGGCGATGGATGATCCCATATCCATCGGTGTTTGACATCAAGGATTGTGTACGGGTGCTCAGTGAAGACTGGGTACACCGGACGGACTCACCGAGAACTCCCAGATGGTATTATACCTCAAGTCAGATGGCAGTTCTCCGGTGACACTGGTACAGGTTAGTCTGTAGACCCGAGATCGTCATAAAGTCTTGTGTGATTCCCACTGTGCTTTGATTTCCATCATACCACGTCCAATGGGGTGTGCAAAATGGTGGCTTTTGGGTATAGTCCCGAATCACATGGAGGCAATGAGTGATAGGAGGGGATTCGCTCTCCCGGTATAGGGGGTTGATGTTGTGCTGTGTTCGATTGGCTATAACTGAAAGTCCCTGGCCAGGGCTGATATAGAGATTTACTGGTAAGTGTTACCAGTAGTTTCTCGACCTGTTATGAGCTTCACATCGACACGACTTATCGGTTACTGGGGTCTGACGTATACCACCCCTACACTAGATATGCAACATATCAGACGAAGAGACCGGACTGTACGGGAGTGTTACTGATTGGAATCACAGGAGAATGTACAGGCTTTCTTGTTGATCTTCTGATCGCTCAATACCAGGGTGGCTGTTACATTTAGCTGACCGCTTGCAGCTTGTGGGTGTTTGATATGATCATCACCTGCTACCAGCATATTGATGATTCTTTAGAGTCCTGCACAGAGGTTTCTTGACTCAGGCAAAATGGAGTAGGAGCATATATGTGATATGTGCAGGACCGAGAATAATACGATATGAGATACCGTATTCTATTCTCGCGATATTTGATATTACCCGGATCATCGGATCAAGTGTTGATTCGATGTATCGGTACATGATATATTAGTCGGTTATATACGATATAGCCGGATTGTCGGATCAAGTGTTGATTCGATAATTTAATGTATAATTATATATGTGATATATTACATTACATTATCTAATATTGGCTCGCATTATTATTTCATTTTCTCAACGGATAATACATTGATATATATGCGATATATGTTAATTGTATTATTTTCTTTTGTTACAAAAATATATTATATATGTGATATATAATATTGTAACATGTTATGATTACAAATGCAACATGATTAGTGGAGATTAAACATGGTTAGGGTTTGATTTGGGTTAATCTTTTCTAGAAGCTTCTAGAAGCTTTTATTTTGTTTCTTGCAAAGATATTTTGTTTAGATATTTTGCTTGATATTTCCTAACCCAACCCACACCCTTTAACCCTAGTCAAATCTCTACAATGGTTAAGTCCTTCTTGACTTAACCATGGTTTCAATTGTAATGATAATGATTATTGATCACAAAAGGAATCATCTTCTTCTTCTTCTTCTTTGAGCTCCTAGAAAGCTTTCTAGGTTTTTCTTTTGTGATGATTTAGTGTGAGATTATGAAAACAAAAGAGAGCATAAATCCTACTTCATCATCCTCATCTAATCTAGCATATTAAATTAGGGTGTTCACTTCATTGGTGAGTGAGAGCTTGAGTTAAAGAAACTTCAAGGTAGATCATCTTCGAGAAGGAAGACTTCAAACAAGCATGGATCGTTCCGCTTGTGGAGCCTCTTTTGAGTCCGGGAGATCATAGATCGCGGCGAAGGGACTACTACTCGAACCTTATGAAGCGAAGGAGCGGACTACAAAGGTTGTAATCCCACTCTCTTAATTGTAAAGATGTTTACTTGCTTATGTTTTCACCTAATCTCTAGTCTAAGATCTTGGTTAGGGTTGTTCGGCACATCTAAATTTTAAATCGGGCATAGTTGATACCTTGTAGAACCTTTTGAGAGTGCCTAGTAACCCTACAGTAACACCCTAGTTCGTTATACCATGCTTGATTTGATTAATTTATATATCGAGTGGTTATTTCTTGATTTATTGCTTTTATGGGTGCGAATAGTGTAATTGGTATCTGTGTTTGCATCCGACCGGACCCGCTTGCTGGAAACCCTTCTTGATTCCTGTTTATGATTTATCCCGGCTAAATATGAGGATCCGTGCACTGTCATGTTTTATATCCTGCATATCTGCATTATATCTAGCATCTGCATATGTTTTAATAATACAAATATAATTAAATAATATATTTTAAAAATATCTAGCATAGCATGTATCATACCCCGAACCCTGTGGTGGAATCCGTACATCTTATTCTCGTTTCGTTCAGTGAAACGGACTCGTTTGCATAGCTACGTGCATACTGCGTGTATCCGTTTTTGGGGGTATGCTTTTCCGTTACCCGGATATCCTATTTTGGTTTTGCTTGACACGTATATTATCCATATTTTTAAACCGTAAATTTAAACCCAACCCGGACGTGTTTTGGACTATTTTTGTGTTAGCCAAAATCTCAAATATATAATATAATATTTCTTTTATATTAACAGTTTAATATATTTACGTTTACAACTAAATATATTTTATATTATCTAAATCCTAAGTTACTCTCTCTCTCTCCCACTCTCCTATATATTATTTATATATTTTATATATTTTACTGTTATAGTAAACATACGTCTCTCTCTCCTCTCTTCATCTTCGTCTTTCCCGCCGCCTCAACTCACAAACCCTAACTTGCGCTCGCCCCTCACCACTAATTTCCCTCGTCGGCCTCGTTACCTCCTCCTTCCTCTCCCCTCTCTCAAAAACCCTGAGCCCCCTGCACAAACCCCTATACACCCGACCTCAACCCAAAAACCCGATCTTCACCTCACCTCGTCGTGCACCTCGCCGGAGCTCGCCTCGTCGTCGACCACCTCACCTCACCTATCTTTTCTCCCTCTCTCCTCTCCAAGCACGAGAACCCACGTCCCCGATCCCCGCAACCAACTCAAGAACCCTGCACGGACCCTCGCCTGAACCCTCTCGCTAGAGCTTCGACCCTGACGACCTCTTACCCTCATCACCGTATGCATCTCCTCCTTCTCCTCTCTCCTACACTCTCAAACCCAGCAAGAACCCTGCACTTAACCTGATCCTGACTTCAGGAAACCCATAACCACCTCGCCGTGAAACCTCACCGGAAAACCCTCGCCTCTCGTCTTCACCCCCTCGCTTCTGTCCCAGAACCCCGAAACAACTCCAGTGCACCATGCAACCACCACAACCCTCTTCTTTTCTTTCTTTTTTTCCTTCTTCTTCTCTTTCTTTTTCTTGATCATGCATTTTCCGGTGATCGCCGGAGCCTTGCCATCACCGACGATCTAGGCGACCCAGTGGACGTTCCCAGCCAGTGTGGTCACATTCTTGCTTTGCCTGGTACTGTTCTGTACACGCGCATGTGTATTGCGACGTTTACCCAATGTCGGACGCAGCGTACGCACCCCGTCGTGAGATTCCATCAGGCAAGTTTATCTTGCTACATACTATGTTATTATATTTACATCCATATGAATAAAAATATCGCATGTTTATTGCATTGGGCATCCTATATTACAGTTTCATAGTTTTACGATACTCGTATGTATCCATACCGTTCATTACATATCTAGTCGCATGCAAGTTTATCTTGCTACATGCTATGATACATATTTTACATCCATATGAATAAAAATATTGCATGTTTATTTCATTATGCATCCCATGTTACCGTTTTACTGTTTTACGATACCCGTTCGTATCTGTATCATTTATTATACATCTAGTTGCATTCCAGATCATATTATTTCATATTACTATTACATTGGCACCCTATGCTTGATAATGCGCATTCTACATAGTCATGGAGTTGTAGATGTGATCCTTGATAAACACTTGTGCATCCGTGTTTTACCGTGTTTCGATACTAGCTACATTTTACTGTTGGGTATCCATTTGATACATTGTGCACTACCTGTCATGACCTGATACACCACTGCTTGACTTGATACCTGATCCTGTTACTAATGCCAACAATCTTGACTCGTTGTCTCGATGGACGTTACTGTTGTCTGCACAGACAAAACCTGTACCTGCTTGATCATGTGTTGTCATTAGATATCGATTGGCAATACCTGAATTGAACACATAACCTCGGGGGTCACGGGAAATCAAGAATGTAACCGAACGTAACTTAAAGGGCTATTATATTGTTTGCCGTTTTTCCGAGCGTTACGGAATATATTGTTACCGTGGTCCCGTGGGGAATGAACGGGGCATAGACTGATGGGTTAAGGAATATATTGTTACCGTGGTCCCGTGGGGAATGAACGGGGCATAGTCTTATGGGTTACGATGAGGATTACATTAATTGATTTCGAAGACTTTAGAATAGATAACCCAGTAGTATAGTTTAGATTACTCACTACACGTTACCTACATTTATACACTTCGCTGTTCTATACATGTGTTTACATGATTATATTCATGTTACTGTTTATATTTCACGCATACATGCCTTCTTGTATACTGACTATATTTTATTGTTTGATATTATGACGCACTGATGTCTGGGTTTTGTATGGCCCGGTTCCTCTATCTTTATCGCAGGCTGACCAGGAGTATTTCAGCCAACAGGCCCAACAATGAGGAGCATGTTAGTGTTTAATTTAGTTTAGTTTTCTTTCCGTACTTTTATTTCCTGATGTGAGCCCGTATTTGGGACGTATTTCCATATGTTACTGATTATTGGATTTATTGCTTCCGCATATATATTTCTAAACTTGTTTATTCTGGCAGATGGACATGTACTAGTATGTTTTATTTGATTTACTGTTCTTGATATCTTATAAACAGTCGCAATGTGACTGTGGAGGGATGTTTCCTAGCCATAGGTAGCATGGTTGGCTCTATCACGTGCCGATCTTAGCGCACTCTGGGAAGCGGGACGTGACAGCTGCCCTCTCTCCTTCCCCGGCCAAGCGAAGCAAGTAACCGAGGGGAATGTGGAAACGAGCCCGGATTGTGGTGAGCTCTTCCACATTCCTCAGGAGAGAAGGCGTGTCACGAGCACTCTTGATGCGCGCTTGGGGAACCGTCCCCGTCGCGCGGCCCCGGGAAGCAGGTCTAACCCTAACTCCCCGGGAGGGATCCGACTCAGATGAGGCAGAGGAAGAAGCAGAGGGAGAAGCGGCTGAAGACTCCCTAGACTCTACCCAAACTATCTCAACAGACTCCCCAGAGGAGGACATCTAACCTAAGCAAAGGAAGGAAACGTCCGAGGAAAGAACGCAAGAAATCTGACATAAAAGGAAGAGCGCCGAGCTAACACACGCGGTGATGAGGAAATTATAGTGAAGTGTGGACCCTGGGGGGTCCCACCTCTATTTATAGCATTTGGCAAGCGCATCCAACGGCGCCGATCATTTCCCGCCAAAACAACGCTTCGCGTTCGATGGCCATTAGCGTTCCACGTGTCTCACGGGCATTGGACACATCCCCTCATGCGCAAAGGACACTGGCGGCCCGTCACGTCGGTCAACCGGCATCGGGCACGTGGCCTGGCGCCTCAACGGACATACGATCGAATCGGCACTTCCTCTTTAATGCACGATCTCTTCTCTGATCTGCTGACGTCATCGGAAAATATGACTAACTGCCCGGGAATCCGTGCCGATGAATTTGCCAACCAAGAACTTGGCCCGGGTGACCGATCAGACCATTCTCGACCCGACACATAAATAGGTCGGTCCGAGAGTGGGGAGCTAATAATGATGCTCAATACTGAGAACTCTCCAGATCACGATACGTGGCAGATGACGTGTCCCAAGGCTTAAGGGAAAGGAGTAAGAACGGTACATTGAAGGCGTACTCCGGGCCTTCCTCCCGAGGATGTTCCCAACCTTCGGTGGCCTTCCAGACCACTACTATGCTCGTCTTACAAATAACCATTGGCTCTCCTCCGAGCCCTCTTGCATGCTGAGATCCCTCAGCCCTTCTAGCACGCCTCCGAGCTAACACAAAACTAAGCTTGATCGGCCTTCCGCTCGTCTTCGAGCCTCCCGCCGAGCTAAGCTTCCTCGGTCTCATCGACCCACCCAGAGCACAGATCATAGGCGTCCCCGCCGTGGCTCCGCGAATCTTATCATACGCGAGATATCCATCGCCCCACATTCCCACGTTCCACGCCATCGCGTTTCCCCGTTAACGGGCGTATCTCGCCATTAATAGGGGATCCCGCCATTCGCACAGGTGCGGTTCCAAGAGCATAACGGCCGGCGTAAATCACCCACCCACCAGCCCATGGCTGTCACTATATAAACCTCCTCTCAGATGACTCAGGTAATGCAATTCTATCTTAATAGGCCGCTACTCTGCCCAAATATCTCGACTAACTTGATCGTCGGAAGGTCCACGGTGGTACAACCACCCCGAGACTTCCTTGCAAGTAGCTCGGCTTCATTCCAAATCAAGCTGATGGAGGTCCTTTTCGGATCTCCGTCAGACGTTGTCTTCCGTCGATCTCCTGGTGGATTTTGGAGGTGATCTCCTGTTGTGTGTGGGTCTCAATGGGTTTTGAGGAGATTAGTAGTTCGAGGAGTTTGCGCCGAGTACCTGCAAGGAAGTCCCGGGGTGGTTTGGTACCACCGAGGACCCTCCGACGATCAAGTTAGCACAATATCCGAGCAGAGTAACGGCTAAGTGGGGTGAAAAAAAGATTCCTTGACCCCTCTGTGATGGGGGTTTATATAGTGGCGGCAGCACGCAACAGCAAGCGCGAGAATCTCGCCGGCAGTTACGCTCCCGACGTCACGCCCGTGTAACGAGTGGATTGCCCGTTAATAGGGATCGTGATGGCGTAGAACGTGGGATGTTGCCGGTGGAGAATCTACGCATGGAGAGATTTGCGGAGCGGCGGTTATGCCTGTGAGTGGTGGAGTTGGTCGGTCGGAGGGATCATGGAAGATGGACTCGACAGGGGAGCTCGGGAATGAGCGGGAGGGCCGAGGAGTCTTGGTCCTATGGTAGCTCGGGGTGAGCTGAGAGGCCGAGGAGGCCAATTTGCAGGGGGTCCTGAGGAGGGCCAGCTTGTGCTTTTAGGTCGGGTACAGGTGTGGCCTGATCAGCCCCTGTGGGCCCTTTCTTCTGAGTTCTGGGACACGTCATTTGCCACGTGTCCTGATCTGAGAGGACGCCAATATAGAGTATCATAATTAGCCCCCCACTCTTTTCCCGACCAGATGGCGGGTCGGGTCAAGAGTGGACTGCCGGGCCGCCCGATGTGAGCTCCCTCTTAAGATTTCGTCGGGACGCATCCCCGGGCTGTCGGCTGTCTTTTCTGCCAGCGAATCAGGGCGAGATCTTTGCATTTAAGAAAGGTGCGCCGGTTAGTGCATCCTGTCACTAAAGCGACGGTCCGCAAGTCAAGCGTCGGTTGGCCGACGCGACGTGTGCAGACCTGCGGCATCTGATGGGATGCGGCCTAGTGTGGGAACGACAAGTGGAGCGATCGGGGCCGTTGGACGCGAGGAGGCGTTTTGGCAGGAGATGAAGGGCGCCATTGGATGAAGGCGATTGCTGTGATAAATAGGGATGGGGCCTACCCAAGGGCCCCTACTCCTTCATATTTCCTCGCTCTAAGTCCTGGTTGCTCGGCGCTCGTCTTCTTTCTTCTGCTTTCATTTCGCAAGGACCTCTCTCCTTCAGGTTAGATGTCTTCTTTCGTAGAATCTGTAGATGCCATAGGGGTAGGTTCTAGGGACCCTCTAGTTGAGCATGAGTCTTCCCGCGGAGCAGGGGTCAGATCCTCTTCCCGGGATCGCGCGGTGACGGCGGCCCCCAGGGAGGAGGCGGCAGACGCTACCCCCGGCGCGTCGTGTTGGGTGAGGCATGAGGATGAGCTTGCCAATGCTCGGGCTCGCTTCTACATCCCTTCAAGTTATACGCTTCGTCTGGCCGAGGAGGGAGAGAGGGCAGACCAAGTACGATGTGGGTAGAGGAAGTCTCAAAAAGCGAATGGTAGGGAGATCGCCCTGTATTTGGAAGCTTTTTGGGGTGGAATGCGCCTGCCCTTCTCTTCCGAGGTCGTCGAAGCGCTAAACTTCTTCGGGTTAGCCCCTGGCCAGCTAGTGACGAACTCATGGAGGATTCTCCTCGGGTTCCTGATCCTCCTGAAGCTACAGGCGGTTCCTTTCAACCTCTCCATCCTTGATTCCTCCCTTGTTTTTAAAAATCATCCTGGGGGCCAAGCGGGCGACCCGAGGTGGGTCTACCTCTTTTTTAGAAAGCGACATGGGGGAACCACCGGGACAGGGGTTGTAGCCCTGCCTTCTTCCATTCACGACTGAAAGAAAAAGTTTCTCTTCGTTGCACCGCCAGAGGGCGAGGACTGGCCCGTGCCCACCAAGTAGTCGAGGGAAAAATGCTTGCCGGGGAACCAGTCCAATGACCCCACCGCGGTGAGGGTGGCGTCGTGAGAGCCCGTCCCCCAATTTGACGTGCTGCTATCTGAGAGGGTCCTGAGTTGGGCCGGGCTCAGCCCCGTCGAGTTCGTCGGTAAGTTAGGCTTGCTTTTTGGCTTGTATATTGCGTGTGTCGCTGACTCTTTTGCATTTTGGTTTTGTGCAGGACCCATGGATATGGACGAGCTCCGAGCCTCCATGCGCCAGCCGAGAAAGGTCACGAAGGCTGGAGGCTCCAGCTCTTCTCGTTCGAAGCCTACCCCGGCTCCTTCTCCTCCAGTGGCCACGTCCCATGAGCGTTCGGAGGCGGATCCCGCCACGAGGCCTAGCAGAGCGCTGGGCCGGAAGCGGGCTCAAATTCTGAAGGACCCAGTCTCGGAGGAGGAGATCGGCTCCCCATCGGAGCCACTTAAGAGGGGTTCCCGGAGGTCTTCCTGGGGCCCGCCCTCGTCGATCATGGTGGAGGAGGGTGGCCTCCAGTTCGCGGTGCCCTCGGGGCTATCCGTCGCGGATAGCCTGCTGCACGAAATAGAGAAGTCGGCAGGGGGTATGGTCCCCGGGGGGACCTTCAGGGCCTAGATGGCGTCCATCGCCCAGGAGTCCGTGCAAGTAAGTGATCGGTTGTTTGTGAAATTCGGTGCCTCCTCCATCTTCCTGACCTCTTTCTTATTTTCAGGTTCTCTAGCACGTCGCCCTTTCCTTATGCATGGAGGCCTAGGTGATAGTCACGGCGATGAAGGCCGCGGACCAGCTTGCCTCGCTAGAAGAGAGCTCTAAGCGGGAGGTGGAGGTGGCGATGGCGAGGGTTGCCGCCCTGGAGGGCTAGGTGGAGGCCGGGAAACAGGAGGTTGCCTGGCACCGCGAGGCCGCCGTGGCTGCCGAGGTCAAGCTTGAGGATGCTCAGGCGCTCGTCGGCAACCTGAAGAAGACGGTGAGGATGTAGGTTACTAGGCACTGTCACAAGGGTCTATAAGGCATCAACATGCCCGATTTAAAATTTAGAAGTGCCAAACAACCTAAAGCGAGGATCTTTGCTAGATAATTAGGGTTAAACATGCAAGTAAACATCTTTACATCTAAGAGAGAGGGATTACAACCTTTGTAGTCTGCTCCTTCACTTCATAAGCTCCGAGTAGTATTCCCTTCGCCGCGATCCATGATCTCCCGGACTCAAGAGAGGCTCCACAACCCGAATGATCCATGCTTGCTTGAAGTCTTCCTTTTCAAAGATGATCTACCTTGAAGTTTCTTTAACTCAAGCTCTCACTTCTATAATCAAGTATTAATGAAGTGAACACCCTAATCTAATTGGCTAGATTAGATGAGAATGATTAAGTAGGAATTATGCTCTCTTTTATTTTCAAATTCTCACACTCATTCATCACAAAATCAAAAGCTAGAAAGCTTTTCAAGGAGGAAGAAGATGATGATTTCTTTTGTGATGAATAATGAATTGTTCTCATGTTTACAAATGAATCTTGAGTTAATAATATCAAGTATTAACTCATGTAGAGAATAGACTAGGGTTAAGGGTTTGGGTTGGGTTAAATAATATCTTTAAAATATCAACACATAATAACTTAGCTTAAAACAAAAACAAAAGCTTCTAGAAGCTTCAAGAAAAGGCTAACCTAAATAAAACCCTAACCATGTTTAATCTCCACTAATCATGTTGCATTTGTAAACATAACTTGTTACAATATTATATATCACATATATAATATATTTTTGTAACAAAAGAAAATAATACAATTAACATATATCGCATATATATCAATGTATTGTCCGGTGAGAAAATGAATCAATAAAGCGAGACAATATTAGATAATGTAATGTAATATATCACATATATAATTATACATTAAATTATCAAATCAACACTTGATCCGACAATCCGGCTATATCGCATATAACCGACTAATATAATCTGTATCAGTTCATCGAATCAATACTTGATCCGATGACCCGGCTATATCACATATACCCGGCCGATATCTAATATCGCGAGAATAGAATACGGTATCTCATATCGTAATATTCTTGATCCCGCACATATCACATATGTGCTCCTACTCCGTTTTGCCTGAGTCAAGAAACCTCTGTGTAGGACTCTAAAGAATCGTCAATACGCCGGCAGTAGGTGATGATCATATCAAACACCCACAAGCTGCAAGCGGTCAGCTAAACGTAACAGCCACCGAGGTATTGATCGATCAGAAGATCAACAAGCAAGCCTGTACATTCCTGTGAATCTAATCAGTAACACTCTCGTACAGTCCGGTCTCTTCGTCTGATATGTTGCATATCAAGTCTAGGGGTGGTAAATGTCAGACCCCAGTAACCGATAAGTCGTGTCGATGTGAGGCTCATAACGGGTCAAGAAACTACTGGTAACACTTACCAGTAAATCTCTAAATCATCCCTGGCCAGGGACTTCCAGTTATAGCCAATCGAATACAGCACAACATCAACTCCCTATACCAGGAGAGACGAATCCCCTCCTATCGCTCATTGCCTCTATGTGATTCGAGACTGTACCCAAAAGCCACCGTTTTGCATGCCCTCTTGGAGGTGGTATGGTGGAAATCAAAGCACAGTAGGTATCACACAAGACACTATGACGATCTCGGGTCTACAGACTAACCTGTACCAGTGTCACCGAAGAACTGCCATCTGACGTGAGGTATAATACCATCTGGGAGTTCTCGGCGAGTCCGTTCAGTGTACCCAGTCTCCACTGAGCACCCGTACACCATCTCTGATGTCAAACACTAATGGATATGGGATCATCCATCGCCCATCATATGGGTCAAGATGCGTATACACTAGTCTACTCTGGTGTATCGATGCCCTGTCTCGACACACCCTCAACTAGGAACAGTTATAGGATGTACTCATTGACTACCCTGGCCCCGCTAGTATGATCTCATCATCGTCCCAGTAGTCGAGTACATATCCTAAGGGCTTTATCAACATTTGAGAGTAAGACAGTAAACTAATATAAGTCAACACGTTAAGATAAAGTGAAACTAAATAGCATACTATCATGACGAGCAAGAAAGTCCTCTCTATATATATCCAAGCATCCATTATAATATGCATCATAT
Source organism: Agapanthus africanus (assembly GCA_030015575.1). Taxonomy (NCBI): domain Eukaryota; kingdom Viridiplantae; phylum Streptophyta; class Magnoliopsida; order Asparagales; family Amaryllidaceae; genus Agapanthus; species Agapanthus africanus. The sequence continues at coordinate 310,553,647 of CM057350.1, read as the reverse complement.
GTACAACAATGGCCTCTAGGGCATATACATAACTAACAATCTCCCTCTTGCACTAAGGCCAGCTGTTGTAGTATCTCATACCTAACATCCCGAATAATCTCTCAAACTGTATTTGGGGAATGGCCTTCGTGAGTGGATCCGTAGTGTTATCCTTCATATCAACTCTCCTGACCTCGATCTCCCGGCGATCAACTATCTCCCTGATCAGGTGATACCGCCTCAGAATATGTCTGGACTTCTGATGGGACCTGGGTTCCTTGGCCAAAGCCACAGCTCCATTGTTATCGTAATACAAAGATATTGGATACTCAATGGACGGAACCACACCAAATTCAGTGATGAACTTCTTTATCCAGACAGCCTCTTTGGCAGCATCGTTGGCAGCGATGCATTCAGCCTCCATCGTCGAGTGTGCAACGGTTTCCTGTTTGGAACTCTTCCAATACACCGCCCCTCCATTGAGGGTAAAAACAAATCCTGAGTGCGACTTAGAGTCATCCTTATCACTTTGGAAGCTTGAATCGGTAAAGGACTCCACCTGGAATTCTCCGTTACCATACACCAAGAACATCTCTTTAGTCTTTCGCAAGTACTTGAGAATGTTCTTCACAGCTGTCCAGTGATTCTCTCCAGGATCTGCTTGATACCGACTCACTACACTTAGTGAGTATGCTACATCGTTTCTGGTACATTGCATCGCATACATGATAGAGCCTACTGCCGAAGCATAGGGTATCCCTTGCATGCGAGCTCTTTCCAAATCAATCTTGGGAGACATCTCTTTGGAGAGAGTGAGTCCAGAGATCGTGGGTTGGTTACCACGCTTGGATTCTTCCATACTAAACCTCTTTAGTTTGGTGTCAATGTACCTGGATTGGGACAATACCAGTATCCGTTTAGATCTATCTCTATAGATCATAATTCCCAGTATGCAGGAGGCATCACCTAGATCTTTCATTGAGAATCTTTATGATAAGAAGAGCTTGACCGATTGCAGCATAGGAACATCATTTCCTATCAAGAGTATGTCATCCACGTACAATACGAGGAAGACAACCTTACTCTCTGCAACCTTCTTATAAATACAAGGCTCATCTATGTTTTTGATGAAGTCAAACTCTTTGACTACAAGATCAAAGCAAATGTTCCATCTCCGCGATGCTTGTTTTAACCCATAAATGGATTTAAGCAGCTTACACACCTTTTCGCTGCTCCCACTATCTACGAAGCCCTCTGGCTGAGTCATGTACACGCACTCTTCTAAATCACCATTTAGAAAGGCGGTCGTAACATCCATTTGCCAGATTTCGTAGTCATGGTATGCAGCAATAGCAAGTAAGATCCGGATGGACTTAAGCATAGCCACTGGAGAAAAGGTTTCGTCATAATCCACACCTGGTCATTGACGAAAACCCTTTGCAACAAGTCTAGCTTTGAAAGTCTCAACTTTTCCATCTACACCAAGTTTCTTCTTAAAGATCCACTTGCTCCCAATGGGTTTTACCCTTTCAGGAGCAACTTCCAAAGTCCATACTTTGTTGGTGTACATGGATTCCATCTCAGATTGCATTGCATCCAGCCATTTTATAGAGTCCCCACTCGTGATAGCCTGCTCGAAACTAGTCGGGTCATCATCTTCCATGATGCAATCCTCGCTTCCACCATCGATGAGAAAACCATAGTATCTCTCAGGTGGATAAGAAACCCTACTAGATCAGCGGAGAGGCTGGGGTTCGTCGGGAACTACTGAATCCTCTAGTTCCACTAAATCTTCTGTCATGGTTTGTGTTGCTGGAACTTCTTCCAGTTCTACCTCCTCGCCACAAATTTCCTTTGCAAGAAATTCCTTTTCTAAACAGGTGGCATGTCGAGAAACAAACACCTTTTGTTCCTCGGTGTGGTAGAAGATATACCCTTGTGAATTCCTGGGATATCCTACAAACTTGCATAGGACAGACCTTACCTCGAGTTTGTCCGGATTTAGCCTTTTGACATAAGCCGGACAACCCCATATCTTAACATACTTAAGAGATGGTCTCTTCCCTTTCCATATCTCATATGGAGTGGTAGGCACTGATTTAGTAGGAACCATATTCAATAGGTGTATGGCTGTCTCAAGCGCATACCCCCAGAAGGAAATAGGTAACTCATCAGTGCTCATCATAGAGCGCACCATATCTAATAGGGTGCGATTCCTCCGTTCCGATACACCGTTGTGCTGTGGTGTATAAGGAGGAGTAAGCTGAGAGAGAATCCCATTCTTTTTTAGATAATCTAAGAACTCATTGCTCAAGTATTCTCCTCCTCGATCAAATCAAAGGATCTTAATACTTTTGCCCGTTTGGTTCTCTACTTCGTGCTTATATTCTCTGAATTTCTCAAAAGCTTAAGACTTGTATTTCATCAGGAACACATGTCTGAATCTTGAGAGATCGTCAGTGAATGTAATGAAGTAAGAAGAACCGTTCCTGGCATGTATAGACATGGGACCGCATACATCACTATGTACCAGTCCTAAGAGTTCCTCAACTCTTACTCTGTGTCCACTAAACGGAGTTTTGGTCATTTTACCTTTGAGACATGAATGGAAAGTTTCATAAGATGTTAATTCGAACGGATTCAAATATCCATCCTTATGTAACTTAGTTATCCGTGTCGCATTGATATGACCAAGTCTACAATGCCATAAATAGGATTCGTTCATTTCTGAACTCTTCCTTTTGTGTGCGTTTTGTATATTAAGGATTGTATTTTGATTGAGAACGTATATGCCATTATGTAACGAGGCTGATCCAATCAACTTTTGATTTAGGAAGATGTTCATAACATTATCCTGTATTACAAAATTATATCCTTCTTTACTTAATAAAGAAACTGATATAATGTTGCACATCATGTTCGGTATATAATAGCACTCGTTCGGAATCAATGTATTACTACTTGGTAATACAATGTGATATTCGCCAACTGCTTTGGCTGCAATATTTGCACCAATCCCTACTTGTACGGAATGATCACCCTTTCCCAGTTCTCTACCTTTACGTAGCCCACGTAACAAATTACATATGTGGGATCCCGATCCGGTATCTAATACCCAGGACGTAGGGTGAACTGAGAAACAGTTCTCAATAACTAACACACCCGAAGAAGATGCATCAACATGCTTGTTCTTCGTTTAGGCGGCGTGGGAATCCAAATATTCTCCTATTCCCTGTTCAGTAATATAACACTTATAAGAAAGAAAGGGACCAACGTTCCCCTGCTCAGTATAATAAGCGGGTTCAGTCAATACATCCATATTATTATCTTGATTATGGCCTGACATGGTCACTACCTGGAGAGAGAGAGAAGAAAAAACTTTAGCGTATGCTCTTGCAAGATTAGATTGGTTATTATCTTATCTAATCAGGATGGCTCCCACTGTTTACATCAAATCTTCCTTCAAACCCTAAAAGGAAAGACTAGCCGGGATTAATTACACCTTACAAGTTCGCCAATCTTTCAGCCAGATCAGTGTTGGTACTTTGAAGGAGGTTCCCTGTGCTTTCACATGGACCTAATTAAAATAAACCTCGTTTTCCTAGAGGCATAACCCTGTTAACACCTTTTTAGACACCTACTTGATCGGTTAATTGTCCTGTGTAAGATTCTCCCAGGAGTAACTCTTACTCGTAGTGGGTATCGGGATCCAACTATCTCATAGGAGATATGCAATCTCATTGCAAATTTCAACACTTGAAATTCCCAATAATATTTTGCCCCAAGCATCCCATGACCTTGACGGAGGTCAACAAATCATAGGGTGCTAGTCAAGTTCAACCCGTCATTTCTTGATTAAATCAGACCCACCCGCATGACCCTTGACGGAGGTCAACAAGGCCGTACGACTACCCTAATCCAATCTGCATCATATGCATAAACAGATAAATACTAGTTAGTTACCGCACACTTCGCCTTGACGGAGGTCAACTGTCACGCCCCGCTTCCCAGAGTACGCTAGATTGGGCACGTGACATAGCCAACCATGCTACCTGTGGGTAGGAAGTATCCATCCACAGTCACATTACGGCTGTAGAGATATCAAAAACAAGATAAAACTATCTAAAACATGTCCATAATCCAGAATAACAGGAGTCAATAATAAATAAATGCGGAAGCAAATGATCCAATACAAATAACTGAAAAGTGTGTCCCGTAATGCGGGCTCACATCATGAAATAAATGCAGGAAATAAAACTAACTACTACTGAACTCACAGCTCAGCCTGCTGGCAGAAGTACTCCTGCTCGGACTGCAACAGCGGTACAGAATCTGGGCCACGCAAAACCGAAACGTCAGCGCGTCATGTCATCAAGTAATATAATATGAACAGTGTAGCAGGCAATGTAATATAAACATGCATACAGCAAGAATAACAATAATATAAATCATACCGGTACAGGGTAGCGTGCAGTGGGTAAACTAAACTGTTCTATCAGGTTTTCTATTCTAAAGTCTTTGAAATCAATTGATGAATCGTCGATGTAACTCAATAGTATCCCGTGCGTGCCCGGGACCATGGTCAAGATCCTCGAGGCTGAATCCGAGACGTGCCGCTAGGCAGTAACAGGTAGCAGGATGGGCGAGTGATGTCAGCATCATCACTCCGGGGCAGGCCTAGCCCATAAGACTAATCAGAACAGGTATCGAACTGTTGAGTTACAAGTCGGTTTCACCTTTGATTTCCCCATACCTCCAAGTTATGTATGTCGAGTCAGGTATTCAGTAATCAAGAACTAATGCCAACACAGGATCAGGTAAAAGCAGGTTTGTCTGGATAGACAATAGGAACGGTCCATGAGGACTACATGTTATGTTTGTTGGCATTAGACACAAGATCAGGTAATAGGTAAAGCCATGGTACATCAGGTCAAGCCAGGTAATGTATAAAGGTGTCATGTCATGTCAAGAGTGTACGGTACCATGTCATGTCAAGTAGGAAGTGTAACAGGTCATGTCAGGAAGCACAAGATGTCATGTGGGTGCTCATAATCAAACTAACATAAGCATGTGTATAAATAAACAAGCATGAGTACTATCAGAACAATAAACTGGAACATGTAATATGATATGCAAATAGATATAATTTCAAGGATATGGATGCACAGTTATCGATTAGGGTTACATTTATAGTTCCAATATTAATTAGGATGCAATTTATTAAACATGGAGTGTTAATATCACATTATTATGTAGTAATGTGATCTATGGATGCAATTATATGCGTCTTTAATGCGATGGATGCAAACGGGTATCCGAAAAGTTATAAAACTATAAAATGGTAATGTGGGATGTACAACTAAGCAATATGTTATATAAATATTGATATAATAATATTAATATGGATAGCATATTCAAAGCGATTAATAACTATAAAAGTGGTATTGATTAACCATGCACAAGAAAGTTCCGTTCAGAAATTCAGCGTCACCCTAATTTATAAAATAGCTTAAAAATAACAAACGTTCTCCAAAAGGGACGTGTTCTATACCAAAACAAAGATAATTCAATAAGGTTTTTAGTTTTATAAGTATAAGCATCTCAGGTTGTCCCTACAAAAAGTTATGAACATTCGAAATTAAAAGTTTGCTGCTGGAATTTCCCTGGACAGCAGTTTGGAGACATTTTCATTTGCATTTTACGTTATTTAAACAATTTATTTTGCAAGTAAATATTTCATAGAGTTATAGTATTCTGAGTTAGCTTCGTAACGAACTAAAGAACGTATACTAATGATTTTTCTATGATTTATAATGAATTTTATACGGTAAGGTGTACAGTAAATTTCAGATTTGTCGTATCCGCTTTTTCAACGATGTTTCATGTGTAAACTATAATATTTTAAATATATAATATCATAAAATGCAGATTATAAACTAATTAAAGATAATAATAAGAAATATTACGACGATGTATATTTTAATTGATATGGATGCAGTATAATGTAATCTAGTATGTCACAAGATAATTTTTCATGATCTAGATTTAATATGATATAAACGGATGCAAACGGAACATCGAAACGTTATAAAATTAAACATGAGACACTAGATTTAAACTATAGGTATGGTATTTATTTAAATAGATATAAAATGAATTATATAACATGTAGCAAGATTAATTTGCCGCGATGGGTCGCGAATCGGGAAAACGGAACGTTAACCGTCGGCGGGGAAAACTCGCGACGGGCGCACGGTTCACGGAATGAACCCCAAACGACGAACAAAGGAACCACACGGGTCGAGGTACCTCGCTGGAATGTCGAGAAGCGTCACCGGCACGACGGAATTCCGGCAACAAAAGAACAGTTAAAAAAATGAGAAACGAGACATGAAGCAAGAAGAGAAAGAATGATAAAGAGAAGTACGCGAGAATATATGAGGGAGAGAGAGAGAGAGAAAAAAAGTGAAGAGAGAGAGAGCGAGAGAGAGAGAAGAGGGAGAGAGAGAAAGTGGGGCCCACGGGGTTAAAGGGGAGGTTGCGATTGGCTGAGAGAATAATTTGAGAAAGATATAAAAGATTATAAAAATATTATATGGTTAACTTAAAGATTTAAAAGATAGGTAATGAACAGTAAGATATCAGGTTAGTTAGAAAAATATATGCGATGGTTTTAATAATATTAAAATTTGGGATTTTGGCGCCAAATAAAACATTTCCAAATCGCGCCCGGATCGAGTCCAAAAATTTGAAATTGAAATAATAGGATTTTAAGCGGGATCCAAATTTTAAAATTAAGTGTTTTATGATTAAAAAGCATACCCCCAAAACGGACACACGTACGTGCACGTAGCCATCCAAACTCGCCCGTTTCACTGAACGGGACGAGAACACAATGCACGGACGCTACCACGAGGCTAGGGGTGTCAAGTAGGCCAAGATGAATATTTTCAATTTTATTTTAGATGCCAAAATTTGTTATATGTAGAAATAACTTTGCCGGGTAAATTTTACAGTAAGCAACAAACAAGCAAGTTAAATGAAATGAGTACCACATTATGCTCAAACAGTAATTGAAAATAGTAGCATTGGGCTCGGGTGTTACATTATACCCAACTACAAAAAGAATTTCGTCCTCGAAATTCCAAGAATACAAAGATAGATAACTACAAGAAAAGGTGAGGAAACTTCTGCCGGATTTCATCTTCTCGTTCCCAAGTGGACTCTCCATGTGAGCGATTACCCTAAGAAACAAGTACAAGGGGGATAACCTTGTTCTTAAGAACATTTTCCCTTACATCCACGATTTCAATCGGTCGCTCCTCAAAAGTCAAGTCTTCTCGTACTGTTAGCTCCGAATGATCCAACACGTGTGTTTCATCTCGAACATACTTACGGGGTTGAGATACGTAAAACACATCATGCACATTTGCCAAGGACTGCGGTAACGCCAAACGATACACTACCTCACCAACACGCTCCACGATCTCAAGGATCAAACGAATCGAGGACTAAGCTTTCCTCGACTTCCAAAACGAATCACCCCTCTAGTCGGTGATATCTTCAAGAATACCAAATCACCCACGATGAACTCCAGAGGTCTTCTTGACGTATCTGCCCTACTCTTCTGTCGGTCCTGTGCTGCCTTCATATGATTTCTGATAGGGTTAACATTCTCAACTGTCTGCACAACCAAATCTGGTCCCAATAATCTTCGTTCACCGACATCGTCCCAACAAACAGGTGAACGGCATTTACGACCATACAAAGCTTCAAATGGAGCCATCTGAATAGTTGCCTGAAAACTGTTGTTGTAAGACAACTCCACCAAAAGTAGATGATCCTCCCAAGACCCCTTGAAGTCCAACATGCATGCTCTCAACATATCCTCAAGAGTTTGGATCGTTCTCTCCGACTGACCATCAGTTTGAGAATGATAAGCTGTGCTAAACTTCAATCGAGTCCCCAAACTTTCCTGTAAACTCCTCCAGAAGTGTGATAAGAACCGAGTGTCCCGATCGGACACGATGCTCACCGGTACTCCATGCAATCTTACAATCTCCTGCATGTACCGCTCTGCCAAAGTCTCTGTTGATTGACCAACCCGAAAAGGAATAAAGTGAGCTGCCTTGGTCAATCGGTCAACAATTCCCATACTGCATTGTTGCCTTTTGGACTCCGCGGTAAAGCTGTCACGAAATCCATGGTTATATGTTCCCACTTCCACTGAGGAATCGGAAGTGGTTGCAATAAACCAGCAACCCTTTGATGTTCAGCCTTAACTTGCTGACACACCAAGCACTTCGCCACAAAGTGAGCAATCTCCCGCTTCATGCCCTCCCACCAGAAATGTTGTCGAATAGCTCGGTACATCTTTGTGCCTCCTGGATGTACAGAATAAGCTGAACTGTGTGCCTCCTTCATAAGCTCTTCACGAACATCACCCTTTGGCACACACAAACGGCTACCATACCTCAACGAACCATCTTCGTGGATCAATAAATCTGTTCGTAGCCCGGCTTCAACCTGCTCTCAAAACTTTTGCAGTCTAGGATCCTGCGATTGAGCTGCTTTAATATTCTCGATCAAAGACGAATGTACTTGCAGCTGCAACAACTGTCCCGTACAATGTGGTAGCACAACCTCCAAGTCAAATCTTCGAAAATCTGCGACGATCTCCTTCTGCGTAGTTAACACCTGAATTACTGGTAACCGACTAAGCGCATCCGGCACAACATTAACCTTCCCCGGATGGTGCTTAAGATCAAGATCGTAGTCAGCCATCAGCTCCAACCATCTACGCTGCCTCATGTTAAGCTCCTTCTGTGTGAACACATACTTCAAGCTCTTATGATCTGTAAAAACTTCGACTCTTTCGCCCAAAAGGTAGTGTCTCTAAATATTCAAAGCGAAAATCACAGCCGCAAGCTCCAAGTCATGAGTTGGATAATTCTTCTCATGGGTCTTCAACTGTCTCGATGCGTATGCTACAACCTTCCCATGCTGCATCAAAACACATCCCAATCCTTTCCCAGATGCGTCACTGTGAATCACCAATCCTCTAGAATTGTCTGGCACGGTCAGAATAGGGACGGTTATCAACTTCTACTTCAACGTCTCGAAAGCTAATGCACACTTATCCGCCCATACAAAAGGTACCTCCTTGCGCGTAAGCTTGGTCAACGGCTCTGCCAGACGAGCAAAGTTCTCCATAAATCTCCTGTAGTATCCGGCTAATCCAAGGAAACTTCTTATCTCAGCAACATTCTTTGGAATAGGCCAATCTCGAACTGCTGCAATCTTTTCTGGATCGACGGCAATGCTATCGCCAGACACAACATGCCCCAAAAACCTTACTTCCTCCAGCCAAAACTCGCACTTACTCATCTTCGCATATAATTTCTCCTGTCGCAACGTCTGCAGTGCGATCTTCAAATGCTCAGCATGCTCTTCAAAACTCTTCGAGTAAACCAGAATATCGTCAATGAATACCACAATGAACTGATCCAAGAACGGTGAAAAGATTCGGTTCCTCAAGTCCATGAATACTGCCGGCGCATTCGTTACTCCGAAGGGCATCACTAAGTACTCGTAATGTCCATACCGAGTTCGGAACGCCGTCTTGCAAATATCTTCTGTTTTCACTCGGACCTGATGATATCCGGATCATAAATCCAGCTTCGAGAATACCCTCGCGCCACTAAGCTGCTCAAAAAGTTCTCCAATGCGAGGGATAGGGTACTTGTTCTTAATAGTCACCCGGTTTAATTCTCGATAGTCGATGCACATCCTTCTTGTGCCATCCTTCTTCTTTACTAGAAGAACTGGAGCTCCCCAAGGCGAGTTACTGCTTCGAATCCAACCCTTTTCAAGCAATTCAGCAACATGTTTCTTTACTTCTTCCAACTCTACTGGCGCCATTGGATAATACGCTTTAGATATTTGCGCTGCACCAGGAATAAGATCAATTGCGAACTCCACGTCTCTCCTCGGCGGTAAACCCGATATATCTTCAAACACGTCCATAGAACCACGAACAACAGCCGGCTCTTTACTTTCATCACTTCCATTGATGCAAGAATATTGTTTGTCGGCCTAGCCCTAAACTCGACCGGCCCAACCGAACTGCTTCCTTAACGCAACTGTTGTCTGCTGCAAACTCCCTTTCATCCCAGATAAACTCTGCTGCTCTTGGCTGCTGCAAGTATTTGTGAGAAAGTGGTCAAACCCAGGGAGACAATCTGCCTCTGGATGTCCACGTCCAGTCTGCGCATGAACCTCCGTGCCCTGTCTGCATCGTTGGCAACTAAAGGTCCAGCGAAACTACTGAGTCTCGTCCATTCTGCTACATGCACATCTACGGGTGCTCCCTTCTGCTTTAGACCGATGAACTTCTCTTCCATTTCCTCCCGTGCAGTCCGCGGGAAGAACTTCTCCAGGAAACTCTTAGAAAAATCCGCCCACTTGATCGGCTTGGGCAAGCGGGTCTCCTCAACAAGCCACCATTCTCGGGCGTAGTCCACTAGCTGAATGCGTACCACAACAACCTTTTTGTCATCTGGAATTTGTGCCGCAAAAAGCAAGTTCTCTGTGTCAACTAGCCATTGCTCCACTAGCAACGGCTCCTTTAAACCAGTAAATGTAGACGGACCCAACCGCCTGAAATCTGCTACGGTCCCTACTCGGTCAACTGGTCTAGCTCCAACATTGTTCACAGACTGCTGAACGATCTGCAAACCTTCCCGAAACGAGTCCGCTTGCTGCTGGATCAGCTCGGTCTGTTTCTTTGATTCTCCAGCATTCCTCTTATCACTCCAAGCATGGCGGCTTTGTCCACACGCCTCTGGTATGTCTTCAATTTCTTACCGGCCATAATCCTGAACTCAAAATACCCAACATTAGAATGATGATAGATTTTGAATATAGATCAAGGATAGAACTCCAAGATACTTAAATAGAGTACCGCATTGTAACTATGCCGCGGTATCATAGCCACAATTACATAACTCCATCCAAGTCGCCTAAGTCCTAGAGATAACAAGGAATCAGGTTTTCGAATCGATATACAAAGGAAGTTTGCACATCGTAAAAGATATAATCAGGAAGAATGTGATTCAAGAATGGTAAAACGGTCAAGGTGGCAGGACATGTTTCCTAAACACGGGTATTCTGATTCGTGTATTGGGTACAATACCCAACTACAAAAGAATCAACCCGACTATCCTAAGGCTCTGATACCAAAAGAACCATATCACGCCCCGCTACCCAGAGTACGCTAGATTGGGCACGTGACATAGCCAACCATGCTACCTGTGGGTAGGAAGTATCCATCCACAGTCACATTACGGCTGTAGAGATATCAAGAACAAGATAAAACTATCTAAAACATGTCCATAATCCAGAATAACAGGAGTCAATAATAAATAAATGCGGAAGCAAATGATCCAATACAAATAACTGAAAAGTGTGTCCCATAATGCGGGCTCACATCAGGAAATAAATGCAGGAAATAAAACTAACTACTACTGAACTCACAGCTCAGCCTGCTGGCTGAAGTACTCCTGCTCGGACTGCAACAGCGGTACGGAATCTGGGCCATGCAAAGCCCAGACGTCGGCGCGTCATGTCATCAAGTAATATAATATGAACAGTGTAGCAGGCAATGTAATATAAACATGAATACAGCAAGAATAAAAATAATATGAATCATACCAGTACAGGGTAGCGTGCAGTGGGTAAACTAAACTGTTCTATCAGGTTTTCTATTCTAAAGTCTTTGAAATCAATTGATGAATCATCGATGTAACTCGATAGTATCCCATGCGTGCCCGGGACCACGGTCAAGATCCTCGGGGCTGAATCCGAGACGTGCCGCTAGGCAGTAACAGGTAGCAGGATGGGCGAGTGATGTCAGCATTATCACTCCGGGGCTGGCATAGCCCGTAAGACTGATCAGAATAGGTATCGAACTGTTGAGTTACAAGTCGGTTTCACCTTTGATTTCCCCATACCCCCCAAGTTATGTATGTCGAGTCAGGTATTCAGTAATCAAGAACTAATGCCAACACAGGATCAGGTAAAAGCAGGTTTGTCTGGATAGACAACAAGAACGGCCCATGAGGACTACATGTTATGTTTGTTGGCATTAGACACAAGATCAGGTAACAGTTAAAGCCATGGTACATCAGGTCAAGCCAGGTAATGTATAAAGGTGTCATGTCATGTTAAGAGTGTACGGTACCATGTCATGTCAAGTAGGAAGTGTAACAGGTCATGTCAGGAAGCACAAGAAGTCATGTGGGTGCTCATAATCAAACTAACATAAGCATGTGTATAAATAAACAAGCATGAGTACTATCAGAACAATAAACTGGAACATGTAATATGATATGCAAATAGATATAATTTCAAGGATATGGATACACAGTTATCGATTAGGGTTACATTTATAGTTCCAATATTAATTAGGATGCAATTTATTAAACATGGAGTATTAATATCACATTATTATGTAGTAATGTGATCTATGGATGCAATTATATGTATCTTAAATGCGATGGATGCAAACGGGTATCCGAAAAGTTATAAAACTATAAAATGGTAATGTGGGATGTACAACTAAGCAATATGTTATATAAATATTGATATAATAATATTAATATGGATAGCATATTCAAAGCGATTAATAACTATAAAAGTGGTATTGATTAACCATGCACAAGAAAGTTCCGTTCAGAAATTCAGCGTCGCCCTAATTTGTAAAATAGCTTAAAAATAACAAACGTTCTCCAAAAGGGACGTGTTCTATACCAAAACAAAGATAATTCAATAAGGTTTTCAGTTTTATAAGTGTAAGCATCTCAGGTTGTCCCTACAAAAAGTTATGAACATTCGAAGTTGAAAGTTTGCTGCTGGAATTTCCCTGGACAGCAGTTTGGAGACATTTTCATTTGCATTTTACGCTATATAAACAATTTATTCTACAAGTAAATATTTCATAGAGTTATGGTATTCTGAGTTAGCTTCGTAACGAACTAAAGAATGTATACTAATGATTTTTCTATGATTTATAATGAATTTTATACGGTAAGGTGTACAGTAAATTTCAGATTTGTCGTATCCGCTTTTTCAACGACGTTTCATGTGTAAACTATAATATTTTAAATATATAATATCATAAAATGCAGATTATAGACTAATTAAAGATAATATTAAGAAATATTACGACGATATATATTTTAATTGATATGGATGCAGTATAATGTAATATAGTATGTCACAAGATAAGTTTTCATGATCTAGATTTAATATGATATAAACGGATGCAAACGGAACATTGAAACGTTATAAAATTAAACATGGGGCACTAGATTTAAACTATAGTTATGGTATTTATTTAAATAGGTATAAAATGAATTATATAGCATGTAGCAAGATTAACTTGCCTCGATGGGTCGCGAATCGGGAAAACGGAACGTTAACCGTCGCGGGGAAAACTCGCGACGGGCGCACGGTTCACGGAATGAACCCCAAATGACGAACAAAGGAACCACACGGGTCGGGGTACCTCGCTGGAACGTCGAGAAGCGTCACCGGCATGACGGAATTCCGGTAACAAAAGAACAGTTAAAAAAATGAGAAACGAGACATGAAGCAAGAAGAGAAAGAATGATAAAGAGAAGTACGAGAGAATATATGAGGGAGAGAGAGAGAGAGAAAAAGTGGAGAGAGAGAAGAGGGAGAGAGAGAAAGTGGGGCCCACGGAGTTAAAGGGGAGGTTGCGATTGGCTGAGAGAATAATTTGAGAAAGATATAAAAGATTGTAAAAATATTATATGGTTAACTTAAAAATTTAAAAGATAGGTAATGAACAGTAAGATATCAGGTTAGTTAGAAAAATATATGCGATGGTTTTAATAATATTAAAATTTGGGATTTTGGCGCCAAATAAAACATTTCCAAATCGCGCCCGGGTCGAGTCCAAAAATTTGAAATTGAAATAATAGGATTTTAAGCGGGATCCAAATTTTAAAATTAAGTGTTTTATGATTAAAAATCATACCCCCAAAACGGACACACGTACGTGCACGTAGCCATCCAAACTCGCCCGTTTCACTGAACGGGACGAGAACACAATGCACGGACGCTACCACGAGGCTAGGGCTGTCAAGTAGGCCAAGTTGAATATTTTCAATTTTATTTTAGATGCCAAAATTTGTTATATGTAGAAATGACTTTGCCGGGTAAATTTTACAGTAAGCAACAAACAAGCAAGTTAAATGAAATGAGTACCACATTATGCTCAAACAGTAACTGAAAATAGTAGCATTGGGCTCGGGTGTTACATCAACAAACATAGTACGAATACTAAGTAGGACTTATCTGAAATGACGGAGGGCTACTACAGGTTTTTCAGAAAACCTATTGCGTAATGAACTTGATATCGTTGTAGAAACAAGTGATTTTGAAAAGGAGTGTTTTTTAGGCTTTTCTAGTTTCGCTAAAGAGGTCACTCCCGGTGAAGGGATCTTGACTCTTTCCTTATCGAATAAGGTGCAGCGTATATCATATATACCGCTGTACAAAGCAAAAAACTATAGAAACTATCAAAAACTAAACCGTGAGTTTGTAGCATCTACCAGTTTTGCTAAAGAGGTCACTTCCGGTGAAGGGATCTCGACTCTTTCCTCATCGAATAAGGTGCAGGGTGTATAATATATACCGCTATGCAAAGCAAAAAACTGTAGCTACCCTTTTTATAAAGTTTTGATTCTACAACATCTTTTAGGTTTCTTTTCTTTTATTAATCTCATTAATAAATCCCATCAGTTAATGCTTCCTAAGCATCACAGAAGAAATGAAAGCAGTAATATTTATATATCAACGTATATATATAGTATAAGCAATCGTCTCAGGCAGTAATATGATCTCATCACAAAACATTGCAGCAGAAGATAACATATGAAATATTGGATATACTAGGACGTCCGTGTTTTATTTCGAGCCTGTATAAAACACGGATTCTACGGTCGCGATGAATAGCCAAACCCACATCCCTAGACCCCTACGAGAGCGGCAAGCAACTCTGCCAATTCTAAGGTTAGGAGACCCAGTCTCGACTCCTCGAGATAGCCTACCACTGTACCCTAAAACCCGGTTACTTGTGCTCCCCTTCTTGGGTCTACCTAATGCGGAAAAGTAAATAATATACAATGGTGACAGCAACCTCAACCCGGAAGTGCCCCAATAAAAGAATATTACATAAAAATGAATTTTACATGAATGAAAATAAAAAGCCTCATCTCATATAAAACCCCCGGCTATTCAGAACACGACAATCCAATACAACATTTAACAGCAACACATAATATCTTATATCATCAACGTAAGCAAGTATGCATATCCCGATTATCGTTGATGTATAGCAACGAAGCCGGCGATGCACTACATACCACGCTTACGGTCACAGAAAAGAAAGTGTAAAAATACAACATTTGGAATCCACAATTACTTTAGACATCATAAATCCGAAATATCACATACTTCGCATTTCATGCCTAACTATATGAATTCCACATATTATATCAAATTCCAGATAAATAGACAATGTTAAACTTTCCGATCGAATAATCAAATATCCAATATTTCCCGAATAGCTCAACACTTGAGCGGAGTTCAAAAAATCCCAGAACATGTCACAGCCCCAATGAACCAGCCGTAGAAGGGTCAAACCAATGCCTCACATGTGGCAACGCTAAACTACCACAAACCCTAGGGTTCAGTAGAAGTTTTGACGGTCACATAATCGAGTTAAGGTTACGTTCTTCTAGAGGGTCTATAGATATGCTTGCATGTTTTTCCGAAAGTTTTAAACTCAAGAAAAATTCAACACTTGAATGTTTTTCGTGTCGGGAAAAAGTGAGTTATTGATATCCGTTCGAATATTTTAACACGTTCTAAATGATCCGGAAAACTAAACGAAGTTAAACTTTCCGATCGAATCAACGAATACAAAAGATCTCCAGAGCACACAACACTTGGGTAATATTAAATATTCGCAGAAGTATATACTAATACCTACGGATAAACCATACAAATATGAGTCCCTAATTCCCAAGTACGGCCGCGGAACCGCCGCGCAATGCATGTTCCTACCGCGGTTCCGCGGCGACTTGAGGGTATTAGTGGTTCGTATTTTACAGTAATCCTTAGAATTCCCTGCTGAATTTTTGAGTATTTTTAATACGGAAAAAATCATATTTTTAAAAAAAATCCAGAGAGGGGTCAAAATCGACGTTTCGGGGTTCGATTGGACTTTTAACTTCGTATACACGTCGCCTAATGCTCTAGCTAGTCTCTGATACCACTGTATGGTTACTAGGCACTGTCACAAGAGTCTAGAAGGCATCAACCATGCTCGATTTAAAATTTAGAAGTGTCGAACAACCTAAAGCGAAGATCTTTGCTAGATAATTAGGATTAAACATGCAAGTAAACATCTTTACATCTAAGAGAGAGAGATTACAACTTTCGTAGTCCGCTCCTTCGCTTCATAAGCTCCGAGTAGTAGTCCCTTCACCGCGATCCATGATCTCCCGGACTCAAGAGAGGCTCCTGATTGGTAGAGATTCTGCGTGTTCAAGTTTTAGTTAATTACCGCAATCAAGACAGTTTCGCTCGTAGCTAGCCGGTTGAGTACGGGTCGTCCGCAGGGAGATGGGAATCTTTTTCTATGTGTTTTAACGAGTTAAGTCCGAGAGTCCAGATTTTGTTGTGATTAATTAAGTGTTAAAAAGATATGTAAAGAGAGCTTGTTAGGGTTAGGATTAGGTTAGTTTGAGTTAGGAGTCTCCCACATCTTTCGTTGCCCCTCTTAATATCGGCGTTACGGTAATCGGCAACAACGGGGATTAGCACGACTGGGAAAGAACTTGCGAGTATAAGCTAGGCTTTCCAACACATAAGTTCTTCCTTTTGGTGCTTGTCCGTCCGTTCTTGGCTCTTAGCCATAACCTCCGGTTAATTCAACCACAACCGGTCTCACTACGGAATCACCGCTATCATGTAGGATAGGGTGCCGTAAGGAGCGGATTGTGGTTCAATTAACGGGAGTCGAATTAAGTTGTTGGGCAAGGAAAGAGTGAGAGAGATTTTCTTCTCTCAAACTTCCCTTATCCTACCCTAACAAGTATGAAACTACTCACACATCATAATGAAAAGAAAACAAAAACAAAAGAGGAAGATAGAAAGAAAGAGATTAGAAGATAACAACTAGCTATTTGCGACCTCACCTTGGCAAGGATCAAGCATAAGCATCATGGTTGTTTTAAGGATAAAGAAAAAGAGAAAAGAAAGAAACAACAAGAAATAACAACAACTAAGTTAACAAATTAAAATTACAAGCAATTATAAAAGAACAAGACAAGATATAATAGCAAAAGAGTCTTCTTTATTCATCATTCTTCACTCACAAAGCTCACTACAAGTTTTAATGGAGAAGAGATGAGAAGAGGAAGAAGGAACACAATTAAACCTAGAAAATAAAATACAAGATTATGCACACCTTTCTTCACAAGGATCTGGGGTATTTATCGGCTGGAAAATGAAAACCTAGGGCAAAATTCTGCCTCTATACAAAAAGTCCAAACTACCCCTGAAATACGACCTTCTGACTCGCCGGTATGGCCGCGGATCCGCGGCCTAAGCATGCTTAGGCCGCGGTTCCGCAGCCTACTAAGGGAATTGGGTCACCAATTTTGGTGACATCTCCTGGATTGTAATGTGCTTCAGTATGGTATATGATTTTTCTCATAATTTCTTCACGATTTTTCCAGAATTTCTGTTGAGCAAAAGGTGATTTGATGTGTATCTTTTTGTCATGATTTCCTCGAGCTCCGTATAGATTTCTTGGATCTTGTGCTGCCATTGAGCCTTGTGCATGAAAATGACATTGATTTGACATTTCATCTCTTAAACTGGTGTGTGGCAACAGACGGATAAAGAGCGGAGATCCGTATTTTATCTGTGGTTGGCAGGAACCCGGATTTTGTCGTGTTTTCCATGAATTTCACCGTTTTAGAACCGAGAACCTGTATCCTGCAATTGACTAGCAAACACGGCTCAAGAGTATCTACCGATAAGCAATGTGATAAAAATTGGGCGGTATAAAAATGCAAAAATCTGATATGAACAAATACCCCCAAACTTATCATTTGCTCATCCCGAGCAAAGCCAATTTATTCACAAAAAATTTCCTAACCTCACTTTCGCAGGGAACGCGATTGCACTGAGCATGTGCAACAAGCCGTTAAACCTCTAGGTGTCCCTGGTAGGAGGAGTGTTGTCTCCTGAGGGTTTTCAGTGGATACTACCCACAAAATCCGGTCAAGTTGGTTTTGTAAAAATAACTAAGATCAAACCCTAAGGTTTTGTTTCAGAAAATAACAATTCTATTATCCTAAGTCTAAACTATCGAACCTTTATTTTTCACACCTCGCTTCTTATTTAACTACAGCTTTTATATGTCTTCACGTGCAGTGCAAATAGTGTCGTTAAGTTCCAGAAAGTTCGAATAAGGTCCTCATAATAAAGCCCGGATAAGAATTTTGAAAGGATCACATAAGTTTTATAAAGAGTTAAGCATTTTTTCAAGTTTCGTTTTCCAGTAAAGTTTCAAATTTAGAATTTCTATCTTCCCTAACAGGAAACTAGGTCTTATTCTTCACTCCACCTTTTTCTTGTTTTCATTTCATACACACCTCTGTGAACGTGCAATAGTCTTTATCATAGAATAAAACCTTCATATCTCCGCTAAAATTTTTATAAAAGCCTGTCTTTTATCAAGATTATTCTCACACAAAGAACCGTTAGGAATTTTAACTCGGAGAGAACACTTGCTTGATTTTGTTTTAATCTGGACTTTCTAGGCTTCTTAGCGAGTTTTGGGCCAATGCACCCAAACCAGTTGGTTTTAGGGCATTAGGTGTAGAAACACCCCAGCGGACTTAATTACTCAAGTTACCTAGGTCCAAAAACAAAAGACAGTTTGGCGTGAAAATCAGATGATTTAATACGAACGGAGATATAACCGGCAGTTCAGTTATTTTTTTTTTTGGATAAAAGACGTGTTTAGTGGGTTTTGGTGTGTAATCATTCCAATCAAGTTTCGGATGGGTTATTTTTCAGACTTAGTTCCAATTAAGGCATCAATAACATTCCTTCATATTCACTCACTTCATAAACTATTCTTGATATTACTTATTTCCGAACAAACCTATTTGATCCTCAGAAAATCATTTATCCGTTTAAAGTTTTTAGACATAAAAAGACTTGTCATCTAATTTCCAAAAACTCACGACACGTGTAGTGTGATGTAAAGACGTATATCAGCTATAGTTAACTTCAAAGGAGGGTTATCTTTCAGGTTTTCAAAATCTAAACATAAGATTTAGTTATTCTTATTTTATCAAACCAAACCGTCGAAATGTTGAATCAGAGTCCTCCCACTAGCTAACTTGACAGAAAAGTTTTTATGATTTTAGAAAAAATTTAGATTTTTATGGATTTTATGGATTTAAAAATGCAGATGCAAAATATAAATATGAATGCGAAGGTAAGAAATGCGTACCGAGCGTACCCCCAAACTTAAACTGGACAGTGTCTTCACTGTCATTGCATGAAGAGATTATCTGAATGGTCAAAATTGTCGGTTAGCGATACACAAAAGTTTTATTTTATTTTTTTGTTGTTGTTTTTGTTTTTAAAGAAAAGAAAAAGAATATCCACAAAAATGCACAAAATGGTATACACATACCCCCAAACTTATCTGGAACAGTGTCCACTATTCTTGGCTGGATAACCGAAATTTGGAGGTAGGCAGAGGAAGATCATGCAGGGTAAACCGGCTCCTGTAAGACCAGGAGCTCCTCTGTTGGTTCGGCGCTAAGGTACGGTTTAAGTCGGTGTCCATTCACTTTGAAAAATGAACCGTCCTTTGGATTTTCCAAATCCACAGCGCCATGCGGATACACATTCCGCACAAAATACGGCCCTTTCCAGCGAGATCTGAGCTTTCCAGGATGGAAGTGAAGTCTGGTGTCGTAAAGCAGTACCTGCTGACCAGGTACGAAGGTTTTGCGCAAAAGGTGTTTATCGTGAAACACCTTCGTTCGATTCTTAACGACAACCGCGTTATCGTAAGCCTCATCCCTAAGCTCGCTGAGTTCGTTTAACTGCAGCTTCCGATGGCTGCCCGCATCTTCGAGAGACAGATTCAGCTCCTTTATCGCCCAAAATGCGTGATGCTCTATTTCGACAGGTAGGTGGCAGGCTTTTCCGTACACAAGCCGATAGGGAGACATGCCAAGGTCGGTCTTATAAGCGGTTCGAAAGGCCCAAAGGGCATCAGTGAGTTTCAGCGACCAATCCTTACGGTTTTTGGAAACCGTCTTCTCCAGTATCTGCTTGATTTGCCGATTTGACACTTCGGCCTGCCCGCAGGTTTGGGGGTGGTAGGGCGTGGATAGCTTATGATTAATGGAGTATTTCCGCATCAAGGCCTCGAAAGTCTTGTTGCAGAAATGACTTCCATTGTCGCTAATGATCGCTCGGGGGTGCCCAAACCGGGAGAAAATGTTTTCTTTAAGGAACCTAACGACAACCTTGTTGTCGTTAGTCCGGCTGGGCACAGCCTCGACCCATTTAGAGACGTAATCAACAGCGAGAAGGATGTACAAGTTCCCAAAAGAGCTGGGAAACGGCCCCATGAAATCTATCCCTCAAACATCGAAAATCTCCACAACCAAGATCGGTTGGAGCGGCATCTCGTTCCTCCGGGATATCCGGCCCATGTGTTGGCACCGGGAGCAAGTCTTGCAATAGTCGTGAGCGTCTTTGAAGAGTTGTGGCCAGTAGAAACCACATTGCAAGATCTTCTCAGCTGTCTTTCTGGGCCCAAAATGCCCGCCACACGCTTGATCGTGGCAAAATGACAGCACACTCTTGAATTCCTCGTCAGGACACACCGACGAATAATCTGGTCGGGACAGTACTTGAACAGATAAGGTTCGTCCCAGTGAAAGTGTTTTACTTGGGATAAGAAGCAAAGTCTGTCCTGACTTGACCATTCAGTCGGTAGTAATCCCGTGGCCAAATAGTTCACAATATCTGCGAACCAGGGTTTGCAAGATACTGTCAAGAGCTGTTCATCCGGGAAGACGTCGTTGATCGGAATTTGAAGTGAAGGCGAAGAAGGAAGTCGTGAGAGATGGTCGGCAACTACGTTTTCACATCCTCGTTTGTCCTTAATGACAAGGTCGAACTCTTGAAGCAAGAGGATCCAACGTATTAACTGCGATTTAGCATCTTTCTTCGCAAAAAGATGGCGCAGAGCAGAATGGTCTGTGTAGACAATGACTGGAGAGCCGATGAGGTAGGGCCTAAACTTTTCTAAAGCAAATACAACAGCTAAGAATTCCTTCTCAGTTGTTGTATAATTGAGTTGGGCGTCGTTCAGGGTTCGGCTCGCATAATAGATTACGTGCGGCATCTTGTTGATGTGTTGTCCAAGGACAGCACCAATGGCAAAGTCGGATGCATCGCACATAATCTCAAATGGGTGCGTCCAGTCAGGTGAAGAAAGAATGGGAGCAGAAGTGAGTGAGCTTTTCAATGACTCAAATGCAGTCACACAGCTCGAGTTGAAGTCGAATGGCGTATCCTTGGCTAGCAAAAGAGTCAAGGGCCTAGCAATCTTGCTAAAGTCCTTGATGAACCATCTATAGAAACCGGCATGGCCAAGGAAGGCTCGGATATCTCTGACGCATCGGGGAGGAGGTAGATTAGAAATGACCTCAATCTTTGCTTTGTCAACCTCTATGCCATTTTGCGAAATGATATGTCCTAAGACAATACCTTCGCACACCATGAAGTGGCATTTCTCCCAATTCAAAGTGAGATTCTTGTCCTTACATCGGGTAAGGACAGCGTCAAGATGCAGCAAACACTCGTTGAAGGAATCGCCGAAGATGGAGAAATCATCCATGAAGATCTCCAGAAATTTTTCCACCATGTCTGAGAAAATTCCCATCATACACCGCTGGAAGGTAGCGGGCGCATTGCATAACCCAAAGGGCATGCGACGATATGCAAACGTGCCGAAAGGACAAGTGAAAGTGGTCTTGTCCTGGTCTTTTTCGGCGATGAGAATTTGATTATAGCCGGAGTAGCCATCAAGAAAGCAGTAGTACTCGTGTCCGGCCAATCGTTCAAGCATCTGGTCAATGAAAGGTAGCGGAAAGTGGTCTTTCCGCGTTGCGGCGTTGAGTTTTCTGTAATCGATGCATACTCGCCACCCAGTTTGGGTGCGAGTAGGGATTAACTCGTTCGTCTCGTTGGTTATGACCGTGATGCCCGACTTCTTGGGGACAACATGGATGGGGCTAACCCACTGGCTATCAGAGATAGGGTAAATGATACCACTATCTAGACATTTTACGATCTCCTTCTTCACAGCCTCTTTCATGACTGGATTGAGACGTCTTTGTGGATCCCGGGCTGGTTTGGAATCATCCATCAGATGAATATGATGCTCAACGATCAGGGGACTAATCCCCTTGATGTCCGCCATGGACCAGCCAAAAGCTTGCCTGTTGCTGTGCAAGACCGCGAGAAGGGCTTTCTCTTGCTCGGGAGCTAGAGAAGCCGAAATGATGACTGGGAGGGTCTCGTTCTCACCTAAGTAAGCATACTTAAGGTGAGACGGCAAAGGCTTGAGTTCGAGCGTTGGAGGTGAAACGATGGAAGGCAAGATTGGTGCAGAGGTCTCGAACTCAAAGGACTCCAGCAAAGGTTCAAAACGAGTGTAAGCGACCGAGTCGGATGGTTCAGGTAACTCATCCGGAAATTCGAAAGATTCAAACTCGGGTTGTGCGCGGCTAAGATCGTTTGAAAACGTGAAACACTCGTAGTCGTTGTCGGGCGCAGAAACAGCAGCAGGTTCGAAAAGAAACGCACTGGTGGCGTCAAGATTATCGTGATCAAACAGAAACTTCTCGAATTCACACTCTTCTGGGGTGATCTCTTGGATCGAGCAGACGTCCAGTATATGAGCATTAGGTTCGGTGGGCTGATTCCCCAACCTAAAAATGTTGAGTTCAATCGTCATGTTTCCAAAAGAGAGGTTCATCGAACCATTGCGACAATTGATCACAGCATTTGAGGTTGCAAGGAATGGGCGACCGAGTATCACCGGAATTTGATTCCGGGGGTTAGCTACAAGCTGTGTGTCTAATACAATGAAGTCAACGGGGAATATGAAGTCCCCGACTTTTATTAACACATCCTCTAGCTCACCCCTCGGATGGGTGATCGATCGGTCGGTCATTTGGAGAGTGCAGTGCGTGGGTTTCAGCTCTCCGACGCCTAATTGCTCGTATACTGAGTACGGAAGCAGGTTAACACTGGCACCAAGATCTAATAGTGCGCGGTTGATGTTCTTATCCCCAATGGTAATTGAAATCGTAGGACAGCCAGGGTCCTTCCGTTTTTATGGTAAAGATTGGGTAAGGGCATCACTCACAGCACTAGCCAAGAAAACTTTCTTGGGTACCTGAGACTTCCTCTTTTTCGTGCACAAGTCCTTTAAGATTTTCGCGTAGAATGGGACTTGTTGGACAGCATCTAAAAGAGGAATGTTAATGTTAACCTGCTTAAATAACTCCAGAATCTTCTCCATTTGAGGATTTTGTTTATTATACCTCAAACGGTTTGGAAATGGAACATTTTGAAAATTGGTTGAGTCTAATGCTGGAGGAGGAGATTGTGGAGTTGGAACGGATCCCAGAATAGGTGTTTTCGTGGAGTGAGAAGTAGGTCCATTCAGAGCAGAAGAAGAGGAAGGAGAGCCTTGTGAAGAACGGAGAATAGGCTCAGAAGACGAAGAAGAAGAAGAAGAAAAAGCAGCGGCCGGGGTGTCATCGTTGATCCGTTTGCCAATGTTGTTTTGCAGCATCCTTCCCGATCTCAATGTGGTCACGGCACTCACATTATGGTTCTGTTGTTCAAGAGCAACATGTGCATTATGTGGGTGACCAGGATTTGGGAGTGGTTGGGACGGGAGCTTCCCCTTCTCTCGCTCGCTTAAGGCCGCATTCAGTTGTGCAATCTGGGCCTCGATGGTTTTGATGGTTTGCCCGTGAGCGGCAGTGTGTTGCACTAAGGACTGAATGGAAGACTGGATGTTTGCGGTGGATTGAGTCGATTGTTTAACGAACGCCTCCAGACTTCGTTCGAGCGAGGAAACCTTATCGTTGTTTGACGGAACAAAGTTGTTTGGTGGAAAAGAATTGTTGGGTGCAAAGTTGTTCGTCTGATTTTGGAAAGGTTGGGGTTGGAAGGGTTGCTGAAACTGCTGTTGAGTTTGTTGTTGCGCTTGTTGTTGCGGCGGAGGGGCCCTTTGGAAATTGTTGTCTTGGAATTGATTCTGATTCTGATTCCAGGCGAAATTGGGGTGGTTCCTCCAACCGGGATTGTAGGTGGAAGAGTATGGATCATTCCTCGGTCTTTACTGAAATGCAGCATTAATCTGATCCTGTCCTTGCGATGGTGGATTGCAACGACACTCTTCGGTCAAGTGAGAAGGATCGGAACAACAAGCGCAGATAGTACGAAGGGGAAGAACAGGGGTAGGAGCAGAAGAAGAGAATTTGCTCTCTATCGCTTCAAGCTTTCTTGTTATTGCAGCCATTTCAGCTTTCATCGCAATAGAGACATCAAGTTGGTGAATTCCTACCCTAGACTTACCGGTAGAAGTGGAGGTAGAAGAAGAAGAAGTCAGTCTGGTGCTCTCCCATTGTAGCGTTTGCTCTGCAAGGTCGTCAAAGAACTGCCACGCTTCCTCGTCAGATTTCGATAGGAAGTGGCCCTGACAGATGGTTTCCAACAACTGCTTCGTTGCTGGGTTCAGGCCCTCGTATAAGGTTTGGCAAAGTTGCCATTTCTCTATACCGTGGTGAGGACACTGAACAAGAAGGTCTTTGTACCGGTCAAAGCACTTCCAGAAGGGTTCAGAAGAAAGCTGAGAGAATTGGTTGATTTCATTTCGAATCCTTGCGGTTTTATGATTCGGATAAAATTTCTTTAGAAATGCTTTTACAAACTCGTCCCAACTGGTTATGGAGTGGGAAGCGGTGCTATACAGCCATTTTTCAGCAAGATCGCATAAAGTGAACGGAATGACCCGTAGACGTATAGCATCGTCCGACAGCTGGGTGGTTTTCATCATGGCACAGACGTTTTGAAATTTATTGATGAAGATATAGGCATCTTCAAATTCAAGCCCATGAAATCGTGGAAGCATGTTGATGAAGTGGGGCTTAATTTCAAAATTATCCCCATTGGCCGGTGGAAGAGAAAGGCAGGTGGGAAGTGCAGAACGGGTGGGATAGAAACGATCCTTGAGCGCGATTCGCTGCGGCGCTACAACAGGCGGTGGTGGTGGGTTATTGGTCTCCGTAGGAGGTGGAGCCAATCCAGGGGTAGTCAAAGAGATGTTCGGATTAAATCCTGACATCGCGGAAGAAGAGGTTGGTGAAGGTGAAGGTGAAGATGTATGAACAGAATTCCGGTCAACGTCGGAGTTGGCCGGCAAAGGAAGGGGTGAAAGAGGAGTGGACGGAGTATCGACGTCTGAGTCGATCGCGTAGTCGGTAGCGACTAACGTAACGCGGACTAGACGGGCGCTAGTGTCCCGAGTCCAAGCGGACATACACTAAACGAGTTTAGTATAGTCAAAGCGGAGAAGGTGAGGGTAAGAAAACGTCAATGGAGAAACGATGGGTGGTGGGTGAAAAATGGATTTGGCGACAAAGGGCAAGTTTTTATAAAAGTTTTTGATTTTTTCTTTTTTTTTTTAGAAAGATCTTTACAGAAATATGTACGGACTTACGGCTTTAAGTAATCACAAACAAGATATGCACAATCACACCTAGATCTAGGGTTACCTAGGTCTGCTAGACCTGCTCCAGAACTTGATTGTCGAAGTAAAACTGTGTCGAGAAACGGGCTTAAGATACACTGATCACGAGGCCAGGTAAGTGCAGAAATAAGGGGAGGTTTTCCAACGCTTTCGCGAAGTTCCTTAATTAAGTAACCCTTTCTCTTTTGGCGGTTGCGCCGTTAACACTTTCCTAGACACCCCGTAAACAATATACCGTTAAGCGAGGTTCTAAACACGGTTTAACTTCTCCTAATGAGCGTGAAGTCCTTAGGGCTGCAGTCTAGTATTTTTTAATTACAATGGACAATGCATATGCTTTTGTGATTTTTGGGGTCCTAGGAAGGGTGATGAAATCCCCACCCAATCTGAATTGGTTTCAAGCCCCTTAAGTCCGTATTAAAGAATGCAAAGCGGTAACAAATCAACTGCAAACAATTTTTATTTTTAGCGCGGCGCAAAGAATCCTGCACAAGAACAGTTTATTGGAAGGGGGAGAAGAGTTTGCGCAAAGAAATCTGCAGAAAACACAGTTTATTGGAGTCCAGAGGAGTGGGAGAGAGGAGAAAGACTTACAGAAAGAAAATGGTACCCTGAATCCACCAAGTGGCCGCGGTTCCGCGGCCTAAGCTTGCTTATGCCGCGGTTCCGCGGTGGTTCTGGGGAATTGGGACTTCAGTTTTCTGGTTTGGGCTGTTTTGGGTGTCCTCTGCTGTTTTTAAGACCCTGAATATGGATTTGCTCACTGGAACTGCTCCAGAATCTTAAAGTAGACCGTTTGCTTCGTTTTGTCCGTCGCGGTGTAGCCGCGAAATATGGGTCTATCGTCCCACGTCTTTGGCACTGAACTTGAACTCCGTATATTCTACGTCTTGGCCACTGAACTCGAACTTCATATTTTCCTGCACACTTGCACAAAAACTAATCAAAAATAACAAGATGATTTTTTTACAACGTATATTTTTTTGTTTTGTTTTTCGGTTATATTTATATTCACAAGTTAACCCGAAATTACATAAAGAAATAAACTACCGTCTCCCCGGCAACGGCGCCATTTGATTGGTAGAGATTCTGCGTGTTCAAGTTTTAGTTAATTACCGCAATCAAGACGGTTTCGCTCGTAGCTAGCCGGTTGAGTACGGGTCGTCCGCAGGGAGATGGGAATCTTTTTCTATGTGTTTTAACGAGTTAAGTCCGAGAGTCCAGATTTTGTTATGATTAATTAAGTGTTAAAAAGATATGTAAAGAGAGCTTGTTAGGGTTAGGATTAGGTTAGTTTGAGTTAGGAGGCTCCCACATCTTTCGTTGCCCCTCTTAATATCGGCGTTACGGTAATCGGCAACAACGGGGATTAGCACGACTAGGAAGGAACTTGCGAGTATAAGCTAGGCTTTCCAACGCATAAGTTCTTCCTTTTGGTGCTTGTCCGTCCGTTCTTGGCTCTTAGGCATAACCTCCGGTTAATTCAACCACAACCGGTCTCACTACGGAATCACCGCTATCATGTAGGAAAGGGTGCCGTAAGGAGCGGATTGTGGTTCAATTTGTTAGTTATATGTATGCCCTATAGGCCATTACTATACATAGGATGTATATTATAGTGGATGCTGGGACATATATAGGGAGGACTTTCTTGCTCGACATGATAGTATGCTATCTGGTTGATCTTTACCTTAACGTGTATACTGGGTGTCTCTCTGTTACATGTTGGTAAAGCCCCTAGGATGTGTACTTGACTACCTGGACTATGATGCGGATCATATTAGTGGGGACAGGGTAGTCCATAAGTACATCCTTCAAGGTCCCTAGTCGTGGGTATATCGAGACGGGGCATCGATATACCAGAGTAGACTAGCGTATACCTTCTCGACCCATACAGATGGGCGATGGATGATCCCATATCCATTGGTGTTTGACATCAGAGATGATATACGGGTGCTCAGTGGAGACTGGGTACACTGGACGGACTCGCCGAGAACTCCCAGATGGTATTATACCTTACGTCAGATGGCAGTTCTCTGGTGACACTGGTACAGAGTAGTCTGTTGACCCGAGATCGTCATAGAGTCTTGCGTGGTTCCCACTGTGCTTTGATTTCCATCTTACCACGTCCAAGAGGGCGTGCAAAACGGTGGTTTTTGGGTACAGTCCCGAGTCACATGGAGGCAATGAGCGATAGGAGGGGATTCGTCTCTCCCGGTATAGGGAGTTGATGTTGTGCTGTGTTCGATTGGCTACAACCGGAAATCCCTCGCCAGGGTTGCTGAGATTTACTAGTAAGTGTTACCTGTAGTTTCTCGAACTGTTATAGACCTCATATCGACACGACTTATCGAGCTATTGGGGTCTGACGTTTACCACCCCTAGGCGAGATATGCGACATATCAGACGAACAGACCGGACTGTACGGTAGTGTTACTGGTTGGATTCACTGGAGTGTCAGCGGGCTTGCTCGTCGATCTTCTGATCGCTCAATACCTGGGTGGCCGTTACGTTTAGCAGACCGCTTGCGGCTTGCGGGTGTTTGATATGATCATCATCTGCTGCCGGCGTATTGACGAGTCTTTAGAGTCCTACACAGAGGTTTCTTGGCTCAAGCGAAACGAAATAGGAGCGCATATGAGATATGTGCGGGACCGAGAATAATGCGTGTATGTGATACCGTATTCCATTCTCGCGATGAATGTATCGATTGGTTATATTCGATATAACCTAGATATCGAATCAAGGATTGATTCGATAAGCCGATACATTGGATACTAGTCGGTTATATGCGATATGACCGGATCGTTAAATCAAGTGTTGATTTAATGATTTAATGCATAATTATGTATTTGATATATTACTTTGCATTAACTAGTATTGGTTCACTTTAAATGGATTTTCTCACTTGAAGTTCACAAGTTGTATATGTGATATACTTTTGTGCACTTGGATGTATCATGTTTGATGATACATGTTTGCTAGGGTTTGTGTAAAGAATTAAACCTTGGTTAAATAAATGGTTAGGGTTTTTATTTTGTTATTCATTCATTTATCTTTTAATTGGATTAAAAGAAATGGGATAAGAAAACAAAATGGTGGCTTTCTTTGTTTGCATCTTGAATCTTCATGAAGCTTTGACCAAAGTGACCACTTTGTCTTCATCCTTAACCCTAACCATTCATCTAACCTTAGTCAACTCTCTACACATAACCATGGTTGGTTTATGATAAGTATTCTTTTCTTTTCTATTTTCTAAATAACGTATCATAACATTATCATCTTCTTCTTCTTCTTCTTCAAGAAGAAAAACTAGATTCCATCAATGGTGATTGATGAAAAAAGGTGAGAAATCCAAATCTAAAGTGAACCCACTTCCTATTTCTTCATCCTCTACCTCTTGCCAAGTAGTAGAGTGTGTTTTCTTCACAAGTTTCATGACTTGGTGAAGTGAGAGCTTGATCTAGTGATGCCTCGACGTAGATCATCTTCGGCGTCGTAGTCGATGACTTAGCCCGCCCATTCTCCGATGAAGCCGACACTAGAGCCCGGGATCTGATGATCGCAGCGAGGAGACATCATCACGGAGCTATAGAGGTGGAGCACCGGATCTACAAAGGTTGTATTTCCGTTACACTTTAGTTAAGTTGTTAACTTGCTCGTTGTTTCGCCTAAATATCTAGTTAACGATCCGTATTATGGTTTCTCGGCACCCGTAAAAATTGAAATTGGCATGGTTGATGCCTTGTGAGACCTCTTGAGAGTGCTTAGGAACCCTACAGTGGTATCAGAGCCAGGTTAGAGCCTTAGGCGATGCGTAGACGAAGTTTGAAACCCGAACGAACCCGAAACCCTAACACAAACATGCTCTCTGGACTTTTTCCAAAATCTGGAGTTTTTCGATATTAAAAATATGAAGAAAAATCAGCAGGGAATTGTAAGAATTACTGTGAAGCTCGTACCCATGAATCCACCAAAGTGCGGCGGAACCGCGGCAGAAGCCTGGCTTCTGCGGCGGTTCCGCGGCCGTATGATGACGTCAGCTTCCCATTTTTGCACAGTAATTCCTCTTTTCTGGTGTTGGATTTTCTGGGAATTTTTAATATTTATTCAAGAGTTGAATTTTCTGGGTTGTTTTGGGGATTCGAATGTTCGATCGGATTATCAAATTTTGTCTGTGTGGCTTTCCGGATAATTTTTGGATATGTTAAAAAAGTTCGACCGGATATAAATACCCAACTTTTCCCCTGTCGGGAAATTTCCAAATGTTGGATTTTTTCCGTGGTTTAAAGACGTTCTAAGTAGTGCAAGTAACGCGATGGTCCCTCTAGAAGACAACAAACCTTAACTCGATTATGTGACCGTCTTGAACTGCCCTTTGAACCTTAGGGTTTGGGGCAGTACGGCGTGCCACATGTAAGGCGTTGGCTTGACCCTTCTACGGCTGGACCGTTGGTACTGAGGCATGAACTGAATGTTTTTAGACTTATTTCATGTGTTGAGCTATATCGGGAAAACTTGGGTGTTCTAATGTTCGATCGGAAATTTTAACATTTTCTATTTATCCGGAATGGGATACAATAATTGGAATTCACAACAAGTTATGAGATAACTGAATGAATGTTATAAAGATAGCAGTTTAGTCTCACTTGATCGGTTGCCACGGAATTTTGATGTGATCAAAAGTCCGTCGCAATCACGTAGCGTACACGGATACTCGCCGGGTAAACTTAATAGACAGCTACACCCCTTAGCCCCGACCAAGTGACTATAGGAGAACCCCGTCGCCGAAAGCATCCGTCCGGGTGCTCGCGGTAGCGGTGTTCCGCCTTGGTGCACTTCGTCGACGGTATCGGGGGTGAGGCCGTCTACTGAAGTTTGCGACGAGCATTCGATCAGGATGTCGGGAATCTTGTTGAATTGCCGGACTTGATATTGAAAAGAGTTTTCGATAATG
Organism: Agapanthus africanus; assembly: GCA_030015575.1. Taxonomy (NCBI): domain Eukaryota; kingdom Viridiplantae; phylum Streptophyta; class Magnoliopsida; order Asparagales; family Amaryllidaceae; genus Agapanthus; species Agapanthus africanus. The sequence continues at coordinate 310,522,736 of CM057350.1, read as the reverse complement.
AGACTAAAATGCGGGGTTTATAATTGTTAGGCATGTGATGTCTAAGTAATTCATTTGATTAGGCATGCGATGTCTAAACAGGTTGCGGATTCCAACTGTTGTGGTTTTACACTTTCTTTTCTGTGACCGTAAGTGTAATATGTGATATCGCCGGTTTCGTTGCTATATGTCAACGACAATTGGGATGCGCATATTGACTTACGTTGATGACATGTGATGTTATGTGTTGCTGGATATGTTATATTGGATCGTCGTGTTTGAATAGCCGGGGGTTTTTATGTGAGATGAGTGTTTTTCATTTTCATTCATGTAAAAATTTGTATGTAATATTCTTTTATTGGGGCACTTCCAGGTTGCGGAAGATGTCACCTTTTGTATATTATTTACTTTTCCGTACTAGGGTAGACCCAAGGAGGGGAGCACAAGTAACCGGGTTCTGGAGTCCAGTGGGAGACCAACTCGAGGAGTCGAGTCCGGGTCTCCTAACTCTAGAATTGGTAGGGTTGCTTGCCGCTCTCGTAGGGGTCTAGAGGTATGGGTTTGGCTATTCATCATGACCGTGGAATCCGTGTTTTATACTGGCTCGTATTGAAAACACGGACGTCCTAGTATATCCAATGTTTCATATGTTTCTTCTGCTGCGATATCTGTGATGTGATCATGTGATGTTCTGTGATAGATACAGTATATAGTGTATATGAAATATTATATAGGCGTTACTTATGTTTTACACCCGCGCTAGCCCTGCCCCGCTCTGTCGTTAGTTACCTAACCTAACGGTGCACGAGGGGACATCGAGGCGAATGCGGATGGCATAAGTGTACGTCGTATTTATCTGTGATGTTTAGGTATTTAAATTATGGGACTTCATTAATGTGATTAATGAAATAAAAGAAACCTAAGATGTTGCAGAATCGAATTTCAAAAATAAAACAGGTAGCTACAGTTCTTGCTTTGCACAGCGGTATATATGATATATCCTGCACCTTATTCGATAAGGAAAGGACCGAGATCCCTTCACCGGGAGTGACTCCTTTAGCAACAACTGGCAGATGCTACACACTCGGTTTGTTTTTTGATTGCTTCTATAAGTTTCTGCTTTGCACAGTGATATATATGATATATCCCGCACCTCATTCGACGAGGAAAGGACCGACGATCCCTTCACCGGGAGTGACTCCTTTAGCAAAACTAGAAAAGCCTAAAAAACACTCCATTTTAAAATCATTTGATTCTACAACGATATCAAGTTCATTACGCAATAGGTTTTCAGAAAAACCTGTCGTAGCCCTCCGTCATTTCAGATAAGTAGTAGTTAGTATTCGTGCTGCGTTTGTTGGCCTTTGTCAAGGCGCAGTGTGCGGTAGCTAACTGGTGCTTATCTGCTTATGCATATGATGCAGATTGGATTAGGGGAGTCGTGCGACCTTGTTGGCCTTTGTCAAGGGCCGTGCGGGTGGGTTTAATTCAATCAGGAAATGACGGGTTGAACTTGACTAGCATCCTATGGTTTATTGGCCTTTGTCAAGGTCATAGGAGGTTAGGGGCAAAATATTATCGGGAATTTCAAGTGTTGAAATTTGCAATGAGATTGCATACCTTCTATGAGATAGTTGGATCCCGATACCCGTTGCGAGTAAGAGTTACTCCTGGGAGAATTTTACGCATTACAATTAGCCGATCAAGTAGGTGTCTAGAAAGGTGTCAACGGGGTTACGCCTCTGGGAAAACGAGGTTTACATTAATTAGGTTCGTGCGAAAGCACGGGGGACCTCCCTCAAAGTACCGACACTGGCCTGGCTAAAAGATTGGCGAACTTGTAGTGTGTAATTAATCCCGGCGAGTCTTTCCTTTTAGGGTTTGAAGGAAGATTTGATAAAAAGCAGTGGGAGCCATCCTGATTAGATAAAATAATAACCAATCTATTCTTGCAAGAGCGCACGCTGAGTGTTTTCTTCTCTCTCTCTCCAGGTAGCGACCATATCACGCCTTAATCAAGATAATAATACGGATTATTGACCGAACCCGCTTGTTATACTGAGCTGGGGAACGTTGGTCCCGCTCCAACTTATAATTGTTATAAGACAGAGCAGGAAATTGAGGATTACCAGAATTCCCATACCGCCCAAACGAAGAGTGTGCATACTGATGCATCATCTTCGGGTGTGTTCATTACAGAGAACTGTTTCTCAGTATCCTTTACGTCCTGGGTATGTGATACCAGATCAGGATCCCAGATATGTAATATGTTACATAGGGCTACAGAAAGGTAGAAGAACTGAGAACGGGTGATAAGTTTCATGAGGCAGAAAACGGGGCAAGTGTTGCAGCCAAGTCTGTTGGTCACTGTCACCCTGTATTACCAATACATTGATTCTGAACAAATGTTATTAGATACCGAACCTGATATGCAAAATCATATCTGTCTCTTTATTCGTAAAGAAACGATAAAATTTTGTATTGTTGGATAATGTTTTGAACATTTCCTATATCAAAAGTTGATCGGTTCAGGCACGTTATCTAAAAACATTGATGTTCTAAATCAAACTACAGTTCTTTAGTATACGGAACACACACAAGAGGAAGAGTTCAGAATTGAACGATTCCTTCTTGAGGTATTGTAGACTAGGTCAGATCAATGTGACCCGACTTGCTAGAGTTACATAAAGATGCATATTTAAATTAGTTTGAATTTACATCTTGTGAAACTCGCCAGTCATGTCACAAAGATAAAATGACCATAGCTCCGTTTATTGTAAAAAGAGAAAGAGAAAAGTAAACTCTTGGGATGATACATGTTGATGTATGTAGGTCCCCTGTCTACACATGCCAAGACCGGTTCTTTGTACTTCATTAAATTCTCTAATGATCTCTTCTGATTCAGACATATGTTCCTGTTGAAACACAAGTCCGAATCTTTTGAGATATTCACAGAATATAAGTTAGAAGTAGAGAACCAAATACGGGTAAAAGTATTATGTCCTATGATGAGATCAAGGAGGAGAATACTTGAGCACGAAAATCCTGGATTATTCCAAAGGAGAATGAGATTCTCTCTCAGCATTACTCCTCCGTATACACCATAGCAAGATGGTATATCGGGGCGGAGTTATCTCACCCTATATGATAAGGTGTGCTCTATGATGAGTACTACTGAGTTACCTATTTCCTTTTTGGGAGTTATGCACTTGAGAAGCTGCATACCTATTGAATAGGGTTCAAATCAAATCAGTTGCCTACCACTTCATATTTGATATGATAAGGGAAGAGCCCATCTCTCAAGTTAATTGAGATTTGGGGTTGTCCAGCCTATGTCTGAAAAGCATTATCCGGACAAGCTCGAGGCAAGGTCTGTTATGTACAACTGGAAAGGTTCCAGCTATACAAAACTGCAGCTGATGATTTGAAAGAACCAAAGGATTCAATAGTTACCAACGAGTCTCAGCCTCTCCGCCGATCTAGTAGGGTTCCTCACCCACCTGAGAGATACTTCGGTTTCTCTATGACAGTGGGAGCGAGGATTGCATCATGAGATGATGACCCAACTAGCTTCGAGCTGGCCATCGAGAGTAAGACCCTGTAAGAATGGCTGGATGTTTATAGTGATCTGAGATGGAATCCATGTACACCAACAAAGTATGGACTTTGGTTGCTATATCTGAAGGGTTAAATCCCCATCAGGAGCAAGTAAATTTTGAGAAGATTACTTGGTGTAGATGGAAAAGTTGAGATTTTCAAAGCTAGACTTGTTAAAGGTTTTCGTCATTGACCAGGCGTGGATAATGATGAAACCTTTTTCCAGTATCTATGCTTAAGTCCATCCAGATCCTACTTGCCACGGCTACATACCATGACTACGATATCTGGTGGTTGGGTGTCATGACAGCTTTTCTAAATGATGTTTTAGAAGAGAGCGTCTATAAGTACACAGCCAGAGGGCCTCGTAGACAGTGGGAGCAGCGGAAACGTGTGCAAGATGCTTTATAGGATAAAGCAGGCATCGCGGAGTTGGAACATCTGTTTTGATGAATTAGTCAAAGAGTTTGACATCATCAAAATGGTAGATGAACCTTGTATATACAAAAGGGTAGTAGGGAGTATGGTGATGATCCTCGTAGAGTACGTGGATGACATACTCTTGATAGGGAAAGAGTTTCCTATGCTACGCTCGATCAATCTCCGCCTATCACAATGATTCTCCACATGGAATCAAAGTGATACCTACTAAATCCTGGGTTTTGGACCTATGAGATAGATCTAAATAGATGTTAGGATTCTCACTAGTTGTAGTGAGAAGGTATCAATCGACCCTGGGGAGAATCACTGGAATAGTTCCAGGGTGATAAAGACGACTGAATGTCAGTCACTGGCATTGTCTTTACCCTCAGTGGAGGGACGGTATGTTGGAAAAGTTCCAAGCTAGATACCGTGACATACTAGACGATAAAGGCAGGATACATCGCTACTTAAGATGCTACCGAAGAGGCTGTTTGGGTGTATATTGGTTCATGAGATGAACTACGTTCCCACCATTGTGAGACAATGGAGTTGTGGCTTATGCCGAGGAACACCGGTCCCATCAGTGATCCAGACATATTCTAAGGCAGTGTCACCTGATCATGGAGATGGTTGATCTCCAGGGTGATCGAGGTTAGGAGAGTAGACTCAGAGGACAACACGGCTGATCCACTCACAAAGGCCTTTTCCCAGAGAGAGAATTTTATGGGATGGTTGAGTATGAGATACTGCAACCACTGCTATCAGATGGCCCTAGTGCAAGTGGGAGATTGTTAGTTATATGTATGCCCTAGAGGCCATTACTATACATAGGATGTATATTGTAGTGGATGCTGGGACATATATAGGGAGGACTTTCTTGCTCGACATGATAGTATGCTATCTGGTTGATCTTTACCTTAACGTGTATACTGGGTGTCTCTCTGTTACATGTTGGTAAAGCCCCTAGGATGTGTACTTGACTACCTGGACTATGATGCGGATCATACTAGTGGGGACAGGGTAGTCCATAAGTACATCCTTCAAGGTCCCTAGTCGTGGGTATATCGAGACGGGGCATCGATATACCAGAGTAGACTAGCGTATACCTTCTCGACCCATACAGATGGGCGATGGATGATCCCATATCCATTGGTGTTTGACATCAGAGATGATATACGGGTGCTCAGTGGAGACTGGGTACACTGGACGGACTCGCCGAGAACTCCCAGATGGTATTATACCTTACGTCAGATGGCAGTTCTCTGGTGACACTGGTACAGAGTAGTCTGTTGAGCCGAGATCGTCATAGAGTCTTGTGTGGTTCCCACTGTGCTTTGATTTCCATCTTACCACGTCCAAGAGGGCGTGCAAAACGGTGGTTTTTGGGTACAGTCCCGAGTCACATGGAGGCAATGAGCGATAGGAGGGGATTCGTCTCTCCCGGTATAGGGAGTTGATGTTGTGCTGTGTTCGATTGGATATAACCGGAAATCCCTCGCCAGGGTTGCTGAGATTTACTGGTAAGTGTTACCTGTAGTTTCTCGAGCTGTTATAGACCTTATATCGACACGACTTATCGAGCTATTGGGGTCTGACGTTTACCACCCCTAGGCGAGATATGCGACATATCAGACGAACAGACCGGACTGTACGGTAGTGTTACTGGTTGGATTCACTGGAGTGTGAGCGGGCTTGCTCGTCGATCTTCTGATCGCTCAATACCCGGGTGGCCGTTACGTTTAGCAGACCGCTTGCGGCTTGCGGGTGTTTGATATGATCATCATCTGCTGCCGGCGTATTGACGAGTCTTTAGAGTCCTACACAGAGGTTTCCTGACTCAAGCGAAACGAAATAGGAGCGCATATGAGATATGTGCGGGACCGAGAATAATGAGTGTATGTGATACCGTATTCCATTCTCGCGATGAATGTATCGATTGGTTATATTCGATATAACCTAGATATCGAATCAAGGATTGATTCGATAAGCCGATACATTGGATACTAGTCGGTTATATGCGATATGACCGGATCGTTAAATCAAGTGTTGATTTAATGATTTAATGCATAATTATGTATTTGATATATTACTTTGCATTAACTAGTATTGGTTCACTTTAAATGGATTTTCTCACTTGAAGTTCACAAGTTGTATATGTGATATACTTTTGTGCACTTGGATGTATCATGTTTAATGATACATGTTTGCTAGGGTTTGTGTAAAGAATTAAACCTTGGTTAAATAAATGGTTAGGGTTTTTATTTTGTTATTCATTCATTTATCTTTTAATTGGATTAAAAGAAATGGGATAAGAAAACAAAATGGTGGCTTTCTTTGTTTGCATCTTGAATCTTCATGAAGCTTTGACCAAAGTGACCACTTTGTCTTCATCCTTAACCCTAACCATTCATCTAACCTTAGTCAACTCTCTACACATAACCATGGTTGGTTTATGATAAGTATTCTTTTCTTTTCTATATTCTAAATAACTTATCATAACATTATCATCTTCTTCTTCTTCTTCTTCAAGAAGAAAAACTAGATTCCATCAATAGTGATTGATGAAAAAGGGTGAGAAATCCAAATCTAAAGTGAACCCACTTCCTATTTCTTCATCCTCTACCTCTTGCCAAGTAGTAGAGTGTGTTTTCTTCACAAGTTTCATGACTTGGTGAAGTGAGAGCTAGATCTAGTGATACCTCGACGTAGATCATCTTCGGCGTCGTAGTCGATGACCTAGCCCGCCCATTCTCCGATGAAGCCGAAACTAGAGCCCGGGATCCGATGATCGCAGCGAGGAGACATCATCACGGAGCTATAGAGGTGGAGCACCGGATCTACAAAGGTTGTATTTCCGTTACACTTTAGTTAAGTTGTTAACTAGCTCGTTGTTTCGCCTAAATATCTAGTTAACGATCCGTATTAGGGTTTCTCGACGCCCGTAAAAATTGAAATTGGCATGGTTGATGCCTTGTGAGACCTCTTGAGAGTGCCTAGGAACCCTACATAATTAACGGGAGTCGAATTATGTTGTTGGGCAAGGAAAGAGTGAGAGAGATTTCCTTCTCTCAAACTTCCCTTATCCTACCCTAACAAGTATGAAACTACTCACACATCATAATGAAAAGAAAACAAAAACAAAAGAGGAAGATAGAAAGAAAGAGATTAGAAGATAACAACTAGCTATTTGCGACCTCACCTTGGCAAGGATCAAGCGTAAGCATCATGGTTGTTTTAAGGATAAAGAAAAAGAGAAAAGAAAGAAACAACAAGAAATAACAACAACTAAGTTAATAAATTAAAATTACAAGCAATTATAAAAGAACAAGACAAGATATAATAGCAAAAGAGTCTTCTTTATTCATCATTCTTCACTCACAAAGCTCACTACAAGTTTTAATGGAGAAGAGATGAGAAGAGGAAGAAGAAACACAATTAAACCTAGAAAATAAAATACAAGATTATGCACACCTTTCTTCACAAGGATCTGGGGTATTTATAGGCTGGAAAATGAAAACCTAGGGCAAAATTCTGCCTCTATACAAAAAGTCCAAACTACCCCTGAAATACGACCTTCTGACTCGCCAGTATAGCCGCGGATCCGCGGCCTAAGCATGCTTAGTCCGGGGTTCCGCGGCCTACTTAGGGAATTGGGTCACCAATTTTGGTGACATCTCCTGGATTGTAATGTGCTTCAGTATGGTATATGATTTTTCTCATAATTTCTTCACGATTTTTCCAGAATTTCTGTTGAGCAAAAGGTGATTTGATGTGTATCTTTTTGTCATGATTTCCTCGAGCTCCGTGTAGATTTCTTGGATCTTGTGCTGCCATTGAGCCTTGTGCATGAAAATGACATTGATTTGACATTTCGTCTCTTAAACTGGTGTGTGGCAACAGACGGATAAAGAGCGGAGATCCGTGTTTTATCTGTGGTTGGCAGGAACCCGGATTTTGTCGTGTTTTCCATGAATTTCACCGTTTTAGAACCGAGAACCTGTATCCTGCAATTGACTAGCAAACACGGCTCAAGAGTATCTACCGATAAGCAATGTGATAAAAATTGGGCGGTATAAAAATGCAAAAATCTGATATGAACAGCTCCACAACCCGAATGATCCATGCTTGATTGAAGTCTTCCTTTTCGAAGATGATCTACCTGAAGTTTCTTTAACTCAAGCTCTCACTTCTATAATCAAGTATTAATGAAGTGAACACCCTAATCTAATTGGATAGATTAGATGAGGATGATGAAGTAGGAATTATGCTCTCTTTTATTTTCAAATTCTCAAACTCATTTATCATAAAATCAAAAGCTAGAAAGCTTTTCAAGGAGGAAGAAGAAGATGATTTCTTTTGTGATGAATAATGAATTGTTCTCATGGTTACAAATGAACCTTGAGTTAATAATATCAAGTATTAACTCATGTAGAGAATAGACTAGGGTTAAGGGTTTGGGTTGGGTTAAATAATATCTTCAAAATATCAACACATAATATCCTAGCTTAAAACAAAAACAAAAGCTTCTAGAAGCTTCAAGAAAAGGCTAACCCAAATCAAACCCTAACCATGTTTAATCTCCACTAATCATGTTGCATTTGTAAACATAACTTGTTACAATATTATATATCACATATATAATATATTTTTGTAACAAAAGAAAATAATACATTTAACATATATCGCATATATATCAATGTATTATCCGGTGAGAAAATGAATCAATAAAGCGAGACAATATTAGATAATGTAATGTAATATATCACATATATAATTATACATTAAATTATCGAATCAACACTTGATCCGACAATCCGGCTATATCGCATATAACCGACTAATATAATCTGTATCAGTTCATCGAATCAACACTTGATCCGATGTCCCGGCTATATCACATATACCCGGCCGATATCTAATATCGCGAGAATAGAATACGGTATCTCATATCGTAATATTCTCGATCCCGCAAATATCACATATGTGCTCCATATTACCTAAGTCAAGAAACCTCTGTGTAGAACTCTAAAGAATCGTCAATACGCCGACAGTAGGTGATGATCATATCAAACACCCACAAGCTGCAAGCAGTCAGCTAAACGTAACAGCCACCCAGGTATTGATCGATCAGAAGATCAACAAGCAAGCCTGTACATTCTCCTGTGAATCCAATCAGTAACACTCCCGTACAGTCCGGTCTCTTCGTATGATATGTTGCATATCAAGTCTAGGGGTGGTAAACGTCAGACCCCAGTAACCGATAAGTCGTGTCTATGTGACGCTCTTAACGGGTCAAGAAACTACTGGTAACACTTACCAGTAAATCTCTAAATCATCCCTGGCCAGGGACTTCCAGTTATAGTCAATCGAACACAGCACAACATCAACTCCATATACCGAGAGAGACGAATCCCCTCCTATCGCTCATTGCCTCCATATGATTCGGGACTGTACCCAAAAGCCACCATTTTGCACGCCCTCTTGGACGTGGTAAGGTGGAAATCAAAGCACAGTAGGAATCACACAAGACACTATGACGATCTCGGGTCTACAAACTAACTTGTACCAGTGTCACCGAAGAACTGCCATCTGACGTGAGGTATAATACCATCTGGGAGTTCTCAGCGAGTCCGTTCAGTGTACCCAGTCTCCACTGAGCACCCGTACACCATCTTTGATGTCAAACACCAATGGATATGGGATCATCCATCGCCCATCATATGGGTCAAGATGCGTATACGCTAGTCTACTCTGGTGTATCGATGCCCTGTCTCGACACACCCTCGACTAGGAACAGTTATAGGATGTACTCATTGACTACCCCAGCCCCACTAGTATGATCTCATCATAGTCCCAGTAGTCGAGTACATATCCTAAGGGCTTTATCAACATGTGAGAGTAAGACAGTAAACTAATATAAGTCAACACGTTAAGATAATGTGAAACCAAATAGCATACTATCATGACGAGCAAGAAAGTCCTCTTTATATATATCCAAGTATCCATTATAATATACATCATATGTACAAGAATGGCCTCTAGGGCATATACATAACTAACAGAGGACCCTCCGGAAGGAGCTGGGGGCGGCGGTCAAGGTGGCGGAGCAGGCCGACCTCTCGGCGGCGAAGGCGGTGGAGGGCTACAAGAAGTTGAAGGACTTCTACAATGACTTAGCCGTGTTCACCACCCGTATCTGGCACGAGGCCCTCGACGCCGTTAAGGCCCGGATGCCGGAGTTCGCCGATGAAGAGCTCTGGGCCGAATACCCCATCGCGGACGCCGATGAGCAGGGGGGAGAGATTCCTGACAAGAGGTTGGCCGAGGACCCTGCTAGGCTCGTGGTAGATATCGAGGACCCCGAGGTCGTGCCTGGCCCCGAGGCCTAAAGCCCCCGTCTTCTCCTCCTTTTATTTTGTAAGCCTCCAGGCAGTCTGTAAGGATGGAGAGCCCAAAATATCCTTTGTAAAGACTTCGATTTTGGTAGTAAACACCTTTTTTTGTTCCATCAGTTTGCACTTTTTTGTTTGTGAAGAATGCTCGTAAAATATCTTTGCTTGCACTGTTGGGCTTCCATGTCAGGTCGGCTATCTTTCTAGCGATCGTTCGCCGAGTTGATTGATCACTTGCCAAGTGTGCCAAGCGCTGCTGAGAAGGAGGCGTCTCCATGGCCCCGAAGTCGAGGGGGATCGTTCAGACTTGGATAGACCTGATGTCCCTTGTTGAGGCCTCGGATCCGCTGCATGTGGTGGGCAGAGGGATGTCCGCCGTAGTTGTGCCGAGCATGAATGGGCTCAGAGGCTTCGTTATGAGCGCTACAAGCCCGCAACGTCTGTTGGGCAGGGAAGCTGCTCGGTTGCCTCTTGGCGAGGGCTTTGATTTCTGGCGTTGCGAGCAGGCAACCACCAGCCGGGGATGGCCAAGCGAGGTTCGGGCTTTACTGCCTCTGGGAGGACTTTTTGATCCCTGGCATTGCGAGTAGGGAAGCTACCGGTCAGGGATAGCCGAGCAGGGTAGCTGCTAAGCTGCCTCTAAGGAGGACTTTGATCCTTAGCGTTGGAGGGGGCGTAGGAGGCCTGCTAAGGATAACCGGGCAGTGAAGCTGCGCGGTTGCCTCTTGGCGAGGGCTTCGATCCCTAGCATTGTGAGTAGGGAAGCTACCGGCCGGGGATAGCCGAGCAGGGTAGCCGCTCGGCTGCCTCTAAGGAGGACTTTGATCCTTAGCGTTGGAGGGGCTGTAAGAAGCCTACTAAGGATGACCGGGAAATGAAGCTGTGCGGTTGCCTCTTGGCGAGGGCTTTGATCTCTGGCGTCGTGGGTAGGCAACTACCATCCTGGGATGACCGAGCGGGGTAGCCGTTCGGAGGCCTCTTGCGAGGGCTTTGATCCCTGGCGTCATGGGTAGGGAGCTACCGGCCGGAGATGACCGAGCAAGGGTCGGGCTCGGTTGCGTCTTGCGAGGGCTTTTGATCCTTTAAGACGGGGACTAAGCAGGGTTACTGCCCAGTGCCTCTTGGCGAGGACTTTGATCCCTGTCGGTTGTGGTAGGAAGCTACCAGCCGGGGATAGCCGAGCAAGGGTCGGGCTCGACCGCCTCAAAGGAGGACTTTGGCCTTTAGCGCGGGAGGGGCTGTAAGAATCCTACTAAGGACCCTTGGCCGAGCAGGGTTACTGCCCGTTGTTTCTTGGCGAGGGCTTTTTTCCTGAAAGATAGCCGAGCGAGGGTCGGGCTCGACTGCCTCTGGAAGGGCTTTTGATCCCTGTCGGTTGTAGTAGGAAGCTACCAGCCGGGGATAGCCGAGCAGGGTAGCTGCTGAGCCGCCTCTAAGGAGGACTTTGATCCTTAGCGTTGGAAGGGCCGTAGGAGGCCTACTAAGGATACCCGGACAGTGGAGCTGAGTGGTTGCCTCTTGGCGAGGGCTTTGATCCCTGGCGTTGCGAATAGGGAAGCTATCGGCCATGGATAGCCGAGCATGGAAGCCGCTCGGCTGCCTCTACGGAGGACTTCGATCCTTAGCGTTGGAGGTGCCATAGGAGACCTGCTAAGGATAACCGGGCAGTGAAGCTGCATGGTTGCCTCTCGGTGAGGGCTTTGATCCCTGGCGTTGCGAGTAGGAAAGCTATCGGCCGAGGATAGCCGAGCAGGGAAGCCGCTCGGCTGCCTCTACGGAGGACTTTGATTCTTAGCATTGGAGGGGCCGTAGGAGGCCTGCTTAGGATAACCGGACAGTGAAGCTGCGCGGGTGACTCTCGGCGAGGGCTTTGATCCCCGGCGTTGTGTGTAAGGAAGCTACCAGCCAGGGATGGCCGAGCATGGTAAATGCTTGGCCGATTCTTCATGAGGTTTCGCCCGACCATCCCGTGACAGGTATGGGGAACAGGAAAGGTCGTAGCGAACGTGCGCGTAGCATGCGCATTAAATGCGCAGGGAGGCGAAGCGCCAAGTCGCGTCGTTTCGATTCTGCCAGAGAAGGCTCAATGATCGCCACGTGGTAGCGACTTTGTGGGCGAAAACGGGTGACTGTTCGGTTCCGTTGGGGCGCGGTGGGCTATATAAGGCTGAGGGAGCACTGGTCCTTCTTTCTTCGTGAACAGATCATTGAGAATGGAAGACTTCCCCTTTACCATCCTCGATATCATCCACTTCGAAGACGTATACCTATATGACCAGAACTGTACCGAGAACACGGTGCAGTTGGTCTATGGGAGCATCAAAGACCACTTCGGCCTGCTGCTCCCCCGGCGCTCCCTCCTGCTACAGCTGCTGATGTACTCCATCTGGAGGGCATCGCCGGGGCTTTACAACCCCTTGTCTGAGCAGCTCTTTGACGAGGCCGTGGGCAAGCTGCGGTCTCTGAGGCGCTTCGGCCTGATCTCCGCGAGTTGGCTGGTTCGCTCGGTGGCGCTCGTCCGTGAGTGCTACAAGCTGAGGCTCGAGGTCAACGCGTGCGGGGGGATCGAGGGCTGAGGTTGGATCTCGCGAGGCCTCGGCCGGCGGAGATCTTTACTGAGTACCATGAGCAGTGCTCTCTGCACCCCCTTCCCCGCTGCTGTAATTTTCTCTTTCTTTTTGTATGTATAGCTGAGGAGCCCATAATACCTTTTTGAATAAATGATACCTTTCCTTCTTTTTAGTAATGTTCCATTGATCTTTATTAAATTAACAACAGACCATAGGAAGAGTTTGCATTGCCCAAAAAAATGTACATGCTAATAGATGTCCTTATTAGCGTGGCCCGAGCTCCCCGGAGGATTGTTGGTCTCCGTGCTCGGCCCGGAGTATGGGGCTCCCAGGGCGCCGGACTGGTCATCTGCCGAAACGAGCATAATCTGACCGATGGTCAGCTCAGCGGGAGAGGGACGCTGCTCCTACTCGTGGTCGGCCTGCCGTTTTTCCCTCAAGTAGGCGGCGAGGTGCCCCGATTGGATGAGCTCCTCGATGTAGTCCCGGAGTTGCTTACAATCCTCTGTGGCATGGCCCAGGGTTCGGTGGAAGGCGCGGTAGGGGCCCTGGGTTCACTATAAGGCCTGACGCGGAATTGGAGGGAACTTAAAGAACCTCTCGCCATGGGCCTCCTCTAGTAACACTGCGAGGGAGACGTTGAGCGGGGTGTACTCCTAAAACTTCGGGTGATACGGCTGCTGTAACACTTTAGGATGCGATTAGGGATTTATTTAAGCGATGGTATGGTTTTTAGTATAAAGTTTACCAAAACGGTTTTCAAATATTTTATCAGAATTTATGAGTATTTTATTAGAATTTATTTGGGCTTGCACATACATGTGCATGTTAACTAGGGCTAAGTTTGGGGTTAAAACCATGTTTAGATAACCATGGTGGACTAACCCATTTAATTAGGTTAATAGGATTTAATTAAGTGTATTAGTTTTTCTAATTATAATTAATTTTGTTTGGGAGTTGACTTAGGTTGGAGAGAGAGAGAGAGCATGATGGCTTGAGCATGCTTGATAATTAATGAGGAGAAGAGAGAGGGTTGACTCTCACCTCTCATGTCTTTTTTTTCAAACTCTCTTTCTCACTCATTCTCACATCTCTATCCCTCTCATTTTCTCACACACACACCCCTAGCAGCAGCAGCACACACACAGCAGCAGCAGCAAGCAAGCAGCAGCAAGCAGGCAGGCAGCAGCAGTAGCAGCAGGCAGCAACAACAGCAAGCAGCACAGCAGCAGCAGCACACTTCTCTTCCTCTCCTTCTTCTTCTCCTTCTTCTTGCACTTAGGATCAAGTGAGGTATAATCTTTAAACTTAACCTCTTGCTTTGCTAAAGAATATGGTTGTTAAGCTTTAATTAGTGTTTAATATGATTTTAGTGCTAGAATTGTGATTTAAGTGGAGATTTGGGCAAGTGAGGATTTTTATGGTTAGTGTAGCTTAACTAAGTGTTTATAAGGCCATTTAAACCAAGTTTTGCCCCAGATTGAAAGGTTACCCTAGCGTCCCGGCCAACTCACGTGGCAAAATGCGGAACAAAAATTTTCTTGCGAACAAAAACTTGGCGCTAGACTAAACCCTAAAACCGGATCTTTCCACAAAACTAACTAGCTATACTAGGAGAGCTATCTACTATGAAAAAAGATATACCAAGAGGCTCAAGTCCTTCGGTCTTCTCTCCTCGCCATGTGCTCCAAATGGTCTCCTTGAACTTGCTTGATCTCCAACTCCGGCTCCATCAGTCCTCCGGGATCGAGCTTGTTCTCCGGCCTTGCTTTGTCGTAGATGATCCACCCGAGGAGTATGATCCATGGCTCTAGCTCCTAACCAAATAGCTATAAGGAGCAACTAGAGAACTTGGGTTGCTAAACCAAGTAGTCTACGATATAGTGGAGGGTGTCTAAGTGTTTACTATCTCTTTTCTAACCTCTTCACTTATTTCTCAACACATGAGAATGTTAGTGAAGAGGAAGAAGATGAAGATGGAAGAAAGCAAGAGGAGGGAGGAACTCAAGAGAAAATGAGAGCTTAAAGGAAAATGAAGCATGAAGTGAGAGAAAATCACACACCTTGGTTTTGTGTGTGAATTCTTTCAATAAACAATTAACAACCATGCTTCAATAGTAACTCCAAATGAATTATAAATTTCTTTGTGAATTATTAAAGCATGGTCATCACCATTCCTCCCATACCTTTTACTTTACATCTCATTTCCAATTATCAAATAAAAGGAAAATCCAAAATAAGATGACCACCTTCTAGAAGGAAAACTGTAATAAATACGGATTTCCAACTACTGTACAAATATACCGGCAATCAGATAAAAATACGAACGCCCAAAAGAGATAGAATAACACGAAGAACGTAATATTAGAATATATATATCGAAATACATATATGTAAATTATTAAATCAATACCTGATTTAATAATCCGGCTCAAACCCGAGCCGGCTAGTATTACAAACTGTCCAATCGAAAATCCGAGTACCAGGTACATCAATCGATCGAACCGTGCACGTATCCAATACGACTACTACATCGTTTTGCCTGGATCAGGGAAACCCTCTGTGTGGGACTCTAAAGACTCGACAGTACTCTGGCAGTGGGTTTAACCACAAGCACGTCAGCGGCACTAGCTGTACGTAACGGCTGCCCAGGTACCTGTCGAAAAGGAAGGCCGACGAGCAAACTCATTCGGATCTCCTACTGAGCCTATCCGTGACAATATACGTACAGTCCAGTCTCTTCGTCAAAGAGTATCGCATACCGGGTCTAGGGGATGGTGAACGTCAGACCCTAACAACCTGATAAGTCGTGCCGATGTGGCTCAGGACCAATCCAGGAAACTACTGATCAGCCTATCAGTAGATCCCAACTGCCTTGGCCAAGGTCTTATGGTCCTGACCAATCGAATCACAGTGCGATATCGACTCCCTATACCGGGAGAGACGAATCCCCGACAATCGCTCACTGCCTCCATGTGGCTCGGGACTGAATCCAACCAAAACCTGTTTGCATGACTCAGTAGAGCCGTGGTAGGGTAGTGATCAAAGTTTAGTGGGAACTCACACGAGACGAATGTCGATCTCAGGTCCAAAGACTAACCCGTACACATGTCACCTGAGAACTTCCATCTGACGATAGGTATAGTACCATATGGAAGTTCTCGGCGAGTCCGTCCAGTGTACTCACACCCAGTGAGCACCTGTATACAATCTTAGGTGCATCAGACTAATGGCTGTGGGACCAACCATCCCCCGACGGGGCTAGAAACGTACACACCAGTCTACTCTGGAGTATCAATGCCCAGTCTCGATACTCACGCAACTAGGGACTATTCAAGGATGTGCTTATGGACTACCCTGCTCCCACAAGTATGATCGCCATCACAACGTAGGTAGTCAAGCAAGATCCTATGGGCTTTATCAACATGTAACCGCAATATGTAATAACGAGTAAAACATATGCCATGTTAAGATAAAGACAAACCACAATAGTATACTACCTTATCGAGTCTTTATCAATATGTGCAAACCAGATATAATAACAATAAATACATATATCCCGATAAAGACAAGTCAAATAATATACTATAAAACTTAGCAAGATTGTTCTGTACATACGTATCCCTAGTATCCATATGTATACATATACAATACTGGCCTCTAGGGCACATACATCCAACAATCTCCCACTTGCACTAAAGGCCAGTGATTGGCGTACCGAATACCCAACATCTGCTCTAAGGCCAACTGCTGGCATACCGCATACCCAACATCCCAAAAAGTCGCTCAAACTATGCTTGAGGGAAGGCCTTTGTAAATGGATCCGCCGTGTTGTCTTTCGTATCTACTCTCCGGACCTCGATTGGCGATCTACGATCTCTCTGATCAGGTGATACCGCCTTAAGATGTGCCTGGATTTCTGATGAGACCGTGGTTCCTTCGCTAAAGCTATAGCCCCATTGTTATCACAATACACTAATATCAGATCAACAATGGACGGAACCACCTGAAGTTCAGCTATGAACTTCTTTATCCAGACTGCCTCTTTTGCGGCATCGCTTGCAGCAATGTATTCAGCCTCCATCATCGAGTCTGTGACGGTATCCTGTTTGGAACTCTTCCAACATACCGCCCCTCCGTTGAGGGTAAACACAAAACCTGAGACAGACTTGCTGTCATCCTTGTCACTCTGGAAGCTTGAGTCGGTAAAGGACTCGACCCTGAGGTTTCTATTACCGTAAATCAGGAACATCTCCTTAGTCCTTCTTAGGTACTTGAGAATGTTCTTTACTGCTGTCCAGTGGTCCTCACCTGGGTTTGACTGATACCGGCTCACCACACTTAGCACGTAAGCTACATCTGGTCTTGTACATAGCATCGCATACATTATAGATCCTACCGCCGAAGCGTAGGGTATAGTGCTCATGCGAACCCTCTCCACGTCAGTCTTGGGAGACATCTCCTTGGAGAGGGTGATTCCGTGCAATGCGGGTATGTTACCGCGCTTGGAATCTTCCATACTAAATCTCTTTAGTACGGTCTCTATGTACCTGGACTGTGAAAGTCCCAATAGTCTCTTGGATCTATCTCTTTAGATCTTGATCCTCAGAATGTACGAGGCATCACCTGGGTCTTTCATAGAGAACCTTTGTGATAAGAATAGCTTGACCGATTGTAGCATAGGAATGTCATTTCCTATCAAAAGAATATCGTCCACGTACAAGACTAGGAACACGACAGTTCGTCCTACAATCTTCTTATAAATATAAGGCTCATCTTCGTTCTTGATGAAGTCAAAGTCCTTGACTGTCTCATCAAAACAGATGTTCCAGCTCCGCGAGGCTTGCTTCAATCCATAAATGGATTTGAGTAACTTGCACACCTTTCCGTTGCTCCCACTGTCTACAAAACCTTCTGGTTGATCCATATAAACACACTCGTCTAAACTTCCGTTTAGAAAAGCCGTTTTTACGTCCATCTGCCAAATCTCATAGTCATGGAAGGCAACAATGGCAAGCAGGATCCTAATGGATTTGAGCATAGCCACTGGAGAAAAGGTTTCGTCATAGTCCACTCCTGGTCTTTGACGAAAACCTTTTGAAACGAGTCTAGCCTTATAGGTTTCCATCTGCCTATCTACACCAAGTTTCTTCTTATAGATCCATTTGCATCCAACGGGTTTTACCCCAGTTGGAGCAACTTCCAGGGTCTATACTTTATTGGTGTACATGGACTCCATTTCAGATTGCAGAGCAACCAGCCACTTATCAGAGTCCCTACTGATAATGGCCTGTCTGAAACTAGTAGGATCATCTTCTTCCAAGATGCAATCCTCTCGATCCCCATCTATGAGAAAAACGTAGTATCTCTCGGGCGGATGAGAAATCCTACTAGATCTGCGGAGTGGCTGAGGTTCATCCAGGGTTATTGAATCCTAAGGTTCCACCAAATCTTCAGTTGCAGTTTGTCCCTCTGGAATTTCTTCCAGTTCTACCGTGCTCCAACTAATTTCTTTTGCAAGAAACTGCCACTCTAAAAAGGTGGCGTGCTGAGCAACAAACATCTTTTGTTCCTCGGTGTGGTAGAACTGATATCCATAACTGTTCTTAGGATATCCTACAAACTTACACAAAACTGACCGTGCCTCCAGTTTATCCGGATTGTGCTTTTTAATATAAGCAGGACAACCCCATATCTTAAATCTTTTAAGATACGTCCTTTTTCCATTCCACATCTCGAATGGTGTCTTAGGCACGGATTTGGATGGAACATCATTCAACAGATATGCTGCTGTTAAAAGCGCATGTCCCCAAAATGAAAGAGGCAACTCAGCACTACTCATCATGGAGCGAACCATATCCAATAGGGTACGATTCCTCCGCTCTGATACGCCGTTATGCTGTGGTGTATACGGAGGAGTAAGCTGAGAGAGAATTCCATTCTCTTTTAGGTAATCCAGGAATTCCGTGCTTAAGTACTCCCCTCCTCTGTCAGATCGGAGGATCTTAATACTCTTGCCAGTCTGGTTCTCTACTTCGTTTCTATATTCTTTGAATTTCTCAAAAGCTTCAGATTTGTGTTTCATGAGATACACATATTCGAATCTAGAGAGATCGTTAGTGAATGTGATGAAGTACGAGAACCCACCCCTTGTATGTATAGACATTAGACTACATACATCACTGTGTATGAGTCCCAAGAGCTCTGCTGCTCTTTCTCCATGCCCGGTTAACGGAGATTTGGTCATCTTTCCTTTGAGACAAGACTGAAAAGTTTCATAAGATGAAAATTCGAATGTATTCAAGAGTCCATCTTTATGTAACTTACTCAATATTTTCTCTCCGATATGACCAAGTCTACAATGCCACAAGTAGGATTCGTTCGTATCTGAACTCTTCCTCTAGCGTGTGTTTTGTACATTGAGCACTGTATTCTGATTTAGAACATAGATACCATTGCACAGTGTACCTTCTGCAACCAGTACCTTATCAAGGTAAATGTTCTTGATATTTCTATCAAGAACAAAGTTATATCCATCTTTATTAAGTAAAGAAACTGATATGATGTTGCAAAGCATGGAAGGTACATAGTAGCAATTGTTCAAAATCATAGTATTGCCATTTGGCAACACTAGGTGATATTCACCGACGGCTGCAGTATTAACTTGTGCTCCATTCCCTACTCTGAGGGACATATCACCAGGTCCAACTATGCTACTTTTTCTCAGTCCCTGCAATAAATTACAGATATGAGATCCTGATCCGGTATCGAGTACCCAGGAGGTAGGACTGAACGAAAAACAGTTCTCAATAACAAGAACACCTGAAGAAGACGCAACAGTATGTTTCTTCTTCGATGGGGTTATCAAGGAATTCAAACTTTCCTCTTTCTTATGCCCATACTTATGACTGTTGTCATAAGTTAGAGCCGAACCAATGTTCCCCAGTCCCGAATAAGAATTCGGATCGGTCAAGGGATACATTTTATTATCTTGATTAGGGCGTGAAATGGTTGCTACCTGGAGAGAGAGAGGGAAAACAATCAGCATGCGCTCTTGCAAGATTAGATTGGTTATTTTTATCTAATCAGGTTGGCTCCCACTGTTTCCTCAAATTCTTCTTCAAACCCTAAAAGAAGAACTAGTCAGGATTAATCGCACGTCACAATACTTGCTTAACCTTTCAGCCAGGCCGGTGTTGGTACTTCGAGGGAGGTTTTCCAACGCTTTCGCGAAGTTCCTTAATTATATAACCTCTTTTCCCTGGAGGCGTAGCCCCGCTAACACCTTTCTAGACACCTACTTGGTTTATAGCATTGATTGTTAAGTGTGATAATCTCCCGAGAGTAATCCTGCTCATCAGTGGGATCGGGATCCAACTATCATTGTGTGATGCACAAGATGGAATCCACTTTAGCCACCACACTCCAGAAGGTATGATAAATCTGCAAGTTTCATGTATATTTGAAACTCCCGATGTGGTTTTTACCCCGAGTGGTTTATGACCTTGACTAGGTCAACATATCATAAGCCTCTAGTCAAGTTCAACCCATCATTATCCTGGATTAACTTAGACCCATCCGTATATACCCTTGACTATGTCAAAATAGTCATACGGCTGTCCTAAATAATCGCAATACATGCAACAAACAAGCATTACTTAGCTACCGAACACTACGCCTTGACTAGGTCAAAATACGCAGCACGAATACTAAGCAACACTTATAAGAAATGACGGAGGGCTACGACTGGGTTTTTGGCGAAAAAACCCGTTAACGTAATGAACTTGATATCGTTGAAGGAATCTGAGTTTTTTAGAAATATATAGTGGCGAAAACCTTTGCTAAAGAGGTCACTCCCTGTGAAGGGATCTCGGCTCTTTCGTCGTCAAATGAGGTGCAAGATATTCCAAACTGAATACCACGATGCAAAGCAAAAATAGTCGACTATAATGAAGTTATTACCCTGACACAAACTTTTACTCAAGGGGTCACTCCCGGTGAAGGGATCTCGGCCCTTGCCTCGTCGAATGAGGTGCCGGATATTCCAAACTGAATACCACTGTGCAAAGCAAAAGAGAACGTCTGTAATTTCAGTTTTTAAAGATGGGTTCCAACAACATCTTTTAGGTTTATTATCTTGCATTAATCAAAATTAATGCGGTCCCATCAATTTGTAACCTATCACACCAGAAAAGAACGAAAATAAAATGTACGTATATGCCATCCGCATTCGCCACGGGGCCCCGTCATCACCCGTTAGGTTACTTAACTAACGACAGAGCGGGGCCTGGACTAGCGCGGGTGCAAAACATATACAACATCTACTAGTGTATATATATAAGTATATATAACATTCGTCCCAGGCATGATAATAAACAACATCACAGATAACGATACAGAATGGTGGATAATCTTGGAGCCCCGGGTTTCATTTGAGCCGCAAATAAAACCCGACGTTCCCGGTCGTGTGGATAGCCTGTGCAATGAAAACCTGTACCCCCTACGAGTGCGGCGAATAGCCCGCCAGTTCTAGAATGAAGCCCCCTCCGTCTCAGCGCCTTGAGATGCGGGCTTGTTGCCTTCTAGAACCCGGCTATTCGTTCACCCCATCGCGGGGTAATCCTAATACAGAAAATGAAAATAATATATACATGCAGTGACATCGACCTCATCCCGGTCGTGCCCCAAAATAATATACAAAAGGCAAAGACGGCAGTCCACATGTCGGACGCTCGCCCCGCAATTAAAAATGTACAAATGAATTATAAACTGTATTTCTAACATTGCACCACATGCTATCCACCACGACAATCCAACCACAATCACAGCACAAGCACACAACATCAACGCGAATGTCACGTTCTCAAAACCCGTCTAAAAGAACAAATAGCAATCAGACGGGTTTTACCGATCGAGTGACATTCCCGGTCGTAGATAAAAGTGAATGTACTGATAATAAAACATGTATCTTAAAATTACGATCGACTAAACTTTCCAAGTGGGCCCTAAGTATTAAATCAACACTGTAACAAATCTGGGCCCAAAAAGTAATTATTCCAGAAACCACAATTTCCAAAAAGTGAGGCCCAGAAGAAAATTTGACCACGTGGGCCCCAAAACGGCCGCGGATCCGCCGCCAATAGGGGGTTTGAGCGGCGGATCCACGGCGGTTTAGAGGGATCATGTGACAATTTTTCTTCTGTGGCCTTAAAAAAGCCTGCATGATTTTCTGAGAGCAAAATATTGATTTTTCGAGCACTTTTAAAATCGACAGAAACACCATGTGAGGAAATGCAGTTTTTGAAAAATCCAGTCGATCGTTATTCTAAACACGTTTTAACAAGCTAATATAGGTTTTATGAGTGGCTCTGATACCATGAAGGGTTACCCTAGCGTCCCGGCCAACTCACATGGCCAAATGCGGAACAAAAATTTTCTTGCGAACAAAAACTTGGCGCTAGACTAAACCCTAAAACCGGATCATTCCATAAAACTAACTAGCTATTCTAGGAGAGCTATCTACTATAAAAAAAGATATACCAAGAGGCTCAAGTCCTTCGGTCTTCTCTCCTCGCCATGTGCTCCAAATGGTCTCCTTGAACTTGCTTGATCGCCAACTCCGGCTCCATCGGTCCTCCGGGATCAAGCTTGTTCTCTGGCCTTGCTTTGTCGTAGATGATCCACCCGGAGAGTATGATCCATGGCTATAGCTCCTAACCAAATAGCAATAAGGAGCAACTAGAGAACTTGGGTTGCTAAACCAAGTAGACTAGGATGTAGTGGAGGGAGTCTAAGTGTTTACTATCTCTTTTCTAACATCTTCACTTGTTTTTCAACACATGAGAATGTTGGTGAAGAGGAAGAAGATGAAGATGGAAGAAAGCAAGAGGAGGGAGGAACTCAAGAGAAAATGAGAGCTCAAAGGAAAATGAAGCATGAAGTGAGAGAAAATCACACACCTTGGTTTTGTGTGTGAATTCTTTCAATAAACAATTAACAACCATGCTTCAATAGTAACTCCAAATGAATTATAAATTCATTTGTGAATTATTAAAGCATGGTCATCACCATTCCTCCCATACCTTTTACTTTACACCTCATTTCCAATTATCAAATAAAAGAAAAATCCAAAATGAGGTGGCCACCTTCTAGAAGGAAAACTGTAATAAATACGGATTTCCAACTACTGTACAAATATACCGGCAATCAGATAAAAATCTGAACGCCCAAAAGAGATAGAATAACACGAAGAACGTAATACTAGAATATATATATCGAAATACGTATATGTAAATTATTAAATCAATACCTGATTTAATAATCCGGCTCAAACCCGAGCCGGCTAGTATTACAAACTGTCTGATCGAATATCCGAGTACCAGGTACATCAATCGATCGAACCCTGCACGTATCCAATACGGCTACTACATCGTTTTGCCTGGATCAGGGAAACCCTCTGCGTAGGACTCTAAAGACTCGACAGTACTCTGGCAGTGGGTTTAACCACAAGCACGTCAGCGGCACTAGCTGTACGTAACGGCTGCCCAGGTACCTGTCGAAAACGAAGACCGACGAGCAAACTCATCCGGATCTCCTACTGAGCCTATCCGTGACAATATCTGTACAGTCCGGTCTCTTCGTCAAAGAGTATCGCATACCGGGTCTAGGGGATGGTGAACGTCATACCCTAACAACCTGATAATGTAAGTCCACAGTAGCGCCCCGGCCGTCTAACAGACGCCAAATGCGGAACAAAAACTTTTTACAACTGGCGCTATCGCGTGCTATAACCCAGATCTGCCATTAAAGCTAAACTAACAAATTACAAAGTGGGTAGAAATGTTATACCGAACGATCCGAGTCCTTCGGTCTTCAACCATCATCCCACGCTTTGTTGCAGCTGCTCCGATCTCCTGAATCTCCAGTCTTTTCGTCCTGGTGGCACCACGTCGACGGATCTTTAAACGGGCTCCCGCCTCTGAACCGAGGCAACTCGATCATCAAGTTTGCCAAAAGAGATGACCAAGATTGATATAGAGAATGAGTAGAACATTTTGTCTCGTCACGTCCAAATCTATGGACGAACGGTTAATGAAATTGCCTTTTGGATACAACCGAAATGAGAAATGAATATCTAAAATTTCCATGAAGCCAAAACTTGTATCTTTTTCAAATCCATAACCATAATCCCTATCAAGAGGGGGCCGGCCATATATAGGAGAGGAGGAGGGTGAGTGTAGGAGCAAAGGGGGTAACCTTAAGGAATAATATTCTAAGCATTACCAAAACACATTAATGCAAAGGGTGACTCACAATAAATACCTTACCAAAACATTTAATGCAATCAAGTGAGTCACAAACCTAGTCATCAATCAAGAAGCTTCCTTACTCATGACTCACCCTCATGACTCACCCATGGAAGAAAAGATAAATCCGCATTTAACCGAATATTAAATACGGGCGATAGAAAACTGGAAACTGGCAACTTCCAAAAGCGATCCTGAAACGAATTTCAGGATAACCCCGTATCAGTATAAACATACCCGCATGTGTATTACGACCGAATACAAATGCAACTGAGACAAAAATATTATATCTACACAGTATAATACTCGGATCCGGCTTAAACCAAAGCCGGCCAGTATTATCTGCCCGAAAAATGACACGTGCGAAAACGCACGTGCATTTTCCGAACCTTGCCATAAAACCATACGGCCTCTACAACGTTTCGCCCGAACTTGGGAAAGTTTCTGTGGGGGACTCTAATAACTCATCAACACACTGGCACTGGGTATAACCTCTAGCACGTCAGAGGTACTAGCTGTACGTAACGATTGCCTATGTATTGATTAGAAGGGAAGCTGACGAGCGAACTCATCTATAAACCCTACTGAGCCTAACAGTGACAATATACATACACTCCGGTCCGTTCGTCTAAAAAGTATCACATATCGAGTCTACGGGGTGGATAAAGTCAGACCCCTAATAACGTGATAATTCGTGTCGGTATGAAGCCCATCACCACCTGAGAAACTACTGATCCAAATCAGTAATTCTCCACTACCTCGGCCGAGGGTTTCTAGTGATGGCCACCCGTGCACTGTGCGACATCAACCCCCAATACCGGGAGAGACGAATCCCCGACGATCCGCTCACTGCCTCTATGTGGCTCGGGACTGTACCCAACTAAAACCTGTTTGCGCGACTCCTTTGAGCCGTGGTAGGGTAGAAATCAAAGCACAGTGGGAACTCACACGAGACAAGTGACGATCTCAGGTCGACAAACTAACCTGTACACATGTCACCAGGGAACTGCTATCTGACGATATGTATAATACCAACTAGCATGTTCCCGGCGAGTCCGGTCCGGTGTACTCAAAACCTAATGAGCACTTGTATACATCTTAGGTGATCCAACTGACACCGGTGGCTTATGAGACCGGCCACCGCCCCTCGTCGGGGTCTCGACTGTATACACTAGTCTACTCTGGAGTATCGATGCCCTGTCTCGAAACTCCCACGACTAGGGACACTTTAAGGATGTGCTTACAGACCCCAGCTCCCACGTATATGATCGCCATCATACTGCTGGCAGTCAAGCAAGAATCCTATGGGCTCATCAACATGCAATAGCGAACTAAAGCATGTAAACGATGATAAAGACAAATCAGATAGCATACTATCATCTCGAGCAAGACTGTCATATTGGTATAGGTCCTGCCTCAATCATTGCAATCACGTACCTGCGATCCAATAATTGACTTTGAGGGCACTATCTCCAACAATCTCTCACTTGCACTTAAGGCTAATTATTGCGATGTCGCATACTCACTGCCAGTGTGATACAGAACATCCAACTCCTCTACTAATCAGTTTCACAAAGCTAGTTTGTAAAACTCTTGTGTTCGAGAAATAGCCTCAGTGAGTGGATCCGCCCTGATGTTTCTTTCTATGTCTCTCTTAATCTCAAGTTCGCGGAGAAAGACATCTCCTGAATCGAGTAATTTCTGTCTTAGAATATGTCTGAATATCTGATAGGACCTGGTTCATAAATGAACTCCAAATCCAAACTTCTTAGACTTTATCGATAACTGAACCTAATCAGTATCCAGCACCAAGCCTCCCACAGTATCCTCTTGGACCACCTGTCCATAATATTGTCCCTCATCAGAGGGAAAACTATAACTCTGACAGTCACTTTGTCATACATGTCACCCCTGAAGCCTGGAACGAAAACCGTCTCCCGAAGGAGGCTGCCGTCATCAAATCCGTAGAACATGCACTTATGTTCTAAAATTGTTTCCTTATGTTGTTTCGGGATTGGATTAATATAAACTTATTGCATCTAGTGCAAAAACAACATCTGGTGTGGTACTTGACATCTCACGATTGACTCAATTTCCTAAGCAAGTGATCTGCCAATCATGAACATCCCTCTCCCCTTTAGTCTGTAAGACGCCTTTAGAGAGGGCGACTCCATCACCTGTAGGTACACCACCATGCCAGGAGTCATCTATTCTAAAATACTATTAGAATACTGTCAAAGTACCCACATTGGGAAACTACCCAGATCTAGATCTAAAACCATAGATCTAGTAACCAGAATGTCTGATATTATATCCATATCCTTGTGGAGAAACAACTGTGTAACGACCACAGTACAACCGATCGTAGTAAAGGAATTTTACTTCCTACTCTGTGTATGTCATCCAAAAACCAGGACATCACACCCTACTACCTTCTTAACAGATCATCCCCTATTCTGATGAAGTCAAACCCATGACTTTCACATCAAAAATGGATGATCTTATCTCCGCTATATCTGCTCAAGCCTATAAATAGACATAAGCTACTTGCCCACTATACTTCCGCTGCTCCCACTAACTACGATAACCCTCTGGTAGAATAATATCTACGTACACTTCTAAAGCTAGTTTAGAACGACGTTATACTTATCCTCTTGCCGGGTCTCATAGTCTGGAACAACAGTAGTGTCAAGTCTGGGTAAACAAGAACCTCCCTGTCACCGTCCTTGAGGCTACCTGAGTACCTCTTGGGTGTCTGAGGTTACCCACCATATCTGTGGAGTGGCTATTGGAATGTCAAACCTGATTGAATATATAGGTCCTATTAAATTTTCCATAATCGTTTGCGGTTCTGGAATCACTTACAGTTCTACTATACCCCCACTACTGTTTTCTGAAAAAATCCATTTTACTAAAACTGTGGCGAGTCAGGAACAATATCACTATTGATCTTCCAGACGGTAGAAAATCAACCCTCGTCAAAGCCAGGGTCAACCCACAAACTGCCATTACAGAAACGTGCCTTGAGTTATCCAGTGTCTGGTTTTAAGCATAAGCTGGACAACTCCCCGTACCTTAACATCGTTAAGATATGATCCATTCTATATCCAATATAGAAATATTGGCACTTATTTAATTGGAATCAGATTCTAATCATGGAGCTGTCTCCAGTGCATATCAACTTAATAGTGAGAGACTAATCAGCATTACTCAACTTAGGAATATATCCAATTATGAGTAACCTGAAAGAGAAACAAGTTTCTCAAAACCATTACTATCAACTGAATACAAATTACAAGTATCTACATCTTCG
Organism: Agapanthus africanus; assembly: GCA_030015575.1. NCBI lineage: Eukaryota > Viridiplantae > Streptophyta > Magnoliopsida > Asparagales > Amaryllidaceae > Agapanthus > Agapanthus africanus. The sequence goes on along the minus strand of CM057350.1, from coordinate 310,495,156 downwards.
ATCGCTTTGAAGAATCCTGATACTTGCAACATCTGGTTCTCTACTTTATTCTTATACCCACAACTTCTCAAAACTTAGACATTGTATTTCTACGAAACACTTATCTAAAATCTAGAGAAGTCATAAGTAAACAGAACAAGGTACGAGGACCAACCCCTTTGTCCTGAAGGACTCTGGACAACATGTAATACTCTGTATAAGTCCGCTGAGTTGAATAACTCAAAACCTGTGCGTCGTTGGTTGAAAACTGTACTTATGGTTAAGAACTACTCCGTTTGTTCAATGCTCCTTACCCAATCGTCAACTGATATAGGTAATTGTCACGGACATAATTTCAAAAAGTTATATCTCACTTTATAAAAATAAACGTACAGATATATCATTTTGAAATTGGTGCACAACAACGGATACTCAAAACCGCATACATGCCGTCCGGAAAAAACCCAGGCGACTTCCTCAAATATCACCAATTACAACGAATTCCGATATAATAAGGATGATCACCTTATTCCCAATAACCTACTCCCACTCATCATCTGTAAAACCATACAGATATGAGAATGAAACCTGGCAAATACATACCCTGGAGTAAGTATGTAATCGGGAAATCAGTTTTCCTTTAACAATGCACTGAAACATGAAAATGTTTCGTAGGGGTATCCTTGTATTCCTAGTAATGCCTCTTCCATAATCTAATTCATGACTTTAACCGTATATTTTATTGCCATCTCTCCAAATCCTATTATTTGTCTTTATTCATTACCTTCTGTACACCATCGTTAGGCTAAATGGTTTTCTTCCTTCCCTACCGTTCGGCACCAGCCTATGGTTTGGAAGAAGACTATCCAGTAAGCATAATAGGTGTACCCTCCTTAACCTAGGAGTACTCGCAACTTGAGAGAAAGTGATGATAAAAGACAACTGAATAATACCTTATTCTATTTCTCCCGAACTGGGGAAAAAAGCAAAGGTGAAATAGGAGTGGCGATGAAGTACATGATTTGGTCGTGAATGATAGCAGTCGCAATTTACTTTGCCCTCTTTCTAATCCTTTTATTTTGTCTTTAGTTATTACCTTCTGTACACCCTACTTTAGGCTAATTGGTTTTCTTCATTCCCTACCTTTCGGCACCTGCCTATGGTTTGGAATAAGACTATCCAATAAGCGTAATAGGTGTACTCTCCTAAACTAAGGAGCCCTCGCATCCTGAGAGAAGGTGATAATAAAAGTCAACTGAATAATCCAATTCTATTTCTCGTGAACCTAGATCCATCCTCGAAGAAGTCCCTTCGAGTTCGTATATAACCATACGACGGATCTATCCAATGGAAGTGGATGTCCGTAGTAATACGGGGTGATCTAAGAAATACAAAGGGTAAAAGAAGGAGCGGCAATGACTTATGCAACTAGGACAATCCAAAAGCCAGTATTTTAAGAATGTTTGGTCAACTTGGTCACTGAGTCATAGTCTAGGGTCGGTCAAAGGTCGCTGCCAAAGAGAGAGAGAGAAAAGAAACACTCTGCGTGCACTCTAACCTAGATCAGAATGGTTATCAATTTATCTAATCAGGAAACCTCCCACTGTAATCTCAAATTCTCCTCCAAACCTGAAAGAAGAATTAGTCAGGATCACCCGAAGAGTAAACCAACTCATCAGTGAGAATCGGGATCCAACTATCATCGGATGATAACTTGATGGAAGCCACTCAAGTTATCACACTCAAGAAGGTATGCGTATACTTGGCAAGTTTCAGTTTCTTTAGAAACTCCTGATAAGAATTTTTGCCTCATGCTCTTATGACCTTGACGAAGGCCAACAAATCATAAGTCAGATGTCAAGTTCTACCCGTCATTGTCCAAGTCAATTTGAACCCACCCGTACAAGACCTTGACGAAGGCCAACAAGGCTATACGACTGTCCCAAACCAACACATCTACCTATGCAACAAATGAATACCCAGAAACTACCAAACACTATGCCTTGACGAAGGCCAACAAACATAGCTTGAATACTACTGACCATCCATAAGAAATGACAGAGGGCTACGGCTGGTTTTTGGCGAAAACCTTTAACGTAATGAACTTGATCTCGTTGAAGGAACCTGATAGGTTTCTATAAAAATATAGTGGCGAAAACCTTTTGCTAAAGAGGTCACTCCCGGTGAAGGGATCTCGGCTCTTTCCTCGTGGAATGAGGTGCAGGATATTCTAACTGAATACCGCGATGCATAGCAACTTGTAATCAACTATAGTGAAGTTATTACCCTGACGTAAACTTCTGCCCAAGAGGTCACACCCGGTGAAGGGATCTCGGCCCTTGCCTCGTCGAATGAGGTACAGGATATTCTAACTGAATATCACTGTGCAAATCAAAAGGAAACGTCTTTGTAATAACACCTTTTAAAACTGTTCCAACAACATCAAATATAGGTTTTTTTTATCCTTGCATTGATAAGAATCAATGCAGCCCCATCAATCAATCACACCAGAAAAGAACGAAAATATAATGTACGTATATGCCATCCGCATTCGCCACTGGGTCCCGTCATCACCCGTTAGGTTACTTAACTAACGACAGAGCGGGGGCTGGACTAGCGCGGGTGTAAAACATATACAACATCTAATAGTATATATACCAATATACAATAATCGCTCTAGGCGTGATAATATGCAACATTACAGAAAAGTAATAAGCATCACAGAACAATACAGATAATCTGGGAACCCCCGGGTTTCACAGAGCCGCTACTGAAACCCGACGTTCCCCTGGTCGTGTGGATAGCCTGTAATGAAACCTAGACCCCTACGGGTGCGGCAAGTTACCCGCCAAAACCTGAAGCGAGGTAGTTGATTGAATTCGATTTCCGGATGTGTATGTTTGAGAAATTGTATATAGAAATCACAACAAAAAATTATTTGACCGCAATCAATAACGGTGTCGAATGTAGCGCGTTAGTAAGTGCGGATCGTCCACATGGAAAGTGTAATCGTTCATGTTTCGAATTAGATGAGTCGAAACTTTAAGGAAAAGAAAAGAAAACCATTCATGATTTATAAAATTGCATTTCAAGAAAGAGAAAATATCTAGATCTAAGAAAGCATTAAAATCAAGAAGTGATAACTTTGGATGATTTCCAACCAACAATCAAGATTCGAAGTGTAGCTCGTAGGAGTAGATCGGATCTATAGATGTGATGAGATCTAAAGATTTCATGTTCTTATCCATTAGCGAATTGATACTAGATCGATGATAATTCGTCGAGGTTAAGGATCTTGCGAAGAAGCTAGGGTTTCCTCGTCTTATCCTTTATCCTTTTGATGAATCTCATTCAAATTCTAGCTTCTAGTTAATCAAATGATCAATAGTTGTTCCCTAGTTTCGAGTGAACACAATCAAGAAAGGATCATCCCGAAACTAGGTCATCGATCATTTGATTCACAAGAATTTACAATCGTTATAAGATTTAAGAATTGTAAAAATATCTAAATCATCATCATTCTATTGATCGTCACAACTCCTATACGAGCGGAGTTTACTCAAAAATCATAATAACAAACGCAATCACAAATTGAGATTGAATCATAATGTTGAATCAAAAGATATGCAAGATTTAGAAATTTCACCTTTATTTATCGACAAATTTCGTTACAACTCTTTTGAAATTTACAAAAGGAAGGAACTAGATCGTCGATTTCGGCTTCGTTTGGCTCCTTGAGTCGCGGATCGGCTTGGATCTCTTGCTCCGATGAAATCCGGCGTCGCTTCCTAAAGGTTGAAGGCTCTCTTGCTTGAATGGTACTCGGGATCTTGATCTTGATTTTGAATTGGAATTAGGGTTAGGGTTTTGAGGCACAAGTCGTGTCACTCGACTTGTGGGTAGACGATGATGGGTGATTCTTGAACCCTATTTCTTGAACAACCACAACCCTAGATCTAGGCTCCTTTTTATAGATCTCAAAACCCTAGATCTAGAATTTGAAATTTGAATTTTCCCTCCAAAAGTTTGTTAAGAGAGCCTTCTAGAAATAGTTTGTTAAGCCGAGCCTTCTAGATGCGCCACGTGGAGAATCGGGAGTCTTCTGGAAGCTTGGGCAGTTACAAGAGCCACGTGTATGAAATTTGAGAACATGATGACATCATAGCGCCGCGGATCCGCGGCGCAAGCGGGCTCCCGCCGCGGATCCGCGGCGGTTTAGAAGCCTTTGGGCTTGAATTTTCTACTGTGGTCTTGGGCTGACAATTAGGCCTTTGTATGATATGTTAAATTCTATTTGGCTCTCTGTATCACTTCCAGATCCCACATCTTGGAGTTGGTGTATTTTATATCAGCTCTTTTGGCTTTGTTTCTGCAATTTCCTGCACAATTTCTGTAGGATTACTAGGCACTCTCAAGAGGTCTCACAAGGCATCAACCATGCCAATTTCAAAAATTATGGTGCCGAGAAACCCTTGTGTACGGATCGTTGGCTAGATGTCTAGGCGAAAAAGCAACTAGTTAACTACTTTAACTAAGTGAACGGAAATACAACCTTTGTAGATCCGGTTCTCCACCTCCATAGCTCCGCAACGAAGTATCCTCGCTGTCCAAATCGAAATCCGGGCTCTTGCGTCGGCTTCATCGGAGAAGAAGCGGGCTAGGTCATCGACGACGTGCCGAAGATGATCTACGTCGAAGCATCACTAGATCAAGCTCCACCTTCACCAAGCCATGAAAACTTGTGAAGGAAACACACTCTACTACTTGGCAAGAGGTAGAAGATGAAGAAATAGGAAGTGGGTAGACTTTAGAATTGGATTTCTCACTTGTTTTCATCAATCACCATTGATGAAGCAAGCTTTTTCAAGGAAGAAGAAGATGAAGAAGATGAATATTGTTATGATAAGTTAATTCCAAAAAATAAAAGAATAATCAATCCTTATCATAACATGACCATAGTTAAGTGTAGAGAACTAATCATGGTTTAATGCAATGGTTAGGGTTAAGCTAAAAACAAAATGGTCATCAAGTCAAAGCATTCATGAAGCTTCATGAATGAACAAAAGAAATGCCACCATTTTATCATTTCATTTCCTTTTTCCAATAAGAAAAAGATTAATAAATAAATGAATAAAATGAATAAGCAAATAGTAAACCCTAACCATTCCATTAACCAAGGTTTAATTCTATACACTTAATTAAAAAGGCATGTATCATCAAACATGATACAAGCATGTGCACAAAATCATATCGCATATGCAATGCGCACACCCGAGCGAGAAAATCCATTTAAAGTGAACCGATACTAGTTAATGCAAAGTAATATATCAAATATATAATTATGCATTAAATCATTAAATCAACACTTGATTTAACGATCCGGTCATATCGCATATAACCGACTAGTATCATTAGTAACAACTTATCGAATCAACACTTGATCCGATAACCTGGCTATATCGCATATAACCGATCAATGTCACATCGCGAGAATCGAATACAGTATCACATACTGGTATTATTCTCGGTCCCTCACATATCTCATATGCGCTCCTATTTCGTTTTGCTTGAGCCAGGAAACCTCTGTGTAGGACTCTAAAGACTCATCAATACGCCGGCAGCAGATGATGATCATATCAAGCATCCACAAGCCGCAAGCGGTCTGCTAAACGTAACGGCCACCCGGGTATTGAGCGATCAGAAGATCGACGAGCAAGCCCGCTCACACTCCTGTGAATCCAACCCGTAACACTACCATACAGTCCGGTCTCGTCGTCTGATATGTCGCATATCTCGCCTAGGGGTGGTAAACGTCAGACCCCAATAGCTCGATAAGTCGTGTCGATATGAGGTCTATAACAATTCGAGAAACTACTGGTAACACTTACCAGTAAATCTCAGCAACCCTGGCCAGGGATTTCCTGTTATAGCCAATCGAACACAGCGCAACATCAACTCCCTATACCGGGAGAGACGAATCCCCTCCTATCGCTCATTGCCTCCATGTGACTCGGGACTGTACCCAAAAACCACCGTTTTGCACGCCCTCTTGGACGTGGTAAGGTGGAAATCAAAGCACAGTGGGAACCACACAAGACTCTATGACGATCTCGGGTCAACAGACTACTCTGTACCAGTGTCACCAGAGAACTGCCATCTGACGTGAGGTATAATACCATCTGGGAGTTCTCGGCGAGTCCGTCCAGTGTACCCAGTCTCTACTGAGCACCCGTATATCATCTCTGATGTCAAACACCAATGGATATGGGATCATCCATCGCCCATCTGTATGGGTCGAGAAGGTATACGCTAGTCTACTCTGGTATATCGATGCCCCGTCTCGATACACCCACGACTAGGGACTTTGAAGGATGTACTTATGGACTACCATGTCCCCACTAGTATGATCTGCATCATAGTCCAGGTAGTCATGTACACATCCTAAGGGCTTTACCAACATGTAACAGAGAGACAATCAGTATACACGTTAAGATAAAGTTCAACCAGATAGCATACTATCATGTCGAGCAAGAAAGTCCTCCCTATATATGTCCCAGCATCCACTACAATATACATCCTATGTATAGTAATGGCCTCTAGGGCATACATATAACTAACAATCTCCCACTTGCACTAGGGCCATCTGAAACAGTGGTTGCAGTATCTCATACTCAACCATCCCATAAAAGTCTCTCTCTGGGAACAGGCCTTTGTGAGTGGATCCGCTGTGTTGTCCTCTGAATCTACTCTCCTAACCTCGATCACCCTGGAGATCAACTATCTCCATGATCAGGCGATACTGCCTTAGAATAAGTCTGGATCACTGATGGGACCGGCGTTCCTTGGCATAAGCCACAACTCCATTGTCACACAATGGGAGGAACGTAGTTCATCTCATGAACCAATATACACCCAAACATCCTCTTTGGTAGCATCTTAAGTAGCGATGTATCCAGCCTTTATCGTCTAGTATGCCACGGTATCTAGCTTGGAACTCTTCCAACATACCGTCCCTTTACTGAGGGTAAAGACAATGCCTGCGACTGACACTCAGTCGTCATTATCACCCTGGAACCCTTCCAGTGATTCTCCCCAGGATCGGTTGACACCATCTCACTACAACTAGTGAGAGTCCTAACATCCAATTAGATCTATCTCATAGATCCAAACACCAGGATTTAGGAGGTATCATTTTGATCCTATATGGAGAATCATTGTGATAAGCGGAGATTGACCGAGCGTAGCATAAGAAACTCTTTTCTTATCAAGAGTATGTCATCCACGTACTCTACGAGGATCACTACCATACTCCCTACTACCCTTTTGTTTATACAAGGTTCATCTACCATTTTGATGATGTCAAACTCTTTGACTAATTCATCAAAACAGATGTTCCAACTCCGCGATGCCTGCTTTATCAAATAAAGCATCTTGCACACGTTTCCGCTGCTCCCACTGTCTACGAAGCCCTCTGGCTGTGTGCTTATAGACGCTCTCTTCTAAAACATCATTTAGAAAAGCAGTCATAGCACCCAACCGCCAGATATCGTAGTCATGGTATGTAGCCGTGGCAAGTAGGATTTGGATGGACTTAAGCATAGTCACTTGAAAAGGTTTCATCATTATCCACAGCTGGTCAATGATGCAAACTTTTAACAAGTCTAGCTTTGAAAGTCTCAACTTTTCGATGTACACCAAGTAATCTTCTCAAGATATACTTGCTCCTGATGGGGATTTAACCCTTCAGATATAGCAACCAAAGTCCATACTTTGTTGGTGTACATGGATTCCATCTCAGATCGCTAAGCATCCAGCTATTCTTACAGAGTCCCACTCCTGATGGCCAGCTCGAAACTAGTTGGGTCATCATCTCATGATGCAATCCTCGCTCCCACTGTCATAGAGAAACCGAAGTATCTCTCAGGTGGGTGAGGAACCTTACTAGATCGGCGGAGAGGCTAAGGTTCGTTGGTAACTATTGAATCCTTTGGTTCTTTCAAATCATCTGCTGTAGTTTGTATAGCTGGAACATTTCCAGTTCTACATAACAGATCTTGCCTCGAGCTTGTCCGGATTTTGCTTTTAGACATAGGCCGGACAACTCCAAATCTTAACTAACTTAAGATATGGGCGCTTCCCTTTCCATATCACATATGAAATGGTAGGCAACTGATTTGATTGGAACCCTATTCAATAGGTATGCAACTTCATAAGTGCATAACTCCCAAAAAGGAAATAGGTAACTCAGTAGTACTCATCATAGAGCACACCTTATCATATAGGGTGTGATCGCTCCGCCCCGATATACCATCGTGCTATGGTGTATACGGAGGAGTAATGCTGAGAGAGAATCTCATTCTCCTTTAGAATAATCCAGGATTTCCGTGCTCAAGTATTCTCCTCCTCGATCTCATCAAAGGACATAATACTTATACCCGTATGTTGGTTCTCTACTTTTAACTTATATTCTGTGAATATCTCAAAAGGCTCGGACTTGTGTTTCAACAAGAACATATGTCTGAATCTAAAGAGATTATCAGAGAATGTAATGAAGTATAAAGAACCGGTCCTGGCATTTGTAGACTGGGGACCTACATACATCAACATGTATCATCCCAAGAGTTTGCTTAACTCTTTCTCTGTTTCCAATGAACGGAGCTGTGGTCATCTTATCTCTGTGACATGACTGGCAAGTTTCATAAGATGTAAATTCAAACTGATTTAAATATGCATCTACAAGTAACTTCAGCTAGTCGGGTCGCATTGTTATGACCTAGTCTACAATGCCTCAAGAAGGATTTGTTCATTTCTGAACTCTTCCTCTTGTGTGTGTCCCGTATACTAAGAACTGTAGTTTGATTTAGAACATCAATGCTTTTAGATAACGTGCCTGAACCGATCAACTTTTGATATAGGAAATGTTCAAAACATTATCCAACAATACAAAATTATATCCTTTCTTTACTATTAAAGAGAGTGATATGATTTTGTATATCAGGTTCGGTATCTAACAACATTCGTTCAGAATCAATGTATTTGTAATACAGGGTGACAGTGACCAACAGACTTGGCTGCAACATTTGCCCCGTTTTCTGCCTCATGAAACTTATCACCCGTTCTCAGTTCTCTACCTTTCTGTAGCCCTATGTAACAGATTACATATCTGGGATCCTGATCTGGTATCACATACCCAGGACGTAAAGGATACTGAGAAACAGTTCTCTGTAATGAACACACCCGAAGATGATGCATCAGCATGCACTCTCTTCGTTTGGGCGGCACGGGAAATCTGGTATTCCCCAATTTCCTGCTCTGTCTTATAACAATTATAAGTTGGAGCGGGACCAACGTTCCCTAGGTCAGTATAACAAGCGGGTTCGGTCAATAATCCGTATTATTATCTTGATTAAGGCGTGATATGGTCGCTACCTGGAGAGAGAGAGAAGAAAACACTCAGCGTATGCTCTTGCAAGAATAGATTGGTTATTATTTTATCTAATCAGGATGGCTCCCACTGTTTTTATCAAATCTTCCTTCAAACCCTAAAAGGAAAGACTAGCCGGGATTAATTACACACTACAAGTTTGCCAATCTTTCAGCCAGGCCAGTGTCGGTACTTTGAGGGAGGTCCCCCGTGCTTTCGCACAAACCTAATTAATGTAAACCTCGTTTTCCCAGAGGCGTAACCCCGTTGACACCTTTCTAGACACCTACTTGATCGGCTAATTGTAATGTATAAAACTCTCCCAGGAGTAACAGTTACTCGCAGCGGGTATCGGGATCCAACTATCTCATAGAAGGTATGCAATCTCATTGCAAATTTCAACACTTGAAATTCCCGATAATATTTTGCCCCGAACGATCTATGACCTTGACAAGGTCAACAAACCATAGACCGCAAGTCAAGTTCAACCCGTCATTTCTTGATTGAATCAAACCCACCCGCACGACCCTTGACAAGGTCAACAAGGCCGCACGACTACCCTAACCCAATCTGCATCATATGCATAAGCAGATAAATACTGGTTAGCTACCGCACACTGCGCCTTGACAAGGTCAACAAACGCAGCAGGAATACTAAACAGGATTTATCTGAAATGACGGAGGGCTACGACAGGTTTTTCTGAAAACCTATTGCGTAATGAACTTGATATCGTTGTAGGATCGAATGAATTTTGAAATGGAGTGTTTTTTAGGCTTTTCTAGTTTTGCTAAAGGAGTCACTCCCGGTGAAGGGATCGTCGGTCCTTTCATCGTCGAATGAGGTGCGGGATATATCATATATATCACTGTGCAAAGCAAAAACTCTTAAAAGCAATCAAAAGACAAACCGAGTGTGTAGCATCTGCCAGTTATTGCTAAAGGAGTCACTCCCGGTGAAGGGATCTCGGTCCTTTCCTCATCGAATAAGGTGCAGGATATATCGTATATACCGCTGTGCAAAGCAAGAACTGTAGCTACCTGTTTTATTTTGAAATTCCATTCTACAACATCTTTAGGTTTCTTTTATTTCATTAATCACATTAATGAAGTCACATCATTTAAGTACCTAAACACTACAGATAAATACGGCGTACACTTATGCCATCCGCATTCGCCTCGATGTCCCCTCATGCACCGTTAGGTTAGGTAACTAACGGCAGAGCAGGGCAGGGCTAGCGCGGGTGTAAAACATAAGTAACGCCTATATAATATATCATATATACTATATACTGTATCTATCACAGAACATCACATGATCACATCACAGATATCGCAGCAGAAGAAACATATGAAATATTGGATATACTAGGACGTCCGTGTTTTCAATACGAGCCAGTATAAAACACGGATTCCACGGTCGCGATGAATAGCCAAACCCACACCCCTAGACCCCTACGAGAGCGGCAAGCAACCCTACCAATTATAGAGTTAGGAGACCCGGACTCGACTCCTCGAGTTGGTCTCCCACTGGACTCCAGAACCCGGTTACTTGTGCCCTCCTCCTTGGGTCTATCCTAGTGCGGAAAAGTAAATAATATACAAACGGTGACATCTTCCGCAGCCTGGAAGTGCCCCAATAAAAGAATATTACATACAAGTTTTTACATGAATGAAAATGAAAAACACTCATCTCACATAAAAAAACCCCGGCTATTCAAACACGACGATCCAATATAACATATCCAGCAACACATAACATCACATGTCATCAACGTAAGTAAATATGCGCATCCCAATTGTCGTTGACATATAGCAACGAAACCGGCAATATCACATATTACACTTACGGTCACAGAAAAGAAAGTGTAAAACTAAAACAGTTGGAATCCGCAACCTCCTCAGACATCACATGCCTGACCAAATGAATTTCTTAGACATCACATGCCTAACAATTATAAACCCCGCATTTTAGTCTCATTATCGAAAACACTTTTCAATATCAAGTCGGGCAATTCAGCAAGATTCCCGACATCCTGATCGAATGCTCGTCGCAAACTTCAGTAGACGGCCACACCGCCGATACCGTCGACGAAGTGCACCAAGGCGGAACACCGCTGCCGCGAGCACCCGAACGGATGCTTTCAGCGACGGGGTTCTCCTACAGTCACTTGGTCGGGGCTATGGAGTGAGGCTGTCTATTAAGTTTACCCGGCGAGTATCCGCGTACGCTACGTGATTACGACGGACTTTTGATCACATCAAAATTCCGTGGCAACCGATCAAGTGAGACTAAATTGCTAGATTTACAACATTCATTCAGTTATCTCATAACTTCTTGTGAATTCCAATTATTGTATCACATTCCGGATAAATAGAAAATGTTAAACTTTCCGATCGAACAATCGAACACCCAAGTTTTCCCGAAACAGGTCAACACATGAAATAAGTTTAACAACATTCAGTTCGTGCCTCAGTACCAACGGTCCAGCTGTAGAAGGGTCAAGCCAACGCCTCATATATGGCACGCCGTACTGCCCCAAACCCGAAGGTTCAAAGGGCGGTTCAAGACGGTCACATAATCGAGTTAAGGTTTGTTGTCTTCTAGAGGGTCCATCGTGTTACTTGCACTACTTAGAACGTCGTTAAACTACGGAAAAATCCAACACTTGGAAATTTCCCGACAGGGGAAAAATTGGGTATTTATATCCAGTCGAACTTTTTAACATATTCTAAAATTTATCCGGAAAGCCACACAGACAAAATTTGATAATCCGATCGAACATTCGAATCCCCAAAACAACCCCAGAAAATACAACTCTGGAATAAATATTAAAAACATCCAGAACACACAAGAAACACCAACAGAAACAACTGAAGAAAAAACACATCCTAATCATCACAGACGGCCGCGGAACCGCCGCAAAAGGGGGGTCAACGCCGCGGTTCCGCGGCCGTACTGTTGAATTAGGTTGTCGTTTTCTCCAGTTTTTCTTAGAATTTCCTGCACATTTCTCTGCATATTTTTAATTCTAAAAAATCCATATTTTACAGAAATGTCCAGAGAGCATGTTAAGGGTTTGGGTTTCGGGTCGATCGGACTTCAAATTCCGTCGGGACTTCGCCTAAGGCTCTAGCTAGGCTCTGATACCACTGTAGGGTTCCTAGGCACTCTCAAGAGGTCTCATAAGGCATCAACCATGCCAATTTCAAAAATTATGGTACCGAGAAACCCTAGTGTACGGATCGTTGGCTAGATGTCTAGGCGAAAAAGCAACTAGTTAACTACTTTAACTAAGTGAACGGAAATACTGTTAGTGTTTATGCCCTAGAAGGCCATTACTGTATCATACTAGCTTGTATATTACTTAATGGAAGCTTGGGATATTCACATGTATATAACAGTCTTGCTGAACATGGTAGTATGCTACTTGGTTTATTCTATCTTAATATGTTAGTGTACGTAGTGATAGAGCTCTTAGGATCTTGCTTGTCTACCAGCGTTGTGATGGCAGTCACACTAGTGGGGGCTGGGTAGTCTACAAGCACATCCTTATTCAGGTCCCTGGTCGTTGGATTATCGAGACAGAGCATCGATACTCCGGAGTAGACTGGTGTGTACGCTTCTCATCCCAGTTGGGGAGATGGTCTGTCCCACAGCCGTCAGTACGTCGTACTGGAGATAGTATGCAGGTGCTCGTTAGGTTACGGGTACACCGGACAGGACTCACAGGGAACTGTTGGTTGGTTTGATACCAGTCGTCAGTGAACAGTTCCCAGGTGACATGAGTACAGCGTAGTCCGCAGACTTGACACTGCTACTTCGCCTCGAGTGTGTCCCACTGTTCTTAGATTGCTACCCTACCACGGCTCAAAAGAGTCATGCAAACAGGTAGCAGTTGGGTGCAGTCCCGAGCACTTGGAGGCAGTGGCGGTTAGACAGGATTCGTCCCTCCCGGTATTGGGAGTAGATATCGTGCTGTGTCAGAGAGCCATTACGCAAAGTCCCTGGCCAGGGCAAGCGAGATTTACTGGTAGGTTCCAGTAGTTTCTCAGGGTGTAATGGGCTTCACTCCGACACGACTTATACCGCTATTAGGGGACTGACGCTTGCCGCCCCCCTAGGCCCGATATGCGATAGTCTTGGACGAACGGACCGGACTGTATGGAGATTGTCACATCAGACTCAGTAGGAGTTCGGATGGGTTTTCTCATCGGCCTTCTTATCGACAACTACCTGGGGACCGTTACGTACAGCTAGTGCCGCTTGCGGTCTGTGGTTAAACCCACTGCCAGAGTAGTAGTCGAGTCTCTAGAGTCCCACACAGAGAGTTTCCTACTCCAGGCGAAACGATATAGAGGTTGCATGGTTTTGCGACAAAGGGTTCGGACGCATACGTGCGTTTACGCACGTATGACTTTCGGACAGTTTTTACCAGTCGGCTTTGGTTTAAGCCAGTTACTGGTATCCGGTTATTGGATTTTTACAGTCTAAAGTTTTTCCGTATTTTTACGGATTGGAGGGGCGTTCTCGTAATTGTACGAGAAGCTTCTAGAAGATGTGACTAAGGAGGTTTCTTTTGGATAAGAAAGTGAGTCATGGTGGTGATTCATTCATTTCATTAATGCACATTTATTGCTTAATGACTCATGCTAATGAATCACCACTAGATATTTCATGAAGCATGCTTATTCATTTCCTTTATTCATTTTTCTTAAAAAGAAATGCTTCATGATATATTATGATACACTCTCTCTCTTCTCTCATTATCTCATTCACATTCTCTCTCCTCAAGCTCTCATCTTCAAACCCTAATCCTTACACCTCATGAGTTGAGATCAAAGGATTAGTTAGACTAAACAATCCATAACCATCACTCTTTATCATCCTTTCATCTTTGATTAGCAATCAAAGTTGATTAGTTACCTCAAGTGAGAGGTTTAGCTTGGAGTTTTGCTCTCGGGTGGATCGTCTACTACCTAGAGAAGGTCGAGGAGAACAAGGAGGACACAAAGACGAAGGACTAGTATCGATAGGTATAATCCCTAATCACAAGTGATAAGAAAATCATTGTGTTTGGTTATTAGTTGTTTAGCTTCGATTTAAGCGGTTAGTCGATGTTCGTTCTTTAAACTTGATCGTTTTTGGAAAATTCCGCCTCCCCACAAGTACTGGGGTGTACTACATCGACTTACAGTGGTATCAGAGCCTCGCTAAACACTAAATAACTTAATTGCAAATTTGTACGAATTTCGAACGGAAAAACAAAGCCGGAAAACCCTAATTCTGTTCAGTTTCTGTCGAACTTAAAATGAAGTCCTAAAATTTTTCAGGTAAGCTCAGAAAGCTAGAAAAGAGTCCAGGAGAACACCCAAAAAATTTGGGTTTCTGATTCGTCTACAGTGCCGCGGAAGGGCGGCGGATCGCACCGATCCGCCGCGCAACCGCGGCCGAGTTGACGAGTCAGGAACTCGTTCTTTTTGGGTGGGTCCCTTCTGGTGTTTGGGGTTCTCTGGAATATTTAATTATTGCTCAGGTTACTGTTTAACAGAGCAGATTTTGGAGCAATATTGATGTTGTTTATTCGATCGAAATTGTACAGTATTTGCATATGGATTATATCTGTGATTGTTTAATGTGTTCGTAAACCTCCCCCAACTGCTAGTATGTCGGTTGGCAGGGGGTTGCACATTTCTGAAATGGTTATATCTGTTTGTGCATATAAACTGTATTGGACTGTTGTGGTGTATAGCCGGGGTTTGCAATGGGTTATTGTTTAATTCATTTGTTGTAAATGTAAATTGTTGTAATATTATTTTTGCGGGGCACTTCCAGGTTGCGGTTGTAGCCACCGTTGTATTATTTCATTTTACTGTTTTTGCTCCTAGGACTGACCCAAGGTGGGGTACACAGACTGCCGGGTGGGTAGTTTGCCGTACCCGTAGGGGTCGAGGGTGGGGTAACGGCTATTCATCACAACTGTGTAATCTGTCTTTTCTTGCAGGCTCGAAAGAAATACAGATTGCTTGCAAATCCAATATTGTTTATCTGTGTTCTGGAATGAATATCATTGCGTCAGACGAATGTAAAATATCTATATTTATGATAGCTATTTAGACGTCATTTATGTTTTACACCCGCGCTAGCCCAGCCCCCGCTCTGTCGTTAGTTAAGTAACCTAACGGGTGATGACGGGACCCAGTGGCGAATGCGGATGGCATAAGAGGACGTTGTATTTTCGTTGTTTTCTGCAATGATAGGTTAATGATGGGACGCATTATCTATAATGCAAAGTAAAACAAACCAAAGTTTAAATCGTTGGAACAATTTAAAAGAAACCACTCGGTTATTTTTAAAACAGATATTTTTAAATGCGGAGACTTAACCACTCCTTTTAAAAGCTATCAGGTTCCTTCGGTTATATCAAGTTCACTACGTTCACGGTTTCGCCAAAACCAGTCGTAGCCCTCCGTCATTTCTTATGGATAGTCAGTAGTATTCAAGCTATGCTTGTTGGCATACGTCAAGGCATAGTGTTTGGTAGCTGCTGGGGTATTCATTTGTTGCATAGATAGATGTGTTGGTTTGGGACAGTCGCATTACCTTGTTGGCATACGTCAAGGGTATATACGGGTGGGTTCAAATTAACAAGATAATGATGGGCAGAACTTGACATGTGACTTATGATTTGTTGGCATACGTCAAGGTCATAAGAGCATGGGGCAAAAACTTATATCGGGAATTTCTAAAGAAACTGAAATTTGCAAAGAGATGCATACCATTTGGAGTTTGATGAATGTTGGTAGGATTCCTTCAACATTATCATACGATGATATTTGGATCCCGATCCTACTGTGAGTATATGCTACTTATCAGGATATTCGTCACTTAACGATCAATGCTATAAACCTAGTAGGTGTCCAGAAATGTGTCAGCGGGGTTACGCCCCCAGAGAAAAGAGGTTATTTAATTAAGGAACTTCGCGAAAGCGTTGGAAAACCTCCCTCGAAGTATCGACACTGGCCTGGCTGAACGGTTAAGCAAGTATTGTACGGTGAGAATAGTCCTGGCTAATTCTTCTTTTATGGTTTGAGGAAGGATTCGAAAAACAGTGGGAGCCATCCAGTTTAGATAAACTAAAAACCACTCTAAACTTGCAAGAGCATCATGCTAAAGTGTTTTCTTCTCTCTCTCCTAATTGCAGCGACCCTGAAAATGACTGGACTTAAGTTACTTTTAGAAAAGAATATACTGACGGGGCCAAACTATAAAGATTGGCTGCGGAATGTCAAAATGGCCTTGACCTATGACAAACTGGGGTACGTCCTCACCGCTACGGCACCTGCTGTCCTTGGTCCCAAATCCAGCAATGCGGATAAGGAAATCCGCAAAACCTGGGATTTAGATTGCGCGAGAGCCAAGTGCATCGTGCTTGCCTCTATGAACAACGAACATCAGAGGAGGCACGAGGATATGTCTCTAGATGGCATATTTCTCCATACAAAGGAACTTTATGGAGAGCAATCTCGTATTGCTAGATACGAGACCTCGAAGAAACTATTTCGAGCGAGGTTGGCTGTCGGGTCATCGGTAGGTGAACATGTCCTACAGATGATCGGCTATATTGAGGAGCTCGCAGACCTTGGGACGACTTTGGATAATGAGCTCTATACAGACCTTATTCTCCAGTCCCTTCCTCCCACCTACGCCCAGTTTATCCTCAACTTCAACCTTCAAGGAAAAGAAGTTGAACTTGCGGAACTCCTGAACATGTTAAGGAGTGCAGAGGGCACCTTACAGAAGGTAAGGGAAACACCCGCTATGTTTGTTGGCGGTTCATCTTCTTCAGGGTCCAAGGCTAGGGCCAAAGGAAGGAAGAAGAAGGCCGCACCCAAACCTAGAGGAGGTGTTAGTAAGGTGGGAAAGAAGGGAAAGAAAAAGCTTGCAGCACCGGTAGTTGGCCAGGATGAGTGCTTCCACTGTCACAGGAAAGGGCACTGGAAGAAGGATTGCAAGGCGTGGAACGCCAAGAACCAGGAACCGAAGCAAGCTGTGGCTTCGACTTCAGGTGTGTTTGTAATTGAGAATTGTCTGTCAATCAACTCTACTTCCTGGGTATTGGATACCGGATCAGGATCTCATATTTGCAATTCATTGCAGGCACTGAGAAACCGTAGGGTGCTGAAGGAAGGTGATATGATCCTCAGGGTTGCTAACGGAGCTAGCGTGGGAGCTGCGTCCGTCGGGGATTATCACCTAGGATTGACGAGTGGACATATTTTGGTTTTGCATAACTGTTATTTTGTACCAAGCTTAACGTGTAATATCATATCAGTTTCCTTGTTGTCAAATAAAGGTTATGATTTCACGTTTGTAAGAGATGTTGTTAACATCCACCTTAATCATGGCTTGATTGGGTCCGGTACTCTAAATAACGGCATATATGTTCTAAACCAACTCCAAATTTTCAATGTCCAGAACACACTAAAAAGAAAGTCTCCAGATTTAAATAAAGCTTTCTTATGGCATTGTAGACTGGGTCACATCAATGAGAGAAGGTTGACTAAGTTGCATAGAGAAGGATATTTAGACACGTTCGAATATCAATCTTATGACACTTGTCAATCCTGTCTCAAAGGAAAGATGACAAAGACTCCGTTTACTGGACAAGGAGTCAGAGCGAGCGAGCTCTTAGGACTCATACACAGTGATGTATGCGGTCCAATGTCTACACATGCAAGAGGTGGTTATTCCTACTTCATTACTTTTACAGACGATTTCTCTAGGTTTGGACATATCTTCTTGATGAAGCATAAATCCGAGGCCTTTGAGAAATTCAAGGAGTACAAGAGTGAAGCGGAAAACCAAACAGGCAAAAGTATTAAGACACTGAGATCTGATCGAGGTGGAGAATACTTAAGTACCGAGTTCCTAGGTTACCTAAAAGAGAAAGGAATTCTCTCTCAGCTTACTCCTCCATACACTCCACAGCATAACGGTGTATCGGAGAGAAGGAATCGAACCCTATTGGATATGGTACGATCCATGATAAGTAATGCTGAGTTACCACGATCTTTCTGGGGGTATGCGCTAGAATCAGCGATACATCTTTTGAACAGAGTTCCAACCAAAACTGTGCCTACCACACCATATCAGATGTGGAGTGGGAAGAAACCCTATCTTCAGTACCTGAAGACATGGGGATGTCCAGCTTTTGTAAAAAAGCAGCATCCGGACAAGCTCGAGGCACGCTCAGTAGAGTGTAAGTTTGTAGGATATCCGAAGAACTCTACAGGATATTGTTTCTATTACGCAGAGGAACAAAAGGTTTTTGTTTCTCGTCATGCCCGCTTCTTAGAAACTGAATTTTTGGAAAATCAGAAGAGTGGGAGCGTAGTAGAACTGGAAGAAATTCCAGAACCACAAACTGCTACTGAAAGTTTGGTAGAACCAGAGGTTCAAGAAGAACAGAACATTCCCGCACCCCTCCGCAGGAGTAGTAGGCCGTCTCATCCGCCTGAGAGATACTACGGTTTTCTCATTGATGGGGATAGAGAGGATTGCATCATAGATGATGATGAACCTACTGACTTCCAGCAGGCCATCCAGAGCGGCGACTCGGTACGATGGCTAGATGCAATGCGGACCGAAATGGAGTCCATGTACACCAACAAAGTATGGACTTTGGACTTTGCTCCAGATGGGGTAAAACCCATAGGATGCAAATGGATCTTCAAGAAAAAGATTGGTGTAGATGGACAGGTGGAAACCTATAAGGCTAGACTTGTTGCAAAGGGTTTTCGTCAAAGACCTGGATTGGACTATGACGAAACTTTTTCTCCAGTGGCTATGCTCAAATCCATTCGGGTCCTTCTTGCTATTGCTGCCTTCCATGATTATGAAATCTGGCAGATGGACGTAAAGACGGCTTTTCTGAATGGAAATTTAGAAGAGAGCGTCTATATGGATCAGCCAGAGGGTTTCAATCAGAGTGGGAGCAGCGGGAAAGTATGCAAGCTGCTTAAGTCTATTTATGGACTAAAGCAGGCATCGCGGAGTTGGAACATCTGTTTTGATGAGACAGTCAAAGAATATGACTTTATCAAAAATCCAGATGAACCGTGCATATATAGTAAAGTTGTGGCCAGAAGTGTCGTATTCCTCGTCTTGTACGTGGATGACATTCTATTGATAGGAAATGACATTCCTATGCTACAATCTGTCAAAGGATTCTTGTCACACAGGTTCTCCATGAAAGACCTGGGTGATGCCTCTTACATTCTGGGGATCCGGATCTATCGTGATAGATCCAAAAGGATGTTGGGACTTTCGCAGTCCAGGTATATCGACACTGTACTGAAAAGATTCAGTATGGAAGATTCTAAGCGCGGTAATCTACCGGCTTGTCACGGAATCACCCTCTCCAAAGAGATGTCTCCCAAGACTGATTTGGAAAGGGAACGCATGTCTATTATACCCTACGCTTCTGCGGTAGGCTCTATAATGTATGCGATGTTGTGTACCAGACCAGATGTAGCTTACGCACTGAGCGTGGTAAGCCGGTATCAGTCAGACCCAGGGGAGAAACACTGGATAGCAGTAAAGAATATTCTCAAGTACCTGAGGAGGACTAAGGAGATGTTCTTGGTTTACGGCGGAAAAGACCTCAGGTTGGAGGCCTTTGCTGATTCCGGCTTCCAGAGTGATAAGGACGATTCCAAGTCCATGTCGGGTTATGTCTTTACCCTCAATGGAGGGGCGGTGTGCTGGAAGAGCTCCAAGCAGGACACCGTTGCTGACTCAACGATGGAAGCGGAGTATATTGCTGCTTGCGATGCCGCAAAAGAAGCAGTCTGGATGAAGAAGTTCCTAACAGAACTTCAGGTGGTTCCTACCATAGTTGATCCAATACCTCTGTATTGCGACAACAACGGAGCTATAGCTTTAGCAAAGGAACCAAGGTCCCATCAGAAGTCCAGACACATCTTGAGGCGGTATCACCTGATCAGGGAGATCATTGATCGTCAGGAGATCGAGGTTCGGAGAGTTGCTTCAGAAGAGAACATTGCTGATCCATTCACGAAGGCCCTTCCTCAGATTCAGTTCGAGAGGCTACTCGAGATCATTGGTCTACGATATTCCAGTACATGGCCCTAGTGCAAGTGGGAGATTGTTAGTGTTTATGCCCTAGAAGGCCATTACTGTATCATACTAGCTTGTATATTACTTAATGGAAGCTTGGGATATTCACATGTATATAACAGTCTTGCTGAACATGGTAGTATGCTACTTGGTTTATTCTATCTTAATATGTTAGTGTACGTAGTGATAGAGCTCTTAGGATCTTGCTTGTCTACCAGCGTTGTGATGGCAGTCACACTAGTGGGGGCTGGGTAGTCTACAAGCACATCCTTATTCAGGTCCCTGGTCGTTGGATTATCGAGACAGAGCATCGATACTCCGGAGTAGACTGGTGTGTACGCTTCTCATCCCAGTTGGGGAGATGGTCTGTCCCACAGCCGTCAGTACGTCGTACTGGAGATAGTATGCAGGTGCTCGTTAGGTTACGGGTACACCGGACAGGACTCACAGGGAACTGTTGGTTGGTTTGATACCAGTCGTCAGTGAACAGTTCCCAGGTGACATGAGTACAGCGTAGTCCGCAGACTTGACACTGCTACTTCGCCTCGAGTGTGTCCCACTGTTCTTAGATTGCTACCCTACCACGGCTCAAAAGAGTCGTGCAAACAGGTAGCAGTTGGGTGCAGTCCCGAGCACTTGGAGGCAGTGGCGGTTAGACAGGATTCGTCCCTCCCGGTATTGGGAGTAGATATCGTGCTGTGTCAGAGAGCCATTACGCAAAGTCCCTGGCCAGGGCAAGCGAGATTTACTGGTAGGTTCCAGTAGTTTCTCAGGGTGTAATGGGCTTCACTCCGACACGACTTATACCGCTATTAGGGGACTGACGCTTGCCGCCCCCCTAGGCCCGATATGCGATAGTCTTGGACGAACGGACCGGACTGTATGGAGATTGTCACATCAGACTCAGTAGGAGTTCGGATGGGTTTTCTCATCGGCCTTCTTATCGACAACTACCTGGGGACCGTTACGTACAGCTAGTGCCGCTTGCGGTCTGTGGTTAAACCCACTGCCAGAGTAGTAGTCGAGTCTCTAGAGTCCCACACAGAGAGTTTCCTACTCCAGGCGAAACGATATAGAGGTTGCATGGTTTTGCGACAAAGGGTTCGGACGCATACGTGCGTTTACGCACGTATGACTTTCGGACAGTTTTTACCAGTCGGCTTTGGTTTAAGCCAGTTACTGGTATCCGGTTATTGGATTTTTACAGTCTAAAGTTTTTCCGTATTTTTACGGATTGGAGGGGCGTTCTCGTAATTGTACGAGAAGCTTCTAGAAGATGTGACTAAGGAGGTTTCTTTTGGATAAGAAAGTGAGTCATGGTGGTGATTCATTCATTTCATTAATGCACATTTATTGCTTAATGACTCATGCTAATGAATCACCACTAGATATTTCATGAAGCATGCTTATTCATTTCCTTTATTCATTTTTCTTAAAAAGAAATGCTTCATGATATATTATGATACACTCTCTCTCTTCTCTCATTATCTCATTCACATTCTCTCTCCTCAAGCTCTCATCTTCAAACCCTAATCCTTACACCTCATGAGTTGAGATCAAAGGATTAGTTAGACTAAACAATCCATAACCATCACTCTTTATCATCCTTTCATCTTTGATTAGCAATCAAAGTTGATTAGTTACCTCAAGTGAGAGGTTTAGCTTGGAGTTTTGCTCTCGGGTGGATCGTCTACTACCTAGAGAAGGTCGAGGAGAACAAGGAGGACACAAAGACGAAGGACTAGTATCGATAGGTATAATCCCTAATCACAAGTGATAAGAAAATCATTGTGTTTGGTTATTAGTTGTTTAGCTTCGATTTAAGCGGTTAGTCGATGTTCGTTCTTTAAACTTGATCGTTTTTGGAAAATTCCGCCTCCCCACAAGTACTGGGGTGTACTACATCGACTTACAAATACAACCTTTGTAGATCCGGTTCTCCACCTCCATAGCTCCGCAACGAAGTATCCTCGCTGTCCAAATCGAAATCCGGGCTCTTGCGTCGGCTTCATCGGAGAAGAAGCGGGCTAGGTCATCGACGACGTGCCGAAGATGATCTACGTCGAAGCATCACTAGATCAAGCTCCACCTTCACCAAGCCATGAAAACTTGTGAAGGAAACACACTCTACTACTTGGCAAGAGGTAGAGGATGAAGAAATAGGAAGTGGGTAGACTTCAGAATTGGATTTCTCACTTGTTTTCATCAATCACCATTGATGAAGCAAGCTTCTTCAAGGAAGAAGAAGATGAAGAAGATGAATATTGTTATGATAAGTTAATTCCAAAAAATAAAAGAATAATCAATCCTTATCATAACATGACCATAGTTAAGTGTAGAGAACTAATCATGGTTTAATGCAATGGTTAAGGTTAAGCTAAAAACAAAATGGTCATCAAGTCAAAGCATTCATGAAGCTTCATGAATGAACAAAAGAAATGCCACCATTTTATCATTTCATTTCCTTTTTCCAATAAGAAAAAGATTAATAAATAAATGAATAAAATGAATAAGCAAATAGTAAACCCTAACCATTCCATTAACCAAGGTTTAATTCTATACACTTAATTAAAAAGGCATGTATCATCAAACATGATACAAGCATGTGCACAAAATCATATCGCATATGCAATGCGCACACCCGAGCGAGAAAATCCATTTAAAGTGAACCGATACTAGTTAATGCAAAGTAATATATCAAATATATAATTATGCATTAAATCATTAAATCAACACTTGATTTAACGATCCGGTCATATCGCATATAACCAACTAGTATCATTAGTAACAACTTATCGAATCAACACTTGATCCGATAACCCGGCTATATCGCATATAACCGATCAATGTCACATCGGGAGAATCGAATACAGTATCACATACTAGTATTATTCTCGGTCCCGCACATATCTCATATGTGCTCCTATTTCGTTTTGCTTGAGCCAGGAAACCTCTGTGTAGGACTCTAAAGACTCGTCAATACGCCGGTAGCAGATGATGATCATATCAAGCATCCACAAGCCGCAAGCGGTCTGCTAAACGTAACGGCCACCCGGGTATTGAGCGATCAGAAGATCGACGAGCAAGCCCGCTCACACTCCTGTGAATCCAACCAGTAACACTACCGTACAGTCCGGTCTCGTCGTCTGATATGTCGCATATCTCGCCTAAGGGTGGTAAACGTCAGACCCCAATAGCTCGATAAGTCGTGTCGATATGAGGTCTATAACAATTCGAGAAACTACTGGTAACACTTACCAGTAAATCTCAGCAACCCTGGCCAGGGATTTCCTGTTATAGCCAATCGAACACAGCGCAACATCAACTCCCTATACCGGGAGAGACGAATCCCCTCCTATCGCTCATTGCCTCCATGTGACTCGGGACTGTACCCAAAAACCACCGTTTTGCATGCCCTCTTGGACGTGGTAAGGTGGAAATCAAAGCACAGTGGGAACCACACAAGACTCTATGACGATCTCGGGTCAACAGACTACTCTGTACCAGTGTCACCAGAGAACTGCCATCTGACGTGAGGTATAATACCATCTGGGAGTTCTCGGCGAGTCCGTCCAGTGTACCCAGTCTCTACTGAGCACGCGTATATCATCTCTGATGTCAAACACCAATGGATATGGGATCATCCATCGCCCATCTGTATGGGTCGAGAAGGTATACGCTAGTCTACTCTGGTATATCGATGCCCCGTCTCGATACACCCACGACTAGGGACTTTGAAGGATGTACTTATGGACTACTATGTCCCCACTAGTATGATCCGCATCATAGTCCAGGTAGTCAAGTACACATCCTAAAGGCTTTACCAACATGTAACAGAGAGACAATCAGTATACACGTTAAGGTAAAGTTCAACCAGATAGCATACTATCATGTCGAGCAAGAAAGTCCTCCCTATATATGTCCCAGCATCCACTACAATATACATCCTATGTATAGTAATGGCCTCTAGGGCATACATATAACTAACAATTTCTCGGGACAAGAGTTGCGCAATACAAGGATGATGCGATGCCATGGTAAACACACAATTTCCCTAAAAGTGCCGGTTTTAAAGTCTAACACATGCAATCTGGTATTTCAGGACTGGTTTGCATATATGTGCAATATGAATACCGAACACTTCTAGATGAGAGCAAATGATAGGGAAATTGCCGTGTTAAAAATGCAGTATTTTCGACTGATCAAATTCCCCCAAACTTATTTTCGATCGTCTCGATCAAACTGTTTTATTAAAAAGAGAAGGAGAAAATAAAGAAAGAGAAAGACTAACTAGCACACTTTCGTAGGCAACACGATTGCACTGAGCACGTGCAACAAGCCTTTAAACCTCTAGGTGTCCCTAGTAGGAGGAGTGTTGTCTCCTGAGGGTTTTCAGCGGATTGCACCCACAAAATCCAATAATAAAAGGAAGATCATGAATATTACATTTAAAGAAAAGAATTGTAAAAGAAAAGCTTTGAAAATTAGGGTTTCCAACTAAGCTAGCTTGTTGTCATGAGCCCTATCTTAATGGTCATGAAAAGATGTCAGAAATCACGTCCTCCCTCAATAAAACATCGTCTTATTCTTCATTCCTATCTTTCTTCCAAACATCGATCATATAACCCAGCGTGTGTGTAAAGGACATCCCTACACCCGGAGAATTCAATTCAAGCTATCATACTCTTGCCCATCAGCCTCAGTACTTTTTTTTTAATTAATGAATATTAGGATTGCTCACACACTTTCATGCGACCGTTAATACTTCTTGAGGTACTAACCGACCGATTACTCATGTGCTTGCTTATTTGGTGTATTTTCCTCGACTTGCACCACCTAAGGCATAGCAGTGACTCCCAGACCAGTTGGCCTTAAGGCACCCTCGCTATATATTTTTTATTGCCCTTGGCAATAACAAAACCAGTGTTCATTTTTTTCACCATTTTATATTTTATTCATTTTTTTTATTTCCTTCATACTTTTGGCTTTAAGACAAGAGCATTTCAAGGTATCCTCTATTATCCTGGGCTTCAAGACGTGTGTAAGTGCGAATAGCTGGGTATCAACGTTCAAAATGTTTGGCTATCCAGAATAGAAACTATTTTTCAGACTTATTTTTATCCTCAGATTAGTGACTTCTTTCATCTTACTAACCCTTGGGACAACGGCTCATAACTACTTATTACTAGTTCGTATAAGAAAACTTCTAATTTTCTTGGTTTTCTTAAATTTTTCCAATCTTTTGGGTGTAATTTTTCACTATCTAATCTTTTATTATTTTATTTATGTACAAAAATCTCTTTATTTTTTTGAAAATTTTTAAATTTTTATAGGTTTTCAAAAATGTTTTGTGCTTATGCAAAGTATGATGCAAATGATGCGAAAATAAGCACAAATCTTCCCCAAACTTGTTTTCAACAATGTCCTCACTGTTGCCATCCGCTAAATCTCGAAAAACCTGTAAGCTTGAGAGGAATTTATTAGTGGGGGCAAAATATTTAAGTGAAGATCCTCCCCCAAACTTATCCTTGGCTCATCATTTTGTAAAAATTTTCTTTTCAAGAACCAGATTATACCCCCCCCCCAAACTTGAGTTATGCAATGTTAATCTTTGAAAATCATATTAGGGGGTCAAAAATCAGTGGTCGATGCCAAGCTTTGCAAAGACCAAACGTTAACACCAACCATTCAAAAAATTTATCAATGCAGTGCTCTGGTTGGTGGAAGAAAAAGTAGGGAAAGGGTAAGGGGTGGAATAGAATGTGTGTGCGTCTCATTTTGGAGAGACGGTGAAGTGAATGTGATGGATTACTCGCATTCTTTTTACAGTTCAGAAGAAGGGGTGGAGGTTCAATTTCATTGATTGGGAGATGATTCATCTCAACACCCGTGTCATTTAAAAATGCGAGTTCATCAGCGAAGATCTCCTCAAAAGTCTCATCAATACCCCGGAGAATAATGTCATCACAAGGTGCGAGGTGATCTTCAGACTCTAAAAACGGTTCATAATCAGTGTTAGTTGTTGACCCGGACATCTCGGTGGAAGAGTCCGTATGTGTAAGATACATAGTTGGGTTAAACAACAACATATGAAAAGAGTCAAGATCAGTATCAGGAGGATCATCAAATTCGCTGCTGTCGACATCCATTAAGTCGACAGAACAGACCTGAGCAGTAGGTTCGGAGGGTACACTTCCCAACTTGTAAATGTTCAGCTCTATTGACATATTCCCGAAAGATAGGGTCATAGAACCATTACGACAGTTGATGATAGCATTGGAAGTGGCCAAAAAGGGGCGACCTAAAATCACCGGAATTTGATTCCGTGGGTTCGCTACAGGCTGTGTATCAAGTACAATAAAATCCACAGGGAATACAAATTCCCCGATTTTTATTAACACATCCTCCAGTTCACCCCTTGGTTTGGTTATTGATCGGTCAGCCATCTGAAGAGTGCAATGAGATGGTTTCAACACTCCGATACCTAGTTGCTCATAAACTGAGTATGGAAGCAAGTTAACACTAGCGCCAAGGTCTAGTAGAGCACGGTTGATTTTTTTTCCCCAATAGAAATGGAAATCGTAGGATATCCAGGATCCTTACGTTTCCTCAGTAATTGCTGGGCGAAAGCCGTGTCTACAATCTTTGCTATGAATATCTTCTTGGGCACTTGAGTCTTCCTCTTCCTAGTGCACAAGTTCTTAAGAGTTTTTGCATAGGACGGAACTTGTTGGATAGCATCTAGGAGAGGGATGTTGATGTTAACTTGCTTTAAAATGTCCATAATCTTCTCCATATGTGGACTCGATGTCTTAGCCCTTAACCGATTAGGATAAGGTGCTTTAGCAATAAGCGCTGGGTCCATCATAGGAGAAGGAAGTTGGGATAGACATGATCCCAAAAGAGGAGTGGGGATCGTTTGTGAAGGAGTAGAAGAGGTAGGCTGAGGTGGCGAGCCTTGTGGGAAACGAAGAATAGGCTCGCAAGAAGGTGGTGGGGTAGAAGAACTGGGGTCAGAATTAGAAGTGTGTGTGTAAGGAAAGGTCTCAGCCGGGGTGTTATTGATTGATTTATCAGTATCATCAAACTCTTCCCCAACGTGGTTGTCAAGCACTCTCCCAGATCTCAACGTGATTGCATCCACATGATGTGAATAGCCAGGATTGGGTAAAGGTTGAGCTGGAAGTTTCCCTATCTCTCTTGCATTCATTTCGGCTTTTAGTTGTGCAATTTGTGCTTCCATCGATTTGATATTCTCATTATGAGAGACAATGATCTTCATCACATTCTCGACGGAAGATTGCAAACTTGCCGTCCCTTGGATGGATTGTTTCATGAAAGTATCCAAGGTTTGTGCTAGTGCAGAGGTGTTATCTGTACCGGTCAATTGCAAAGAGTGTTCATGTGGTGCAAAGGTGTTGGATGGATTTTGGAAGTTATGTGCTTGGAAGGGGTGCTGACTCAATTGAAGTGGTGGTTGCTATTGTGGTGGAGGGACCCTTTGCAAATTGTTTTGGGTTGGAACCGTGTTTTGAGATTGTGATTGGTTCCAAGCAAAGTTAGGGTGGTTCCTCCAACCCTGATTATATGTGGAAGAAAATGGATCGTTTCTAGGTCTTTGTTGGAAAGCAGCATTGGTATGCTCGTGATCTTGAAACGGAGAATTTAGTGGGCATTCTTCCGTGAGATGTGATGGATCAGAACAGCATCGACATACAGTTTTGGAGAGTGACATTTGACTTAGGGCGGCGGCTAAAAATTTGTTTTCCATAGTCTCGAGTTTCTTATTGATAGCTGAAATTTCAGCTCTAACTCCTATGGAAATATCATTGCCATCCCTAGACGATTGACTGACACTCTCCCACTGTAAAGACTTTTCAGCGAAATCTTCTAAAAATTTCCAGGCTTCCCCATCATCTTTGGTCATAAAGTTGCTTTGACACATGGATTCAAGGATCTGTCCTGTGTTAGGATTAATGCCCTCATAAATGATTCGGCACAGATCCCATCTAGGGATTCCGTGATGTGGACATTGGACTAACAAATCCTTGAAGCGTTCAAGACATTTTGAAAATGTTTCATTTGGAAGCTGGGTGAATTGATATATTTCGCTACGGACTCGAGCTGTTTTATGATGTGGGTAGAATTTCTTAAGAAATGCTTTGATGAATTCTTTCCAATTTGAAATGGAATGTGCGGTAGTGTTATACAGCCACTTCTCGGCTATATCGCACAAGGTGAATGGAAGAAGACGTAGATGCATAGCATCCATAGAAAGCTGTGAAGTACCCATCATTGCGCATACATTTTCAAATTTGGTGATAAAGGCATATGCGTCTTCAGACTCGAGACCGTGAAATTTGGGTAGAAGGTTGATGTATTGAGGTTTTATCTGAAAATTGTCCCCGTTGGCTGGTGGAATGGAAAGACAGGTGGAAAGGGGACCTCGTGTTGGATAGCACCTCTCTTGGAGAGAGATGCTGGGTGGATTCTGCGCACCAACGGACGGCGGTAGAGTAGTGGTAAAGAAGTTCGATGGAGACGGATCCATCGATGTGGGTGTGGTGGTGGGTAAAGAAAAGGTAAATGTAGAAATACCGACTTTTGGGTCGATCGGGGGAACGCGGACTAAACGGGCACTAGAATCCCGTGTCCAGCCTATATTGCACTAAAAAGGGTTAGTACAAGTGGCAGCGTGACTTA
This sequence comes from Agapanthus africanus, assembly GCA_030015575.1. Taxonomy (NCBI): domain Eukaryota; kingdom Viridiplantae; phylum Streptophyta; class Magnoliopsida; order Asparagales; family Amaryllidaceae; genus Agapanthus; species Agapanthus africanus. The sequence continues at coordinate 310,465,911 of CM057350.1, read as the reverse complement.
TAATTAGGAGAAATGATGAACGCTGGTGTTTGTTTTGAAAAATGATACGGATTTTTGAAAAAATGATGCGCGCACACAAATGCAACAAGCAATACCCTAAAATCTAGTGGTCACCTAGGTCAGGCTCTAGACCGCTCCTAACAGCCAAAAGCCAAGTCGCAGGATAAATTCTCCACTGCCTCTTTGTCCCCTTGTGGCCAGGTAAGTGCCAAGTAAGTGGGAAGGTACTCCACTACGTAAGTAGTGGGCCTAATTAATAACCACTAGCCTTCGACACACTTGCCTTAGACACTACAAGAAAACGCGGATAAGCAATGAATTACCCACGGCCTTCTTCTGTCCTAAGTGAGCGCGACGGTCCTCAGAGTCATCTCTAGATATTTTTTAGTTAATGAGGGTCAATGCGGATGCAAATTTTGCGATTTTTGGGGCTTAGGAAGGGTAATGAACTCCCCACCTAATCTGGATTTGGTCTTTGCCCCTTAATTTCCGTATTAATATGCAAACAACCAAAAATCAAAACACGCACAATTTAATTTTGCTTTTTTACGCGGCGCTGCGATTTATTTGCAAAGAAACCTGTAGAAAATTTTAGTTGGAGCAGATTTAGAGAGAGATAAGAAAGTTGAGAAATTACCAGAGAAAAATGGAACAGAGATGCTACAGTGAGACCGCGGTTCCGCCGCAATGAGTGGCTTACACAGCGGATGCGCGGTGGTATGAACAGTTCCCTGAACCAAATTTTCACAGCAAGTCCCTGTTTACCTTCTTAGCTCTCTGGAATTCTCTGGAAAAAAATTCTCCAGCTCCAATAATTCCAGATTTCCTCGCAACAAATCACAACAACTCGTATTAGGGTTTGCGCGACTTTTGATCAAAAAAATATAGATGGAATAAACTTTTCAACTCAAATTTCAAAATACGAACAATTAGCGCACTATCCCCGGCAACGGCGCCATTTGATTGAATTCGATTTCCGGATGTGTATGTTTGAGAAATTGTATATAGAAATCACAACCAAAAATTATTTGACCGCAATCAATAACGGTGTCGGATGTATCGCGTTAGTAAGTGCGGATCGTCCACGGGGAAAGTGTAATCGTTCGTGTTTCGAATTAGATGAGTCGAAACTTTAAGGAAAAGAAAAGAAAACCATTCATGATTTATAAAATTGCATTTCAAGAAAGAGAAAATATCTAGATCTAAGAAAGCATTAAAATCAAGAAGTGATAACTTGGGATGATTTCCAACCAACAATCAAGATTCGAAGTGTAGCTCGTAGGAGTAGATCGGATCTATAGATGTGATGAGATCTAAAGATTTCATGTTCTTATCCATTAGCGAATTGATACTAGATCGATGATAATTCGTCGAGGTTAAGGATCTTGCGAAGAAGCTAGGGTTTCCTCGTCTTATCCTTTATCCTTTTGATGAATCTCATTCAAATTCTAGCTTCTAGTTAATCAAATGATCAATAGTTGTTCCCTAGTTTCGAGTGAACACAATCAAGAAAGGATCATCCCGAAACTAGGTCATCGATCATTTGATTCACAAGAATTTACAATCGTTATAAGATTTAAGAATTGTAAAAATATCTAAATCATCATCATTCTATTGATCGTCACAACTCCTATACGAGCGGAGTTTACTCAAAAATCATAATAACAAACGCAATCACAAATTGAGATTGAATCATAATGTTGAATCAAAAGATATGCAAGATTTAGAAATTTCACCTTTATTTATCGACAAATTTCGTTACAACTCTTTTGAAATTTACAAAAGGAAGGAACTAGATCGTCGATTTCGGCTTCGTTTGGCTCCTTGAGTCGCGGATCGGCTTGGATCTCTTGCTCCGATGAAATCCGGCGTCGCTTCCTAAAGGTTGAAGGCTCTCTTGCTTGAATGGTACTCGGGATCTTGATCTTGATTTTGAATTGGAATTAGGGTTAGGGTTTTGAGGCACAAGTCGTGTCACTCGACTTGTGGGTAGACGATGATGGGTGATTCTTGAACCCTATTTCTTGAACAACCACAACCCTAGATCTAGGCTCCTTTTTATAGATCTCAAAACCCTAGATCTAGAATTTGAAATTTGAATTTTCCCTCCAAAAGTTTGTTAAGAGAGCCTTCTAGAAATAGTTTGTTAAGCCGAGCCTTCTAGATGCGCCACGTGGAGAATCGGGAGTCTTCTGGAAGCTTGGGCAGTTACAAGAGCCACGTGTATGAAATTTGAGAGCATGATGACATCATCGCGCCGCGGATCCGCGGCGCAAGCGGGCTCCCGCCGCGGATCCGCGGCAGTTTAGAAGCCTTTGGGCTTGAATTTTCTACTGTGGTCTTGGGCTAACAATTAGGCCTTTGTATGATATGTTAAATTCTATTTGGCTCTCTGTATCACTTCCAGATCTCACATCTTGGAGTTGGTGTATTTTTTATCAGCTCTTTTGGCTTTGTTTCTGCAATTTCCTGCATAATTTCTCGGGACAAGAGTTGCGCAATACAAGGATGATGCGATGCCATAATAAACACACAATTTCCCTAAAAGTGCCGGTTTTAAAGTCTAACACACGCAATCTGGTATTTCAGGACTGTTTTGCTAATATGTGCAATATGAATACCGAACACTTCTAGATGAGAGCAAATGATAGGGAAATTGCCGTGTTAAAAATGCAGTATTTTTGACTGATCAGTAGTCCCTACAACATAGTGAATGGAACACCCGGCACTTCACGGAATCCGGTAAATTGTGCACCCCTCCTTGGGTCAACCTGTACCCCCTACAAGTGCGGCGAATAGTCTGCCATTTCTAGAGTGAGGTCCCTCTGCCTCTCAAAGCCATGAGATACGGACCCGTTGCCCTCCAGAACCCGGTTATCCGTGCACTTCGTCGCGGGGTAAACCTAGTACAGAAATAAAAATATGTACGACGGGTACATCGACCTCTACCCGGTCGTGCCTCAAAAGAATATTATACAAACAGGCAGTGATGGCAGTCCACATGTTGGACGCTCGCCCCGCAATATCAAATGTACAAATAAATCCAAACAGCACTATCATTGCACCCTGCTATCCACCACGACAAATCCGCAACATCACAGCACAACACAGAAAATCAACGCGAATGTCACGTTCGCAAACCCGTCTAGAAGAACTATAGCAATCAGATGCGGTTTACCGATCAAATGACATTCCCGGTCGGAGATATAATGTAAATACTGCATACTAACAAGTTTAAAATATCGATCGACAAAACTTCCCGAAGTGGGCCCCACGTACATCTGCTGTACAGTAACTAAATCTGGGCCCAAATGAACAGTACCAAAAACCACAATTTCACAAGGAAAGCCTACTGGAAAATTTTGATGCACTGTTCCCACAGTACTGCCGCGATTCCGCGGTCAAACCCTAGGTTTGACCGCGGATCCGCGGCGGTCACGTGGGATCACGTGCTCAAAATTTCGCAGTTTGCTTAAAAAAACCCTGCTTTGTTTTCTGTGATATGTAAAATAATTTTTAGACTGTTTTAAAAATCGACAGAAACTCAGAACTGAAAAAGTGTAGTTTTTGAAAATCGGTTCGATCGATATTTTAAACGTGTTAGCACAAGTTAGTATAGCTTAATGGTAAGGCTCTGATACCACTGTAAGTCCACGGTAGCGACCCGGCCGTCTAACAGACGCCAAATGCGAAACAAAAACTTTTTACAACTGGCGCTATCGCGTGCTATAACCCGGATCTGCCATTAAAGCTAAACTAACAAATTACAAAGTGGGTAGAAATGTTATACCGAACGATCCGAGTCCTTCGGTCTTCAACCAACATCCCATGCTTTGTTGCAGCAGCTCCGATCTCCTGAATCTCCAGTCTTCTCGTCTAGGTGGCACCACGTCGACGGATCTTTAAACGGGCTCCCGCCTCTAAACCGAGGCAACTCGATCATCAAGTTTGCCAAAAGAGATGACCAAGATTGATGTAGAGAATGAGTATAATACTTTGTCTCGTCACGTCCAAATCTATAGACGAACGGTTAATGAAGTTGCCTTTTAGATTCAACTGAAATGAGAAATGAATATCTGAAATTTCCATGAAGCCAAAACTTGTATCTTTTTCAAATCCACAACCATAATCCCTATCAAGAAGGGGCCGGCCATATATAGGAGAGGAGGAGGGTGAGTGTAGGAGCAAAGGGGGTAACCTTAAGGAATAATATCCTAAGCATTTCCAAAACACATTAATGCAAAGGGTGACTCACAATAAACACCTCACCAAAACATTTAATGCAATCAAGTGAGTCACAAACCTAGTCATCAATCAAGAAGCTTCCTTACTCATGACTCACCCTCATGACTCACCCATGGAAGAAAAGATAAATCCACATTTAACCGAATGTTAAATACGGGCGATAGAAAACTGGAAACTGGCAACTTCCAAAAGCGATCCTGAAACGAATTTCAGGATAACCCCGTATCAGTATAAACATACCCGCATTTGTATTATGACCGAATACAAATGCAACTGAGACAAAGATATTATATCTACACGGTATAATACTCGGATCCGGCTTAAACCAAAGCCGACCAGTATTATCTACCCGAAAAATGACACGTGCGAAAACGCACGTGCATTTTCCGAACCTTGCCATAAAACCATACGGCCTCTACAACGTTTCGCCCGAACTTGGGAAAGTGTCTATGGGGGACTCTAATGACTCATCAACATACTGGCACTAAGTATAACCTCTAGCACGTCAGAGATACTAGCTGTACGTAACGGTTGCCTATGTATTGATTAGAAGGGAAGCTGACGAGCGAACTCATCTATAAACCCTACTGAGCCTAACAGTGACAATATACATACAGTCCGGTCCGTTCGTCTAAAGAGTATCACATATCGAGTCTAGGGGGTGGATAAAGTCAGACCCCTAATAACGTGATAATTCGTGTCGGTATGAAACCCATCACCACCTGAGAAACTACTGATCCAAATCAGTAATTACCACTACCTCGGCCGAGGGTTTCTAGTGATGGCCACCCGTGCACTGTGCGACATCAACCCCCAATAATGGGAGAGATGAATCCCCGACCATCCGCTCACTGCCTCCATGTGGCTCGGGACTGTACCCAACTAAAACCTGTTTGCACGACTCTTTTGAGCCGTGGTAGGGTAGAAATCAAAGCACAGTGGGAACTCACACGAGACAAATGACGATCTCAGGTCGACAAACTAACCTGTACACATGTCACCAGGGAACTGCTATCTGACGATATGTATAATACCAACCAGCATGTTCCCGGCGAGTCCTGTCCGGTGTACTCATAACCTAATGAGCACCTGTATACATCTTAGATGATCCAACTGACACCAGTGACTTGTGAGACCGGCCTCCGACCCTCGTCGGGGTCTCGACTGTATACACTAGTCTACTCTGGAGTATCGATGCCCTGTCTCGAAACTCCCACGACTAGGGACACTTTAAGGATGTGCTTACAGACCCCAGCTCCCATGTATATGATCGCCATCATACTGCTGGCAGTCAAGCAAGAATCCTATGGGCTCTATCAACATGCAATAGCGAACTAAAGCATGTAAACGATGATAAAGACAAACCAGATAGCATACTATCATCTCGAGCAAGACTGTCATATTGGTATAGGTCCTGCCTCAATCATTGCAATCACGTACCTGCGATCCAATAATTGACTTTGAGGGCACTATCTCCAACAGATAAGTCGTGCCGATATGGCTCAGGACCAATCCAGGAAACTACTGATCAGCCTATCAGTAGATCCCAACTGCCTTGGCCAAGGTCTTATGGTCCTGACCAATCGAATCACAGTGCGATATCGACTCCCTATACCGAGAGAGACGAATCCCCAACAATCGCTCACTGCCTCCATGTGGCTCGGGACTGAACCCAACCAAAACCTATTTGCACGACTCAGTAGAGCCGTGGTAGGGTAGTGATCAAAGTTCAGTGGGAACTCATACGAGACAAATGCCGATTTCAGGTCCAAAGACTAACCTGTACACATGTCACCTGAGAACTTCCATCTGACGATATGTATAGTACCATATGGAAGTTCTCGGCGAGTCCGTCCAGTGTACTCACACCCAGTGAGCACCTGTATACGATCTTAGGTGCATCAGACCAATGGCTGCGGGACCAACCATCTCCCGACGGGGCAAGAAACGTACACACCAGTCTACTCTAGAGTATCAGTGCCCAGTCTCGATACTCATGCGACTAGGGACCATTCAAGGATGTGCTTATGGACTACCCTGCTCCCACAAGTATGATCGCCATCACAACGCAGGTAGTCAAGCAAGATCCTATGGGCTTTATCAACATGTAACCGCAATATGTAATAACGAATATGACATATGCCATGTTAAGATAAATATAAACCACAAAAGTATACTACCTTATCGAGTCTTTATCAATATGTGCAAAACAGATATAATAACAATAAATACACATATCCCGATAATGACAAGTCAAATAATATACTTTAAAACTGAGCAAGATTGTTCTGTACATACGTATCCCTAGTATCCATATGTATACATATACAATACTGGCCTCTAGGGCACATACATCCAACAAGATTTTACTAAAATACCATAGGGTTTCAAATTAGTGTAATTTAACGTTTTAATGTAAATTTTTAGCCTTTGTAAGATCTGTTGTTGACCCGTATGCTTCAGGAAAAATCTGAGTTAACTGGAGCATACTCTTTAGACCTTGATCGCACACACAGAACACGAGACCCTAATACACAACCCTGGTCGCAGAAAAATTCGTTCTGGCCGCAATTTGCGGCCAGAGGGGGGAGTTGGGTGCCTGGGTTTGTTCTGAGGAAGTCTGCTACATAATTATGGTGTTTGGTGTGTGCAACTTTTTCTTGTTCAGCTTGTATCAAAATATGGAACTAAATACCTTGTTTCAATACTCTTAAACTTGTGCGACACGTACGTTTTGTGAGTGGGTTTGGTGATTCCTGTGTGTCGCGGCGTGTCAGGGTAGTTTCATACGCGTATACACACGTTTTGGTGTATCGGATGCACACGTGTTTAGTTCGCGACGTGAGTTTCTCGTTTGGTTTTAATATCGCGTTTTTGCAGGATTTTAGCTTATGTGTATTCTTTGTGTAAATTCTAGGTTCGCAGGCGGGTACTTCGGACGCCGTAAGGAAAGGGAAGCAGGTAGTCGGCTACACGTAGCACGAGATCACAGTGAGTAGATTTAACATGTACGGGGAAATCACCCGTATGGCGTTAAGCGTCAGGGCTTGATAGGATATTGTAGTCACGTATATATTTATATGTATATTGCTTGTGCATATGTACTATTATAGCGTACCCATATTTTGTTGCATATAGAAATAGTGGTTATGTAACACCGCACTGTCACTAACGGTTCAAGCTGCACGAGCACTATTTGTATGTTACACTCACACCGTTAGTGATTGCCATGACACTCGCACTATAGGATTGCTACGAACTATACATCATTTTGATTACTACATCATTGATGATTAGATATGATTCTGTCGCATATTGGCACATATACATATTGTACACTCATGCTTGCATATATACCACTTGTACATCCATATTGGCATATATACATATTGTACACCCATGCTTGGGTATATACCACTTGTACATCCATATTGGCACATATACATATTGTACACTCATGCTTGCGTATATACCACTTGTACATCCATATTGGCACATATACATACTGTATACTCATGCTTGCGTATATACCACTTGCACATCCATATTGGCACATATACATTCTGTACATCCATACTTGCGTGTGTGTGTGTGTGTGTGTGTGTATATCTTTATGCATCCATACCTACATACATACATAGATGATGCTGACTTTGATTTGAAAAATTGGGGACCGCATGAAATGTTTTCAACTGGATCCTTTTAAAGGAGAGGTTTCCCCCTTTTACTCATAGTACGATTTTATGCGGCATACGACACATTGCATAGATTTACGCATTGAGTTTTGTATTTGTGTGATCTCTGGATTGAGAACCATGGTATTATTTTAAGAAAATGTGCACTGTTTTGAAAACCCGGTTTCTCTTGATATGATATTTCAGTGTGTCCACCATGCGTTTTCTCAGTTCTGAGACGTGTGACATGTGAACCTGAATCGAGGAGCTGGATGAGGCCGATTGCGGGTACAAGGTGGACCCGGTATGGTACTCCGGGGCGAGAACGGATTTGTTGTGTAGTAGACGGTGAGCCTGGTAGAGAGACTACTACCTACCGGTGATTGGTTGGATCTGGCGGTTATCCGGAGGATACTGACCAGAGTTGAGAGATGGATACGGGCCGACCCGTACTGCCGGGGCCGAGGGCCGATTCCGCAGACGGAGCCCGTGGGCCGATCCGGACTGACGGAGCTCGATACATGAGGATTTGCGTGTCGATACTGGATACGATTATTTCATGATATTTTCGTGTGCCGATGTTGGGCACTCATGATTCCATGAGATTTACAGGATTTGAGGGCCGATTAGAGTGACGGCGCCTAAGTTTTTGGGATTCGGGGTGTATTTGGTGGACATCGGGTATTTTTCCACGATGATGATTCGTGTAGATGATATTTTATCCTATGCTCAGCATTCATTGTTATGCATTGCATCATGTAGTCGTTGTACCTGATAGACTTTGGCATGATTATTGCATACCCAGCTCATCATATAGATGTTATTAGATTGCACTTGTTATGCATGATTATTGCATGCCCAGCTCATCATATAGATGTTATCTGATTGCACATGTTAGAGTATCGCAGTACGTGCATACTCGCGATTACCTTTATATGTTATTTACTATTCACGAGTTGGCAACTCATCCCCGTTGTGCCACAGGGTTTGCAGGTCGACCCTCAGAGTAGTTGCGGCAGGGCTACTTCCTTGTATCTTTTTGCTATGGATACCACTGCAGTTGGCGTGTGAGCCCTTTACTTATAGGTGGGTTTTTGCGGTATCCGTTTATTTTCTATTTGTACACTCTATTGTATCTAGTACTCTCCATCTACCATTCCATGTATTGACTTAGATACCAGTTGTGAGGATGATATATATTATTTTGTATTCTGGATGTCGAGCTCGTGTGAGCCGGCTTTATTTATGCAGTTTTATCTCTTATGCTGTCTTCACTTATTTTGCTCATTCTTCGCTACGGCGTTGTATATTTTTATTGTGGTGGTTGTTTCCGCCGTTGGGCATGATTGCTCCCGTTTGGGGATGCTTTATTCTTATTGTATGTCATTTTACTTATATCATGTCTTGTACCCGATTTCGGGGCTAGTTTTTACAAAGGAGGTGCTGCCGAAAATTTTAACGAAATAACTCAAACTTTAATGATTTTTACTCGAGTTTTCTAAATGTTTTAAACCAATGTTTTCAACACTCACTACTTTTATGGTTTTTGATTTCTGGGTTTCGGGTTACTTAGTCGCGTTACGCCTGTGGACGTTACGTGGTTAAGTGCCGGTCACGGGCCAAATTTTGGGTCGTGACAAAGTTGGTATCAGAGCGTAGGTTTTACCTTTCGGAGTGTAAGATGACCTTGGAATGATGGAGTAGGTAGCTGACGCAGAGTGGCGTAGCGTGTGTATGTTCCGCGGCATACTCACGACACGGTACTTCGCCTAAGTGACCTTAAGACTTATTGCTTGAAATTCCTTCGTGATTATATACATTCTTGTTATTCGATTTCCGTATTCTTATCGAATCTTGTTTCATTTCCAGCCATTATGCCGCCGAGGACTACGAGGGCGCAGAGAGCGGCTGCGAGAGCCGAGCTCAGAGTTGACTCATCTGAGACGAGGACTGATCCAGATGATACGCCCGTTGTACAGGAGCAGGTTGACCCACCTTCGCTAGATCGAATCACTAGACTAGAGGCCGATATGCAGGATTTGCGCCAGATGATGGGATCGTTGATTGAGGCTAGTCGAACGCAGTGACAGGAGGTTGTCCCACCTGTTACCCATGTTAGAGATAGTGCCCTCAGAGTCAATTATTGGATCACAAGCACGTGATTGTAATGATTGAGGGAGGACCTATACCGGTAGGACAGTCTTACTCGAGATGATAGTATGCTATCTGGTTTATCTTTATCATCGTGTACTGTTTCAGGTGACCTTATAGGTCACTATTGCGCATTGATAGAGCCCTTAGGATTATTGCTTGACGGCCAGCAGTATGATGGCGATCATATACATGGGAGCTGGGGTCTATAAGCACATCCTTAAAAGGTCCCTAGTCATGGGAGTTTTGAGACAGGGCATCGATATTCCAGAGTAGACTAGTGTATACAGTCGAGACCCCGACGAGGGGCGGTGGCCGGTTTCACAAGACACTGGTGTCAGTTGGTTCACCTAAGATGTATACAGGTGCTCATTGGGTTACGAGTACACCGGACAGGACTCGCCGGGAACATACTAGCTGGTCTTATACCTGACGTCAGATAGCAGTTTCCTGGTGACATGTGTACAGGTTAGTTCATCGACCTGAGATCGTCATTTGTCTCGTGTGAGTTCCCACTGTACTTTGATTACTACCCTACCACGGCTCAAAGGAGTTGTGCAAACAGGTTTTAGTTGGGTACAGTCCCTGTTAGTTATATGTATGCCCTAGAGGCCATTACTGTACATAGGATGTATATTGTAGTGGATGCTGGGACATATATAGGGAGGACTTTCTTGCTCGACATGATAGTATGCTATCTGGTTGAACTTTACCTTAACGTGTATGCTGATTGTCTCTCTGTTACATGTTGGTAAAGCCCTTAGGATATGTACTTGATTACCTGGACTATGATGCGGATCATACTAGTGGGGACATGGTAGTCCATAAGTACATCCTTCAAAGTCCCTAGTCGTGGGTGTATCGAGACGGGGCATCGATATACCAGATTAGACTAGCGTGTACCTTCTCGACCCATACAGATGGGCGATGGATGATCCCATATCCATCGGTGTTTGACATCAGAGGAGATATACGGGTGCTCAGTAGAGACTGGGTACACTGGACGGACTCGCCGAGAACTCCCAGATGGTATTATACCTCACGTCAGATGGCAGTTCTCTGGTGACACTGGTACAGAGTAGTCTGTTGACCCGAGATCGTCATAGAGTCTTGTGTGGTTCCCACTGTGCTTTGATTTCCATCTTACCACGTCCAAGAGGGCGTGCAAAACGGTGGTTTTTGGGTACAGTCCCGAGTCACATGAAGGCAATGAGCGATAGGAGGGGATTCGTCTCTCCCGGTATAGGGGGTTGATGTTGCGCTGTGTTCGATTGGCTATAACAGGAAATCCCTGGCCAGGGTTGCTGAGATTTACTGGTAAGTGTTACCAGTAGTTTCTCGAACAGTTATAGACCTCATATCGACACGACTTATTGAGCTATTGGGGTCTGACGTCTACCACCCCTAGGCGAGATATGCGACATATCAGACGATCAGACCGGACTGTACGGTAGTGTTGCTGGTTGGATTCACTGGAGTGTGAGCGGGCTTGCTCGTCGATCTTCTGATCGCTCAATACCCGGGTGGCCGTTACGTTTAGCAGACCGCTTGCGGCTTGTGGATGCTTGATATGATCATCATCTGCTGCCGGCGTATTGACGAGTCTTTAGAGTCCTACACAGAGGTTTCCTGGCTCAAGCGAAACGAAATAGGAGCGCATATGAGATATGTGCGGGACCGAGAATAATGCGTGTATGTGATACCGTATTCTATTCTCGCGATAAATATATCGAATGGTTGTATGCGATATAACCTAGTTATCGATTCAAGCGTTGATTCGATAAGCCGATATATTGTATACTAGTCGGTTGTGTGCGACATAACCGGGTCATTGAATCAAGTGTTGATTTAATGATTTAATGCATATTTATATATTTGATATATTACTTTGCATCAACTAGTATCGGTTTACTTAAGATGGATTTTCTCACTCGGATGGGCGCATTGTATATGCGATATACTTTTGTGCACTTGATTGTATCATGTTTGATGATACATGTCATGCTAGGGTTCAAGTGTAAAGATTAAACCTTGGTTAATGAAATGGTTAGGGTTTATTATTTATTATTCATTTATCTTATTTAATTATCCTTTTTATTTTTGATAAATGAATAAAAGAAAAGAGAAAAGAATGGTGGCTAATTTTGTTCTTTAGTTGAAGCTTCATGAAGCTTTGTTCAAGTCAACCATTCTTATCTCATCCTTAACCCTGACCATTCCCACTAACCATGATTCATTCTCTACACTTGACTCTAGTTAAAATTATGATAAGAATTCATTTTCTTTTCTTATTCTTTTAACTTATCATAACATTTCTTCTTCTTCTTCCTTGAACTCAAGAAGAAAAAGCTTTCCTCATCAATGGTGATTGATGTTTTTGAGTGAGAAATCCAATTCTAAAGTTAACCTACTTCCTATTTCTTCATCATCTACCTCTTGCCAAGTAGTAGAGTGTGTTTACTTCACAAGTTTCTTGACTTGGTGAAGTCGGAGCTTGATTTAGCGATGCCTCGACGTAGATCATCTTCGGCATGGACATCGACGACCTAGCTTGCCCATTCTCCGACGAAGCCGATCCTAGAGCCCGGATTTGACTTGGACAGCGGAGAGGACTTCGTTGCGGAGCTATGGAGGTGGAGCACCGGATCTACAAAGGTTGTATTTCCGTTTTCTCATTAGTTAAGTGTTAACTAGTTCTATGTTCGCCTAGACAACTAGCAAACGATCCGTAGTTTAGGGTTTGTAGGCACCATAATTTTTGAAATTGCCATGGTTGATGGCTTGGGAGACCTCTTGGGTGTTGTGGGCCGAGGCAGTAGATTTGCTGGTAGGTATTCTAGTAGTATCTCAGGGTGTTCTGGGCTACACTCCGACACGACTTATACCGCTTTTGGGGGTCTGACTTTTACCAACCCCCTAGGCCCGCCATGCGATGCTCATAGACGAACGGACCGGACTGTACGGATATTGTCACTGACAGGCTAAGTAGGGTGTCAGCATGAGTTCGCTCACAGACGTCCCTTTTGGTCAATACCTGGTAGCCCGTTACGTATGGCTAATACCTCTGACGTGCTAGTGGTTAAATCCACAACCAAAGTATTGACGAGTCTTTAGAGTCCCCCCAGACCAGTTTCTCAAGTTTCGGGCAAAACGCTGTAGAGGCCGTATGGAGATATGGCAGGGTTCGATCATATACGTGCAGTATTGCACGAATCATGATCGGACGGATAATACTAGCGGGCTTTGGTTTAAGCTGGATCCTAGTATTGTACAGTGTAGATTTTGTCTCATTGCATTTGTATTCGGTCGGAATAAAAATACGGGTATGTATGTACAGTCGCAGGGTTTTCCAGTAATTTATTACAGGATCAGTTTTCTGAAGTTGCCAGTTTGCATTCTGTTCCGGCCAGTTTTCCTTTGTTCCTTCACGGCCGGATTTTTCTGATGGAGGGGATAATTTGCATATTTGCAAAGTAGCAGTTGTGGAGGGTTTATTTGTGATATGAGGCATTATGATAACAATAGCATCTTTGCTTTTCTTCTTTCATGATGGCTTGCATTAAATGAGATTAGAGTTGATCTTGATATGGATGTGACCCTTATTCCTCATTATCTTCACATGGGTTATGGTTACCATTTGCTATCCCTACACTCACCTCCCTTGTTGCTTTTCCCCTCATATTTTTGGCCAGCCATTTCTAGTAAGGAAGAGGAGAAGGGTTCATTTTTGGTGTGGGAGAAATTATCATGTCATATTATGCTTTGGCACAAAAATCCATAGCCATCTCAAAAGCTCATCTTCTTCTTCCCTCCTTCAAAGGCAACTTCACTACCCGTAAGAGACAAAGCATTCTACACTAATCCTACAGTACCCTTGGGCACGTCGGCTCGCCAACTTCGTGCCCGAGTTGCCTCGGTACAGAGGTGGGAGCCCGTAAAAGAACCTGGCGATGTGGTGCCCGTTCTGACGAAGAAATGAAGACCGGAGATTCCGCGAGGAGATCGGAGTGGAGACGAAGACCGAAGGAAACGGATCGCTTGGTATAGCCCTTTACCCATTCTCTTGTTAGCTAGCATTAGGTTAATGGTTACGATCCGGGGTTTTAGGATGCGGTAGTGCCGGTTTTCAAGTTAAGAAAAATCTTTGTTTCCGCATTTTGGCCTCGGAAAGACGGCCGAGGCGCTACCGTAGTCCTACATGGTATCAGAGCCACGTCATTAACCTAGTCTAGCTTGCTCTAATGTTTTTAGAACTTCGATCGATCGGATTTTCCAAAAACCGTATTTTCTTGCATCAGTTTCTGTCGAATTTTTGCAGTGGTCAAAAAATATTTTGATACATGTCAAAAAATCGTGCAGGGTTTTTTATGCATTCTGTAGAAATTTGGTTAATTGATTCCTCAGAACCGCCACGGAACCGCTACCAAACCCTAGGTTTGGCCGCGGTTCCACGGCCATTATTGCTCTTCACAGTACCAAATTTCTACAGTGCTCTTGGGACATGGAAATAGGGTTTCTGGAATATTCTTTTTGGGCCCAGATTTTCTTTGAGTTCTACAGTTGTGCTTGGGGCCCACTTCGGTATATTTGGTCGATCGAAAATTTTTAACATGTTAATTCACAGTAGTTACATTATATCTGCGACCGTGAATGTCATTTGATCGGTAAATCATGTCTAATTGCTATAGCCCTTTTAGACGGATTTGCGAACATGACATTCACGTTGATGTTCTGTGTTGTGCTGTGATGTTGCGAATTGTCGTGGGGGATAGCCTGGATGCAATGGTAGTACAGTTTTGGTATTATTATATACATTTGATATTACGGGGCGAGTGTCCGACATGTGGACTGCCGTTACTGCCTATTTGTATATTATTCTTTTGGGGCACGACCGGGCTGAGGTCGATGTACCCGTTGTATGTATATTTTACTTTCTGTACTAAGATTGCCCCGTGGAGGGGTGCACGGATAGCCGGGTTCTAGAGGGCAACGGGCCCGCATCTCATGGCTTTGAAACAGAGGGGGCTTTACTCTAGAATTGGCGGGCTATTCGCCGCACTCGTTGGGGGTACAGGTTGACCCAGGAGGGGTGCCCGAGTTACCAGATTCCATGAAGTGCTGGGTGGTCCATTCACGTTGTTGAAGAGGGCTGCCTCGCTTCAGGTTTTGGCGGGTAACTTGCCGCACCCATAGGGGTCTAGGATTTCATTGCACAGGCTATCCACACGACCAGGGGAACGTCGGGTTTCAGTAGTGGCTCTATGAAACCCGGGGATCCCAGATATCTTTATTGTTCTGTGATGCTTATTACATTTCTGTGATGTTGCATTTTATCACGCCTTGAGCGAATATTATATATTGATATATATACTAGTGGATGTTGTATATGTTTCGCATCCGCGCTAGTCCAGTCCCCGCTCTGTCGTTAGTTAAGTAACTTAACGGGTGATGACGGGACCCAGTGGCGAATGCGGATGGCATATACGTGTTAGTTGTATGTATGCCCTAGAGACCAATATTGTACAGATGATGCATATTATATTGGATGCTTGGACATATATAGAGATGACTTTCTTGCTCGATATGATAGTATGCTATCTGGTTGCTCTTTATCTTAACATGTACACTAGTCTCTTTAAACTGTCTTATAGTTACATGTTGGTAAAGACCTTAGGATGTGTACTTGACTACCTGGACTATGATGCAGATCACACTAGTGGGGACATGGTAGTCCATAAGTACATCCTTCAAGGTCCCTAGTCGTAGGTGTATCGAGACGGGGCATCGATATACCAGAGTAGACTAGCGTATACGCTTCTCGACCCATGAGATGGGCGATGGATGATCCCATATCCATTGGTGTTTGACATCAGAGATGATATACGGGAGCTCAGTAGAGACTGGGTACACTGGACGGACTCGCCGAGAACTCCCAGATGGTATTATACCTCACGTCAGATGGCAGTTCTAAGGTGACACTTGTGCAGGTTAGTCTGTAGACCCGAGATCGTCATAGAGTCTTGTGTGATTCCCACTGTGCTTTGATCTCCACCTTACCACGTCCATGAGGGCGTGCAAAACGGTGGTCTTTGGGCACAGTCGCGAGTCACATGGAGGCAATGAGCGATAGGAGGGGTTTCATCTCTCCCGGTATTGGGGGTTGATGTTGCGCTGTGCTCGATTGGCCGTAACAGGGAAGTCCCTGGCCAGGGCAGATCAGAGATTTGCTGGTAAGTGTTACCAGTAGTTTCTCGACCCGTTATGAGCCTCACATCGGCACGACTTATCGGTTATTGGGGTCTGACGTTTACCACCCCTAGACTTGATATGCGACATATCAGACGAACAGACCGGACTGTACGGTAAGTGTTACTGGTTGGATTCACAGGAGTGTGAGCGGGCTAGCTCGTCGATCTTCTGATCGCTCAATACCCGGATGGCCGTTACGTTTAGCAGACCGCTTGCGGCTTGTGGGTGATTGATATGATCATCATCTGCTGCCGGCGTATTGACGAGTCTTTAGAGTCCTACACAGAGGTTTCCTGGCTCAAGCGAAACGAAATAGGAGCGCATATGAGATATGTGCAGAACCGAGAATAATGCGTGTATGTGATACCGTATTCCATTCTCGCGATGAATGTATCGATTGGTTATATTCGATATAACCTAGATATCGAATCAAGGATTGATTCGATAAGCCGATACATAGGATACTAGTCGGTTATATGCGATATGACCGGATCGTTAAATCAAGTGTTGATTTAATGATTTAATGTATAATTATATATTTGATATATTACTTTGCATTAGCTAGTATTGGTTCACTTTAAATGGATTTTCTCACTTGATGCACATTGTATATGTGATATATTTTTTGTGCACTTGTTTGTATCATGTTTGATGATACTTGCTCACTTGGGTTTGTGTAAAGATTAAACCATGGTTATATGAATGGTTAGGACTTTGTTTATTTATTTATTTATTTATTTACTCATTTAGGAAAATTAATGAGAATGGTGGCTTATTTTGTTTGTATGTTGAAGCTTCTTGAAGCTTTGAAAAGGTCCACCATTCTTATCTCTTCCTTAACCCTAACCATTCTAACTAACCCTAGTTTTCTCTCTACACTTGACTATGGTTAGGATATGATAAGTATTCTTATTAGTTTCTTTTTTAAAATAAGAGACTTATCATATTCTTCATCCCTTCCTTCTTCTTCTTCAAGAAAAACCTTGCCTTCATCAATGGCAACTTGAGCAAAAGTGAGAGAAATCCAATTCTAAAGTGAACCCACCTCCTATTTCTTCACCCTCTACCTCTTTCCAAGTAGTATAGGGTGTTTTATTCACAAGTTTCACAACTTGGTGAAGTTGGAGCTTGAACTTGTGATGCCTCGACGTAGATCTTCTTCGGCACGAAGCCGACGACCTAGTCCGCCCGTTTCTCCGATAAAGCCGACGATTGAGTCCATAATTCGAGATGGACAGCGAGAGGACACCTACGTGGAGCTAAGGAAGTGGAGAACCGGATCTACAAAGGTTGTAGCCTCTCTCCTTTAGTTAAGATGTTAACTAGTTTCGTATTTCGCCTAAACTTCTAGTCAACGATCCGTATTAGGGTTTCTCGGCACCCGTAAAATTTTAAATTGGCATGGTTGATACCTTGTGAGACCTCTATTGTGTGCCTAGGAACCCTACAGTGGTATCAGAGCTACTAGGCATTGGATGTCTACCTATGGGGGGTTCTTACTGTGTGACAGTCTGGCGAAGCATAGGCTCTTACCCCCAGGGTGTCCCGAGACCGGAAGGTGTTCCGGCGGGTTGTAGTCCTCGCGAGGGGGCATGCGTAAAAAGTAGCGGCTGAGGGATCCGTTGGTGCCACGGCGACCCTATTGGATGGGGTGGTTGCCTGACCTACAGTGGTATCAGAGCCTAGCTAGAGCCTTAGGCGAAGTGTAGACGGAGTTTGAAGTCCGATCGAACCGAAACCCTAATATCAAAGTTGCTCTCTGTACATTTTTTAAAAACTGGGTTTTTTCCAAATTAAAAATATGTAGAAAATTCAGCAGGACTTTCTAAGAATTACTGTGAAACACGATCACCCAATTCCTCCATAGTGCGACGGAACCGCAGCAGAAGCCTGGCTTCTGCGGCGGTTCCGCGGCCGTATGATGACTTCACCCACCCAATTTTTCACAGTAACTTCTTTTATTCAGTGCTGAGTTCTCTTGGAATTTTTAATATTTATTCAAGAGTTGAGTATTCTGGGTTGTATTGGGGACTCGGTATTTCGATCGGATTATCGAACTTTGTCTAAGTGCTTTCCGGATAATTTTTTGAATATGTTAAAAAGTCCGACCGGATATAAATACCCAACTTTTCCCCTGCCGGAAAATTTCCAAGTGTTGGATTTTTCTGTGGTTTAAGGACGTTATGAGTAGTGCAAGTAACGTGATGGTCCCTCTAGAAGACAACAAACCTTAACTCGATTATGTGACCATCTTGAACTGTCCTTTGAACCTTAGGGTTTGGGGCAGTACGGCGTGCCACATGTGAGGCGTTGGCTTGACCCTTCTACGGCTGGACCGTTGGTACTGAGGCATGAAGTGAATGTCTTTGAACCTATTTCATGTGTTGGACGGTTTCGGGAAAACTTGGGTGTTCGAATGTTCGATCGGAAAGTTTAATATTTTCTATTTATCCGGAATGGGATACAATAATTGGAATTCACAAACAGTTACGAGATAACTGAATGAATGATATAAATCTAGCGGTTTAGTTTCATTTGATATTGAAAAGAGTTTTCGATAATGAGACTAAAATGCGGGGTTTATAACTGTTAGGCATGTGATGTCTAAGTATTTCATTTTGATTAGGCATGCGATGTCTAAAGAGGTTGCGGATTCCAATTGTTGTAGTTTTACACTTTCTTTTCTGTGACCGTAAGTGTAATATGTGATATCGCCGGTTTCGTTGCTATATGTCAACGACAATTGGGATGCGCATATTTACTTACGTTGATGACATGTGATGTTATGTGTTGCTGGATATGTTATATTGGATCGTCGTGTTTGAATAGCCGGGGGTTTTTATGTGAGATGAGTTTTTTTCATTTTCATTCATATAAAAACTTGTATGTAATATTCTTTTATTTTGGGGCACTTCCAGGTTGCGGAAGATGTCACTTTTTGTATATTATTTACTTTTCCGCATTAGGATAGACCCAAGGAGGGGAGCACAAGTAACCGGGTTCTGGGGTCCAGTGGGAGACCAACTCGAGGAGTCGAGTCCGGGTCTCCTAACCCTAGAATTGGCAGGGTTGCTTGCCGCTCTCGTAGGGGTCTAGGGGTGTGGGATTGGCTATTCATCACGACCGTGGAATCCGTGTTTTATACTGGCTCGTATTGAAAACACGGACGTCCTAGTATATCCAATATTTCATATGTTTCTTCTGCTGCCATATCTGTGATGTGATCATGTGATGTTCTGTGATAGATACAGTATATAGTATATATGATATATTATATAGACGTTACTTATGTTTTGCATCCGCACTAGCCCTGCCCTGCTCTGTCGTTAGTTACCTAACCTAACGGTGCACGAGGGGACATCGAGGAGAATGCGGATGGCATAAGTGTACGTCATATCTATCTGTGATGTTTAGGTACTTAGATGATGGGACTTCATTAATGTGATTAATGAAAGAAAAGAAACCTAAGATGTTGTAGAATCAAATTTTAAATAAAACAGGTAGCTACAGTTCTTGCTTTGCACAGCGGTATATGTGATATATCCTGCACCTTATTCGATGAGGAAAGGACCGAGATCCCTTCACCGGGAGTGACTCCTTTAGCAATAAATGGCAGATGCTACACACTCGGTTTGATTTTTGATTGCTTCTATAGTTTCTTCTTTGCACAGAGATATATATGATATATCCCGCACCTCATTCGACGAGGAAAGGGCCGACGATCCCTTCACCGGGAGTGACCCCTTTAGCAAAACTAGAAAAAGCCTCAAAATCACTCCATTTTAAAACTTCATTTGATTCTACAACGATATCAAGTTCATTACGCAATAGGTTTTCAGAAAAACCTGTCGTAGCCCTCCGTCATTTCAGATAAAGACTATTTAGTATTCGTGCTGCGTTTGTTGACCTCTGTCAAGGCGTAGTGTGCGGTAGCTAACTAGTAATTATCTGTAAAGCATGTGATGTGATTGGATTAGGGTAGTCGTATGACCTTGTTGACCTCTGTCAAGGGTCGTGCGAGTGGGTTTGATTCAATCAAGAAATGACGGGTTGAACTTGACTAGTGCACTATGGTTTGTTGACCTCTGTCAAGGTCATGGCACACTAGGGCCAAAATATTATCGGGAATTTCAAGTGTTGAAATTTGCAATGAGATTGCATACCTTCTATGAGATAGTTGGATCCCGATACCCGCTGCGAGTAATAGTTACTCCTGGGAGAGTTTTACACATTACAATTAGCCGATCAAGTAGGTGTCTAGAAAGGTGACAACGGGGTTACGCCTCTGGGAAAACGAGGTTTACAGTAATTAGGTTCGTGCGAAAGCACGGGGGACCTCCCTCAAAGTACCGACACTGGCCTGGCTGAAAGATTGCCGAACTTGTAGTGTGTAATTAATCCCGGCTAATCTTTCCTTTTAGGGTTTGAAGGAAGATTTGATAAAAACCAGTGGGAGCCATCCTGATTAGATAAGATAATAACCAATCTGATCTTGCACGAGCATACGCTAAAGTGTTTTCTTCTCTCTCTCTCCAGGTAGCGACCATGTCATGCCCTAATAAAGATAATAATATGGATGTATTGACCGAACCCGCATATTATACTGTGCAGGGGAACGTTGGACCCATTCTATCTTATAAACGTTATAAGACTGAACAGGAAACAGGAGAATATCTAGATTCTCACGCCGCCCAAACGGAGAACATGCATGATGATGCACCTTCTTCGGGTGTGTTTGTTATTGAGAACTGTTTCTCAGTTCACCCTACGTCCTGGGTATTAGATACCGGATCAGGATCCCACATATGTAAACAGTTACATGGGCTACGGAAAGGTAGAGAACTGGGAAAAGGTGATCATTCCGTTCAAGTAGGGAATGGGGCAAATGTTGCAGCCAAAGCAGTTGGCATATATCACCTGGTATTACCAAATGGTGATACAATAGTCCTGAATGAGTGCTATTATATACCGAACATGATGTGCTACATTATATCAGTTTCTTTATTAAGTAAAGAAGGATATAATTTTGTAGTAAAGGATAATGTTATGAACATATTCCTAGATCAAAAGTTGATTGCATCAGGCTCGTTACATAATGGCATATTCATTCTAAATCAGAATACAGTCCTCAATATACAAAACACACACAAGAGGAAAAGTTCAGAAATGAACGAATCCTACTTGTGGCACTGTAGACTTAGTCATATCAATACGACACGACTGGCTAAGTTACATAAGGATGGTTATTTGAATTCGTTTGAATTGTCATCTTATGATACTTGCCATTCATGTCTCAAAGGAAAAATGACCAAAGCTCCGTTTAGTGGACACGGAGAAAGAGTTAATGAACTCTTAGGACTGTTACATAGTGATGTATGCGGTCCCATGTCTACGCCTGCCAGGAACGGTTCTTCCTACTTCATTACATTCACTGACGATCTCTCTAGATTCGGACATGTGTTCCTGATGAAACACAAGTCTGAAGCTTTTGAGAAATTCAGAGAATATAAGCACGAAGTAGAAAAACAAACAGGCAAAAGTATTAAGATCCTTCGATCTGATCGAGGAGGAGAATACTTAAGCAATGAGTTCCTAGATTATCTAAAAGAGAACGGGATTCTCTCTCAGCTTACTCCTCCTTATACACCACAGCACAACGGTGTATCGGAGAGGAGGAATTGCACCCTATTAGATATGGTGCGCTCTATGATGAGTACAGCTGAGTTACCTATTTCATTCTGGGGGTATGCGCTTGAAACAGCAGCATACCTATTGAATCAAGTTCCAACTAAATCTGTACCTACCACACCATATGAGATATGGAGTGGGAAGAGACCATGTCTTAAACGAGTTAAGATATGGGGTTGTCTGGCCTATGTCAAAAGGCAAAATCCAGACAAACTCGAGGCCCGGTCAGTTCTATGTAAGTTTGTGGGATATCCTAAACATTCAAATGGATATTTTTTCTACCACAGTGAACAACAAAAGGTGTTTATTGCTCAACATGCCACCTTTTTAGAAAAGGAATTTCTTGCAAAAGAGATTAGTGGCTCTGAGGTAGAACTGGAAGAAGTTCCAGAAACACAAACTATAACTGAAGATTTAGTGGAACCAGAAGATTCGGTAGTACCCAACGAACCCCAGCCTCTCCGCCGATCTAGTAGGGTTTCTCGTCCACCTGAGAGATACTACGGCTTTCTCATTGATGGTGGAATCGAGGATTGCATCATGGAAGATGATGACCCGACTAGTTTCGAGCAGGCCATCACGAGTGGTGACTCTGTGAAATGGCTGGATGCAATGCGGTCCGAGATGGAATCCATGTACACCAATAAAGTATGGACTTTGGAAGTTGCTCCTGAAGGGGTAAAACCCATTGGGAGCAAGTGGATCTTCAAGAAAAAACTTGGTGTAGATGGGAAAGTGGAGACTTTCAAAGCTAGACTTGTTGCAAAAGGCTTTCGTCAAAGACCAAGTGTGGACTATGACGAAACTTTTCCTCCAGTGGCTATGCTTAAATCCATTCGGATCATGCTTGCCATCGCTGCATATCATGACTATGAAATCTGGCAAATGGATGTTAAGACCGTCTTTCTAAATGGTGATTTAGAAGAGAGCGTGTACATGACTCAGCCAGAGGGCTTCGTAAACAGTGGGAGCAGCGGGAAGGTGTGCAAGCTGCTTAAATCCATTTATGGATTAAAGCAAGCATCGCGGAGTTGGAACATCTTCTTTAACGTCGTTATCAAAGAGTTTGATTTCGTCAAAAACCCAGATGAACCTTGTATATACAAGAAGGTGGCAGAGAGTAAGGTTGTCTTCCTCGTATTGTACGTGGACGACATACTCTTGATAGGAAATGATATTCCTATGCTGCAATCGGTCAAGCTCTTCTTATCACAAAGATTCTCAATGAAAGATCTTGGTGATGCCTCCTGCATATTGGGAATTAGGATCTTTAGAGATAGATCCAAACGGATATTGGGATTGTCCCAATCCAGGTACATTGACACCATACTAAAGAGGTTTAGTATGGAAGAATCCAAGCGTGGGAACTTGCCCACGATCTCTGGACTCACTCTC
Organism: Agapanthus africanus; assembly: GCA_030015575.1. NCBI lineage: Eukaryota > Viridiplantae > Streptophyta > Magnoliopsida > Asparagales > Amaryllidaceae > Agapanthus > Agapanthus africanus. The sequence goes on along the minus strand of CM057350.1, from coordinate 310,442,509 downwards.
TCCAAAGAGATGTCTTCCAAGACTGATTTGGAGAAAGCTCGCATGCAAGGAATACCCTATGCTTCGGCAGTAGGCTCTATCATGTATGCGATGCTATGTACCAGACCCGATGTTGCATACTCACTAAGTGTAGCGAGTCGGTATCAAGCAGATCCTGGAGAGAGTCACTAGACAGATGTGAAGAACATTCTCAAGTACTTGCGAAGGACTAGAGAAATGTTCTTGGTGTATGGTAACGGAGAACTCCAAGTGGAGTCCTTTACCGATTCAAGCTTCCAGAGTGATAAGGACGACTCTAAGTCGCAGTCGGGATTTGTCTTTACCCTTTACGGAGGGGCGGTTAGCTGGAAGAGTTCCAAGCAAGAAACCGTAGCAGACTCGACGATGGAGGCTGAATACATCGCTGCCAACGATGCTGCCAAAGAGGCTGTCTGGATCAAGAAGTTCATTACTGAACTTGGAGTGGTTCCATCCATTGAGCAGCCAATACCTTTGTATTGCGATAACAATGGAGCGGTGGCTTTGGCCAAGGAACCCAGGTCCCATCAGCGATCCAGGCATATTCTGAGGCGGTATCACCTGATCCGGGAGATAGTTGATCGCCGGGAGATAGAGGTCAGGAGAGTTGACACGAAGAACAACACGGCGGATCCACTCACGAAGGCCATTCCCCAGATACTGTTTGAGAGACTCTTCGGGATGCTCGGTATGCAATACTACAGCAGCTGGCCTTAGTGCAAGTGGGAGATTGTTAGTTGTATGTATGCCCTAGAGGTCAGTATTGTACAGATGATGTATATTATATTGGATGCTTGGACATATATAGAGATGACTTTCTTGCTCGATATGATAGTATGCTATTTGGTTGCTCTTTATCTTAACATGTACACTAGTCTCTTTAAACTGTCTTATAGTTACATGTTGGTAAAGCCCTTAGGATGTGTACTTGACTACCTGGACTATGATGCAGATCACACTAGTGGGGACATGGTAGTCCATAAGTACATCCTTCAAGGTCCCTAGTCGTAGGTGTATCGAGACGGGGCATCGATATACCAGAGTAGACTAGCGTATACGCTTCTCGACCCATGAGATGGGCGATGGATGATCCCATATCCATTGGTGTTTGACATCAGAAATGATATACGGGTGCTCAGTGGAGACTGGGTACACTGGACGGACTCGCCGAGAACTCCCAGATGGTATTATACCTCACGTCAGATGGCAGTTCTCAGGTGACACTTGTGCAGGTTAGTCTGTTGACCCGAGATCGTCATAGAGTCTTGTGTGATTCCCACTGTGCTTTGATCTCCACCTTACCACGTCCATGAGGGCGTGCAAAACGGTGATCTTTGGGCACAGTCCCGAGTCACATGGAGGCAATGAGCGATAGGAGGGGTTTCGTCTCTCCCGGTATTGGGGATTGATGTTGCGCTGTGCTCGATTGGCCGTAACAGGGAAGTCCCAGGCCAGGGCTGATCAGAGATTTGCTGGTAAGTGTTACCAGTAGTTTCTCGACCCGTTATGAGCCTCACATCGGCACGACTTATCGGTTATTGGGGTCTGACGTTTACCACCCCTAGACTTGATATGCGACATATCAGACGAACAAACCGGACTGTACGGTAAGTGTTACTGGTTGGATTCACAGGAGTGTGAGCGGGCTAACTCGTCGATCTTCTGATCGCTCAATACCCGGATGGCCGTTATGTTTAGCAGACCGCTTGCGGCTTGTGGGTGATTGATATGATCATCATCTGCTACCGGCGTATTGACGAGTCTTTAGAGTCCTACACAGAGATTTCCTGGCTCAAGCGAAACGAAATAGGAGCGCATATGAGATATGTGCAGGACCGAGAATAATGCGTGTATGTGATACCGTATTCCATTCTCGCGATGAATGTATCGATTGGTTATATTCGATATAACCTAGATATCGAATCAAGGATTGATTCGATAAGCCGATACATAGGATACTAGTCGGTTATATGCGATATGACCGGATCGTTAAATCAAGTGTTGATTTAATGATTTAATGTATAATTATATATTTGATATATTACTTTGCATTAGCTAGTATTGGTTCACTTTAAATGGATTTTCTCACGTGATGCACATTGTATATGTGATATATTTTTTGTGCACTTGTTTGTATCATGTTTGATGATACTTGCTCACTTGGGTTTGTGTAAAGATTAAACCATGGTTATATGAATGGTTAGGGCTTTGTTTATTTATTTATTTATTTATTTATTCATTTTGGAAAATGAATGAGAATGGTGGCTTATTTTGTTTGTATGTTGAAGCTTCTTGAAGCTTTGAAAAGGTCCACCATTCTTATCTCATCCTTAACCCTAACCATTCTAACTAACCCTAGTTTTCTCTATACACTTGACTATGGTTAGGATATGATAAGTATTCTTATTAGTTTCTTTTTTAAAATAAGAGACTTATCATATTCTTCATCCCTTCCTTCTTCTTCTTCAAGAAAAACCTTGCCTTCATCAATGGCAACTTGAGCAAAAGTGAGAGAATTCCAATTCTAAAGTGAACCCACCTCCTATTTCTTCACCCTCTACCTCTTGCCAAGTAGTATAGGGTGTTTTCTTCACAAGTTTCACAACTTGGTGAAGTTGGAGCTTGAACTTGTGATGCCTCGACGTAGATCTTCTTCGGCACGAAGCCGACGACCTAGTCCGCCCGTTTCTCCGATGAAGCCGACGATTGAATCCATAATTCGAGATGGACAGTGAGAGGACACATACGTGGAGCTAAGGAAGTGGAGAACCGGATCTACAAAGGTTGTAGCCTCTCTCCTTTAGTTAAGATGTTAACTAGTTTCATATTTCGCCTAAACTTCTAGTCAACGATCCGTATTAGGGTTTCTCGGCACCCGTAAAATTTTAAATTGGCATGGTTGATACCTTGTAAGACCTCTATTGTGTGCCTAGGAACCCTACAGTGGTATCAGAGCTACTAGGCATTGGATGTCGACCTATGGGGGGTTCTTACTGTGTGACAGTGTGGCGAAGCATAGGCTCTTACCCCCAGAGTATCCCGAGACCGGAAGGTGTTCCGGCGGGTTGTAGTCCTCGCGAGGGGGCATGCGTAAAAAGTAGCGGCTGAGGGACCCGTTGGTGCCACGGCAACCCTATTGGATGGGGTGGCTGCCTGACCTACAGTGGTATCAGAGCCTAGCTAGAGCCTTAGGCGAAGTGTAGACGGAGTTTGAAGTCCGATCGAACCGAAACCCTAATATCAAAGTTGCTCTCTGTACATTTTTTAAAAACTGGGTTTTTTCCAAATTAAAAATATGCAGAAAATTCAGCAGGACTTTCTAAGAATTACTGTGAAACACGATCACCCAATTCCTCCATAGTGCGGCAGAACCGCGGCAGAAGCCTGGCTTCTGCGGCGGTTCCGCGGCCATATGATGACTTCACCCACCCAATTTTTCACAGTAACTTCTTTTATTCAGTGCTGAGTTCTCTGGGAATTTTTAATATTTATTCAAGAGTTGAGTATTCTGGGTTGTATTGGGGACTCGGTATTTCGATCGGATTATCGAACTTTGTCTAAGTGCTTTCCGGATAATTTTTTGAATATGTTAAAAAGTCCGACCGGATATAAATACCCAACTTTTCCCCTGCCGGAAAATTTCCATGTGTTGGATTTTTCTGTGGTTTAAGGACGTTCTGAGTAGTGCAAGTAACGTGATGGTCCCTCTAGAAGACAACAAACCTTAACTCGATTATGTGACCGTCTTGAACTGCCCTTTGAACCTTAGGGTTTGGGGCAGTACGGCGTGCCACATGTGAGGCGTTGGCTTGACCCTTCTACGGCTGGACCGTTGGTACTGAGGCATGAAGTGAATGTCTTTGAACCTATTTCATGTGTTGGACGGTTTCGGGAAAACTTGGGTGTTCGAATGTTCGATCGGAAAGTTTAATATTTTCTATTTATCCGGAATGGGATACAATAATTGGAATTCACAAACAGTTACGAGATAACTGAATGAATGATATAAATCTAGCGGTTTAGTTTCATTTAATATTGAAAAGAGTTTCCGATAATGAGACTAAAATGCGGGGTTTATAACTGTTAGGCATGTGATGTCTAAGTATTTCATTTTGATTAGGCATGCGATGTCTAAAGAGATTGCGGATTCCAATTGTTGTAGTTTTACACTTTCTTTTCTGTGACCGTAAGTGTAATATGTGATATCGCCGGTTTCGTTGCTATATGTCAACGACAATTGGGATGCGCATATTTACTTACGTTGATGACATGTGATGTTATGTGTTGCTGGATATGTTATATTGGATCGTCGTGTTTGAATAGCCGGGGGTTTTTATGTGAGATGAGTGTTTTTCATTTTCATTCATATAAAAACTTGTATGTAATATTCTTTTATTTTGGGGCACTTCCAGGTTGCGGAAGATGTCACCTTTTGTATATTATTTACTTTTCCGCATTAGGATAGACCCAAGGAGGGGAGCACAAGTAACCGGGTTCTGGGGTCCAGTGGGAGACTAACTCGAGGAGTCGAGTCCGGGTCTCCTAACCCTAGAATTGGCAGGGTTGCTTGCCGCTCTCGTAGGGGTCTAGGGGTGTGGGATTGGTTATTCATCACGACCGTGGAATCCGTGTTTTATACTGGCTCGTATTGAAAACACGGACGTCCTAGTATATCCAATATTTCATATGTTTCTTCTGCTGCCATATCTGTGATGTGATCATGTGATGTTCTGTGATAGATACAGTATATAGTATATATGATATATTATATAGACGTTACTTATGTTTTGCATCCGCACTAGCCCTGCCCTGCTCTGTCGTTAGTTACCTAACCTAACGGTGCACGAGGGGACATCGAGGCGAATGCGGATGGCATAAGTGTACGTCATATCTATCTGTGATGTTTAGGTACTTAAATGATGGGAATTCATTAATGTGATTAATGGAAGAAAAGAAACCTAAGATGTTGTAGAATCAAATTTTAAATAAAACAGGTAGCTACAGTTCTTGCTTTGCACAGCGGTATATGTGATATATCCTGCACCTTATTCGATGAGGAAAGGACCGAGATCCCTTCACCGGGAGTTACTCCTTTAGCAATAACTGGCAGATGCTACACACTCGGTTTGATTTTTGATTGCTTCTATAGTTTCTGCTTTGCACAGAGATATATATGATATATCCCGCACCTCATTCGACGAGGAAAGGGCCGACGATCCCTTCACCGGGAGTGACCCCTTTAGCAAAACTAGAAAAAGCCTCAAAATCACTCCATTTTAAAACTTCATTTGATTCTACAACGATATCAAGTTCATTACGCAATAGGTTTTCAGAAAAACCTGTCGTAGCCCTCCGTCATTTCAGATAAAGACTATTTAGTATTCGTGTTGCGTTTGTTGACCTCTGTCAAGGCGTAGTGTGCGGTAGCTAACTAGTAATTATCTGTAAAGCATGTGATGTGATTGGATTAGGGTAGTCGTATGACCTTGTTGACCTCTGTCAAGGGTCGTGCGAGTGGGTTTGATTCAATCAAGAAATGACGGGTTGAACTTGACTAGTGCACTATGGTTTGTTGACCTCTGTCAAGGTCATGGCACATTAGGGGCAAAATATTATCGGGAATTTCAAGTGTTGAAATTTGCAATGAGATTGCATACCTTCTATGAGATAGTTGGATCCCGATACCCGCTGCGAGTAAGAGTTACTCCAGGGAGAGTTTTACACATTACAATTAGCCGATCAAGTAGGTGTCTAGAAAGGTGACAACAGGGTTACGCCTCTGGGAAAACGAGGTTTACAGTAATTAGGTTTGTGCGAAAGCACGGGGAACCTCCCTCAAAGTACCGACACTGGCCTGGCTGAAAGATTGGCGAACTTGTAGTGTGTAATTAATCCCGGCTAATCTTTCCTTTTAAGGTTTGAAGGAAGATTTGATAAAAACCAGTGGGAGCCATCCTGATTAGATAAGATAATAACCAATCTGATCTTGCACGAACATACGCTAAAGTGTTTTCTTCTCTCTCTCTCCAGGTAGCGACCATGTCATGCCCTAATAAAGATAATAATATGGATGCATTGACCGAACCCGCATATTATACTGTGCAGGGGAACGTTGGACCCGTTCTATCTTATAAACGTTATAAGACTGAAAAGGAAACAGGAGAATATCTAGATTCTCACGCCGCCCAAACGGAGAACATGCATGATGATGCACCTTCTTCGGGTGTGTTTGTTATTGAGAACTGTTTCTCAGTTCACCCTACGTCCTGGGTATTAGATACCGGATCAGGATCCCACATATGTAAACAGTTACATGGGCTACGGAAAGGTAGAGAACTGGGAAAAGGTGATCATTCCATTCAAGTAGGGAATGGGGCAAATGTTGCAGCCAAAGCAGTTGGCATATATCACCTGGTATTACCAAATGGTGATACAATAGTCCTAAATGAGTGCTATTATATACCGAACATGATGTGCTACATTATATCAGTTTCTTTATTAAGTAAAGAAGGATATAATTTTGTAGTAAAGGATAATGTTATGAACATATTCCTAGATCAAAAGTTGATTGCATCAGGCTCGTTACATAATGGCATATTCATTCTAAATCAGAATACAGTCCTCAATATACAAAACACACACAAGAGGAAAAGTTCAGAAATGAACGAATCCTATTTGTGGCACTGTAGACTTGGTCATATCAATGCGACACGACTGGCTAAGTTACATAAGGATGGTTATTTGAATTTGTTTGAATTGTCATCTTATGATACTTGCCATTCATGTCTCAAAGGAAAAATGACCAAAGCTCCGTTTAGTGGACACGGAGAAAGAGTTAATGAACTCTTAGGACTGTTACATAGTGATGTATGCGGTCCCATGTCTACGCCTGCCAGGAACGGTTCTTCCTACTTCATTACATTCACTGACGATCTCTCTAGATTCGGACATGTGTTCCTGATGAAACACAAGTCTGAAGCTTTTGAGAAATTCAGAGAATATAAGCACGAAGTAGAAAAACAAACAGGCAAAAGTATTAAGATCCTTCGATCTGATCGAGGAGGAGAATACTTAAGCAATGAGTTCCTAGATTATCTAAAAGAGAACGGGATTCTCTCTCAGCTTACTCCTCCTTATACACCACAGCACAACGGTGTATCGGAGCGGAGGAATCGCACCCTATTAGATATGGTGCGCTCTATGATGAGTACAGCTGAGTTACCTATTTCATTCTGGGGGTATGCGCTTGAAACAGCAGCATACCTATTGAATCAAGTTCCAACTAAATCTGTACCTACCACACCATATGAGATATGGAGTGGGAAGAGACCATGTCTTAAACGAGTTAAGATATGGGGTTGTCTGGCCTATGTCAAAAGGCAAAATCCAGACAAACTCGAGGCCCGGTCAGTTCTATGTAAGTTTGTGGGATATCCTAAACATTCAAATTGATATTTTTTCTACCACAGTGAACAACAAAAGGTGTTTATTGCTCAACATGCCACCTTTTTATAAAAGGAATTTCTTGCAAAAGAGATTAGTGGCTCTGAGGTAGAACTGGAAGAAGTTCCAGAAACACAAACTATAACTGAAGATTTAGTGGAACCAGAAGATTCGGTAGTACCCAACGAACCCCAGCCTCTCCGCCGATCTAGTAGGGTTTCTCGTCCACCTGAGAGATACTACGGCTTTCTCATTGATGGTGGAAGCAAGGATTGCATCATGGAAGATGATGACCCGACTAGTTTCGAGCAGGCCATCACGAGTGGTGACTCTGTGAAATGGCTGGATGCAATGCGGTCCGAGATGGAATCCATGTACACCAATAAAGTATGGACTTTGGAAGTTGCTCCTGAAGGGGTAAAACCCATTGGGAGCAAGTGGATCTTCAAGAAAAAACTTGGTGTAGACGGGAAAGTGGAGACTTTCAAAGCTAGACTTGTTGCAAAAGGTTTTCGTCAAAGACCAGGTGTGGACTATGACGAAACTTTTCCTCCAGTGGCTATGCTTAAATCCATCCGGATCATGCTTGCCATCGCTGCATATCATGACTATGAAATCTGGCAAATGGATGTTAAGACCGCCTTTCTAAATGGTGATTTAGAAGAGAGCGTGTACATGACTCAGCCAGAGGGCTTCGTAGACAGTGGGAGCAGCGGGAAGGTGTGCAAGCTGCTTAAATCCATTTATGGATTAAAGCAAGCATCGCGGAGTTGGAACATCTTCTTTGACGTCGTTATCAAAGAGTTTGATTTCGTCAAAAACCCAGATGAACCTTGTATATACAAGAAGGTGGTAGAGAGTAAGGTTGTCTTCCTCGTATTGTACGTGGACGACATACTCTTGATAGGAAATGATATTCCTATGCTGCAATCGGTCAAGCTCTTCTTATCACAAAGATTCTCAATGAAAGATCTTGGTGATGCCTCCTGCATATTGGGAATTAGGATCTATAGAGATAGATCCAAACGGATATTGGGATTGTCCCAATCCAGGTACATTGACACCATACTAAAGAGGTTTAGGATGGAAGAATCCAAGCGTGGGAACTTGCCCACGATCTCAGGACTCACTCTCTCCAAAGAGATGTCTCCCAAGACTGATTTGGAGAGAGCTCGCATGCAAGGAATACCCTATGCTTCGGCAGTAGGCTCTATCATGTATGCAATGCTATGTACAAGACCCGATGTTGCATACTCACTAAGTGTAGTGAGTCGGTATCAAGCAGATCCTGGAGAGAGTCACTGGACAGCTGTGAAGAACATTCTCAAGTACTTGCGAAGGACTAGAGAAATGTTCTTGTTGTATGGTAACGGAGAACTCCAAGTGGAGTCCTTTACCGATTCAAGCTTCCAGAGTGATAAGGACGACTCTAAGTCGCGGTCGGGATTTGTCTTTACCCTTTACGGAGGGGCGGTTAGCTGGAAGAGTTCCAAGCAAGAAACCGTGGCAGACTCGACGATGGAGGCTGAATACATCGCTGCCAACGATGCTGCCAAAGAGGCTGTCTGGATCAAGAAGTTCATTACTGAACTTGGAGTGGTTCCATCCATTGAGCATCCAATACCTTTGTATTGCGATAACAATGGAGCGGTGGCTTTGGCCAAGGAACCCAGGTCCCATCAACGATCCAGGCATATTCTGAGGCGGTATCACCTGATCCGGGAGATAGTTGATCGCCGGGAGATCGAGGTCAGGAGAGTTGACACGAAGAACAACACGGCGGATCCACTCACGAAGGCCATTCCCAAGATACAGCTTTAGAGTCTCTTCGGGATGCTCGGTATGCGATACTACAGCAGCTGGCCCTAGTGCAAGTGGGAGATTGTTAGTTGTATGTATGCCCTAGAGGCCAGTATTGTACAGATGATGTATATTATATTGGATGCTTGGACATATATAGAGATGACTTTCTTGCTCGATATGATAGTATGCTATTTGGTTGCTCTTTATCTTAACATGTACACTAGTCTCTTTAAACTGTCTTATAGTTACATGTTGGTAAAGCCCTTAGGATGTGTACTTGACTACCTGGAGTATGATGCAGATCACACTAGTGGGGACATGGTAGTCCATAAGTACATCCTTTAAGGTCCCTAGTCGTAGGTGTATCGAGACGGGGCATCGATATACCAGAGTAGACTAGCGTATACGCTTCTCGACCCATGAGATGGGCGATGGATGATCCCATATCCATTGGTGTTTGACATCAGAGATGATATACGGGTGCTCAGTGGAGACTGGGTACACTGGTCGGACTCGCCGAGAACTCCCAGATGGTATTATACCTCACGTCAGATGGCAGTTCTCAGGTGACACTTGTGCAGGTTAGTCTGTAGACCCGAGATCGTCATAGAGTCTTGTGTGATTCCCACTGTGCTTTGATCTCCACCTTACCACGTCCATGAGGGCGTGCAAAACGGTGGTCTTTGGGCACAGTCCCGAGTCACATGGAGGCAATGAGCGATAGGAGGGGTTTCTTCTCTCCCGGTATTGGGGGTTGATGTTGCGCTGTGCTCGGTTGGCCGTAACAGGGAAGTCCCTGGCCAGGGCTGATCAGAGATTTGCTGGTAAGTGTTACCAGTAGTTTCTCGACCCGTTATGAGCCTCACATCGGCACGACTTATCGGTTATTGGGGTCTGACGTTTACCACCCCTAGACTTGATATGCGACATATCAGACGAACAGACCGGACTGTACGGTAAGTGTTACTGGTTGGATTCACAGGAGTGTGAGCGGGCTAGGTCGTCGATCTTCTGATCGCTCAATACCCGGATGGCCGTTACGTTTAGCAGACCGCTTGCGGCTTGTGGGTGATTGATATGATCATCATCCGCTGCCGGCGTATTGACGAGTCTTTAGAGTCCTACACAGAGGTTTCCTGGCTCAAGCGAAACGAAATAGGAGCGCATATGAGATATGTGCAGGACCGAGAATAATGCGTGTATGTGATACCGTATTCCATTCTCGCGATGAATGTATCGATTGGTTATATTCGATATAACCTAGATATCGAATCAAGGATTGATTCGATAAGCCGATACATAGGATACTAGTCGGTTATATGCGATATGACCGGATCGTTAAATCAAGTGTTGATTTAATGATTTAATGTATAATTATATATTTGATATATTACTTTGCATTAGCTAGTATTGGTTCACTTTAAATGGATTTTCTCACTTGATGCACATTGTATATGTGATATATTTTTTGTGCACTTGTTTGTATCATGTTTGATGATACTTGCTCACTTGGGTTTGTGTAAAGATTAAACCATGGTTATATGAATGGTTAGGGCTTTGTTTATTTATTTATTTATTTATTCATTTTGGAAAATGAATGAGAATGGTGGCTTATTTTGTTTGTATGTTGAAGCTTCTTGAAGCTTTGAAAAGGTCCACCATTCTTATCTCATCCTTAACCCTAACCATTCTAACTAACCCTAGTTTTCTCTCTACACTTGACTATGGTTAGGATATGATAAGTATTCTTATTAGTTTCTTTTTTAAAATAAGAGACTTATCATATTCTTCATCCCTTCCTTCTTCTTCTTCAAGAAAAACCTTGCCTTCATCAATGGCAACTTGAGCAAAAGTGAGAGAAATCCAATTCTAAAGTGAACCCACCTCCTATTTATTCACCCTCTACCTCTTGCCAAGTAGTATAGGGTGTTTTCTTCACAAGTTTCACAACTTGGTGAAGTTGGAGCTTGAACTTGTGATGCCTCGACGTAGATCTTCTTCAGCACGAAGCCGACGACCTAGTCCGCCCGTTTCTCCGATGAAGCCGACGATTGAGTCCATAATTTGATATGGACAGCGAGAGGACACCTACGTGGAGCTAAGGATGTGGAGAACCGGATCTACAAAGGTTGTAGCCTCTCTCCTTTAGTTAAGATGTTAACTAGTTTCGTATTTCGCCTAAACTTCTAGTCAACGGTCCGTATTAGGGTTTCTCGGCACCCGTAAAATTTTAAATTGGCATGGTTGATGCCTTGTGAGACCTCTATTGTGTACCTAAGAACCCTACAATACGTACATCATTATTTTCGTTCTTTTGTGGTGTGATCAATTGATGGGACTGTATTGATTCGGATCAATGCAAGCTAAACAAATCTATTCTGATGTTGTTGGAACAATTTTTCAAAAAACTGTTATTGCAAGGACGTTCTCTTTTGTTTTGCACAGTGGTATTCGGTTATGAATATCCAGCACCTCAGTCGAAGAGGCAAGGGCCGAGATCCCTTCACCGGGAGTGACCCCTTGGACAAGAGTTTGCGTCAGGGCAATAACTTCACTATAGTCGATTACTTTTGCTTTGCATCATGGTATTCAGTTGGATTATCCTGCACCTCATTCTACGGGGAAAGAGTCGAGATCCCTTCACCGGGAGTGACCTCTTTTGCAAAGGTTTTCGCCACTATATTTTTATAAAAAGCTATGCAGTACCTTCAACGATATCAAGTTCATTACGTTAAAGGTTTTTCGCCAAAAACCAGCCGTAGCCCTCCGTCATTTCTTACGGGTATTGTTTAGTATTCGTGCTGCGTTTGTTGACTCCGTCAAGGCGTAGTATACGGTAGCTAAGTGGTGCTTGTTTGTTGTATAAATGGGATTGGTTAGGACAGTCGTGCGGCCTTGTTAACTCCGTCAAGGGCATGTACGGGTGGGTTTAATGCAATCCAGATAATGATGGGTTGAACTTGACTAGGACTCTTTGATTTGTTGACTCCGTCAAGTTCACTTGGGTCCTAGGGGTAAAAACACACATCGGGAGTTTCTAAAGAAACTGAAACTTGCCAGGCATGCGCATACCTTCTGGAGTGTGGTGACGTGAGTGGATTCCGTCACGTTATCATGCGATGATAGTTGGATCCCGATTCCCACTGATGAGTTGGTTTACTCCTCGGGTGATCCCGACTAATTCTTCTTTCAGGTTTGGAGGAGAATTTGACGATACAGTGGGAGGTTTCCTGATTAGATAAAATGATAACCATTCTGATCTAGGTTAGAGTGCACGCTGAGTGTTTCTTTTCTCTCTCTCTTTGGCAGCGACCATGGCCCGACCCTTGACTATGACTCAGTGACCAAGTTAACCGAACCTTCTTAAAACACTGGCTTTTGGATTGTCAGAGTTGCATACCTCATTGCCACTCCTACTTTTACCCTTTTTCTCTAGGACACCCCGTATTACTACGAACGTCCACTTCCATTGGATAAAACCATCGTATGGTTATATACGAACTCGAAGGAATTTATTCGAGGATGGTTTCCGGTTCTGGAGAAAACGAATATGACTATTCAGTTGTCTTTTTCTTTTACCTTCTCTCAGGTTGCGAGTGCTCCTTGGATTAGGACAGTACACCTATTACGCAAATTGGATAGTCTTCTTCCAAACCATAGGCAGGTGCCGACCGGTAAGGTATGAAGAAAACCAATTAGCCTAACGATGGTGTGCAGAAGGTATTAAGTTAAGACAAAGAAAGGGATTAGAAGGAGGGCAAAGTAAATTGCGACTGCTATTCACGACCAAACCAAGTATTTCATTACCACTCCCACTTCACCTTTGTATTTCTCCAGGATACTCCGTATCACTACGAAGACCCACAGTTTATTGGATACTCTATCGTATGGTTATATACGAACTCGAAAGGAACTCGTTCCAGTTCGGGGATGGATTCTGGTTCAGAAGAAATAGGAATAAGGTTTATTCGGTTGTCTCTTATCTTCACCTTCTCTCGCATTCCGAGTGCTCCTAGGACTAGGACAGTACACCCATTAGGCTCATTGGATAGTCTTCTTCCATACCATAGGCTGGTGTCGAACGGTAGGGAAGGAAGAAAACCATTTAGTCTAAGAGGGTGTACAGAAGGTAATAACTAAAGACATATGAAGGGATGTGGTGATGTGGCAAAGAAATATACGGTTACAGTTGTGAATCTGGATAATGGAAAAGGCATTACTAGGAATACCCGGATACCCCTACGAAACATTCAATGTTTCAGTTTCGCTGTGTATTGTTAAAAGAAAACTGATTTCCCAATTAGCACTTGCTCCAGGGTATGTATTTACCAAGTATGATTCTTACATCTGTATGGTTTTACAGATGATGAGTGGGAGTAAGTTATTGGGAATTAGGTGATCATCCTCATTATATCGGAATTCGTTGTAATTGGTGATATTTGAGGAAATCACCTGGGCTGTTTGCCGGACGGCAAATATTTGGTTTTGAATATCCGTTGTTATGCACCAATTTCAAATTGATAAATCTGTATGTTCATTTTTATGAAGTGAGATATAACTTTTTGAAATTATGTCTATGACATTTACCTATATCAGTGGATGGTTAGGTAAGGAGCATTAAACAGCGGTGTAATTCTTCTTAACCATAAGTACAGTTTTCAACCTACGACACACAGGGATTGATTTTTTAGACTCAGAGGACTTATACAAAGTATTGTATGTTGTCCAGCGTCCAAGAGGACAGAGGGGTTGGTCCTCGTACTATATTCTGTTTACTTATGACTTCTCTAGTTCTTAGAAAAATGTTTCGTAGAAACACAAGGTCTGAGTTTTGAGAAGCTATAGGTATATGAATAAATTAGAGAACCAGGTGTTGCAAGTATTAAGATTCTTCAAGGTGATCGAAGATGTAGATGCTTGTGTATGGTATTCAGTTGATAGTAATGATTAAGAGAACTTGCTTCTCTTTCAGGTTACTCATATCTGGATGTATTCCTAAGTTGAGTAATGCTGATCGGCCTCTCTCCATTTAGTTGATATGCACTGGAGACAGCTGCATGATTTGAATCTGGTTCCAATTAAATCAGTGCCTATATTTTTATTTTGGATGTAGAACGGTTCATATCTTAACATTGTTAAGGTACGGGGAGTTGTCCGGCTTATGCTTAAAACCAGACTCCGGATAACTTAAGGCACGTTTCTGTAATGGCTGTTTGTGGGTTGACCCGGGCTATGACGAGGGTTGACTTTCTACCATCTGGAAGATCAATAGTGATATTGTTCTTGACTCGCCACAGTTTTAACAAAATGGATTTTTTCAGAAAACAGTAGTGGGAGTATGGTAGAACTGGAAGTGATTCCAGAACCGCAAACGATTACTGAAAATTTGATAAGGACCTAAAGATTCAATCTGGTTTGACATTCCATTGGCCACTCTGCAGATATGGTGGGTAACCTCAGGCACCCGAGAGGCACTCTGGTAGCCTCAAAGACGGTGACAGGGAGGTTCTTGTTTACCCAGACTTGCCATTGCTGTTGTTCCAGGCTGTGAGACCCGGCAGGAGGATGAGTATAGCGTCGTTCTGAACTAGCTTTAGAAGTGTACGTCTATATGACTCTGCCAAAGGGTTGTCGTAGTCAGTGGGAGCAGCGGAAGCATAGTGGACAAGTCGCTTATGTCTATTTATAGACTAAAACAGATATAGCGAAGATAGATCATCTATTTCTGATGTGACAGTCATAGGTTTGACTTCATCAGAATAGGGGATGGATCTGTTAAGAAGGTAGTAGGGTGTGATGTCCTAGTATTTGGATGACATACATAGAGTAGGAAGTGAAATTCCTATACTACGGTCGGTTATACTTCGGTTATCACACAGTGATTTCTCCACATAGGATATGGATATTATATCAGATATTCTGGTTACTAGATCTATGGTTTTAGATCTAGATTTGGGTAGTTTCCGAATCTGGGTACTTTGACAGCATTCTAAAGGTGTTTTAGAATGGACGACTCCTGGCACGGTAGTGTACCTGCAGGTGATGGAGTCACCCTCTCTAAAGGTGTCTTACAGACTAAAGGGAAGAGGGATGTGCATGATTGGCAGATCACTTGCTTAGGCAATTGAGTCAATCATGAGATGTCAAGTACCACACCAGATGTTGTTTTTGCAGTAGATGCAATAAGTGGATATTAATCCAGTCCTGGAGAAACGATCGGAAGTAGTTTTAGAACATAAGTGGATGTTGTAGGGATTTGATAACGACAGCCTTCTTCGGGAGACAGTTATCATTCCAGGCTTTCCAGGTGACCTGGATGACAGAGTGACTGTCAGAGTTATAGTTTTCCCTCTGACGAGGGACAGTAGTTTGGACAGGTGGTCCAGGTGGATACTGAGGGTGGCATGGCGAAGGATACTGGTTAAGTTCAGTTGACGATACAGTCTGAGAAGTTTGGATTTGGAGTTCATTTATGAACCAGGTCCCATCAGATATCCAGACATACTCTAAGACAGGTATTACTTATTTCGGGAGATGGCTTTCTCCATGAACTTGAGATAAAGAGAGTCATAGAAAGAAACATCAGAGCGGATCCACTCACTCAGGCTATTCCTCGTACGCAATAGTTTCGCAAATGGGTTTTGTGAGACTGATTAGTAGAGGAGTTGGGTGTTCGGTATCACACAGGCTGTGAGTATGCGACATCGCAATAATTAGCCTTGAGTGCAAGTGGGAGATTGTTAGAGATAGTGCCCTCAGAGTCAATTATTGGATCACAGGCACGTGATTGCAATGATTGAGGGAGGACCTATACCGGTAGGACAGTCTTACTCGAGATGATAGTATGCTATATGGTTTATCTTTATCATCGTGTACTGTTTCAGATGACCTTATAGGTCACTATTGCGTGTTGATAGAGCCCATAGGATTATTGCTTGACGGCCAACAGTATGATGGCGATCATATACGTGGGAGCTGGGGTCTATAAGCACATCCTTAAAAGGTCCCTAGTCGTGGGTGTTTCGAGACAGGGCATCGATACTCCAGAGTAGACTAGTGTATACAGTTGAGACCCCGACGAGGGGCGATGGCCGGTCTTACAAGCCACTGGTGTCAGTTGGTTCACCTAAGATGTATACAGGTGTTCATTGGGTTATGAGTACACCGGACAGGACTCGCCGGGAACATGCTAGTTGGTCTTATACCTGACGTCAGATAGCAGTTCCCTGGTGACATGTGTACAGGTTAGTTCATCGACCTGAGATCGTCATTTATCTCGTGTGAGTTCCCACTGTACTTTGATTACTACCCTACCACGGTTCAAAGGAGTCGTGCAAACAGGTTTTAGTTGGGTACAGTCCCGAGCCATATGGAGGCAGTGAGCGGATCTGCAGGGGTTCGTCTCTCCCGGTATTGGGGGTGAGGTCGCACTGTGTCTAGAAGAGCCATTACACAAAGCCCTCGGTCGAGGCAGGAGATTTGCTGGTAGGTATTCCAGTAGTATCTCAGGGTGTTCTGGGCTACACTCCGACACGACTTGTACCGCTTTTGGGGGTCTGACTTTTACCAACCCCCTAGGCCCGCCATGCGATGCTCATAGACGAACGGACCGGACTGTACGGATATTGTCACTGACAGGCTCAGTAGAGTGCCAGCATGAGTTCACTCACAGACGTCCCTTTTGGTCAATACCTGGTAGCCCGTTACGTATGGCTAATACCTCTGACGTGCTAGTGGTTAAATCCACAACCAAAGTATTGACGAGTCTTTAGAGTCCCCCACAGACCAGTTTCTCAAGTTTCGGGCGAAACGCTGTAGAGGCCGTATGGAGATATGGCAGGGTTCGATAATATGCGTGCGGTATTGCACGGATCATGATCGGACGGATAATACTAGCGGGCTTTGGTTTAAGCCGGATCCTAGTATTGTAAAGTGTAGATTTTGTCTCATTGCATTTATATTCGGTCGGAATACAAATGCGGGTATGTATGTACAGTCGCGGGGTTTTCCTGTAATTTATTACGGGATCAGTTTTCTGAAGTTGCCAGTTTGCATTCTGTTCCGTCCAGTTTTCCTTTGTACCTTCACGGCCGGATTTTTCTGATG
Source organism: Agapanthus africanus (assembly GCA_030015575.1). Taxonomy (NCBI): domain Eukaryota; kingdom Viridiplantae; phylum Streptophyta; class Magnoliopsida; order Asparagales; family Amaryllidaceae; genus Agapanthus; species Agapanthus africanus. Next base: position 310,425,139 of record CM057350.1, on the reverse strand, counting down.
GAGGGGCTAATTTGCATATTTGCAAATTAGCAGTTGTGGAGGGTTTATTTGTGATATGAGGCATTATGATAACAATAGCATCTTTGCTTTTCTTCTTTCATGATGGCTTGCATTAAATGAGATTAGAGTTGATCTTGATATGGATGTGACCCTTATTCCTCATTATCTTCACATAGGTTATGGTTACCATTTGCTATCCCTACACTCACCTCCCTTGTTGCTTTTCCCCTCATATTTTTGGCCGGCCACTTCTAGTAAGGAAGAGGAGAAGGGTTCATTTTTGGTGTGGGAGAAATTATCATGTCATATTATGCTTTGCCACAAAAATCCATAGCCATCTCAAAAGCTCATCTTCTTCTTCCCTCTTTCAAAGGCAACTTCACTACCCGTAAGAGACAAAGCATTCTACACCGATCCTACGGTACCCTTGGGCACGTCGGCTCGCCAACTTCGTGCCCGAGTTGCCTCGGTCCAGAGGTGGGAGCCCGTAAAAGAACCCGGCGATGTGGTGCCCGTTCCGACGAGGAAATGAAGACCGGAGATTCCGCGAGGAGATCGGAGTGGAGGCGATGACCGAAGGACACGGATCGCTTGGTATAGCCCTCTACCCATTCTCTTGTTAGCTAGCATTAGGTTAATGGTTACGATCCGGGGTTTTAGGATGCGGTAGTGCCGGTTTTTTAGTCAAGAAAAATTTTTGTTTCCGCATTTTGGATTCGGAAAGACGGTCGGGGCACTACCGTAGTCCTACAACCCAGTTGTTCATCTCTATCAGCGCCCAGTATTGCGACTCGTATGCAGTAGCAGGGGACGCAGCCCTACCAGTTGAAGAGCGTCTTTCCGAGCCGTCGGTCGTTCCGGAACCAAGGAGGGTTCGTACTGGTGTATCAGCACGGGCGCAGATATTTTGGCGCCGCGACAGATTGCATCCAGGTCGTGGGAGTAGCAGAGGTTGGGGACGAGGCCAGTTATTTAGCTCTTATCCTAAGGAGGGTCAGCAGCCATCGCATGGGTGTTTCCATTGCGCGAGTATCTATCATCACGTTCAGGATTGTACCCTGACACATCCCCAGGAGTGTCAGCAACCATCTCATGGATATTTCCGGTGCGCGGGTATCTATCATCACGTTCGAAATTGTACCCTGAAATGCCGGAGGAAGGCATCCGTATCACATGTTGCCGGCAGAGGATAGTCAGTCACAGGTGAAGGGCAGGCATAAGTTTTCGCTTCGAGTCATCAGGATGCGCAGGCATCCAATGCTGTGGTTTCAGGTACTCTTTCAGTATGTTCTTTTAATGCACACGTATTGGTTGATCCGGAATCTACGCACTCGTATGTTTCCTCGCACTTCGTGCTGAGTTTGGGCCGAGAGTCGGGGTTGTTAAATCAGCCGCCTGTCGTGACTACAACTGGTGGAGAGTCGTTGGTTGCGCGACACGTATTTGGGTCATGTGTCGTCTGTTTAGGAAATAGGGAGTTATCCGTCGACTTGATCCTTCTTGAGATGTTGGACTTCGACGTTCTCCTGGGTATGGACCGGTTAGTCACATGCTACGCATCTGTGGACTGCCGTGAGAAGAAAGTTAGGTTTTGTTTTTCCGGCGAGTCGACTTTTGTTGTGCAGGAGGACCATGGTGCCGCCCCTCACAGTTTAATTTCGTCTCTTCGCGCTGGACAGCTTTTGAGGAAGGGATGTCAGGGATTTTTTTGCCTATGCTTGCGATACTAGAGCTTCAAAGGTTCCGTTGGACCAGGTTCCGATTGTTAGTGAGTTCCCTGATGTTTTCCCCGACGAGCTTCCTGGGCTACCGCCTGAGCACGATATTGTTTTCTGCATTGACTTGCTTCCCGGCACGGGGCCTATTTCCATACCGCCTTATCGGATGGCCCCGGCGGAGCTTAGAGAGTTGAAAGGTCAGTTGCAAGATTTGCTGGATAAAGGTCTTATTCGACCTAGTGTGTCTCCTTGGGGTGCTCCAGTCCTGTTGTCAAGAAGAAGGACGGCAGTTTGCGCTTGTGTATTGATTACCACCAGCTGAACAGGATTACCGTACAGAACAGATATCCTTTACCACGCATCGATGATTTGTTCGACTAGCTACAGGGTGCGGGATACTTTTCGAGGATTGACTTGCGATTGGGCTACCATCAGTTGCGGGTTCGGCAGGAGGATATTCCAAGGATGGCTTTTCGCATGCGTTACGGGCACTGTGAGTTTTTGGTGATGTCGTTCGGAACTCACCAATGCCCCAGCAGCGTTTATGGACTTGATGTACCGTATTTTCAGGCCGTATCTTGATTTGTTCATCATCGTATTCATTGACGACATTTTGGTGTATTTCCGGAGCCGAGAGGAGCACGAGCAGCACCTGCGGATCACATTGCAGACTTTGAGGGAGCACCAGCTGTTCGCGAAATTCTCCAAGTGCGCGTTTTGGCTTGACAACGTAGATTTCTTGGGTCACGTGATTACACGAGATGGTATATGTGTGGACCCGAAGAAGATCGAGGCCGTTCAGTATTGGCCCAGACCAGCATCAGTTACGGAGATCCGCAGTTTCCTAGGCCTGGTTGGCTACTACCGACGATTTGTACAGGACTTCTCCCGTATTACCGCACCGTTGACCGGGTTGACCCGGAAGGGAGTTCCTTTTGATTGGACGGAGGCGTGCGAGCATAGCTTTCAGCAGTTGCAGACTTGTTTGACTATGGCGCCAGTGTTATCATTGCCTTCGGGATCGGGCGGATTTGTGGTCTATTATGACGCTTCTCAAGTGGGGCTGGGGTGCGTATTGATGCAGCACGACAGGGTGATCGCGTATGCTTCTCGGCAGCTGAAGAAACACGAACAGAACTACCCCACTCATGATTTGGAGATAGCTGCAGTGATCTTTGCACTCAAGATCTGGCGACATTACCTATACGGCGAGTTATGCCAGATATTCACTGATCACAAGAGCTTGAAGTATATATTTCAGCAGCGAGACCTGAACTTTAGACAACGCCGTTGGATGGAGTTAGTGAAGGACTACGATTGTGAGATCCTTTATCACCCGGGCAAGGCGAATGTAGTGGCTGACGCTTTGAGTAGGAGGCCCGGGGGTAGTCTATCTTGTTTGAGCGCAGTGCAGAGGCAGTCGTCGGCAGATTGGCAGATTTTACGCGACAGCCGAGTGTAGTTCGAATTCACTCCGATCGTGGGACAGCTTGTGCATGTTCATGCACATCCACAGTTGCCTGACCGTATCCGTGAGGCGCAGCCCAGTGACGACTGTTTTTCAGAGATCAGGGAGCAGATTAGACAGGGCAGAGACTCCGAGTTCGTGATCGATGATCAGGGGATACTGCGATTTGGGACTCGACTATGCGTACCAGATTCTGAGGGACTGAGGCGTGAGATTCTCGAGGAGGCGCATTGATCAGTGTACAGCGTTCATCCAGGTTTCACCAAGATGTACCATGATCTGAAAGATGTTTACTGGTGGGAAGGGATGAAGAGGGACGTCACAGACTTCGTGTCGAGATGCCTGACTTGTCAGCAAGTCAAGGCCGAGCACCAGAGGCCCGCTGGAGAGCTACAGCCGTTGCCCATTCCTGAGTGGAAGTGGGAGCAGATTTCTATGGACTTCATTGTGGGCCTACCCAGGACTAGTCGAGGGTATGACTCCATTTGGGTGATTGTGGATCGATTGACGAAAGCGGCTCACTTCCTGCCGGTGAAGACCACTTTCGGATTTGCTCAGTATGCCCAGATATATATCGACGAGATCGTACGACTGCGTGGAGTCCCGACTTGTATCGTGTCAGACCGAGGCACCCAGTTTACCAGCCAACTATGGCAGAGACTTCAGGAGGCTTTGGGCACCCGCTTGAGTTTCAACACGGAATTTCATCCGCAGACCGACGGCCAGTCAGAGCGGACTATTCAGACTCTCGAGGACATGCTCCGAGCGTGCGCATTAGACTTCGGTGGTAGATGGGATCATCATTTACCCTTAGTGGAGTTCTCCTACAACAACAGCTTCCAGGATACTATTCAGATGGCACCTTTTGAGGCCTTGTATGGGAGGAGATGTAGATCGCCCGTCTGTTGGACAGAGCTCAGTGAGAGCAGTATTTTGGGGCCGCAGATCATACAGGAGACGACCGAGAAGATACAGTTGATTCGAGATAGGATGAGGACAGCTCAGAGCAGGCAGAAATCGTATGCTGACAGATGCCATCGCATACTCGAGTTCGCCGTTGGCGATCATGTTTTTCTGGGGGTCTCTCCGATAAAGGGCGTGATAAGATTTGGACGGAAATGGAAGCTTAGCCCCAGATTTATTAGTCCCTTCGAGATCCTCGAGCGTGTGGGCGCAGTTGCTTATCGTTTGGCTCTTCCACCCGACTTCCCGGATGTTCACCCTGTATTTCATTGTTCCATGCTTCGCAGATACCTTCATGACCCTTCTCACATGATTCAGCATCAGACCGTTCAGCTCGAGCGCGATCTTTCGTTCACCGAGCAGCCAGTAGTGATATTGGATAGGCTGGTGAAGAAACTTTGATCAAAGGTCTTGCAATCAGTAAAGGTACTTAGGCACAGCCCAAATAGTGAAGAGATCACTTAGGAGGCCGAGGGCGAGATGCGGAAGAAATTCCCCCATCTCTTTGAAGGTACGCGTAGCTATATTTTTTTTAAATTCGGGGACGAATTTCTTTAAGGGGAGAAGATTGTAACACTTTAGGATGCGATTAGGGATTTATTTAAGCGATAGTATGGTTTTTAGTATAAAGTTTACCAAAACGGTTTTCAAATATTTTATCAGAATTTATGAGTATTTTATTAGAATTTATTTGGGCTTGCACACACATGTGCATGTTAACTAGTGCTAAGTTTGGGGTTAAAACCATATTTAGATAACCATGGTGGACTAACCCATTTAATTAAGTGTGTTAGGATTTAATTAAGTGTATTAGTTTTTCTAATTATAATTAGTTTTGTTTGGGAGTTGACTTGGGTTGGAGAGAGAGAGGGCATGATGGCTTGAACATGCTAGATAATTATGAGGAGAGAGAGAGGGTTGACTCTCACCTCTCATTTCTTTTTTTCAAACTCTCTTTCTCACTGATTCTCACATCTCTCTCCCTCTCATTTTCTCACACACACACACCCGCAGCAGCAGCAGCACACACAGCAGCAGCAGCAGCAAGCAAGCAACAGCAGCAAGCAGGCAGCAGCAGGAGCACACTTCTCTTCTTCTCCTTCTTCTTCTCCTTCTTCTTGCACCTAGGATCAAGTGAGGTATAATCTTTAAACTTAACCTCTTGCTTTGCTAAAGAATTTGGTTGTTAAGCTATTAGTGTTTAATGTGATTTTAGTGCTAGAATTGTAATTTAAGTGGAGATTTGGCCAAGTGAGGATTTTTATGGTTAGTGTAGCTTAACTAAGTATTTATAAGGCCATTTAAACCAAGTTTTGCCCCAGATTTCACTAAAATACCATAGAGTTTCAAATTAGTGTAATTTAACGTTTTAATGTAAATTTTTAGCCTTTGTAAGATCTGCGGTTGACCCGTATGCTTCAAAAAAAATCTGAGTTAACTGGAGCATACTCTTTAGACCTTGATCACACACACAGAACACGAGACCCTAATTCATAACCCTGGCCGCAGAAAAATTCGTCCTGGCCGCAATTTGCGACCAGTGGGGGGAGTTGGGTGCCTGGGTTTGTTCTAGGGAAGTTTGCTACATAATTATGGTGTTTGGTGTGCGCAACTTTTTCTAGTTCAGCTTGTATCAAAATCTGGAACTAAATATCTTGTTTCAATACTTTTAAACTTGCGCGACACGGACGTTTTGTGAGTGGGTTTGGTGATTCCTGGGTGTCGCAGCGTGTCAGGGTAGTTTCAGACGCGTATACACACGTTTTGGCGTATCGGATGCACACGCGTTTAGTTCGCGACGCGAGTTTCTCGTTTGGTTTTAATATCGCGTTTTTGCAGAATTTTAGCTTATGTGTATTCTTTGTATAAATTCTAGCTTCACAAGCGGGTACTTCGGATGCCGCAAGGAAAGGGAAGCAGGTAGTCAGCTACACGTAGCACGAGATCACAGTAAGTAGATTTAACATCTACGGGGAAATCGCCCGTATGGCGTTAAGCGTCTGGACTTGATAGGATATTGTAGTCGCGTATATATTTATATGTATATTGCTTATGCATATGTACTATTGTAGCGTACCCATCTTTTGTTGCATATAGAAATAGTAGTTATGTAACACCGCACTGTCACTAACGGTTCAAGCTGCACGAGCACTATTTGTATGTTACACTCACACCGTTAGTGATTACCATGACACTCCCACTATAGGATTGCTACGAACCATACATCATTTTGATTACTGCATCATTGATGATTAGACATGATTCTGTCGCATATTGGCACATATACATATTATACACTCATTCTTGCGTATATACCACTTGTACATCCATATTGGCGCATATACATATTGTACACTCATGCTTGCGTATATACCACTTGTACATCCATATTGGCGCATATACATATTGTACACTCATGCTTGCGTATATACCACTTGTACATCCATAATGGCACATATACATATTGTACAGTCATGCTTGCGTATATACCACTTGTACATCCATATTGGCACATATACATATTGTATACTCATGCTTACGTATGTACCCACTTATACATCCATATTGGCACATATACATACTATACACTCATGCTTGCGTATATACCACTTGTACATCCATATGGGCACATATATATACTGTACATCCATACTTGCGTGTGTGTGTGTGTGTGTGTGTGTGTGTGTATCATTATGCATCCATGCCTACATACATACATACTCTTGCACATACATAGATGATGCTGACTTTGATTTGAAAAATTGGGGACCGCATGAAATGTTTTCAACTGGATCCTTTTAAAGGAGCGGTTTCCCCTTTTTACTCATAGTACGATTTTATGCGGCATACAACACATTGCATAGATTTACGCATTGAGTTTTGGATTTGTGTGGTTTATGGATTTAAGAACCGTGGTATTATTTTAAGAAAATGTGCACTGTTTTGAAAACCCGGTTTCTCTTGATATGATATTTCAGTGTGTCCACCATGCGTTTTCTCGGTACAGAGACGTGTGACATGTGAACCCGAATCATGGAGCTGGATGAGGCCGATTGCGGGTACATGGTGGACCCGATATGGTACCCCGGGGCGAGAACGGATTTGCTGTGTAGTAGACGATGAGCCTGGCAGAGGGACTACTACCTACCAGTGATTGGTTGAATCTGGCGGTTATTCGGAGGATACTGACCAGAGTTGAGAGATGGATACGGGCCGACCCGTACTGCCGGGGCCAAGGGCCGATTTCGCAAACGGAGCCCGTGGGCCGATCCAGACTGACGGAGCCCGATACATGAGGATTTGCGTATCGATGCTGGACACGATTATTTTATGATATTTTCGAGTGCCGATGTTGGGCAGTCATGATTCCATGAGATTTACAGGATTTAAGGGCCGATTAGAGTGGCGGCGCCTAAGTTTTTGGGATTTGGGGTGTATTTGGTGGACATCGGTTATTTTTCCACGATGATGATTCGTGTAGATGATATTTTATCCTATGCTCAGCATTCATTGTTATGCATTGCATCATGTAGTCGTTCTACCTGATAGATTACTTTGGCATGATTATTGCATACCCAGCTCATCATATAGATGTTATTAGATTGCACTTGTTATGCATGATTATTGCATGCCCAGCTTATCATATAGATGTTATCTGATTACACATGTTAGAGTATCGCAGTACGTGCATACTCGCGATTACTTTTATATGTTATTTACTATTCACGAGTTGGCAACTCACCCCCGTTGTGCCACAAGGTTTGCAGGTCGACCCTCACAGTAGTTGCGGCAGGGCTACTTCCTTGTATCTTTTTGCTAGGGATACTACTGCAGTTGGCGTGTGAGCCCTTTGCTTATAAGTGGGTTTTTGCGGTATCTGTTTATTTTCCATTTGTACACTCTATTGTATCTAGTACTCTCCATCTACCATTCCATGTATTGACTTAGAGACCAGTTGTGAGGACGATATATATTATTTTGTATTCTGGATGTCGAGCTCGTGTGAGCCGGCTTTATTTATGCTGTTTCATCTCTTATGTTGTCTTCACTTATTTTGCTCATTCTTCGCTACGGCGTCGTATATTATTATTGTGGTGGTTGTTTCCGCCGTTGGGTGTGATTGCTCCCGTTTGGGGATGCTTTATTCTTATTGTATGTCATTTTACTTATATCATGTCTTGTACCCGATTTCGGGGCTAGTTTTTACAAAGGAGGTGCTGCTGAAATTTTTAAGAAAATAACTCAAACTTTAATGATTTTTACTCGAGTTTTCTGAATATTTTAAACCAATGTTTTCAACACCCACTACTTTTAATGGTTTTTGATTTCTAGGTGTCGGCTTGCTTAGTCGCGTTACTCCTGTGGACGTTACGTGGTTAAGTGCCGGTCACGGGCCGAACTTTGGGTCGTGACAGCTACTGACACTCCGGCCTCTCTTCCCGAGCCCTCTTCTTCTGGTCGGACCTTTCTGCTCGAGGGAAGTTCGCGTTCACCTCGGACTCCAGCTGAACCTCGCGCTCGGTCTACGCCTTGACCTCGGCCATGGTCTTAAGCTGTACCAACGCAAAGAAGCGCAAACACTCCTTGTGGCTAAGACCAGATCCGAGCGTCGTGATGACGGTATCGTCCCGGTGCTCGGGGACCTCGAGGAGGGCATTGTAGAAGCGGGTGACGTAAGCTTTGAACGTCTCCTTGTCCCCGCTCTTAATTGTGAAGAGGTAGTCGACCGTGCGCTTCTGCCGACGGTTCCCGATGAAGTGGCCGAGGAACTGAGTAGCCAGCTCGTCAAAGGTCGAGATTGAGTAAGGCTCGAGTCCTCGGAAGCAGTCCCGACCAGAGCGGATGAGGGTGGCTGGGATGGCTCTGCACTGAGCGGCGTCGGAATGGTCCTGGAAGCTCATCCCCGCGGTGAAAGCATCCAAATGGTCTTTGGGGTTGGTTTTCCCGTCGAACAGAGAGACCTTCGGGGGCTTGTTGCGCAAGGAGACGTGAATAGCGAGCAGTCCCTCGGTAAATGTCCTGGTGAGCGAGTCGGCGGCGTACTTAGCCCCGTCGCCCGAGAGGTGACCTTCCCGGTGCATGCCCTCGATCTTCTTTTCGAGGGCGTCGAGTCGGCCATGGCACCCCGAGAATTCAGCGCCTTGTGATCCCTATCCTCTGCTGTGGGAGATCTGCGTCTGGGCGCGGCCCCGGTTCCTCTCGATGAGGTTCCTCAGATTCCCGGGCGAGGTGGCCCTCGAGCCATCGTGGCGAGCCCCTTCTGTGCGACCCCGTCGAGAGAGGGGGTGTCGATCATGCCTGGGGACAGACGAAGTGACCGACATCTCCCTAGGGGGTAAGGGTCGCGAGGATGCTCAAGGCAAGGCGTTCTGGCGGCGGATCATGGTGTGGAGCTGTGGGGCGCCCAGCGGGCCTCAGGGAGTATCGGCCGATGAGATCTGTGGCCATGGGTCATAGCCTGCCGGTGGTCAGCCGTGCCGACGAGGGCAGAGCCTTCTGGAGGCGGAGGAGCGGCGATCTGAGGCCCTGGTCAGGCCGTTCGGACGCGGACGAGCGCCTCCAAGAGGGACTGTAGCCGATCTATTTGGCTGGCGAGGGCGTTGATGACGGTCTTCGAAGGGGGTTCATCCGCGCCTTCGGTGAGGGGGAGGCGACGGCTGTTACCTGGATCTTCAGGGTGGTCGCTTGCCATGTGGATGGAGATCGGAAGGCCAACTTTGTTTTTTGTGGAATTCAGTCTCCCACTCACGGCGCCAACTGATGGAGGTCCTTTTCGGATCTCCGTCAGACGTTGTCTTCCATCGATCTCCCGGTGGATTTTGGAGGTGATCTCCTGTTGCGTGTGGGTCTCAATGGGTTTTGAGGAGTTTGCGCTGAGTACCTGCAAGGAACTCCCGGGATGGTTTGGTACCACCGAGGACCCTCCGACGATCAAGTTACCACATGATCCGAGCAGAGAAACGGCTAAGTGGGATGAAAAAAGCTTCCTTGACCTCTCTGTGATGGGAGTTTATATAGTGGCGGCAGCACGTAGCAGCAGGCGCGAGAATCTCGCCGGGAGTTACGCTCCCGACGCCACGTCCGCGTAACGAGCGGATCGCCCGTTAATGGGGAACGTGATGGCATGGAACGTGGGATGTTGCCGACGGAGAATCTACACATGGTGAGATTTGCGGAGCGGCGGTTATGCCTGTGAGTGGTGGAGTTGGTCGGTTGGAGGGACCGAGGAAGATGGCCTCGGCAGGGGAGCTCGGGAACGAGCGGGAGGGCCAAGGAGTCTTGGTCCTGTGGCAGCTCGGGGCGAGCTAAGAGGCCGAGAAGGCCAATTTGCAGGGGGTCTTGAGGAGGGCCAGCTTGTGCTTGTAGGTCGGGTACAGGGGTGGCCTGATCGGCCCCTGTGGGCCCTTTCTTCTGAGTTCTGGGACACGTCATTTACCACGTGTCCTGATCTGGGAGGTCGCTAATATAGAGCATCATCACAAGCCCACTGAGATCCACACGTATCAAGAGGCAACCTCCAAATCCAATCTCAGCCATTCATCGACGCTCGCAGCAGATCGACGGAAGACAACATCTGAAAGAGATCAAGACCTCCATTGGAAGGAGACCGAAAACAGAATTGTGTTGCTTAAGTCGCAACTCATGAGTTAATGATAGCCAGCATAGAGATCATCAAGAGAGATCGGATCTGCATGTGTGATTGCCCTGAGGAGTGCATCATATCCAGAATTTAAGCCAGCTAAAATATAATATACAATTTCAAAATCTTGAAGAGGTTGGCCTACTGCAGCAAGAGTATCGACAAGATCCTTGATTTTTTTGATAATAATCAGCATTTGATTGACCTCCTTTGTTGAAAGCAGAGAGCAAGTACTTGCTGCATAACACGAGCATTTGATTGAGATAAGAACGTCTTTTCAAGAGTGGTCCATACCTCATGAGAAGTATTAAGGCCGACTACTCGACCAAGAATATTTTGAGAAAGCCAAGCAATTAATGTACTCAAGATCAGTTGATCCTGTTCATATCGGTGCGCATATGCTGGATTTGGCTGTGAAGATGTAATTCCACCTTTGGACTTTTGGATGGTGAGGCATCGGAAAATCATACTGGATAGCCATCCACATAGCAATAAAATCGATGACCGCGGAAGCAAAGAAGAAATTGAGCTTGCCATTTCTCCGGTCAATGGAATATTACTAAGATGTAGAATATTTTTGAGCTTGGAAACATGCAAATCATTAATGGATGGGATAGAAATATTAGGAGAAACAGGTAAGAGGTAAAATGTGAGGAAGTAATATGTTTTGAACATAAGTAGTAGGAGATACCATAAAGAAATATTAATTTAGAGGAAATAAATATTGATTCCAAGTTCAAATTCTCATTGAGATCATAGCCATAGAACCGGAATCAATAAAGATAATTGTGAAATAAAACATATCTCCAATATCCTCTTCAGCTGAATTTGTTATGGAAGATTAAAGTTAGATATGGATAAATGTAGGTGCAACCACTAGATCAAAAAATATCCTTTGTTACCTGTTTGTTGAGTTTGTTTCAATACATGCTTGTTATTTCACTAAAATATAATTTCCATGAATCACATATGAAGATCCTGAAAGCTTTATAAGTATATACTCAAGCATAATTCCTCCAATTTCAGTATATACATTTTACAAACGGGTTTTTTTGCTAGAAAGCCTCCTCATACTTCGTTAATTACTAAAATGTCCCTCGATACTTAATATTTGCTTAAAATGCCCCACATACATTTAAATTGCTCTAAAAAAACCTTCTCAAAAGGTTAGCAGTGAGTATTGGGTTAGGTTATAAAACCTTCACAGCTTGCTTTTTCCCTTAAAATTCCTAAATTTTCAACCAAATTGGCTTTAGGATTAGGATTTGGATAAAAAATCTCTCAAATTGATCATGGCAATCGACTCATATTTCTCAACTTTCTCCAACAACAAGCTTGTCGAGTGTCGTTGTCCCTTCAATTACAGGTTTCGAGTTCATGGGTGATGATGCTCGATATCGGTGATCTCCCATATCATGACACGTGGCCGATAACGTGTCCCAGAGCATGCAAGAATGGACCCACAATGGCCGACCAGGCCACTCCTGTGCCCGTCCCACAAACAAGCGCTGGCTCACCTCCGAGCCCCCTGTACGAGTGGCCTCCTCGGCCTCCCAGCTCGTCTCCGGGCTACCGCAGAACCAAGATACATATGCTCACCCGCTCGTCCGCGAGCTCTCCCGCCGAGCTCATCTTCCTCGGTCTCATCGACCGACCAACGGCACCGCTCACAGGCGCAACCGCCATCCCGCGAATCTCGCCATGCGCGAGATATCCGCCGGCCACATCCCACGTTCCATGCCATCACGATCCCCCATTAACGAGCCTGTCTCGCCATTAATGGGAGATCCCGCTCATCACGCAGGCGTGACGTCAGGAGCGTAACGGCCGACGTGATTCTCGCGCCTGCCCTGCATGCTGCCACCGCTATATAAACCCCTTCTTCAGACGGTTCAAGTAAGCCAATTTTACTCCACTAAGCTGTCACGGCCCGAAATAGCCCGTGACTGGCCCTTGAATCATATGAGGTCTAAAAGACCTCATCTAATCCAAGTAAGCCAAAAAACCCAGAAATCTAAAACCATTTTAAAGAGTAAATAAAGAAAAATTGGTTTTTAAGAAGTAGGAAAACATGTTGAAAAACAAGGTTTTTAAATAAGTAAACCGAATATGCATTTTTAAAATCCTCAATATCTTTTCTGAAAATTTCGGCAGAATTTCTTTTGTAAATACTGGCCCCAAACGGGGTACAACATGAATAGTATATATACAATGATAAAAGACATCCCCAAGCGGGAGCTATCTCTTCGTCAATCGACGGTCACAACCACGCAAGCAGTATAATATACAACGCCGAAGGGCGAGGATCAAAACTCAAAAAGGAAACTCAAAATCAGCATGAAAACCATAATACTACCACGCGCGACTCTAAGGTCGAAACAATATACAAGTTTGGTTGATGGAATTACTAGATACAACTGAATAATACAATAAATACAAGGGTGGTCACGATGCGAGTGAACCCACCTACCAATGCAATCACCCAGAAAAGGAAGCAGTGTACCAGAAAAGCCGCAATGGAACCTGTACGGCAAAACCTGCAAGAACTGTGGCATAACGGGGGTGAGTTGCCAACTCGTGAATAGAAAACATCACAGAGCAAAAATCGTATGTATGACACAATCCTAGGTCAATACGATCATATATATATATAAAGCTCAAATGAATAAGTCTGAAGCATGATAAGGTGGCAATGTAACATCTATACATGAGTGTAGTGCCAGGTGCTCGTGCCAGTGCCTCAGATAATAATATATCATAAATATGAGGTATGATCAATGTCGACTATATCATGAAGTCTATAAATATGTGGATATCATCCAACTGTGCGATCAATGTCATCAATGTCAATATATGTATGTAGAAATCGTCCACGTGTCACCCAATGACAATAAGCATCATGCATGTAAATATCATAAACATATGCATGGAAGTATGAGGATGTAAATCAACATGTGTCGTTCGCGACATATCAAAATCATGGAACCTGAGTGTCAAGTATCGACACTCGAAAACATCATGAAACCTGTGCCTAGCATCGGCACGTAAATCCTCATATATCGGGCTCCGTCAGTCCAGATCGGCCAACGGGCTCCGTCAGTCCAGATCGGCCCATATCATCTCTCGACTACGGTCGGTATCCTCCGGATATCCGCCAGGCCTAAATACTATCACCGGTAGGTAGTAGTCCCTCTGCTAGGCTCACCGTCTACTACACAGCGATCCGTTCTCACCCCGGGGTACCATACCGGGTCCACCATGTACCCGCAATCGTCCTCATCCGCCTCCTTGAATCGGGTTCACATATCGCTCTCAGAACCGAGAAAACACATGGTGGACGCACTGAAATATCATATCAAGTGTAACCGGGTTTTTTAAACAGTTACATACTCTCTTTTGAAATACCCACGGTTCCCAAATCCAGAAATATTATGGAAACAACATATCTCAATGCGTATAATCAAAAGGCATGATGTATGCGATATGTAAAAGAAATGTAAGCATATCAATATATCATGCAACATGGAATATTAATATGCACATATTGAGAGAAAACCGCTCTTTTAAAATGAATCAGTTTTAAAGAGTATCTTGCGGTTCCTAAATCTCTAATCAAGCCAGAAGCATCTATGTATGTGCAATTACTTATGTATGTAAGTATGAGTGTACAATAGGTATGTACACAAGTATGAATGTACAATACATGTGTGCACAAGTATGAGTGTACAATATGTAAGTACACGAGTATGCCATGCAAGGGTCATATCCTGAATTCAATAGTACTACAGTGTAGTGACATGGGAATTATCGATGATGAAGTGTGTGAGCCGGCAAGCAGGTGTACGTGGAACATATGCATCATCGATAATGGTGCTGGTGTCCTAACAGCATGATTTTACTATAACAATAACCATTTGCACATGCAATGCGATGCGAATAACAAGAATATGCAGAAATCTACTAATAAACGCAATAGTGACGCATTTGCATCAATATAAAAATGTCATACAGTTTGCCTTTTGAAATAAAACGAATCGGGGTCTTTAGTAAAATAAGGGCTACGGTGTTTTTAAGAAAAGATGCGTCTTTTGAAAATGTCCGTAGTATCCCTGTACCTATCCTTGAAACACTCCTGATTCGTTAGTTTTGAAATAGGTATGACATCGGCCTAGTCTAACATCTACTAAGTAACTACAGATCTAGCTAACACGCTAATCGGGAGGGGTATAGAAACCACCTAAATCTGAGTCGATATATATATGTATATATAATAATCGGTGATCCCGCCTCAATAGTATCACGTACGATACAGTATATCATATAACGTCCTCAAGTCATGAGTGCAGATCTATCATCAATATAAAGCTCGTACGGCAAATCATCGTACGGCATCCCAAAAGCTGGGTACGGGTCAATATCACATTCATCTCATCAATTATCTGGTATCCTTATCATCATATCTCATGATCTAGGGTACTGATATAAGTCTAGTACAAGTCGATACCATCTATATAAATATAAATGCGTGTGTGAAACACACGTCCAAAGGCCCGCTAAAATCTCGTGTCGTATCCCAAATACGAACCACATTATATCACCGATCTCATGGCACTATGCCCAATCTCATTGACTCATCTCCAAATATCATCCACTATACTCATCATCTAGGTATATGTATATATAATACCTAAGCATGTATGTGCGTGTGGGTGTAAACCTATACTAGGGTCCGCAACTAGGAAACCATACTAGTTTACTTCTACCCCTAATCTATCCATAGTACACCTACACACCTCTAGAATATCCATGTCACGCAATAAGCTATCATATATAGTATATATATAGTATACTAAATATCGAACTGCGGGGGTGCTATACGCCATCCACCCGACTTTCCCCGTAGATATAATCCACTCACCTTGCATCCTGCGTGTCGGTGTCGATGTCGCCTTCATCTTCTTCATCATATGAAACCCTCGAGAAGGTACCTACAAGATAACACAATCGCAAATGCACTTTAAAATCATATCGAGAAAACCAAACGACGCGCTAAGGCCTATAGGTTAGAACCTATGGACTACGCTTTCAAAACCATCAAACAATCCTCGATATCGTCATACAAACGCCAAGTAATCGAGGTAAAACGCAATTATATAAATCCAGAATTTAAAATACGCAATACGAAAACATGAATCAAAACAGCAACTATAGAAAAGGGTCCCAGATTTCACTCTAGGTCAAATTAGACAATTTGACATATACCAAGGGTCTAGTGTACATGAAATAAAGCTTCAGAACCAACACGAGCCAAAATGGTGGGACCCAGGCCGCAATTTGCGGCCAATTGGATTAAATCTGCGGCCAGTTTGGGGAATTAGAGGCTAGGGTTTTTGTGGTAGCTTCCTACTTGCCTGCATGTATCACTGCCCTTGCAAAATAATTTTCAGAGTCTCGGGGTGATAGCAGATTTCATTTAACCCTCACAGAATCCACAAATTTCCGATATCGGCTTTTCTAAATCCATATTCCGGGTTTCTAGTCTCTGGTTTAGGCCTGGATTCTAGCACTAGGGGGTTTGTGTGGCCTCTACTGAGCTCAACTTCACATCACAACTCTCAAATTCCTTTAACCCTAACTAGAATTCTTCTAAGTCCACAAAACCACTCGATATCGGTTCTAATCTAACATGGGGGTAAATGTAATGGAAACACTAAGCTAAAGGTTCGGAAATTACCTTATTTGGCAACTCAAGAAAATTCTTGAGTTGCCCCAAGTGGCCAAAATCCTTGCTTTCTTGGCCCAATGTGCTTCCCTTGAGCTTGTGCATCTTTTTTGTGAAATGGGATTTGGGTTTTGAGTTGATTTTCATGGAGTTTTGTGGCTTGAAGATGGAGGAGGAGGGGGAGGCAGCAGCAGCAACAAGAGGAGGGGAGAGGGAACAAGTGAAGGAAAATGATGGGGGATGGCTCAAAACAAGGTTGACCCCTCACACTCTCTTTCTCTCTCTCACCCATACCTCATATTATTCCATTCTTTATTCAATTTATTTTCTTTTCTAATCCATTTTCCTTCTCTCCTCAATAGTAAACCCAAAATAAAAGCCATGCAAAAATGCAACAAGTGTAAAAATGATACGGTGCAACGTTTTGCACAAAATACGCTTAAAGCGCGATTAGCGATTTTTAATCGCGATTAGCATTAAATTAGTGTCAAACTAATCATAAAAACTTAAAATTTGCATAATTCACATAAAACACCCTCTTTCTACTAATTTCTATAATTTTCCAAATTTTTCCCCATTTATCGGTATTTAATTATACCAAAATATTAAAATATTCATTAAAATTAATATTAAATTATAAAAATTCCCCAAAAATAATATTTTATTTTTCTGAAATGTTACATAAGCCGTTACTTTCCTCAGATTTCCTCTCTAACTTGACCGTCGGAGGGTCCTCGGTGGTACAACCACCCCGGGACTTCCTTGCAGGTAGCTCGGCCCAACCAACCTCAAACCCTTTGAGATCCACATGCTTCAGGAGCCTGCCTCCAGATTCAATCTCAGTCGTCTATCACCGTCATCAGCAGATCAACGGAAGGTAACATCTTGGCATGATCTAGGTCACGTTAGCTGGCGCCGTCTGTGGGAAAATCATGATTCCACAAAAACAAAAGTTCATCTTTCGATCTCAATCTAATGGCGAGCGATCATCACGAGGATCAAAGCACTAGCCGCCGCCTCCCCTTCAACGGAAGCGCGGACGAACCTCCTCCACCGAACGCCATCAACGCCCTTGCCGTCCGGATAGACCGACTCACATCCGTCGTGGAGGCGCTCATCCGCATCCAAACGGCAGGGCAAGATCCCCAGGTCGCCGTTCCCCCGCCTCGGGATCGGGACCCCTACAGGGGGAGAGAAGACTCCGCTCACGTCGGCATTACCAACCAGCGCCTCGCTATCTCCCACGGCCGCAGATCTCCCGGGCCAATACATTCTGCGACCCGCTGGGCGCCCAACAGTTCAACACCGAGGTCCGTCGCCAGAACGCCTCGCCCCGAGCCCCTTCGCGATCCCTTCCCTCCTGAGGAGATGTCGGTCAGCTCGCCTGTTCCCAGGCATGACCGACACCCCCCCTCGACAGGGTCGCGCAGACGGGACTCGCCACGGCGGCTCGAAGACTACCTTGCCGGGGGATCTAAGGAAACTCATTGAGAGGAACCGGGGCCGCAGCCAGACACAGGTCTCCAACAGCATAGGCCAAGGATCAGAATGTGCCGAATTGTCGGGGTACCACGGCCGACTCGACGCCCTCGAGAAGAAGATTGAAGGTATGCATCGAGAAGGTCACCGTTCGAGCGACGGAGCTAAGTACGCCGCCGACTCACTCACTAAACCATTCACCGAGAAGCTGCTCGTTGTCCACGTCTCCTCTCGCAACAAGCCCCAGAAGGTCTCCCTCTTCGACGGTAAATCTGACCCGGAGGACCATTTGGATGCATTCACCGTGGGGATGAGCTTCCAAGACAACTCCGACGCCGCCCAGTGCCGAGCTTTCCCGGCCACTCTCATCCGCTCCGGACGAGACTGGTTCCGAGGACTCGAGCCTCGCTCGATCTCAACTTTCGACGAGCTGGCTACCCAATTCCTCGGCCACTTCGTCGGGAACAAGCGGCAAAAATGCACAGTTGACCATCTCTTCACGATCAAGAGCGGGGACAAGGAGACGTTCAAAGCATACGTCACCCGCTTCTACAACGCCTTTCTCGAGGTCCTAGAGCACCGGGACGAGACGGTCATCACAGCACTTAGGTCTGGCCTTAGGCACAAGGAGTGGTTACGCTCCTTTGCATTAGCGCAACCTAAGACCATGGCTGAGGTAAAGGCCTAGACCGAGCGCAAGGTCCAGCTCGAATCCAAGGTGAACGCAAATCTCCCCCGGGCAGAGCAAGCCGACCAAAAGAAAAGGGGAAGGGAAGAGAGAAGGGGACCTGAGCGGCCAAAACCCTACTCCCCGAAGTTTCAGGAGTACACCCCGCTCAACGTCTCCCAAACGGTACTGCTTGAGGAGGCTAAGGGCGAGGGGTTCTTCAAGATCCCCCTAATCTCGCGAATGGCATCAAAGCGAACCCGGGGCCCTTACTGCGATATCTACAGGTCGCTAGGCCACTCCACGGAGAGCTGTAAGCAGCTCCGAGACTACATCGAGGAGCTCATCCGTTCGGGGCACCTCGCAGCGTACTTGAGGGACAAGCGGCAAGCTGACCACGAGCAGGAGCAGCGTCCCCCTCCCGCCAAGCTGACCATCGGCCAAATCATGGTCGTGTCTGTGAAGGATACGTCTGGTACCCACGAAGATCGGGACCATATGCCGGGCATAGAGGCCAACAGACATCCAAAGGGCTCAAGCTGCACGAATAAGAACATCTACTAGCATGCATTTCCTTTTAAAGCAATATACACCTTTCTTAAGATCTTTTTGTTTATGTAATAAAAGGGATCAATAAAGCATTGCGGAAAAAGAAAAAAGAATCTTATTCATTCAAAAGGTACTGTGGGCTCCGTAGCCGTACATCGAAAAAAAAATTATTACAATAGCGGGGGAAGGGGTGCAGAGAGCACTGCTCGTGGTACTCCGAGGATATTTACGCCAGCCGAGCCCTCGCGGCCTCTAACCTCTGCCCCCGACCCCTCTCCCCCCACACACCCGCGGACGTCAGCATCGTGCCTCAATTGGTAGCACTCAAAGACGAGCGCCACCGAGCGATTTAGCCGACTCGCAGAGATCAGGCCGAAACGCCTCAGAGACCTTAGCTTGCCAACGGCCTCGTCTTTCAGCTGTTCGGAAAAGGGGTTATAGAGCCTCGGCGATGCCCTCCAGATGGAGTACATCAACAGCTGAAGTAGGGGGAACGTCAGGGGAGCAATCGGCCAAAATGATCCTCGATACGGCCTATCATCAACTGCACCGTGTCATTAGTACAGTACTGATCGTAGAGGTACACGTCCTCGAAGTTTATGATATCGGGGATGGTGAAAGGGAAGTCATCCATTCTTACTTTTTGGGTGTGAGAAAGGGAGTAAGCAACACTCCTTCCGTTTTATAGCCCATAACGCACCCGGAGTTCAACAGTCGCACGTTTCGCCCGCTATTGTGCCACCACGCGGCAAGCATCGCGCCGCTCGATGCAAAATCGAAACGACACCGGCGCTTCGCATTACCCACGCGATCATGACACGTTCTCCAGCGATTGTCCCTCTTCCCGGTACTCACACCAGGGAGGACGAACAGAACCTCGCGCAAGAGGTGACTGAGCAGCTTCACTGCTCGATCCATCCTTAGCAGGCCTCCTACGGCCCCTCCGGCGTTAGGGATCGAACCCCTCATCAAGAAGCAGCCGAGTGGCTACCCTGCTCGGCTATCCTTGGCTGGTAGCTCCCTACCTCACAACGCCAGGGACCAAAGCCCCTACCAAGAGGCAACTGAGCGGCATCACTGCTCGGTCCATCCTTAGCAGGCCTCTTATGGCCCCTCCAGCGCTAAGGATCGAAGCCCTCGCAAGAGACAGCCGAGCGGCTACCTTGCTCGGCTATCCTTGGCTGGTAGCTCCCTACCTCACAACGCCAGGGATCAAAGCCCTCACCAAGAGGCAACTGAGCAGCTTCACTGCTCGGTCCATCCTTAGCAGGCATCTTACGACCCCTCCAGCGCTAAGGATCGAATCCCTCGCAAGAGGTAGCAGAGCGGCTATCCTGCTCGGCTATCCCTGGCTGGTAGCTCCCTACCCCACAACGCCAGGGATCAAAGCCCTCGCCAAGAAGCAACCGAGCAGCTTCACTGCTTGGCCCATCCCTAGCAGGCCTCCCACGGCCCCTCCAGCGCTAAGGATCGAAGCCCTCACCAAGAGGCAGCCGAGCGGCTACCCTGCTCGGCTATCCCTGGCTGGTAGTTCCCTACCCCACAATGCCAGGGATCAAAGCCCTCGCCAAGAGGCAGCCGAGCGGCTACCCTGCTCGGCTATCCCTGGCTGGTAGCTCCCTACCCCACAACGCCAGGGATCAAAGCCCTCGCCAAGGGGCACCGGGCAGCAACCCTGCTCGACCATCCTTAAGGATCAAAGCCCTCGCCAAGAGGCACCGGGCAGCAACCCTGCTCGCCCTGTCCTTATTAGGCCTCTTACGGCCCCTCCCGCGCTAAGGATCAAAAGCCCTCACAAGAGGCAACCGGGCCCGCCCTTGCTAGTTTATCGCTGGCTGGTAGCTCCCTACCCCACAAATCCAAGGATCAAAGCCTTCGCCAAGAGGCACCGGGCAGCAACCCTGCCCGGCCCATCCTTAAAGATCAAAAGCCCTCGAAAGAGGCAACCGGGCCCGCCCCTTGCTCGGTTATCCCTGGCTGGTAGCTCCCTACACCAACACACCAGGGATCAAAACCCTCGCTAAGAGGCACCGGGCAGTAAACCTGCTCAACCAGTCCTTAGTAGGCCTCTTACGGCCGCTCCCGCGCTAAGGATCCAAGCCCTCGCCAAGAGGCAGCCGAGCGGCTACCCTGCTCGGTCATCCCTGGATGGTAGTTCCCTACCCCAACACACAAGGGATCAAAGCCCTCGCCAAGCGGCACCGGGCAGCAAACCTACTCGGCCAGTCCTTAGTAGGCCTCTTACGGTCCCTCCCGAGCTAAGGATCAGAAGCCCTCAAAAAGAGGCAGCCGAGCGGCTACCCTGCTCGGTCATCCCTGGCTGGTAGTTCCCTACCTCATGACGCAAAGGATCCAAGCCCTCGCCAAGAGGCAGACGAGCGGCTACCC
Source organism: Agapanthus africanus (assembly GCA_030015575.1). Classification (NCBI taxonomy): domain Eukaryota; kingdom Viridiplantae; phylum Streptophyta; class Magnoliopsida; order Asparagales; family Amaryllidaceae; genus Agapanthus; species Agapanthus africanus. Next base: position 310,403,545 of record CM057350.1, on the reverse strand, counting down.
CGCTCGGCTATCCCTGGCCGGCAGCTCCCCACCTCGCAACGCCAGGGATCCAAGCCCTCGCCAGGAGGCAACCGAGCAGCTACCCTACTCGGCCCGTCCTTAGCCTGCCTCTCCGTGCCTTCCACGCTAAGGAACATGACCTCACCAAGCGGCATCCGATCTATCTACGTCTGAGCGATCTCCACCTCGACTTCGGGGCTATGGAGATACCGTCTTCCCGCCGGTCTTTGCACACTTCGCAAATGAACGAATTCAACTCGACGCGTAATCGCTAGACGAAGAATCGACCTGACAGGAAGGCAGTACCGTGCAAATACAAAGTGTTTACCGACAAAGGAAAATACACGCGCAAATACTACTGCAAAAAGGATTTATTCCCAAAATCAGAAGTCTTTACAAGGGTATTGGGGGATCCCCAGCCTTACAAAATGCCCTGATGCTTACAAAATTCCCGATGCAACAAATGAAAAGGAGACGAAAAGACGAGGAGCTTCAGGCCTCAGGGCCAGGCGCGACCCCGAGGAGCTCAATATCTACCAAGACTCGGGCCGCGTCTGGAGGATCAGCGCCCGTCACAGGAGCCTCGGCGTTGCCCTCGCCGGGAGTCCCTTCCTCGGCCTCGCCCCCGGGGCCGTCACCCTACTCGTCATCCGCGCGTGGATATTCGGCTTGGAGCTCTGCGTCAGAGAACTCCGGCATCCAAGCCTTGACGGCGTTGAGGGCCTCATGCCAGATGGCGGTAGTGGCCGCGGCTAGGTCGGTGTAAAAAGGTTCCGACTTCTTGTAGTTCTCCACCGCCTTCGCCGCTGTGAGCTCGGCTCGCTTCTTCCCCTCTACCGCCTCCTCCAGCTCCTTCCGGAGGGTGCCCGCCGACTTCCTCAAGGTGCCAACGAGCACCTTGGAGTCCTGAAGCTTGGCCTGGGCGGCCTCGCGGTACCTGGAGACCTCCTGCTTCCCGGCCGGCACCTCCTGCTTCCCGGACACCACCTCGCCCTCGAGGGCGGCGACCCTCGCCATCGCCGCCTCCAGCTCTAACTTCAATCTCTCCTCCAGCGAGGAGAGCTCGCCCGCGGCTCGTATCGCCGGGGTAATCTCCTCGTCCTCCATATTGACGACGAGGGCAACGTGTTGGAGGACCTGGAGAAATCAGAGGGGGGGTCAGAAAGAAAGGGAGGCACCAAATCTGACGAATGATGGGATACTAAGTGAAAAAGACAAGTAGGGGGCGAGCACTAACCTGCACGGCCTCTTGGGCGATGGCCACCATCTGCGCCCTGAGGGTCCCCCGAGGGATCTTGCCCCCGGCCGACCTCTCCATGGTCGCCAGCAAGCTGTCAGCAACAGAAAGCCCCGAGGGCACCTCAAAGCGGAGGTTCCCCTCGTCCACCAAGATCGGGGAGGCCGGGGTCCGCGGAACTGCCCGGGGGAACCTCTTGAGAGACGATCCCGGGGAGTCGATCTCTATGTCCGAAGCCTGGGCATCCGGTTCCCGAGCCCGCTTTCGGCTCGGCGCCTGGCTGGGCTCCGGGGCCTGGCCCGCACACGAACGCCTGGTGGGGCTGCTGCCGGGGGAGCTGGGGCTGACATCAGACGGGAGGAGCTGGCACCTCCAGCCTTCGATCCCTTCTTCGGCTTGCGCAAGGCCGCTCGAAGTTCGCTCAGGTCCATGGGTTTTGCACAAGACAAGGTACACCGAGTCAGCAACACAAGTAAAATGAAAACAAACACAAGTCCAACAAATCTCCTACAAGCTCCTAACTTACCGGCAAAGTGGGCGGGGCTGAGCCCAGCCCAACTAAGGGCCCGCTCAGAAAGCAGCATGTCCGCCCGCGGAATGGACACCCACTCCGCCACCTTTTCCACGTCGGGATCGTTGGACTGACCTCCCTGCCGGTACCTACACCTAGACCACTGGGTGGGCACGGGCCAGTCCTCACCCTCCGGCGGCCCAACAAAGAAAAACTTCTTCTTCCAATCATGGATGGAAGAAGGCACGACGACGACTCTCGAACAGGGAACACTCCCTTGTTGTTTCCTGAAGGAGATGTAAACCCACCATGGGTCGTCCGCGTGAGTGCCGGGGTGACGTTTGTAAAGGAGAGAAAAGGCAAGGGTGGATGGCCTGAAAGGGATCAGCTGCAACTTCAAAAGGACCAGGAACCCGAGGAGAATCCTCCAGGAGTTCGGCACTAGCTGGCCCGGGGCTAACACGAAGTAATTCAGCGCTCTAACAACCTCGGGGGAGACGGGCAGGCGCATTCTGGCCCAAAAGGATTCCAAGTACAGGGCAATCTCCTTGTCCCGTACCTGATCTGCCCTCTCCCCCTTCCCGACCAAACGCAACGTGTAGCCGGGAGGAATATGGAAACGAGTCCGAGCGTTGGCGAGCTCTTCCTCGTACCTCACCGAAGACGACACACAAGGCGCATCCACGACCACTACTCGGGGAATCGCCCCCGTCGCGCGACCCTGGGAAGAAGACCTAACCCTAAATCCCTGGGAGGACTCCGATCCAGAAGAAGAAGAAGAAGAGGAAGAAGAGGAAGACTCTACAGAGGGCTCCCCAGACTCGACCCCAACTACGTCTATAGACTCCTCAGAAGAAGACATCTAATCTGATGAAGAGGGGTCCTCGGAAAAGCGAACACGGAAATCCCGACCTAAAGAGGAGAACGCCGAGCTAACAAGACCAAAGACGAGGAGATTATGAAGAGGAATGGGCCCTCATGTGGACCCCACCTCTATTCATAGCCACCGGCGTATCCATCCAACGGTGGCAACCATCTCCCGCCGAAACAACGCTTCGCACTCAACGGCCACCAACGCTCTACCCGTCACGCGCACATTGGCCACGCCCCATTGGGCATAGGAAACCTGCAACCCGTCGCATCAGCCAATCAGCGCCCGACACGTGGGCAGTCGCTTCGGTGACCGTACGCACGATCCGGCGCACCCTCTTTAATGCAAAGATCTCACCCTGATTAGTTGGCATCATCCAGAAAATACAACAGATTGCCCAGGGGTACGCCCGACGATATCTTCGAAAAGGCGCTCACGTCGGATGACCCATCAGAATACTCTCGACCCGACCCGTTACCTGGTCGGGACGAGAGTGGAGGGCTAATGATGATGCTCGATATCGGTGTTCTCCCAGATCATGACATGTGGCCGATGACTTGTCCCAGAGCATGCAAGAAAGGACCCACAGTGGCCGACCATGTCACTCCTGTGCCCGTCCCACAAACAAGCACTGGCTCACCTCCGAGCCCCCTGCACGAGTGGCCTCCTCGGCATCCCAACTCGTCTCCGGGCTACCGCAGAACCAAGATACATTGGCTCACCCGCTCGTCCGCGAGCTCTCCCGCCGAGGTCATCTTCCTCGGTCTCATCGACCGACCAACGGCACCGCTCACAGGCGCAACCGCCATCCTACGAATCTCACCATGCGCGAGATATCTGCCGGCCACATCCCACGTTCCATGCCATCACGATCCCCCATTAACGAGCATGTCTCGCCATTAATGGAAGATCCCGCTCATCACGCGGGCGTGACGTCGGGAGCGTAACGGCCGGCATGATTCTCGCGCCTGCCCTGCCTGCTGCCACCGCTATATAAACCTCTTCTTCAGACGGTTCAAGTAAGTCATTTTTACTCCACTAAGCCATTACTCTGCTCGAATTTCCTCTCTAACTTGACCGTCGGAAGGTCCTCGGTGGTACAACCACCCCGAGACTTCCTTGCAGGTAGCTCGGCACAACCAACCTCAAACCTATTGAGATCCAAACGCTTCAGGAGCCTGCCTCCAGATCCAATCTCAGCCGTCTATCGCCGTCATCAGCAGACCAACAGAAGGTAATATCTTGGCGTAATCCAGATCACGTCAATGGGCAATCTCAATTAAAAGGAGAGCGATTCTTTTAGTCGTGCTAAATCCTAATTTTCAACTAAGCAAGAATATAGCTTCTTTTTATGAGAATGACCTATATAAAATACCAATTGAACATCTCAAACATAAGTTCCGGCTCCATCTTCTTAACAGAACACTAACTTTTAATGAAAAACTAGTGAGAAGATTTTTTAGTGCAATTTAAATGTATGTAAGTTTTTTAAGTAAATACGAAGTATGGAAGGGTAATTTTTAGTAACTAACGAAATATGAGAGGGTTTTTTTTAGTAAAAAGAGCTTTACAAATATTTATCAGGCACCAAATGGTTTATTTCACCAGAAATCATTGCAAGAACACTGCCCATTCCAGAAATGATGAAACCGGCTCCGATCTCTAACAATGATTTCCCGACTCCAAATCCTTGAAATCATCTTGATCACATCATGGCAATCATCACAAACCCTCAGATTCTTCACAACATTTATGGTAAGATTATTTTCTAACTTCATAATCCCAAAGGCAATCGCCATTCTCTCACTATGACCAAACAAAGCCTGTTCTTTATCTTCCTCATCCATCTCCAACTTCACCTTCGAAAGCCTTGGCGAATACCCTTCTGCTTTCAGTCTCTTCACCATCTCTCGCATAAAATCCGCAATCTCTTTAGTCTCTAAGTGTGATCGGTCGCCTGCAACGAATTTATGAGTTTTTCCTTTTATTGTTATCGAGCTAAACCCTGCAGTTTTCTTAATTCCTTTCGCTTCCATCGATATTCTTATTCTTGAAGCCTCGAATTGCCTGCCAGAATCCATGTATACATTGTATAGTTGCACATACCCTGCATCTAACTCTGGTTCTAATTCAAGAACTCTCTCTGCGACTCTTTCGGCTAATTCTATGTTTTTATGAACCCGGCATGAATTTAGTAAAGATCCCCATATAACTGCATTTGGCTTCATTGGCATTTTTGTAATAACTCGCTCAGCCTCTTCTAAATGCCCGCAGCGCCCCAAGAGGTCAACAATGCATCCGTAATGCTCAATCTCTGGCTCGATGTTGTACAAGGATTGCATTTCTTGAAAATGCCTTCGGCCTTCTTTAATTAAGCCAGAGTGGCTACAAGAATTCAATACGCCAATATATGCAACAGAATTGGGTTTAATTCCATGCTTAACCATTGAAGAGAAGTGTTCAAGCGCGAGCTTTCCCTTTCCGTTCATAGCGAATCCTGAGATGACCGCTGTCCATGCTTGCACATCTTTTCGGCTCATTCTATTAAAAACGAGAACAGCTTGATCCATTTTCCCACATTTTGAGTACATGTCGACTAACGCGGTGCCAAGGAAAATATCAGGTTCAATGGCGCTTAACTCGATGTAAGCATGCAAGGCCTTACCATGGATTAGCAAGCCAGAGCCTGCACAAGCTGTGAGCAAGCCAACGGTCGTGAATTTATCAGGACGAAGCCCTGAAGATCTAAGCTTTGCGAATAGGAACAATGCCTCATTGAGCTGGCTGCTATGGATGTAGCCCGTGATCATCGAATTGAACGTGATGAGATCACGGGTCTCCATTTGATCAAACAGAGATCGAGCAACATCTACATTGCCTATTTTGCAATACCCATCGATCAAGGCGTTCCACGCAGGCAAAACCCTGCTGCCCATCAAATCGAACAACCGATGAGCTGATTTGATATCTCCGCACTTGGCATACATATCGATTATAGCGGATGCGAGGTTCTCATTTATCAAAATCTTTTTGTGTCCAATCAACCGATGAATATATCTTCCGAATTCCAAATCTTTTAGTTGCACAGACGCAGACAGTGCTGACACCATCGCCGCGGCATCAGGCACAATGCCATCAATCATCATAGCTTTGAACAGCTCACGGGCTTCAGAAGCTCGCCCGGCCTTAGAATACCCAACAATCATGCAAGTCCAAGAAACCACGTTTCTTTCGGGCATTTGATCGAACATCTTCCTGGCCTCGTCGACCAAAATCCCATATTTCACCAACCCATTGATCATGGTAGTCCAAGAGACCACATCCTTTCCCTCAATCCCAACCAAAACCTTCCTCGCCTCATCGACGAACCCGAGCTCAACATACATCTGAATCAAAGGGTTTGCGTTCTTGGAATCCGACCCCGAAAGGAGTTTGGTAGACAAGCCATGAGCCGATTTCCCTTGAAGAACCAAAGAGGTTTGCCCGCAAGACTTGAAGAAGAACTTGAAGGTGTAGGGATCGAAGGGAACGGAGCTGCGATGCATTTGGCGGAGCAGATGGATGGATTTGAGAGGGGTGCGATGTTGATTGAAGGCGCGGATAAGGGTGTTGTAATGGAAAGTTGAGAGAGAGCCTGAGGTGAGGATTTGGGTGAGGAGTTGGAGAGATTGTTTGAGAGAGGAAGGAGTTGGCCATTGGTAGCGATGTTTGGAGAGCATTCAAATGGAGGACCAGAGATGATTTTTTCCTTTTTTTGGGGGGGATTTGATTGATTTTGGTTGCTCTCGGTCTAGGTGACGAAATTTGAATTTAAATACGACTCTGTAAGTTTTGGGTTCTGGCGGGAGCTTTAAAGTGCACGAAATCCTTTTATTTTTGCCACCAAAGCATGTCATTCAGGCCCAAAATTGCAGCGGACTTTCGTATGGACCTGAGAGATACAGGGACCTAACTGTATAATAACCAGCTGATCCTATTAGCTAATGTGAGAGCTCACTGCAGTTTGGAGCCGCAGGCCCCGTTTCCTCTTATGTATCCTAGTCTTTTTTTTGTGCACGTGCGATGCGATGATGCACGGTGGGATGGAATTAGTTTTCATTCCTTATTTAAATAAACAATTGAATGTATTTTGGGCATTTTATCTCAGAAGTCCTTCATACCTTGCTAATTACTAAAAAGTCTCTCAGTATTTCATATTTACTTAAAAGCCTCCCGAATCATTTAAATTGCACTAAAAATGCCCCCACTAGATTTCCATAAAAAGATAGCGTCCCGATAGAAAGATGGAGCCGAAACTTGTGGTTTGAGTTGTTCTCTTATCTTCTAGGTATTTAGGTTGGTCTTTCTCTCTCTCAAAAAAGCCACGTCCTTGCTTATTTGAAAATTGGGATTTTGTGCAACTAAAGAATACCGCTCTCCTTTTAAATGAGGTTATCCAAGAACTCCAAACTTGCAATTGAAGAGACAGCAGCACTCGACAACCTCGTTGCTGGAAAAGGTTGAGAAAGACGAGCTGATTTCCACGATTAATTTGAGAGATCTTTGATTAAAATCTTAATCCTAAAATCAATTTGACGGAAAATTTAGGAATTTTTAGAAAAGGAGATGGGTTGTGAAGTTCTTAAAACCCTAACCGATACTTCCCATTAGCCTCCTAACAAACTAATAGAGGATACCAAAAAGATTCTCTTTTTAGCATGTTAGGTTTTTTTAGAGCAATTTAAATGTTTAGGGGATTTTTTAAGTAAATGTGAAGTATGAAGTGGCTTTTTAGTGATTAGCGCAATATGAGGGTTTTTTAGTATAAAAAAATATGTATAAAATACCCGTCAGTGAACTTACGCTCGGCAAGTCTTTAAAAGAATGTGAATTATATAATTGAAGTAATATGATAATATGAGATATAGCGTGAGTAGAAATCATGATCATGTGAACAAGTATGGAATAATATTGTGCATGGCAACTAATATAAGCATGGCAGGATAACATGAAAATGGCAATAAAATTGTAACGTTTTAAAAAATAATTAAATAAATAATTAAATGAATAAAATTGTTTAAGTGAATTTTATGATTTTCGGTAAAGCAAAATGTATTTTTCGTAAAATCAAACCGCAATTGTTTTTCATTATAAATTCAAAAATACCTATTTAATTATGTAATTACTAGTAAATAGTATTTATTTAGCCACTTATAAATTTTTAGTTTAATAAAATATTTTTCCTAAATTAATTATTTTAAATATTAACATAAACTTTATTTTTACACTAAATTAGTGTAAATTACAAATTTGAATGGTTTTAATTTATAAAAATGAACCATGGCATATTAGAATTTAGTGTGTATCATGCAAAAAAATTATTTACAAATTTTTCCTATTTTCTAGAACTTTCTTGAGTTGCTATAGTAAATAAATAAATAAATAATTAAATAAAGCATGAAAAGACTTTATGTGATGTTTTCTTCTCTTGAAAGTTCTACACACTTTCACACTCACTTCTTTCTCTCCCTCACCTCACCAAGGCCGGCCACAAACCCCCCATGGCTGCCCCCCCCCATTTTCCACCTCATTTTTGTTCAAAATTCATCAAAAATACTTCAAAAATTCAATTAAAATTCCACAAAATCCTAATTTCTTCATACCCTTTATTCTCTACCCTTCTTTATATGGATTTTGGAGTGGGAAAGCATGTATTTTGGAGGCTCATTTCTTGTTGGGATTTCATATTTTGGGAGGTATAATTTCTTTCTTTTGATTTATTGTTTTAGATGTTCATTTAAGCTTAATTAGATTTAATGAATTAATTCTATGTTTTTTTTTAAAAATGCAAGTTAGGGTTGTAAATTCAAGTTAGGGTTTTTAATAATTAATTAGGGTTATAATAGTTAGTTTAACACTTTTAGCATTGGAAAATATTGCTTGGTTGTTAAATTGTAAATTTTCATTTAAAATTGTTTTAAATAAGGAAATTAGCTAACTAGATTTTTCTAAAATGTGTTTGTGGGTAATATAAAATTCCAATTAAAGTTGATATCATTAGATTGTAGTTTTAGTGAGAGTATTAGCATGTAAATGGAAAGAAAAACTTAGTTTGATCACTAGATTACTTTGAGAATTGGAAAATACTAATAAAATTGCTAATTTTGTAAACTAGATTTTAGAAATTCCTATATAAATGAGATTAAAAATATAATTATGGTTTCATTAAATCATTATCATCATGAATTGTGGTTTAAGTTATTAATTTATGCAAAATCATGTTTTGTGGTGGAATTGTGGTATTTTGCTTGAAAAATGTTGAAAATTGTTAAAGGGTGCAAACTAGAAATTTCAAATTTATACAAAATTGTGTAATAAAAATATAGTAATGGTTTGTATAGTCTAGTAATGCTATTTAATGAGTTTTATGACCATTAGTTTCATTTAAATGTCAAGTTTTGATGAAAAACGGTATACTGACATTTTCGGGTTTTACGAAATTGGACGGTTCGATGGATTTTAGGGTTTCGATGGATTTAATCGTGTTTTATGGTATAAGTAATGTGTTTTAAAACTACAAGTTGTTTGATGATGTTATCTCGATCCATCGGAGTTTGTACGCCAATATCGAGCGGTATTTGGTTCTTTTGCGTGGACGGGACATAGGTTTTAACCTATGCTTGTTCCTTTAGATCGTTTGACTTTCGTATGTGATTCAGTTTACGATACTATTTATATGTTTGCGTCTAGGTACCCCCCACGTGGACTGCGGGCGATGAAGAGGAGGATGGCGACACTGTCTTCGGCAGACATGGACCAGGTGAGTAGATGTATATCTACGGGGGGAAGTCGGGTGGATGGCGTTTAGCACCCCCATAACGTAGAATAGGAATAGTACTTATTGACATTAGAAAACCCGATGTGACCCTAGATTCTTACTGAGAAGGACCCTAGTAATGACCCTAGGCGGGACTAGACTGATTTAGGAAAACCATACCTGAGGATGAATACTTTGGAAAAGGTTCGTAGGTTTCTGATAAAAACACACACGCACACACTAAAACTTGACATGGCGTATACGTATATGTGTGTATATATATAAAACTAGGTATAGGTGTATATATATACACCACACGTATATGGGATTCATTGATGTGATATGATATCTGAGGCATGATGAAACAGTCTAACTGGGCTTGATGCCGTGATTCTTGACTATACAGTCGTATTAAAGTGTTAGCGGATCATTAGAGAATGAGATAATGAACATGAACATGAAAATTATAAAGGGTGGTGGTGATATTGAGGTACATGGGACGCTAAAATAGTACCTGGGCTGTAGCTTGTGACTGATCACGATATGATATATGTATGACTTGATTACGACGTCATATAGGTGTGACCTGATGTCGATATCGTATAGGTGTGACTTGATGACGATAAGATATCGGTATGATTTAATCATAATATTACACATATGACATGATATTTCTGTGGATAAACTAATGATGCTTATCATGATGGCAATGATATATGATTGATGTATGCGATCACAGTTTAGCACCTTGATCATGAGATGTGTTGATGATGACATTATACGAATGAGGAGACACCTAGGAGATACTTGACCGTACCCCGACATTGGGATGCCGTACGATGGATTTTACCGTACGAGGCTTAGATTTGATGATTGATCCGCACTCTTGATTCGAGGAAGCCGTACTACGTACGTGACGCTATTGAGGCAGGATCGCCGACTATTAGAGATATTGATTTAGACCTTAGGTAGACTCTAGTTTCTTACTGACTAGTCTATTAGGTTTAGTTCCTTAGGATGTTAGATGGACACTGGTTTAGGTTCGACTCACATAGTGGTAGTTGTACTCGTATCCCGCAGAGGAGTGGATAATGCACACCTGTATTTACATTCATACTGTAATCATCATGGTGCATGTTCTTACATATGTTGCAATAATCAGTACAAACCATACCTGTTAGGACACCAGCACCATTACCGATGATGCGCATATTCCACGCACATTTATTTGCCGGCTCACACACATCATCATCGGTAATTGCTATGTCACGTACACTTTAGATCATATTATCTTTTATTGATAGAATCAGTTAACAACTAAACCGATATAATATTGTGATCACTCTCTGATGTTAGTATAAGACATGATATTTATTACTTAGACATTCATGCATTCATATTTTCATGTTATCGCACAGTAGTATGGGCATATGCCGACACTTATCATATACTTACTTATGATTTTGAGATTTGGATTTCTATGAGATTTCTGGATTTTTGGGGAAAACCGCAAAAATATATAAAACTTCTCTCTCTCTCCTCTTCTCTTTTTAAAATAAGATGCGGTTTTTCTCGTGATGTATGTGTCGTCCACCATGAGATTACATGTTTTCTGTTGGATTTCGAGACCCTATTCGAGGAGTGGATGAACCGTCTCGGGTACATGGTAGGCCCGGTATGGTACCCCGGGGCAAGAAGATCGAGTTGTAGACGATGAGCCTGGCAGGGGAAGACTACCTACCGGTGATGTCTGGCGCGGCGGATATCCGGAGGATACCGACCGTTGTCGTGGGATTTGATGATATGGGCCGATCCGGACTGACGGAGCCCGACATATTGAGACTTGAGGTTACATGTGTTGTGTCGATGCTTGACACGGATTTCCATGGATTTCATTGTTGAGATTTCAGATGCTTATACACACTTTACTATGATAACAGCTAAAGAGTTCTTATACATATATATCTGGATTTCAGGATTTGTTACTTTACATTCATGGTGCATGCATTTCATTTCATATAACATAGTACCATATGAGGCACTGACACAACACGGAGTATTTGCACTTACACGTAGTATTACCCTGCTATTCTAGATGATTGAGATATAGTAATGTATTATTATGACCTAGGATAGCGTCGTGCATTCGATTTCTTTTCGTAGATGTCTTCTACTCACGAGTTGGCAACTCACCCCCGTTGTGCCAAATTTTATTACAGGTTCGATGTACAGGTTTCCCTGGCAGCTTGCTGGCACATCTATTCTTTCAGGGTGATTTGCACGGTAGGTTGGTTCACTTGTATCCAAACCACCATTGTACTTTTATTCTTTCATTTGTATCTAGTAAGCTCTATCAATCATATTTGTATTACTTGATAAGTTATTGGACCAGTCTTTTATTTCGACCTTAGAGTCGTGCATGTATTATTCTGATCTGGTGGTTTTGTTTTCTTTTGAGTTTTGAGCCTCGCCTATTGGCGTTGTATATTATTGTGCTTGTTGTGGTTGTTTCCGCCTGTTGGCGTTGATGCTAGCTCCCGTTTGGGGATGCTTTTTATTGTTTATGTATATTATACTTGTTGTACCCGTTTGGGGCCAGTTTTTACAGAGGAGACTCTGCCGAAATTTTTGGTCAAATTTGCTGATGTTCTTATACTTGTTTTCTTTTCTTTTCTTCTTTTTCTTCTCTTATGGTTTAGATTTCTGGGCTTCGGCTTACTTAGGTTACGTGGCGCCTCTAGACGCTTCGTAATCTAAGTGCCGGTCACGTTCCGTACTTTCGGGTCGTGACAAAGTTGGTATCAGAGCGCTAGGTTTAACCTTGTATAAGTCTAGGTGACCCTTGGTTGATGGAGTAGGCGAATTAGGTAGAGTAACGTACCGTGGGTATGGTCCGCGGCATACTTACGATACGCTACTCTGCTTAAGGAGCCCTAGGATTTACATTGTTTGCACCGTATTCCATTCGTTCTTTTGATCTATCTTCGTCAATGTCGGATGGTGGTTTCTGTTACCACGGGCGCACGGGCAGAGAAAGCTGCGGCTCGAATGCGATAACCATTAGAGTATTGGTTATTCTTGAGGATTGAAGCATTGCTTAGCGTACGGACGAAGGGTATTCACATGCCGTCCGGATAAAGTTAAAGGGTTCGAACGATTATCAGAAAACCATTTTCCTAAGTTTAAAGTATTCGGAAGAACATGCAGGTATTTCGATGGACCCTCTAGAAGAATGAAACCCTAACTCGACATAATGACCACGAGAACGCCCTTGAACCTTAGGGTTTACGGCAGTTTCGCAGTGTCATTAGTGAGGCTTGGGTTTGCCCTTCTACAGCTGGATCATCGATGCTGGGGTATGTACCGGATATTTTTAAACTGTACTTGAGTGTTGAGCTCTCGGAGAATTATGGGATTTTGATGGATCGATCGAAAAGTTTAATGTAGTCCGGATATTAGGTGAAGGGATCGACTACGTGGGAGACTCTAGATATGAGTATTGCCGTTGGTAGCGCAGTCAGCACAGCTACGAAGAGACGAGTTCGAAGCAACCGACATCAGAGGAAAGAGGCGAACATTGACGATCGTGCTTACGATTGTGATTTAGTGATTTGAATTTCATATTTTCTGTTATTGGATTTTGGCATTTTGAGGAATTCGTTTTACGATTGGTATTTCATGTGTGTACCTTCATTACATTCTAGTTGTGTTTCATATACCGGTTGTATTGATGTTGTTTAGTACATACCCAGTGCACTTGATTTGGTTTTAATACCTTTTGTGATTTTGATTTGATTTCGTGCATATGGGTTACACATGATTTTGATATATGCTTCGACCTAGTTTTTATCCATTTTCGTACTGTGATTCGAGTCTGATATTCGATGTATGTTTTCGTGCTCCATGTGCACCTGATTAGGATTCTTGCGCATACTTGGCGCACTTGATGCGATTTTGTGCACACCAGACGCACTAAATCGGGGTTTTGTGCAGATTAGATGCACCTGATTTTGAGTCGTGCACGCTCGTTGCACTTGACAGATGTTTTTGGTGCACACCTGTTGCACTTAGTTTTGTTTTGTGGGTATTCATGGTTTCTGCATTTGGTTTCGATTTCAGTGCGCACCGGACGCACATGACATTTTATTGATGTGATTGGGATTGATTTTAGTTTGAGCAGTATGTTTTCATAATCATTATTATTTGATTTAGTAACCAGGCGGGACGTGTATGTTAAATAAAAGATATATATATAGCTATTTTTTTAAATTAAACGTCCGCTACTTAGACCGTGACACGTGCATTGCACGGCGATTTTCAAGAAGGGGTTTTTGTATGCTTCTTTATTATGATGATTCGGCGATTTTACTAGGATGCGAACTATATATAAGTTATAGATTGATGTATATTATGATGGTTTTCACATTGGGTTATGATATTTTATTATCGCCATAACTCCGATGATTGCGTCATGCTTGACGGAGTTGATTTTTGTTATATATTGATGATTTCGGAGCCCCGACGATTTGAGTGTTTTGCTAAATGTTTTAGTATTTGGAAGGGGAGTTTTAATTTAAATTCGGGGAACGAATTTCCTAAAGGGGGGAAGATTGTAACGTTTTAAAAAATAATTAAATAAATAATTAAATGAATAAAATTGTTTAAGTGAATTTTATGATTTTCGGTAAAGCAAAATGTATTTTTCGTAAAATCAAACCGCAATTGTTTTTCATTATAAATTCAAAAATACCTATTTAATTATGTAATTACTAGTAAATAGTGTTTATTTAGCCACTTATAAATTTTTAGTTTAATAAAATATTTTTCCTAAATTAATTATTTTAAATATTAACATAAGCTTTATTTTTACACTAAATTAGTGTAAATTACAAATTTGAATGGTTTTAATTTGTAAAAATGAACCATGGCATATTATAATTTAGTGTGTATCATGCAAAAAAATTATTTGCAAATTTTTCCTATTTTCTAGAGCTTTCTTGAGTTGCTATAGTAAATAAATAAATAAATAATTAAATAAAGCATGAAAAGACTTTATGTGATGTTTTCTTCTCTTGAAAGTTCTACACACTTTCACACTCACTTCTTTCTCTCCCTCACCTCACCAAGGCCGGCCACAAACCCCCCATGGCTGCCCTCCCCATTTTCCACCTCATTTTTGTTCAAAATTCATCAAAAATACTTCAAAAATTCAATTAAAATTCCACAAAATCCTAATTTCTTCATACCCTTTATTCTCTACCCTTCTTTATATGGATTTTGGAGTGGGAAAGCATGTATTTTGGAGGCTCATTTCTTGTTGGGATTTCATATTTTGGGAGGTATAATTTCTTTCTTTTGATTTATTGTTTTAGATGTTCATTTAAGCTTAATTAGATTTAATGAATTAATTCTATGTTTTTTAAAAAAAATGCAAGTTAGGGTTGTAAATTCAAGTTAGGGTTTTTAATAATTAATTAGGGTTATAATAGTTAGTTTAACACTTTTAGCATTGGAAAATATTGCTTGGTTGTTAAATTGTAAATTTTCATTTAAAATTGTTTTAAATAAGGAAATTAGCTAACTAGATTTTTCTAAAATGTGTTTGTGGGTAATATAAAATTCCAATTAAAGTTGCTATCATTAGATTATAGTTTTAGTGAGAGTATTAGCATGTAAATGGAAAGAAAAACTTAGTTTGATCACTAGATTACTTTGAGAATTGGAAAATACTAATAAAATTGCTAATTTTGTAAACTAGATTTTAGAAATTCCTATATAAATGAGATTAAAAATATAATTATGGTTTCATTAAATCATTATCATCATGAATTGTGGTTTAAGTTATTAATTTATGCAAAATCATGTTTTGTGGTGGAATTGTGGTATTTTGCTTGAAAAATGTTGAAAATTGTTAAAGGGTGCAAACTAGAAATTTCAAATTTATACAAAATTGTGTAATAAAAATATAGTAATGGTTTGTATAGTCTAGTAATGCTATTTAATGAGTTTTATGACCATTAGTTTCATTTAAATGTCAAGTTTTGATGAAAAACGGTATACTGACATTTTCGGATTTTACGAAATTGGACGGTTTGATGGATTTTAGGGTTTCGATGGATTTAATCGTGTTTTATGGTATAAGTAATGTGTTTTAAAACTACAAGTTGTTTGATGATGTTATCTCGATCCATCGGAGTTTGTACGCCGATATCGAGCGGTATTTGGTTCTTTTGCATGGACGGGACATAGGTTTTAACCTATGCTTGTTCCTTTAGATCGTTTGACTTTCGGATGTGATTCAGTTTACGATGCTATTTATATGTTTGCGTCTAGGTACCCCCCACGTGGACTGCGGACGATGAAGAGGAGGATGGCGACACTGTCTTCGGTAGACATGGACCAGGTGAGTAGATGTATATCTACGGGGGGAAGTCGGGTGGATGGCGTGTAGCACCCCCGTAACGTAGAATAGGAATAGTACTTATTGACATTAGGAAACCCGATGTGACCCTAGATTCTTACTGAGAAGGACCCTAGTAATGACCCTAGGCGGGACTAGACTGATTTAGGAAAACCATACCTGAGGATGAATACTTTGGAAAAGGTTCGTAGGTTTCTGATAAAAACACACACGCACACACTAAAACTTGACATGGCGTATACGTATATGTGTGTATATATATAAAACTAGGTATGGGTGTATATATATACACCACACGTATATGGGATTCATTGATGTGATATGATATCTGAGGCATGATGAAACAGTATAACTGGGCTTGATGCCGTGATTCTTGACTATACAGTCATATTAAAGTGTTAGCGGATCATTAGAGAATGAGATAATGAACATGAACATGAAAATTATAAAGGGTGGTGGTGATATTGAGGTACATGGGATGCTAAAATAATACCTGGGCTGTAGCTTGTGACTGATCACGATATGATATATGTATGACTTGATTACGACGTCATATAGGTGTGACCTGATGTCGATATCGTATAGGTGTGACTTGATGACGATAAGATATCGGTATGATTTAATCACAATATTACACATATGACATGATATTTCTGTGGATAAACTAATGATGCTTATCATGATGGCAATGATATATGATTGATGTATGCGATCACAGTTTAGCACCTTGATCATGAGATGTGTTGATGATGACATTATACGAATGAGGAGACACCTAGGAGATACTTGACCGTACCCCGACATTGGGATGCCGTACGATGGATTTTACCGTACGAGGCTTAGATTTGATGATTGATCCGCACTCTTGATTCGAGGAAGCCGTACTACGTACGTGACGCTATTGAGGCAGGATCGCCGACTATTAGAGATATTGATTTAGACCTTAGGTAGACTCTAGTTTCTTACTGACTAGTCTATTAGGTTTAGTTCCTTAGGATGTTAGATGGACACTGGTTTAGGTTCGACTCACATAGTGGTAGTTGTACTCGTATCCCGCAGAGGAGTGGATAATGCACACCTGTATTTACATTCATACTGTAATCATCATGGTGCATGTTCTTACATATGTTGCAATAATCAGTACAAACCATACCTGTTAGGACACCAGCACCATTACCAATGATGCGCATATTCCACGCACACTTATTTGCCGGCTCACACACATCATCATCGGTAATTGCTATGTCACGTACACTTTAGATCATATTATCTTTTATTGATAGAATCAGTTAACAACTAAACCGATATAATATTGTGATCACTCTCTGATGTTAGTATAAGACATGATATTTATTACTTAGACATTCATGCATTCATATTTTCATGTTATCGCACAGTAGTATGGGCATATGCCAACACTTATCATATACTTACTCATGATTTTGAGATTTGGATTTCTATGAGATTTCTGGATTTTTGGGGAAAACCGCAAAAATATATAAAACTTCTCTCTCTCTCCTCTTCTCTTTTTAAAATAAGATGCGGTTTTCTCGTGATGTATGTGTCGTCCACCATGAGATTTCATGTTTTCTGTTGGATTTCGAGACCCGATTCGAGGAGTGGATGAACCGTCTCGGGTACATGGTGGGCCCGGTATGGTACCCCGGGGCAAGAAGATCGAGTTGTAGACGATGAGCCTGGCAGGGGAAGACTACCTACCGGTGATGTCTGGCGCGGCGGATATCCGGAGGATACCGACCGTTGTCGTGGGATTTGATGATATGGGCCGATCCGGACTGACGGAGCCCGACATATTGAGACTTGAGGTTACATGTGTTGTGTCGATGCTTGACACGGATTTCCATGGATTTCATTGTTGAGATTTCAGATGCTTATACACACTTTACTATGATAACAGCTAAAGAGTTCTTATACATATATATCTGGATTTCAGGATTTGTTACTTTACATTCATGGTGCATGCATTTCATTTCATATGACATAGTACCATATGAGGCACTGACACAACACGGAGTATTTGCACTTACACGTAGTATTACCCTGCTATTCTAGATGATTGAGATATAGTAGTGTATTATTATGACCTAGGATAGCGTCGTGCATTCGATTTCTTTTCGTAGATGTCTTCTACTCACGAGTTGGCAACTCACCCCCGTTGTGCCAAATTTTATTACAGGTTCGATGTACAGGTTTTCCTGGCAGCTTGCTGGCACATCTATTCTTTCAGGGTGATTTGCACGGTAGGTTGGTTCACTTGTATCCGAACCACCATTGTACTTTTATTCTTTCATTTGTATCTAGTAAGCTTCATCAACCATATTTGTATTACTTGATAAGTTATTGGACCAGTCTTTTATTTCGACCTTAGAGTCGCGCATGTATTATTCTGATCTGGTGGTTTTGTTTTCTTTTGAGTTTTGAGCCTCGCCTATTGGCGTTGTATATTATTGTGCTTGTTGTGGTTGTTTCCGCCTGTTGGCGTTGATGCTAGCTCCCGTTTGGGGATGCTTTTTATTGTTTATGTATATTATACTTGTTGTACCCGTTTGGGGCCAGTTTTTACAGAGGAGACTCTGCCGAAATTTTTGGTAAAATTTGCTGATGTTTTTATACTTGTTTTCTTTTCTTTTCTTCTTTTTCTTCTCTTATGGTTTAGATTTCTGGGCTTTGGCTTACTTAGGTTACGTGGCGCCTCTAGACGCTTCGTAATCTAAGTGCCGGTCACGTTTCGTACTTTCGGGTCGTGACAAAAGTGTAACATGTGTTGGTCAAATAAGCATGTAATAAGTGTGTGTGTGTGGGGTGGTGGGAGGAGGGGGTTTTGAACATGAAGTAAGTAGTAATGTGTCATGAAGGTCTCTACAAGGATTAGACTAATTTAACGTAACCTTAAGTGAGAATATCAACCAATCTCTAGAATGTTCTCAAACCCAAAAACCTGTAATCTGAAAGTTCCTAGCGCCCATGCCGTTACAACTGCGGCCAGTGCGGAATCGAAAAACAAAAATTTTACGGGAGTACTTGAAACTAATTCCTAGTGATCGTTCCAAACACTAAACTAAAAAACCGTAACATTTCAAAAAAATAAAATATTATTTTTGGGAATTTTCATAATTTAATATTAATTTTTAATGAATATTTTAATAATCGGTATAATTAAATACCGATAAATGGTGAAAATTCCGGAGAAAATTTTGGAAAATTCTAAAATTGGGTATTTTGTGGAAATATGTCATTTTTAAGCTTTTATGGTTACGTAAATGCTATTTTGGTATTAACCGCGGTTAAAAATCGCTAATTGGATTTTTGGCTTTTTGTGCAAAAATGTGCACATAACATTTTCCACACTTGTTTCATATTATGGACTCATGATGGGGTAGGGTTGAACCATGTTTATATGACCATGGTGGGTCTAAACCATTTGGTTAAATTAAGTGGGTTAATTAAGGGTTTAGCTTGTTTAAGGATTGGATTAAGTGGGGGTTAACTTATGGCTAGAGAGAGAGAGAGAGCCATGATGGTGGTCATGCAAGCTTTCATCAAGAGAGAGAGGGAGGTGGCTCCTAGGTTATGTCACCTCATCACATTTCAAAACTCATCATCCTCCATGTCACTTCAAAACTTTTGCCTCTCACATCTCTCCCTCTCACTCACTCACACTCACATCTCTCACTCACACCACACCATCATACACCACAACTGTCACGACCCGAAAGTACGGAACATGATCGGCACTTAAACTACGAAACGTCTCGAGGCGTTCGTAATCTAAGAAAGCCGAAAATCCAGAAATCCAAACCAAGAAAAGTAGTAGAGTGAAGGAAAACCAATTTAAATCAAGCAGTTTTAATAGCATAAGCCGAATTATGCGTTTTTAAAAACATCAAATATTTCCTGAAAATTTCGGCAGAGTCTCCTTTGTAAATACTGGCCCCCAAACGGGATACAACATGAATAGTATACGAAATCAATAAAGGGCATCCCCAAGCGGGAGCTAGCTCTTCGTCAATCGACGGTCACAACCACACAAGCAATATAATATACAACGCCAACGGCGAGGATCAAAAACCCAAAACCACAAGAAAACCACAGAAATAAAATGCGCGACTCTAAGGTCGAAAGAATAGCATTTCTGGTCTCTATCTCAAAAAAATACATTTTTTGGTTGATGGAACTTCTAGATACAACAGAGTAATAATATACAAGTTATATAATGGGGGGGTACGATACAAGTAAACCCACCTACTAGCAAATCACTCGGAGGAAACTATGCCCACAAGCCGTAATGAAACCTGTACGGCAAACCTGCAAGAAACTGGGGCACAACGGGGGTGAGTTGCCAACTCGTGAATAGAAAAACATCTACGGAAAGAAATCGCATAAATAACGCAATCTAGGTCAAAGATCATAATATATCCTCAAATATATGTATAACATGCAGCCTATAACAATGGCTAGGGTAATATCTAACCCGAGTGTAATCTCATGTGCTCGTGTCAGTGCCTCACGTAGCAATATATCATATGAATGAGGTATGAATGCATGAAAACAGAATACATGTAAATGAAGAAACTGTGTTTCATAAATTAGTGAGATTTCCTTTGTATTTTTAAAATGAGGTATCATAAATGAAAGCAGCATCAACAGTGTCTAGCATCGACATAAAACATAAATCTCAATGTCTCAAAACCTCAGGCTCCGGCTATCCGGACTGGCCTGTATCATCAAATCTCAGTACCTCAATATCTCGAAATCTCAATATCTAGGGCGCCGTCAATCCAGACTGGCCCCTACCATCCATCTCAAGACCACGACGGTATCCTCCGGATATCCGACGCGTCGGGTAATATCACCGGTAGGTAGTCTCCCCCTGCCAGGCTCACATCGTCATCACCACGCGCTTCTTGCCCCGGGGTACCTTACCGGGCCCACCATGTACCCGAAACGGTTCATCCATCTCCTCGAATCGGGTCTCGAAATCCATCAGCAAACTCATGGTGGACGACTCATACATCATGGGAAAACCGCATTTTTATTTAAAAAGAGAGAAAGCGGTTTATATATGTTTTGCGGTTTTTCTCCAAATCCAGAAAATATCATGGAAATCCGAATCACCAATAGCATGTAAAACCATGAATATAAGCATGAGCATCCATGAATAACAGTTTGCATGAAGTAGCAGGTAATAACTACAATGTCTAAACTAGCATATAAGGCAAGTACACTAATATCATGTCTAAACTATTAGCTAACAGGCTATGTCAATGTAATAGTATTTTCTATGTGTACGTGACATGGCAATTACCGATGAAGATGTGTGTGAGCCGGCAAGTAAGTGTACGTGGTACATACGCATCATCGGTAATGGTGATGGTGTCCTAACAGCATGATATCAATAATGAAATATGAATTACAATAAGTATGCGATGCGGAGCAACAGCAATAATATGCAGGAGCTGAATACTAGACACAACGGTAACTAAACTGCATTACCCTAATATAAGTCCTACACTAGCGCCTTTTGAAATAACACGAATCGCGGTGTTTTGAAAATAAGGGCTACGGTGTTTTTAAGAAAAGACACGTCTTTTGAAATATCCGTAGAATCCCTTGACCTGTCTTTTAAAATACCCACGATTCGTTGGTTTTGAAATAGGTAGGAGTCTAATCTAGTCTAACAACTACACTAAACTATACGGCTGAACTAACAAGCTGAACTACAGGTAAGGAAACCGCCTAACATCTGAGTCGATATATATATAAACATATATATATATATATTAGTCGGTGATCCCGCCTCGATAATATCACATCCGATACCATATCTATAATCAGATATTCCCAAGTCAAGAGTGCGGATCTATCATCAATATATAGCTCGTACGTAAATCCGTCGTACGGCATCCCCACATCTGGGTACGGGTCAATATCACATTCATCACACTATTCATCTGGTATCCCCTTTATCAAAGATCATGTTGCGCCACGGCAGCGCCCCGGCCGTCTTACTCGAGGCCAAATTGCGGAATAAAAATTTTTCCTTGCTCGGAAACCGGCGCTACCGCGGACAAAGAAAACCCGGATCGATAACCATTAACCTATACTAGCTATCTAGAGATGGGGTGAGAAGTATACCGAGTGATCCGAGTCCTCCGGTCTTCTCGTCATCGTCCCGATCTCCCGCGGAAAGTGTTGCCTCCACATTGTCGCCTCCTCGCCGGAAAGGGCACCACATCGCCTTCTTCTTTTACGGGCTCCCGCCTCAATACCGAGGCAACTCGGGCATGAAGCCGGCAACTCGACATGCCCAAGAATTGCTGTAGAATGTAGTGTAGAATCGTTGTCTCATTTGGGGTTGGTTGCCATAGATGGAGGAATGATCTAAAGAAAATTGGTGCTTTCAATTTTCTAACAAATTGAATGAGATGAAGAATGCTATACACAAAAAAAATCTCTCTCATTTTTCCATCCTCACTCAAGAATGTGGCCGGCCATAACTTCTAGGAAATGGTGGAGGGAAATGATATGTATCAAGAAGGGAGGTGAGTGTAGGAGTGCAAGGAGGGTGACCATATACAAACATCAACCATGCTTTGCACCTTTTTCAAACCATACCTCACATCTAATCTCATTTAAAGCAAGTCATGGAGCAAGATAAGAAAGGTGTCATAATCAATATATATATGCAATAAAACCCTCCACATAGTGTTATTTGCGAACTTGCAAATAACCCCCTCCATCGGAAAAGTCCGGCCGGGAAAGAACAAAGGAAAACCGGCCGGGACGAAATGCAAACTGGCAACTCCAGAAAACTGGTCCCGTAATAAATCACAGGAAAACCCCGACACTGTGCATACACACCCGCATCTGTATTCCGACCGGATACAAATGCAATGAGACAAAATCTACACTGTACTAAACTAGGACCGGCTTAAGCCAAAGCCGGCTAGTTAAATCCGTTCGATCCTGATCCGTGCAATACCGCACGTATCAGATCAAACCCTGCCATATAACTATACGGCCACTAGTACAAACTGTCCGATCCTGATCCGTGCAATACCGCACGTATCTGATCGGACGCTGCCATATCTCCATACGGCCTCTACAGCGTTTCGCCCGAAAGCTGAGTAACTGAAAGTGTGGTGGACTCTAAAGACTCGTCAATACTATGGCTGTGGATTTAACCACTGGCACGTCAGAGGTATAAGCCAATACATGACGGGCCACCAGCTATTGACTAAAAAGGGACGTCGATGAGCGAACTCATCCTGACACCCTTCTGAGCCTGTCAGTGACAATATCCGTACAGTCCGGTCCGTTCGTCTATGAGTATCGCATGGCGGGCCTAGGGGGTTGGTAAAAGTCAGACCCCCAAAAGCGGTACAAGTCGTGTCGGAGTGTAGCCCAGAACGCCCTGAGATACTACTGGAATACCTACCAGTAAATCTCCTGCCTCGGCCGAGGGCTTTGCGTAATGGCTCTCCTAGACACAGCGCGACCTCACCCCCAATACCGGGAGAGACGAACCCCTGAAGATCCGCTCACTGCCTCCATGTGGCTCGGGACTGTGCCCAACTAAAACCTGTTTGCACGACTCCTTTGAGCCGTGGTAGGGTAGTAATCAAAGCACAGTGGGAACTCACACGAGACAAATGACGATCTCAGGTCGATGAACTAACCTGTACACATGTCACCAGGGAACTGCTATCTGACGTCTGGTATAAGACCAACCAGCAGGTTCCCGGCGAGTCCTGTCCGGTGTACTCAAAACCCAATAAGCACCTGTATACATCTTAGGTGAACCAACTGACACCAGTGGCTTGTGAGACCGGCCACCGCCCCTCGTCGGGGTCTCGACTGTATACACTAGTCTACTAATGGAGTATCGATGCCCTGTCTCGAAACTCCTACGACTAGGGACCTTTTAAGGATGTGCTTATAGACTACCAGCTCCCACGTATATGATCGCCATCATACTGCTGGCAGTGAAGCAAGAATCCTAGGGGCTCTATCAACGTGTAATAGCGACATATCAGGTCACCTAAAGCAGTACACGATGATAAAGATAAACCAGATAGCATACTATCATCTCGAGTAAGACTGTCCTACCGGGATAGGTCCTCCCTCAATCATTGCAATCACGTGCCTGTGATCCAATAATTGACTCTGAGGGCACTAACTCCAACAATCTCCCACTTGCACTCAAGGCTAATTATTGCGATGTCGCATACTCACAGCCCGTGTGATACCGAACACCCAACTCCTCTACTAGTCAGTCTCACAAAACCCGTTTGCGAAACTATTGCGTTCGAGGAATAGCCTCAGTGAGTGGATCCGCTACGAAGTTTCTTTCTATGTCTCTCTATATCTCAAGTTCGCGGAGAAAGCCATCTCCCGAAATGAGCAATACCTGTCTTAGAATGTCTGGATGTCTGATGGGACCTAGTTCATAAATGAACACAAAATCCAAACTTCTTAGACTGTATCATCAACTGAACTTAATCAGTCTCCTGCGCCATGCCACCCTCAGTATTGCCTTGGACCATCTGTCCAAAATACTGTCCCTCGTCAGAGGGAGAACTATAACTCTGACAACCTGCTTGTCGTCCATGTCACCTTGGAAGCCTGGAGTGATAACCGTCTCCTAAAAGAGGCAGCCGTTATCATATCCCTAGAACAATCACTTATGTTCTAAAACTGCTTCCGACTGTTCCTCCAGGATTGGATCAATATCAACTTATTGCATCTAGTGCAAGAACAACATCTGGTGTGGTACTTGACATCTCATGATTGACTCAATTGCCTAAGCAAGTGATCTGCCAATCATGAGTATCCCTCTCCCCTTTAGTCTATAAGACACCTTTAGAGAGGGTGAATCCATCAACTGCAGGTGTACTACCGTGTCAGGAGTCGTCCATTCTAAATACTCATAGAATGCTGTCAAGATACCCAGATTGGGAAACCACCCAAATCTAGATCTAAAACCATAGATCTAGTAACCAGTATGTCTGATATAATATCCAAGTCCCTTGTGGAGAAACCACTGTGTGACAACCAAAGTATAACCGATCGTAGTATAGGAATATCACTTCCTACTACCTTCTCAACAGATCCATCCCCTATTCTGATGACGTCAAACCTATGACTGTCACATCAGAAATAGATGATCTATCTCCGCTACATCTGCTTTAGTCTATAAATAGACATAAGCCTGATGTCCACCAATGCTTCCGCTGCTCCCACTGACTACGACAACCCTTTGGCAGAGTCATATAGACGTGCACTTCTAAAGCTAGTTTAGAACGACGCTATACTCATCCTCCTGCCGGGTCTCGCAGCCTGGAACAACAACAATGGCAAGTGTGGGTAAACAAGAACTTCCCTGTCACCGTCCTTGAGGCTACCGGAGTACCTCTCGGGTGCCTGAAGTTACCCACCTTATATGCGGAGTGGCCAATGGAATGTCAAATCAGATTGAATCTTTAGGTTCCTTATTAAATCTTCAGTAATCGTTTGCGGTTCTGGAATCACTTCCAGTTCTACCATACTCCCACTGCTGTTTTTGAAAAAATCTATTTTTAATAAAACTGTGGCGAGTCTAGAACAATATTTCTATTGATCTGCCAGATGGTAGAAAGTCAACCCTCGTCATAGCCTGGGTCAACCCACAAACAGCCATTACAGAAACGTGCCTTGAGTTATCCGGAGTCTGGTTTTAAGCATACGCCGGACAACTCCCCGTACCTTAACATCGTTAAGATATGAACTGTTCTATATCCAATATAGAACCAGAGGCACTGATTCAATTGAACCAGATTCAAATCATGCAGCTGTCTCCAGTGCATGTCAACTAAATGGAAGGAGGCCGATCAGCGTTACTCAACTTAGGAATGCTTCCAATTATGAGTAACCTGAAAGAGAAGCAAGTTCTCATTATCATTACTATCAACTGAATACCATACACAAGTATCTACATCTTCGATCACTTTGAAGAATCCCGATACTTGCCATACCTGGTTCTCTACTCTATTCAAATACCTATAACTCCTCAAAAACTTAGACCCTGTGTTTCCACGAAGCACATGTCTAAGAACTAGAGAAGTTAAAAGTAAACAGAATATAGTATGAGGACCAACCCCTCTGTCCTAATGGACACTGGACAACATACAATACTCTGTATAAGTCCTCTGAGTCTAACAACTCTTTCACTGTGTGTCGTAGGTTGAAAACTGTACTTATGGTTAAGAAGAATTACACCGCTGTTTAATGCTCCTTACCTAACCATCCACTGATATAGGTAAATGTCATCGACATAATATCAAAAGGTATATCTCACTCTATGAAAATAGACGTACAGATATATCAATTTGAAATTGGTGCACAACAGCGGATATTCATAACCAAATATTTGCCGACCGGCAAACAACCCAGGTGACTTCCTCAAATATCACCGATTACAACGAATCCCGATATAATGAGGATGATCACCCAATTCCCAATAACTTACTCCCACTCATCATTTGTAAAACCATACAGATGTGAGAATCATACCTGGTAAATACATACCCTGGAATAAGTCTCTAATCGGGAAATCAGTTTTCTTTTAACAGTACACAGTGAAACTGAAACATTGTAATGTTTCGATAGGGTATCCTGGTATTCCTAGTAATGCCTCTACCATCATCCAGATTCGCAACTATAACCGTATAATTCTTTGCCACCTGTCCAAATCCCTTTATATGTCCTTAGTCAATACCGTCTGCACACCCCTTTGGGCCAAATGGTTTTCTTCCTTCCCTACCGTTCGGCACCAGCCTATGGTTTGGAAGAAGACTATCCAAAAAGCATAAAGGGTGTACTGTCCTAATCCTAGGAGCACTCGCAATGCGAGAGAAGGTGAAGATAAAAGACACCTGAATGTACTTTATTCCTATTTCTCCTGAACCAGAATCCATCCCCGAACTGGAACAAGTTCCTTTCGAGTTCGTATATAACCATACGATGGAATATCCAATAAACTGTGGATCTTCGTAGTGATACGGAGTGTCCTGGAGAAATACAAAGGTGATTTAGGATTGGCGAAGAAATACTTGGTTTGGTCGTGAATATCAGTCGCAATTTACTTTGCCCTCCTACTAATCCCTTTCTTTGTCTGAACTTAATACCTTCTGTACACCGTTTAGGTTAACTGGTTTTCTTCATTCCCTACCGGTCGGCACCAGCCTATGGTTTGGAAGAAGACTACCCAATTTACGTAATAGGTGTACTACTCCTAAACCAAGGAGTACTCGCAACGAGAGAAGGTGAAAAGAAAAGACAACTGAATAATCCTATTCGTTTTCTCCAGAACCAGAAACCATCCTCGAAGTCCTTCGAGTTCGTATATAACCATACGATGGTTTTGTCCAATGGAAGTGGACGTTCGTAGTAATACGGGGTGTCCTGGAGAAAAGGGTAAAAGTAGGAGTGGCAATGAGGTCTGCAACTCTGACAATCCAAAAGCCAGTGTTAAGAAGGTTCGGTCAACTTGGTCACTGAGTCATAGTCCAGGGTCGGGTCAATGGTCGCTGCCAGAGAGAGAGAAAAGAAACACTCAGCGTGCACTCTATCCTAGATCAGAATGGTTACCACTTTGTCTAATCTGGAAACCTCCCACTGTACCTCAAATTCTCCTCCAAACCTGAAAGAAGAATAAGTCGGGGCCACCCGAGGAGTAAACTAACTCATCAGTGGAAATCGGGATCCAACTATCACCGCATGATAACGTGACGGAATCCACTCACGTCACCACACTCCAGAAGGTATGCGCATGTCTGGCAAGTTTCAGTTCTTTTGAAACTCCCGATGTCTGTTTTTACCCCTAGGACCCAAGTGACCTTGACAATGCCAACATATCAAAGAGTCCTAGTCAAGTTCAGCCCGTCATTATCTTGATTGCATTAAACCCACCCGTACGAGTCCTTGACAATGCCAACATAACTGTACGACTGTCCTAACCAATCCACTTATCCAAGCGACAGAAAAATATCACACAGCTACCGAACACTACGCCTCGGCAATGCACGACATACGTAGCACGAATACTAAGTAATACTAATCTGAAATGACGGAGGGCTACGGATGGTTTTTGGCGAAAAACCTTTTACCGTAAAGAACTTGATATCGTTGAAGGAACTGGATAACCTTTTTAGAAAATATAGTGACGAAAACCTTTACTAAAGAGGTCACTCCCGGTGAAGGGATCTCGGCTCTTTCCCCGTAGAATGAGGTGCAGGATATTCCAACTGAATACCACGATGCAAAGCAAAAGTAATCGGCTATAGTGAAGTTAATGCCCTGACGCAAACTTCTGTCCAAGGGGTCACTCCCGGTGAAGGGATCTCGGCCCTTGCCTCGTCGACTGAGGAGCAGGATATTCCAAATGAATACCACGATGCAAAACAAAAGCGAACGTCCTTGCAATAACAGCTTTTTGAAAAATGTTCCAACAACATCAGATTAGGTTTGTTTATCTTGCATTGATCCGAATCAATGCAGTCCCATCAATTGATCACACCACAAAGAACGAAAATATACTGACGTACGTATATGCCATCCGCATTCGCCACTGGGTCCCGTCATCACCCGTTAGGTTAGCTAACTAACGGCAGAGCGGGGACTGGACTAGCGCGGATGAAAAACATATACAACATCTACTAATATATATACCAATATATAGTATTTCGCTCAAGGCGTGAATAAAATGCAACATCACAGAAATGTACAGCATCACAGAACAATACAGATATCTGGAAGCCCCGGGTTTCACAGAGCCGCTGCTGAAACCCGACGTTCCCCTGGTCGTGTGGATAGCCTGTGCAATGAAATCCTAGACCCCTACGGGCGCGGCAAGTCACCCGCCAAAACCTGAAGCGAGGCAGCCCCCTTCAGTACCGTGAATGGACCACCCAGCACTTCACGGAATCTGGTAACTTGGGCACCCCTCCTGGGTCAACCTGTACCCCCTACGAGTGCGGCGAATAGCCCGCCAATCCTGGACTGAAGCCCCCTCCGTCTCAATGCCCTGAGATGCGGGCCCGTTGCCCTCCAGAACCCGGCTATCCGTGCACCCCACCGCGGGGTAACCCTAGTACAGAAAGTAAAATATACATACACCGGGTACATCGACCGCAACCAGGTCGTGCCCCAAAAGAATAATACAAACAGGCAGTGACGGCAGTCCACATGTCGGACGCTCGCCCCGCAATATCAAATGTACATAATACACCAAAACTGTACTAGCATTGCATCCAGGCAATCCCCCACGACCGATCCGCAACATCACAGCATAAACAAAGAACATCAACGTGAAAGTCACGTTCGCAAATCCGTCTAACCGGGCTATAGCAGTTAGGCCGGATTTACCGATCGAGTGACATTCACGGTCGCAGATATAATGTAAATACTGTGAAATAATGTGTTTAAAATTTTCCGATCAATCAAACAATTAACAAGTGGGCCCCTAACCAATACTGTAGCAGTCACAGAAAACCTGGGCCAAAATTTAATATCCCAAAAGCCCCAAAATCAAGTATAAGACAATCTGGAGAAAAATGGTACAGTGAGTAATTTAAACGGCGGCGGAAGAGCGGCCAAAGCACTGCTTTGGCCGCGCTTCCGCGGTGAAAATAGGGAATCATGTTACCAATTTTTCCCAGATCTCTTATATTTCCCTGCATATCATTCTGAGACCACCAGAAAAATTTTTAGACTTCAAAAAATTTCGACAGAAACTGATGTGCTTGAAATACGAGTTTTCGGGATTTTGTTCGATCGGAAACGTAAAACACATTAAACGAAGCTAGGTAAGGTTAATGGCGTGGCTCTGATACCATGTTGCGCCACGGCAGCGCCCCGGCCGTCTTACTCGAGGCCAAATTGCGGAATAAAAATTTTTCCTTGCTCGGAAACCGGCGCTACCGCGGACAAAGAAAACCCGGATCGATAACCATTAACCTATACTAGCTATCTAGAGATGGGGTGAGAAGTATACCGAGTGATCCGAGTCCTCCGGTCTTCTCGTCATCGTCCCGATCTCCCGCGGAAAGTGTTGCCTCCACATTGTCGCCTCCTCGCCGGAAAGGGCACCACATCGCCTTCTTCTTTTACGGGCTCCCGCCTCAATACCGAGGCAACTCGGGCATGAAGCCGGCAACTCGACATGCCCAAGAATTGCTGTAGAATGTAGTGTAGAATCGTTGTCTCATTTGGGGTTGGTTGCCATAGATGGAGGAATGATCTAAAGAAAATTGGTGCTTTCAATTTTCTAACAAATTGAATGAGATGAAGAATGCTATACACAAAAAAAATCTCTCTCATTTTTCCATCCTCACTCAAGAATGTGGCCGGCCATAACTTCTAGGAAATGGTGGAGGGAAATGATATGTATCAAGAAGGGAGGTGAGTGTAGGAGTGCAAGGAGGGTGACCATATACAAACATCAACCATGCTTTGCACCTTTTTCAAACCATACCTCACATCTAATCTCATTTAAAGCAAGTCATGGAGCAAGATAAGAAAGGTGTCATAATCAATATATATATGCAATAAAACCCTCCACATAGTGTTATTTGCGAACTTGCAAATAACCCCCTCCATCGGAAAAGTCCGGCCGGGAAAGAACAAAGGAAAACCGGCCGGGACGAAATGCAAACTGGCAACTCCAGAAAACTGGTCCCGTAATAAATCACAGGAAAACCCCGACACTGTGCATACACACCCGCATCTGTATTCCGACCGGATACAAATGCAATGAGACAAAATCTACACTGTACTAAACTAGGACCGGCTTAAGCCAAAGCCGGCTAGTTAAATCCGTTCGATCCTGATCCGTGCAATACCGCACGTATCAGATCAAACCCTGCCATATAACTATACGGCCACTAGTACAAACTGTCCGATCCTGATCCGTGCAATACCGCACGTATCTGATCGGACGCTGCCATATCTCCATACGGCCTCTACAGCGTTTCGCCCGAAAGCTGAGTAACTGAAAGTGTGGTGGACTCTAAAGACTCGTCAATACTATGGCTGTGGATTTAACCACTGGCACGTCAGAGGTATAAGCCAATACATGACGGGCCACCAGCTATTGACTAAAAAGGGACGTCGATGAGCGAACTCATCCTGACACCCTACTGAGCCTGTCAGTGACAATATCCGTACAGTCCGGTCCGTTCGTCTATGAGTATCGCATGGCGGGCCTAGGGGGTTGGTAAAAGTCAGACCCCCAAAAGCGGTACAAGTCGTGTCGGAGTGTAGCCCAGAACGCCCTGAGATACTACTGGAATACCTACCAGTAAATCTCCTGCCTCGGCCGAGGGCTTTGCGTAATGGCTCTCCTAGACACAGCGCGACCTCACCCCCAATACCGGGAGAGACGAACCCCTGAAGATCCGCTCACTGCCTCCATGTGGCTCGGGACTGTGCCCAACTAAAACCTGTTTGCACGACTCCTTTGAGCCGTGGTAGGGTAGTAATCAAAGCACAGTGGGAACTCACACGAGACAAATGACGATCTCAGGTCGATGAACTAACCTGTACACATGTCACCTGGGAACTGCTATCTGACGTCTGGTATAAGACCAACCAGCAGGTTCCCGGCGAGTCCTGTCCGGTGTACTCAAAACCCAATAAGCACCTGTATACATCTTAGGTGAACCAACTGACACCAGTGGCTTGTGAGACCGGCCACCGCCCCTCGTCGGGGTCTCGACTGTATACACTAGTCTACTAATGGAGTATCGATGCCCTGTCTCGAAACTCCTACGACTAGGGACCTTTTAAGGATGTGCTTATAGACTACCAGCTCCCACGTATATGATCGCCATCATACTGCTGGCAGTGAAGCAAGAATCCTAGGGGCTCT
The DNA here is from genome assembly GCA_030015575.1 of Agapanthus africanus. NCBI lineage: Eukaryota > Viridiplantae > Streptophyta > Magnoliopsida > Asparagales > Amaryllidaceae > Agapanthus > Agapanthus africanus. Next base: position 310,371,781 of record CM057350.1, on the reverse strand, counting down.
ATCAACGTGTAATAGCGACATATCAGGTCACCTAAAGCAGTACACGATGATAAAGATAAACCAGATAGCATACTATCATCTCGAGTAAGACTGTCCTACCGGGATAGGTCCTCCCTCAATCATTGCAATCACGTGCCTGTGATCCAATAATTGACTCTGAGGGCACTAACTCCAACAGATCATAATCCGGGTACGGATCTATGTCTAGTACAATACTGATACCACCTACGTATGCATGCACGTGTATGAAACACTACGTCAAAGGACCCGCTACAACGTCATGTCGTATCTCAAATACGAATCCTGCCATATCACCGAATTCACAACCTCAATACAAATCTCATCGACTCATCTCAAACCCAAGTATCATCCTCAAATCCGTATGTGAACACATAGTCCCATACCCATGTGAACACATAACTATGTATTCCTGAATAAGCACAAATGAAAGAAGAAAGTATGCAAGTATGGGTGGGTGTGTGCATACGTGGTGCGACCACTACTCTAGGGTTTCGCGACACTAAATATCCAAGAACACCAAATATCCATATCATCATCAATGCACTCAAACAATATATAAACAATATATATATGTGTGTATACGTATTCGTATACATCACCACGAACTGCGGGGGTGCTATACGCCATCCGCCCGATTTCTCCCCGTAGATATAAATCTACTCATCTGGTCCTCGCTCGCCGGTGCCGACGTCGCCACTCGCTTGCTTGTTGTCTCGAAGTCCACATGGGGTACCTACATATCATAACGCACCGTATCGCATTAAAATCCGACTCATGACCAAAACTACTCACGAATCCCACATAGGTCAAAACATATGGTTTGCTTTCTCAAATCAACCCAAAAACCCTCGACATCGGTGTACACACGCCGATTGATCGAGAAAAACACCAAACGTACCAATCGTTGTTTTATAAGTCACTAAAAATATATGAAATAGGATGCAAATCATCAAAACCAATAAATTGATCAAATCGGTTTATTTCCAAAAAGCCTAGTAAAGGTGTCGTTAACCGTTTTACTACCAGTCTTGATGTTTTAGCAAACTAGTGGTCACAATACTCACTAATTATCTTAATTAGGCCACATAAACATTTACTAGATTTTTAATCTTGCTAAATTACATTAAACCAAAATCTAGTTAGCAAAAGTTACCTTTTTAGTTCAAAACTTGGTGTTTTAACCAATCTAAATATTTTAACAATTCTAGTGGCTATAATGTTCATTAAACATCTTAATTATGTCATACCAATATTAATTAGATTTTAAAATCACTCATTTCCATCAATTCTTAAAAACCTAGTTTGCTATATTTGTACAATTATAACAATTTTAAACTAACAATTTGCAAACTAGCAATTAGATTAGTTTTAATAAGTTTTAAGATGCTAGCCCATATCACACAACCATGCACAATTGATCACAACCCAACTCCAAAACAAAAACCTAACTTGAATTTCAAACCCTTCTCTTGAAAGTTAAATTTTAATTAATTCCATAATTAAACATCTAATTACAACTAGATTCAAACATACAATTAACAATTAACAAATTTGGATGAAACTTTATACCTCATGATCAAAAGATCAAACATGAAGCTTAGCCTCCCAAACTTGCTTCCATCCCCCAAGATCCATACCAAATTGGCTAAAGAAAAATGGGTAAAGCTTGGATTTGGAGTTTGCTTTGAATTTGTGAGTAAATTTGTGGATTTTTGAAGGAATTTTGTGATGAAATGAGAGGGGGAAAATTGGGGGGCTGCACAACGGGGGGGCTCGGCCAGAATTTGGTGGGGGAGAGAGAGAGATGTGGGTCTCAAAGTCAACACAAAACTATACTCTAATTATCTAGTTCCATACTTTATTTCTTTAATGTTTTCATTTTCCATTTCATCATTTTTCTTTCATTTGTTTTGTTTAATTGGAGGGGAGAGTGGGGAGGGGCTGCTGAATTTCATCCACTAAAGGGGGGGGGGGGAAATGGGGTGTGTGAGTGTGGGTGTGTGTGTAGCAAGTTCCAAATGAAGAAAATACCCCCATACCTCAAATACCTAATTTATTTTCACAAAATAAGCAATTTTTCTTCAATATTTTCTAACACCGTTTGACAGTTTCATTTTATTTCAAAAACAACATGTTAAAATTTTGTTTAATGTGTTATGATGCACAAAATTTGTTTCAACCCATTCCAGTTTTTAATTTTTCCTAATTAAATGTATTAGTGACGGCTTAAAATAATAATAAAATAATAAATTAAATTTTTTTTCAGAAAATTTGAAATTTCACCAGTGGCTCAATAAACACCAAATACTAGTAATTACATAGCTAGAATATGTATATTTAATTTTTATAATAAGATATTTGTATTTTGACTTTTTACAGAAAACCCCCTTATTTTACCGATTTTTCGAAATTTCACCGAAACGATTTTCAAAACGTTACAATCTTCCCCCCTTAAAGAAATTCGGTCTCCGAATTTTAATTCAAACTCCCCCCAAATACAAAAACATCTAAGCAAAACCATCAAGTCGTCGAGGCTCCGAAATCATAAGTACATAAAACGCATCATAGCGCAATACATGCGCATGAGTAATGAGCAGATAACTCAAAATCAAAACTCCGTCAAGCATCCCGCAATCATCGAAGTCACGGTAAAGACAAAAATGTCAAATCCAATACAAAACCAATATGATATAACTCGAAACTATACATGTAAATATCAAATCTATATATGTAAATATCTGAAGGAAATGAATGCCAAATATATTCAGGTACTGTCCTCTGACTAGTCCTGCCCAGTACGAAAACACATAGCAAATATCATAAAAACGTACTGCTCTATAGGAAAAATCAATCCCAAATACGCGTATGAATACCACGTGAGTCTGATGCGCACGGAAATCAAAATCCATATACGTGCCAAACAAGTGCACAGAAACAAGATCTAAATGCATCGGGTGTGCACGGAACATCTGTCGTAGGCAACATGTGTGCCTGACAGCAAAATTAGGTGCATCTGACATGCACGAAAAATCTCGATTTAGTGCATTTGGTGTGCACCAAAATCACACTTCAAAACATGCGCTCAACATGCGCGAAAATCCAAATCAGGTGCATCCATCGTGCACGAAATCATGAAATCCAATATCAAGTACCGAACATGCGCAAAATCAAATCAGGTGCACAAGGTGCACAAAACAAATATCGAACATCACCATCGAAATCAGAGTCCAGTGCATCTAAATGCACAACATACGTAACACTGCACTGCAAGCATATATGAACTATACCGCGTGCAAAAACCAAATCGTGTGCGTATATACGCACAAAATCAACTCAAATGTCTAAAACCGTAAAATCACAAACATGTGAAACCAAGCACGAAAACGATATCAAGTGCAACGACTGTGCGAAAATCGTAAATCCTCAATCATCACAACAAAATCATGCGAATAATTCACCCCAAAACATCGAAATCTAGTATGGCGGAATAGTCCCGCTCAAGCACATACTCAAGAATCTCTGGCCAACTGTCGCGGTCACTAGTAGGACGTCTCGTCGATGATCATGAACTCTGGCCTGCTGGTGTGCATAACAATGACCACTCCTGGGTCAAGGTCTTCACTGTGAATTACCAATCTCTCGGTCCATCGGCTCATCGGCCTTGTCAGGTGTGCTAACGGGGATGACCCCGTTCTGGCACGTCTCTTGTCATCTCCCGGTCAATCATCGTGACCACTCGTAAGACAGCATATCACTAGCGTCGGCCTCTGGCTCTCTGAATGTACGTGACACATCTGATCCTGGGTGCAAGTATCATTGCAGCAGTGTCCTGGAAGGAATCCTGCTCACGGTCTCTTCCATGTCTCGTCTCTGCCAACTGTCCGGAAGTCATCGTCCTTTACTATATCTGCGTCTTGCTCTGGAACGACTGCATTCTCATCGCGACTCCTCGGGAAGGTATATCCAAGCACAATGCCTCGTCATGCGTATCGCATCTCTGATGTAGGCGGAGTGGAACGTCGTCTTATCCAGATATTGTACGGACCTCTTTACTCCACTTTCTCAAATGTCGACTGCTTCGGACTCGTCTCATCGTGGCTACACGGACTGAGCTCCAACGGCTATCCTCGTATCGGGAGCCTCCTAAGAAATGCATCTCACCACCTAGCATCCGAATTAAGTCGAGCCATCCGATCGAGTCGTCAAAACCTCATAATCCCCCAAGAGCTCAACCTCTTGGGCACAGTTTAATAGTATCGAGTACATACCACAGCATCGGTGGTCTAGCCGTAGAAGGGAAAACCCAAGCCTCACTAATGGCGCCGTAGAACTGCCTCAAACCCGAAGGTTCAAAGGCTTTCACACGGTCATTAAGTCGAGTTAGGGTTTCATTCTTCTAGAGGGACCATAGAATTGCCTGCATGTCTTTCCGACTACTTTAAACTTGGAATAATAGGTTTCTGACATTCGATCGTTTCTGTCGACTCCCAACGTCTCCGCGTGAAGTCGTCTCTAGCTGGAATCAATCTATCTGATGACCTCGCATCGGGGTAGGCGAACGATCCACATGTCCTAGTCATTCATCCTCGATGACTAGCGACCTTCTATCATCTCTTAGTACAACTCGTTCTGCACTAACGCCAGCATCTGGGGCAATATCTCGTCGTTCGCAGCAACAACTGGCTCACTCGTCTGCACGCTGAACAGTGCCTCAACTATCATGAATAAGCAACACACCAACGGTCATCAAAATCTGGCTGGCCTCTATCATTGGCTCAATCCTCTAGTGTCAACCAACACATCCGAGTAACCTCATAACGGCGATCCGCCAAACGCTCGTGGCGTGGAAACACAGTAAAAAGACACATCTCTGCAATCGTGTGTCGCCGGAATTTCGCCCTGGTCAGTCCTCGTTCGTGACGAGCTCGTGCTGACCGCAACTCTAGCTGTAGCTTTTCCTGCCCGTAATCGTGGCAGCAAAACCATAACTGGTACTGATGAGGCTAGATCGGAATGAATATAATACTGAGCAAAAAAATGTACATCCTAAGGCTTCTTAAGTGGAGTAGCGTATCGTAAATATGCCGCGGAACATACCTACGGTACGTCACTCTACTTTAGTCACCTATTCCATCAACCAAGGGTCATCCTACGCTCCGAAGGTAAAACCTAACGCTCTGATACCAACTATGTCACGACCCGAAAGTACGGAACATGACCGGCACATAAACAACGAAACTTCTCGAGGCGTTCGTAATCTAAGAAAGCCGAAAATCCAGAAATCCAAACCAGGAAAAGTAGTAGAGTGAAGGAAAACCAATTTAAATCAAGCAGTTTTAATAGCATAAGCCGAATTATGCATTTTTAAAAACATCAAATATTTCCTGAAAATTTCGGCAGAGTCTCCTTTGTAAATACTGGCCCCCAAACGGGATACAACATGAATAGTATACGAAATCAATAAAAGGGCATCCCCAAGCGGGAGCTAGCTCTTCGTCAATCGACGGTCACAACCACACAAGCAATATAATATACAACGCCAACGGCGAGGATCAAAAACCCAAAACCACAAGAAAACCACAGAAATAAAACGCGCGACTCTAAGGTCGAAAGAATAGCATTTCTGGTCTCTATCTCAAAAAAATACATTTTTTGGTTGATGGAACTTCTAGATACAACAGAGTAATAATATACAAGTTATATAATGGGGGGGGGTACGATACAAGTAAACCCACCTACTAGCAAATCACCCGGAGGAAACTATGCCCGCAAGCTGTAATGAAACCTGTACGGCAAACCTGTAAGAAACTGGGATACAACGGGGGTGAGTTACCAACTCGTGAATAGAAAAACATCTACGGAAAGAAATCGCATAAATAACGCAACCTAGGTCAAAGATCATAATATATCCTCAAATATATGTATAACATGCAGCCTATAACAATGGCTAGGGTAATATCTAACCCGAGTGTAATCTCATGTGCCCGTGTCAGTGCCTCAGGTAGCAATATATCATATGAATGAGGTATGAATGCATGAAAACAGAATACATGTAAATGAAGAAACTGTTTTCATAAATTAGTGAGATTTCCTTTGTATTTTTAAAATGAGGTATCATAAATGAAAGCAGCATTAACAGTGTCTAGCATCGACATAAAACATAAATCTCAATGTCTTAAAACCTCAGGCTCCGGCTATCCGGAATGGCCTGTATCATCAAATCTCAGTACCTCAATATCTCGAAATCTCAATATCTAGGGCGCCGTCAGTCCAGACCGGCCCCTACCATCCATCTCAAGACCACGACGGTATCCTCCGGATATCCGACTCGTCGGGTAATATCACCGGTAGGTAGTCTCCCCCTGCCAGGCTCACATCGTCATCACCACGCGCTTCTTGCCCCGGGGTACCTTACCGGGCCCACCATGTACCCGAAACGGTTCATCCATCTCCTCGAATCGGGTCTCGAAATCCATCAGCAAACTCATGGTGGACGACTCATACATCATGGGAAAACCGCATTTTTATTTAAAAAGAGAGAAAGCGGTTTATATATGTTTTGCGGTTTTTCTCCAAATCCAGAAAATATCATGGAAATCCGAATCACCAATAGCATGTAAAACCATGAATATAAGCATGAGCATCCATGAATAACAGTTTGCATGAAGTAGCAGGTAATAACTACAATGTCTAAACTAGCATATAAGGCAAGTACACTGATATCATGTCTAAACTATTAGCTAACAGGCTATGTCAATGTAATAGTATTTTCTATGTGTACGTGACATGGCAATTACCGATGAAGATGTGTGTGAGCCGGCAAGTAAGTGTACGTGGTACATACGCATCATCGGTAATGGTGATGGTGTCCTAACAGCATGATATCAATAATGAAATATGAATTACAATAAGTATGCGATGCGGAGCAACAGCAATAATATGCAGGAGCTGAATACTAGACACAACGGTAACTAAACTGCATTACCCTAATATAAGTCCTACACTAGCGCCTTTTGAAATAACACGAATCGTGGTGTTTTGAAAATAAGGGCTACGGTGTTTTTAAGAAAAGACACGTCTTTTGAAATATCCGTAGAATCCCTTGACCTGTCTTTTAAAATACCCACGATTCGTTGGTTTTGAAATAGGTAGGAGTCTAATCTAGTCTAACAACTACACTAAACTATACGGCTGAACTCACAAGCTGAACTACAGGTAAGGAAACCGCCTAACATCTGAGTCGATATATATATAAACATATATATATATTAGTCGGTGATCCCGCCTCGATAATATCACATCCGATACCATATCTATAATCAGATATTCCCAAGTCAAGAGTGCGGATCTATCATCAATATATAGCTCGTACGTAAATCCGTCGTACGGCATCCCCACATCTGGGTACGGGTCAATATCACATTCATCACACTATTCATCTGATATCCCCTTTATCAAAGATCATAATCCGGGTACGGATCTATGTCTAGTACAATACTGATACCACCTACGTATGCATGTACGTGTGTGAAACACTACGTCAAAGGACCCGCTGCAACGTCATGTCGTATCTCAAATACGAATCATGCCATATCACCGAATTCACAACCTCAATACAAATCTCATCAACTCATCTCAAACCCAAGTATCATCCTCAAATCCGTATGTGAACACATAGTCCCATACCCATGTAAACACATAACTATGTATTCCTGAATAAGCACAAATGAAAGAAGAAAGTATGCAAGTATGGGTGGGTGTGTGCATACGTGGTGCGACCACTACTCTAGGGTTTCGCGACACTAAATATCCAAGAACACCAAATATCCATATCATCATCAATGCACTCAAACAATATATAAACAATATATATATGTGTGTATACGTATTCGTATACATCACCACGAACTGCGGGGGTGCTATACGCCATCCACCCGACTTCTCCCCGTAGATATAAATCTACTCACCTGGTCCTCGCTCGCAGGTGCCGACGTCGCCACGCGCTTGCTTGTCGTCTCGAAGTCCACATGGGGTACCTACATATCATAACGCACCGTATCGCATTAAAATCCGACTCATGACCAAAACTACTCACGAATCCCACATAGGTCAAAACCTATGGTTTGCTTTCTCAAATCAACCCAAAAACCCTCGACATCGGTATACACACGCCGATTGATCGAGAAAAACACCAAACGTACCAATCGTTGTTTTATAAGTCACTAAAAATATATGAAATAGGATGCAAATCATCAAAACCAATAAATTGATCAAATCGGTTTATTTCCAAAAAGCCTAGTAAAGGGGTCGTTAACCGTTTTACTACCAGTCTTGATGTTTTAGCAAACTAGTGGTCACAATACTCACTAATTATCTTAATTAGGCCACATAAACATTTACTAGATTTTTAATCTTGCTAAATTACATTAAACCAAAATCTAGTTAGCAAAAGTTACCTTTTTAGTTCAAAACTTGGTGTTTTAACCAATCTAAATATTTTAACAATTCTAGTGGCTATAATGTTCATTAAACATCTTAATTATGTCATACCAATGTTAATTAGATTTTAAAATCACTCATTTCCATCAATTCTAAAAAACCTAGTTTGCAATATTTGTACAATTATAACAATTTTAAACTAACAATTTGCATACTAGCAATTAGATTAGTTTTAACAAGTTTTAAGATGCTAGCCCATATCACACAACCATGCACAATTGATCACAACCCAACTCCAAAACAAAAACCTAACTTGAATTTCAAACCCTTCTCTTGAAAGTTAAATTTTAATTAATTCCATAATTAAACATCTAATTACAACTAGATTCAAACATACAATTAACAATTAACAAATTTGGATGAAACTTTATAACTCATGATCAAGAGATCAAACATGAAGCTTAGCCTTCCAAACTTGCTTCCATCCCCCAAGATCCATACTAAATTGGCTAAAGAAAAATGGGTAAAGCTTGGATTTGGAGTTTGCTTTGAATTTGTGAGTAAATTTGTGGATTTTTGATGGAATTTTGTGATGAAATGAGAGGGGGAAAATTGGGGGCTGCACAAAGGGGGGGAGGCTCGGCCAGAATTTGGTGGGGGAGAGAGAGAGATGTGGGTCTCAAAGTCAACACAAAACCATACTCTAATTATCTAGTTCCATACTTTATTTATTTAATGTTTTCATTTTCCATTTCATCATTTTTCTTTCATTTGTTTTGTTTAATTGGAGGGGAGAGTGGGGAGGGGCTGCTGAATTTTAGCCACTAAAGGGGGGGAAAAATTGGGGGTGTGAGTGTGGGTGTGTGTGTAGCAAGTTCCAAGTGAAGAAAATACCCCCATACCACAAATACCTAATTTATTTTCACAAAATAAGCAATTTTTCTTCAATATTTTCTAACACCGTTTGACAGTTTCATTTTATTTCAAAAACAACATGTTAAAATTTTGTTTAATGTGTTATGATGCACAAAATTTGTTTCAACCCATTCCAGTTTGTAATTTTTCCTAATTAAATGTATTAGTGACGGCTTAAAATAATAATAAAATAATAAATTAAATTTTTTTTCAGAAAATTTGAAATTTCTCCAGTGGCTCAATAAATACCAAATACTAGTAATTACATAGCTAGAATATGTATATTTAATTTTTATAATAAGATATTTGTATTTTGACTTTTTACAGAAAACCCCCTTATTTTACCGATTTTTCGAAATTTCACCGAAACGATTTTCAAAACGTTACAACAACCTCAGCCCAAAACAAAAGAACAGCCCCAACAGCAGCAGCAGCAGCACCCACACACAAAAAGGAAAACAAAAGAGAAAAACATCAGCAGCTACATTAACCACAGCAGCAGCAACACACAACTTCAGCCCCAATATCAACACTTCAGCCCCAATTCTGCTTCAGCTGCGACAATATCATTCAAAACAACACCACCACACCACCACAACCATTCCCACAGCACCAAAGCAACAACAACACCAGCCACAACTAAAACCACAGCATCAGTAAAAAAACTGCTGTTAAAAATAGCATCACCAGCAGCAAGTAGCACAGCAACCCCAACAGCTCAACAGTCCAGCAACAGCCCCTTTCCTCCTCCTTCATCCTCTCTTCTCCTACATCCTAGGACCCCCCTTGAGAGATAATCTCACAACCCAACTCCTATTGTCACGACCCGAAATTGGCACGTGACGGCCCTAATACTACGCAACGCCTACAGACGTAACGCAGTAAAAGAAATCCAAACCCAGAAATCTAAACCATGAAAATACGGAAAAGATAATAAAAGTTTTTGAAAAATTTGAAATCACAACCCAAATTCTTTAAAAGAGTCCACTTTTTCTTTAAAATTTTGGCAGCACCCCCTTTGTAAAAACCAGCCCCCAAAATGGGTACAACATAAATATAAAGTAAAGCATCCCCAAACGGGAGCAAATACACGCCCAAAGACGGAAAACAATCACCACCACAAATATACGACGCCGTAGCGAAGAAATAAAGACAATAGAGATAAAGCTGTATAAAAGACAACAAATCCACAATTTATACAATATCGTCCTCACCAAGTCTCAAAATCAACAACATAATAGTAGATGGAGAGTACAAGATACAACGATTATACAATACAAATACAGATAACCACCAAAACCCACCTGAACAAAACAGCACACTGTGAGCCGATGCGGTATCTGTAGCAAAAGATGATATATGAATAGCCAGCCTCGACTACTCTGGGGAACACTCTGTAACACCTGTGGCACAACGGGGGTGAGTTGCCAACTCGTGAATAGTAAATAACATATGCAGGTAATCGCAAGTATGCACGTAAAGCGTGAATCTAAGATATGCAATTAACAGTAATAACATGTCATATAAATGCAGAATAATGGAAAGTACACTAGCAGGTACAACCAATATATATAAAGCAATAATGATATGACAACAGTATGCAATAATTATGCGATAGGGACAAGAGAATGTAAATGTGCAACAATCATGAAAGGTACACTAACAGGTACTACTAGTACATGAAGCAGTGCACAAACAGATAAGGTGAGGTATGGAGTGAAGTATGTCATTTCCACAGAATCCTGATATCGTGGTAGGATCACAATCCAGCAAGACAATTTAAATCCCAATTCCTCAAATCAGCCCCCAAATTGGCTCGCATATTATCTAAGTATCACATCTCCTCAATTGCACAATATCAAGTATATCTCATATATCCCGAATGTACAACCTCAAGTATATCTCACATATATCGAATGTACAATCATCAAGTATATCTCGTATATATCGAATGTACAAAATCAAGTGGATCTCACATATCTCGTATGTACAATATCAAGTATATCTCACATATCTCGAATGTACAACAGCAAGTAGATCTCATATATCTCGAATGTACAATCATCAAGTAGATCTCACATATCTCGTATGTACAATATCAAGTAGATCTCACATATCTCGTATGTACAATATCAAGTATATCTCATATATCTCGAATGTACAACAGTAAGTAGATCTCACATAACTATCCAGTATCCAATCTCAAATGAATCTCTTATATCCCGAGTCAAATCTCCAGCAAAATTCTAACATCCTAAATAAAATGGCGTAAATAAATATGATGAGGTCAATACACATATATTAGCGTCCCATTCGACTAATATTGGTGTAAGGGTATATATAACAGCGGCTCAATCCCCTGTTATATATACAAATGAGTAATTGGAAATATCATGAAACCAATGTGCCAAGCATCGACACAGAAATGCTGATCCATCAGGTGCTGTCTCCATGACTGGCCTCCTGATGGGTACGTATCATACGCTATCCCGAGAGCTCGAGTGCCTAGCTCTGACCCTCGCCTCTCGACGTATCCATATGCACATGACTCCCGTCGGTATCCACTCGATAACCGATGAGTCAATGGTCCTGTAACCGGAAATTATGGTTCCCATAAGCCTCATCGCCTAGCACCGCGAAATCGTTCTTGCTTCGGGGTACCCCCGGGCCCCACCATGTACCCACAGACGGTGCCTCCTCACTCCTCCAATCGGGCATATATCAGAACCGATAAATCTCATGGTGGCTGCGGAAATATCAATATCAAGGAAACCGGGTCTTTCAAATAATGCATAATTTCATGAACTACCACGGTCCCCAAATCCATAAAACATCATGAAAAATCCATATAACAATGCGAAAATCCATGAATATAATATGTGCGCCATATCTGAAATGCAAGCATATAAAGGAAAAACCGCTAATTAATTGCATCAAGTTAATACAAATATCATGCGGTCCATATTTATCCACTTCTAAATAACATCAAGTGAAAGTAAACATGTAGCTAAAACCAGATGTATGTGAAATCAATAAGATATAGAAAGATAATGTGTATACCTATATAAGCAATGATACAGTATACCCCCTGGGTATAAGAACAGTATGTGCAAGGTATACCTGTAGCTATGACAGGGAGTGTGTATGTACCTATCACTAATGGTACAATACTCTATAGGAATACATGTATGCTAAATGCCATATATGATAAGCAGTATGAATCAATGTCACAATGTCCCTAACCAAGCAATATAACATCTATAAGTGGTTTGTGTATGACATGGCAATTATTGACGGTGTGTGTAGCATACAATCAGTGCTCGTGCAACATGAATCGTCAATAATATGTGCAGTGTCCTACTACTACTAGTCCAAACACAGCTAAATCTAAGTAATAGGGTAAAGGTGCAATTCTAACAATAACGTAGAATATGCGATAAGTAATAAAATCTCTAGCCCTGATGCATAACGCCATGCGGGCGATTCCCCTGTAGATGTTAAATCTACTCACCAACGCTCCTGGCTAAGTGAAGCCTACCACCTGTTTTCCCTTGTCGTAGCATCCGAAGTCCCCGCTTGCGAACCTAAAATTTCATAAACACATCACATAAGCAAAAATCCTATATCGACGAAAAGACATCGAAACGCAAGAATGACGCCCTGAAAATTACACCGCGCGCTTAGCGCAACAAACGCGCACGACATCGGCCAAAAATCCTAACTAGGGTCGCCAAACTACGAAACACCTAGTTTAGATTCCGATCGTCCCGATCGCGCAACGCAACACAATAAAATACGAGGAATATAATAGATATAACCTCGCAACGACTAATCGAACCCACGTCGGAAAAACCCCGAAATCTAGTAAGCAGTACTTATCTTAATGGTACAAAACTACAAGTTTTACCAAAACTATAATTTACAAACATCTTCAAATAGCAAGGTTAAACCATTTAAACCATTTTTATATTTTCAAACTTGCTTAATTAAGCTTTAGCAAAAGAACCTAGTAAGCAAAAACCCTTAATTAATCAAAGCAGTAATTAATAAAAATTAGCATGTTCTACTAGGTTAAGCTTTTCAAATTCACAAATTAACACTTCAATTAAATATTAAACACTTAAATTAAGCTTTAACCTTAACTTGAATTTCTAAAACCATTTCTATAATTTTGAAACATGAAATTTAAAGCTTAAACTAACATCTAATTAAGCTAGCATAAAGTATTAAGCAACAAAAAAAGAGATTAGAGTTAAGGTTTTATACCTTCAAGAACACCACTTGAATCAAGGATAAAACCAAACTTTAGCCTCCAAAATCCTCACTAGAATGAAGATCCAAGCAACTTTTGTGAAGAAGAATGAAGGTTTTGGATTTTATTTGAATTTCTATGAATTAAATTGGATTTTTCATGATTTATTTGTGCAAGAAATGATGAAAAATGAGTGAGGAAGAACAAGGGCAGCAAGGGATGAGGGAGGGCCGGCCAAAGCAAGAGGTGGAGGGGTTTCTGTGAATAAAAATGAAGAAAGATCTAGAAAAAAACAATTAATGCACATTAAATGCAAAATGCCACCTTTCTTTCATTTTCTTTTCTTTTTTTTAAAACAAAACCTTTTTGCACTCAAAAATATCTAGATATTTAAAAAGAAGGTTCTAAAAATAATTGTAGTGACGATTTCCAAGAATTTTCATTTAGAAAAATTTTCCCGATTTACGCGCATATTTTACCGGCTAAAATAATATTTTATTTGGGAAAAATTCTATCTGAACAAAAACCTCCCAAATACTCCTAAAGTTCGCGCACAAGATTTATTTTAGCTAAACTAGGTGCCGGTAAGTTTATACGGATGTTTGATCGAAATCGGGTTAAAACGGGAAAAACCGACAATTTTGCCCTAAAACGGAAAAATTCGCAAAACGAATTCTGAAACGTTACAATTTCCCCCCTTAAAGAAATTCGGTCCCCGAATTAAAATTTTCACTAAGCGTACCTTCAAAAAGAAGAGTACAAAACTCCCAACTCTCGCTCGCAGTCTCTCAAGTGATCCTCTCACTATACGGCTGCGTCCAAGAAAACTCTCCACAGATGGCAAGACCCTTGACCGAAGTTTCTCCACCTGCCGAGCCACTAACACACATGGCTCCTGGTGAACGAAAAGATCGAGTCCTAACTAATGGTCTGTTCTGAATCATGTGAGAAGGTCATGAAGGTAATTGCAAAGTATTAACGCAAAGAATGCGGGGTGAAAACTCAATAATCTGGGCGGAAGTGCCAAATTAAAGACAACGAAAGCTAACTCGCTTAAAGGATCTCAAAAGGGCCTATAATCCTGGGGTAAGCTTCCCAAAACTCAACATGTCATTCATCGGAAAATCCGTAGGAATACATGATCTCCCACTGCGAACTCAAGTCTTCGACCATCACGGTCGACATAAGACCTCTGTCTGCACTGGGCTACTCTCATCCTGACCTGAACCAACTGGATCATCTCCGAAGTCTCTAGACTAGCTGGGGTCCAAAATCCTACTACGCAGTCAGAAAACAGACTGGTGATCGACACGACCTGTCTAAACCTAAAGGTTGCCAATTGGAATGTCTCCTGATAACAGCTATCAAAGAAGTATCCCAACAATGGCGAGTGACGATCCCAACTGCCAACAACAAATTAACACAAACGCACAACAAGACAAACACTTTGAAACGAAACCTGAATTTTCTCTTTACATTCCTGTCCACCCGTAACTATTTCACAAGTCACGTCAATGTTGGCGGAACTTGAATAAATATTGAGAGTTGACTGATGTGCTTGCTCTAGGATTTCACGTCTCTACCCGATAATATCAGGTACACAAATGCATTCCTAACTTAGCACACCCTTGTCAAAATCAAAGACTCCGAATCATTACCCAGCCTAGTATACTCAAGTATCTCTAACGAACGAGCGTCGGCGGGCAGTGTCACATCCGCACACAATCGAGCCACTCTCGCGAAACATTACAGTTAAACCACAAAGTCGCCCGAACCAAAAGAAAATAACTGATGCAGCTGCTAACCGAATCTTCAACTGCCGAAAACTCCATACACATGCCTCAGTCCAAAGAAAAGAACCTCCTTTCAGGTCATCCCAGTCAACAGTGCAGCAATACGCTAATAATACTGCACGAAACGGCGGCAAAAACCTGCTAAGCCCAAAATCAGAGGACCTCCGTCCTGCACACAAGTCTGGGCCTAAGCTGTACGGCCATGATCTCCCTCGGAACCATATGAAACCGTCTCCCGTAACTATAAGACCTAGGAGTCAACACAAACAAGCCTAAAGGAACACTCCGAGAATCTAGCAAACAGCTGGGGCTCTCCCAATGTCTGCAAAAACAAATTCTCAAGTGCTGTTCCTGTTCCTCAAGACACATTGGAAAAGACCAAAATGTCGTCAATAACACAACAAAACAGGTCGAGGACGGCCTGAAGAAATCTGGTGCATCATATCCACGAATGCTGCTAGGGCATGGGCGAGTCCAAAGACACCACCACAACAAAAACTGCCCATAGCACGCACAAAAGCAGTATTCGGAATGCCATCACTCCGAACCCGCAATAATGATGACCTGATCCCCAACAACTTAGAAAAAGTCTCGCACTCTGGAGCTGATTGAAGAAATCGTCAATGCGAGGTAAATGATACCTTACCGCACCATAATCTGGTTCAATTGACGATCCATCAATCCACAACCGTACTCTGTCGTCTTTCTCCTTGACGAAAAGAAATAGGAGCTCCCAAAAGCGAAACACTCGGACACACAAACCTCCCCAACAAATAGCTCTGCAGCAGATCCTTAAGCTCCCTGAGCTTCGCCAGCTTATCTGGAACGTCGGAAAACTCTCGTACGAAAGGAACCCGGTCCAACAATCCCGCTGTGGCTCCGGTATCTCGAATGAACGCCAAGAATCCTCGACATCTCCTCCAAAAGCTGACTAGCGAAAAAGGCTGAATCCAAGCTGTGAGAGGCGGCACAACTATCCACCTGCACAACAAGAACTGACTCGCCGGGAAAACAATTTCTGACTGTTTCCTCACGGTAGTCCATAGACGCCTAACACGTAGCTAACCAATCCATGCCCAGGAGAACATCAAATCCAACCTCTCTAGAAGGATCAAGTGATGAACGAATCTCCTAACCGATTGGCATACGACTGAAATACGCGTCGCGCAACAAAAGAATCGCTGACAGAAATTAACACAACAAACGGCTGATCTAGCTAACACGATCCTCGTCCCAACCACGGCACAAAGAGTGAAAAACCAACAAGTACATCAAAGGAACATGAGGAATAAGGATACCTGAAAACCCTGCATTGGAAGCCTGTGCGTCCCGATGAGTAGAAATAAACCCTCGTGTCTGCCTTCTACCCGGAACTGTCAAAACTCTTCCTCTGCCAGACTGACCCCTCTGAGCAAACCTTCCGTGCCCACGACCTCTGAGAACATGACTCTGACGCGGCGCTAAGGAACAATCCCTGATGAAGTGATGAAGGCTCCCGCATCGAAAACATCCATACGACGGCTGCTGGCCCTCCAGAGGATGAGAGCTGAACGACTGACCTCGTCTTAAGCCTCTGCCACTCCCACGACGGTCACGAAAACTGTCTCGATGACTAGGCCTCTGTCCCTGGACTGGCACACCGGTACGGGTCCTCCACTGTCCAGGAACTCGCAAAGTCTCTGGAATATGTGCCTCGTCCACTGGGGCTACATCCACTGGTGCTACGTAGGCGACGGACTGCTGCATGCTGATCCCAAGGAACAACTGAGTAACATGGGTGACAACCTCCTGTCGCTATGCTCGAACGGCATCAACTAATGATCTCATCGTCTGGCGCAAGTCCTGCATCTCTTCCACAATCCTAGCGAGCTGCTCTGAAGAAGGCTGATCCATCTGAACCTGTGCAACAAGAGTGCCATCCTGGTCAGTGCTCGTCTCACCCGAGCTAACTCTGACCTCGGCCCTCGCTGCATCACTCTGAGTCCCCATAGTCATCGGCGGCAAGGTTATAAATAGAGATAGGATTCGATAAGAACACGGAAATCGAATAACAAGGATATGAATCATCAAGGAAGGAATTTCAAGCAATTTGTACTTAGGCACTTTAGGCGAAGTACCGCATCGTGAGCATGCTGCAGACATACACATACTACGTTACTCTGCTTAGGTTACCTACTCCATCATACCAAGGTCATCCTACACTCCGTAAGGTAAAAACCTAGCGCTCTGATACCAACTTTGTCACGACCCGAAATTGGCACGTGACGGCCCTAATACTACGCAACGCCTACAGACGTAACACAGCAAGAGAAAGCCAAACCCAGAATTTAAACCATGAAAATACGGAAAAGATAATAAAAGTTTTTGAAAAATTTGAAATCACAACCCAAATTCTTTAAAAGAGTCCACTTTTTCTTTAAAATTTTGGCAGCACCCACTTTGTAAAAACTAGCCCCAAAAATGGGTACAACATAAATATAAAGTAAAGCATCCCCAAACGGTAGCAAATACACGCCCAAAGGCGGAAAACAATCACCACCACAAATATACGACGCCGTAGCGAAGAAATAAAGACAATAGAGAGAAAGCTGTATAAAAGACAACAAATCCACAATTTATACAATATCGTCCTCACCAAGTCTCAAAGTCAACAACATAATAGTAGATGGAGAGTACAAGATACAACGAATATACAATACAAATACAGATAACCACCAAAACCCACCTGAACAAAACGGCACACTGTGAGCCGATGCGGTATCTGTAGCAAAAGATGATAGATGAATAGCCAGCCTCGACTACTCTGGGGAACACTCTGTAACACCTGTGGCACAACGGGGGTGAGTTGCCAACTCGTGAATAGTAAATAACATATGCAGGTAATCGCAAGTATGCACATAAAGCGTGAATCTAAGATATGCAATTAACAGTAATAACATGTCATATGAATGCAGAATAATGGAAAGTACACTAGCAGGTACAACCAATATATATAAAGCAATAATGATATGACAACAGTATGCAATAATCATGCGATAGGGATATGAGAATGTAAATGTGCAACAATCATGAAAGGTACACTAACAGGTACTACTAGTACATGAAGCAGTGCACAAACAGATAAGGTGAGGTATGGAGTGAAGTATGTCATTTCCACGGAATCCTGACATCGTGGTAGGATCACAATCCAGCAAGACAATTTAAATCCCAATTCCTCAAATCAGCCCCCAAATTGGCTCGCATATTATCTAAGTATCACATCTCCTCAATTGCACAATATCAAGTATATCTCATATATCCCGAATGTACAACCTCAAGTATATCTCACATATATCGAATGTACAATCATCAAGTATATCTCGTATATATCGAATGTACAAAATCAAGTGGATCTCACATATCTCGTATGTACAATATCAAGTATATCTCACATATCTCGAATGTACAACAGCAAGTAGATCTCATATATCTCGAATGTACAATCATCAAGTAGATCTCACATATCTCGTATGTACAATATCAAGTAGATCTCACATATCTCGTATGTACAATATCAAGTATATCTCACATATCTCGAATGTACAACAGTAAGTAGATCTCACATAACTATCCAGTATCCAATCTCAAATGAATCTCTTATATCCCGAGTCAAATCTCCAGCAAAATTCTAACATCCTAAATAAAATGGCGTAAATAAATACGATGAGGTCAATACACATATATTAGCATCCCATTCCACAAATATTGGTGTAAGGGTATATATTACAGCGGCTCAATCCCCTGTTATATATACAAATGAGTAATTGGAAATATCATGAAACCAATGTGCCAAGCATCGACACAGAAATGCTGATCCATCAGGTGCTGTCTCCATGACTGGCCCCCTGATGGGTACGTATCATACGCTATCCCGAGAGCTCGAGTGCCTAGCTCTGACCCTCGCCTCTCGACGTATCCATACGCACATGACTCCCGTCGGTATCCACTCGATTACCGATGAGTCAATGGTCCTGTCACCGGAAAGTATGGTTCCCTTAAGCCTCATCGCCTAGCACCGCAAAATCGTTCTTGCTTTGGGGTACCCCCGGGCCCTACCATGTACCCATAGACGGTGCCTCCTCACTCCTCGAATCGGGCATATATCAGAACCGATAAATCTCATGGTGGCTGCGGAAATATCAATATCAAGGAAACTGGGTCTTTCAAATAATGCATAATTTTATGAACTACCACGGTCCTCAAATCCAGAAAACATCATGAAAAATCCATATAACAATGCGAAAATCCATGAATATAATATGTGCGCCATATATGAAATGGAAGCATATAAAAGAAAAACCGCTAATTAATTGCATCAAGTTAATACAAATATCATGCGGTTCATATTTATCCACTTCTAAATAACATCAAGTGAAAGTAAACATGTAGCTAAAACCAGATGTATGTGAAATCAATAAGGTATAACAAGATAATGTGTCTACCTATAAGCAATGATACAGTATACCCCCTGGGTATAAGAACAGTATGTGCAAGGTATACCTTTAGCTATGACAGGGAGTGTGTATGTACCTATTATTGGAGATAGTGCCCTCAGAGTCAATTGTTGGATCACAGGCACGTGATTGCAATGATTGAGGGAGGACCTATCCCGGTAGGACAGTCTTACTCAAGATGATAGTATGCTATCTGGTTTATCTTTATCATCGTGTACTGATTTAGGTGACCTGACATGTCGCTATTACACGTTGATAGAGCCCTTAGGATTCTTGCTTGACCACCAGCAGTATGAGGGCGATCATATAAGTGGGAGCTGGGGTCTATAGGCACATCCTTAAAAGGTCCCTAGTCGTGGGAGTTTCGAGACAGGGCATCGATACTCCAGAGTAGACTAGTGTGTACAGTCGAGACCACGACGACGGGCGGTGGCCGGTCTCACAAGCCATTGGTGTCAGTTGGATCACCTAAGATGTATACAGGTGCTCATTGGGTTATGAGTACACCGGACAGGACTCGCCGGGAACCTGCTAGTTGGTCTTATACCTGACGTCAGATAGCAGTTCCCTGGTGACATGTGTACATGTTAGTTCATCGACCTGAGGATCGTCATTTGTCTCGTGTGAGTTCCCACTGTACTTTGATTACTACCCTACCACGCTCAAAGGAGACGTGCAAACAGGTTTTAGTTGGGTACAGTCCCGAGCCACATGGAGGCAGTGAGCGGATCTTCAGGGGTTCGTCTCTCCCGGTATTGGGGGTGAGGTCGCGCTGTGTCTAGGAGAGCCATTACACGAAGCCCTCGGCCGAGGCAGGAGATTTACTGGTAGGTATTCCAGTAGTATCTCAGGGTGTTCTGGGCTACACTCCGACACGACTTGTACCGCTTTTGGGGGTCTGACTTTTACCAACCCCCTAGGCCCGCCATACGATGCTCATAGACGAACAGACCGGACTGTACGGATATTGTCACTGACAGGCTCAGTAGGGTGTCAGGATGAGTTCGCTCATCGACGTCTCTTTTGGTCAATACCTGGTAGCCCGTTACGTATTGGCTTATACCTCTGACGTGCTAGTGGTTAAATCCACAACCAAGGTGTTGACGAGTCTTTAGAGTCCCCCACATTCAGTTGCTCAAGTTTTCGGGCGAAACGCTATAGAGGCCGTATGGAGATATGGCAGGGTTCGATCAGATACGTGCGGTATTGCACGGATCAGGATCGGACGGATATTACTAGCCGGCTTTGGTTTAAGCCGGATTCTGGTATAGTACAGTGTAGATTTTGTCTCATTGCATTTGTATTTCGGTCGGAATACAGATGCGGATGTGTATGCACAGTAGCGGGGTTTTCCTGTAATTTATTACGGGACCAGTTTTCTGGAGTTACCAGTTTGCTTTCCGTTTCGGCCATATTTCTTAGTATCCTTCATTGGCCGAAGATTGGTGGAGGAGGGCTTATTTGCATTTGTGCAAATAAGCAATATGGAGGGTGTTCTTTGCATACTTTTGTGTCATGATGGTTTCATGATGGAGCCCCATCCTTTGACCTTCCATGGTTCATGATTGCTTGACTTTTTGTAGCAATCATGGTTGTTGATTAGTTGGTGGAGTGTGGATTTGTTAGTGATCATTGCTTGACTTTGGAGTCATCATGCTTTTGATGATGGTTGAATATGATAACCATTTACTTTCACTTGCTTATTCTTGTGGCTACCCTCTTTCACTCACTCCCACTCTCATTTTCTCTCCACTCCATCATGCATGGCCGGCCAAGCTCCTTGGGGGCTGTCCAAAATTCTAGCGGTGGGGTTTTTGTCCTTTTGCTTTGATAAAAATCCTACAAGATCAATCTCCATTAGCTTGTATCATCCCTCCACCAAAAGGCAACCTTCATGAACCCCAAAATGAGACATGAGCACTACACGCATTCTACAGCAAACCTTGGGCACGTCGGCTCGCCAACTTCGTGCCCAAGTTGCCTCGGTATAGAGGTAGGAGCCCGTAAAAGAAGCCGGCGACGTGGTGCCCCTTCCGGCGAGGAGGTGGAGACCGGAGATGCCGCGGGAGATCGGGACGACGACGAGAAGACCGGAGGACACGGATCACTCAGTATATCTCTCTTCCCATCTTGTAGTTAGCTAGAACTAGTTAATGGTACGATCCGGGTTTTAGTGCGCGGTGGTGCCGGTTTGAGAAAAATTAAAGTTAACCATCGCTTCCGCATTTGGCCTCGCGATGGAGGCCGGGGCGCCACCGTGCATTTACAGTGGTATCAGAGCCTCGCCATTAACATAGTCTAGCTTTGTCTAATGTGTTTTATATTTCCGATCGAACAATTTTCCAAAAACCGTATTTTTTCTTCACATCAGTTTCTGTCGAAATTTTTTGAAGTCCAAAAATTTTTCGGGTTGTTTCAGAATGATGTGTAGGACATTCTAAGAGTTCTGTAAAAATTTGGGCTCGTGAACAGTCCAAACCACCGCGGAACCGCGGCCAAACCCATGCTTGGGCCGCGGTTCCGCCGCGACTTGAACTGTTCAGTCCCCCAAAATTTTACAGAATGCTCCTGAGTGGAAAATAGGTTTTCTGGAATGTTATTTTTTGGGCCTAGATTTCTTGATGTGCTACAGTAGTACTTGGGGGCCCACTTGGTAAATTTTATCGATCGGATATTTTAAACACATTAGTTCACAGTATTTACATTATATCTGCGACCGTGAATGTCACTTGATCGGTAAATCCTGTCTAGCTGCTATAGCCCGGTTAGACGGATTTGCGAACGTGACTTTCACGTTGATGTTCTGTGTATTGCTGTGATGTTGCGGATCGGTCGTGGGGGATAGCCTGGTTGCAGTGGTAGTACAGTTTTGTTGTATTATGTACATTTGATATTGCGGGGCGAGCGTCCGACATATGGACTGCTGTCACTGCCTGTTTGTATTATTTTTTTGGGGCACGACCAGGTTGCGGTCGATGTACCCGGTGTATGTATATTTTACTTTCTGTACTAGGATTGCCCCGCGGAGGGGTGCACGGATAGCCGGGTTCTAGAGGGCAACAAGCCCGCATCTCATGGCATTGAGACGGAGGGGGTTTTACTCTAGAATTGGCGGGTTATTCGCCGCACTCTTAGGGGGTACAGGTTGACCCAGGAGGGGTGCCCAAGTTGCCGGATTCCGTGAAGTGCTGGGTGGTCCATTCACGGTGCTGAAGGGGGCTGTCTCGCTTCAGGTTTTGGCGGGTAACTTGCCGCGCCCGTAGGGGTCTAGGATTTCATTGCACAGGCTATCCACATGACCAGGGGAACGTCGGGTTTCAGTAGTGGCTCTGTGAAACCCGGGGATCCCAGATATCTGTATTGTTCTGTGATGCTGTACATTTCTGTGATGTTGCATTTTATCACGCCTTGAGCGAAATATAATATATTGGTATATATATTAGTAGATGTTGTATATGTTTTGCATCCGCGCTAGTCCAGTCCCTGCTCTGTCGTTAGTTAGCTAACCTAACGGGTAATGACGGGACCCAGTGGCGAATGCGGATGGCATATACGTACGTCATATTATTTTCGTTCTTTGTGGTGTGATCAATTGATGGGACTGTGTTGATTCGGATCAATGCAAGTTAAAAAAAAACCTAATCTGATGTTGTTGGAACTTTTTTCAAAAAGCTGTTATTGCAAGGACGCTCTCTTTTGTTTTACACAGTGATATTCGGTTATGAATATCCAGCTCCTCAGTCGACGAGGCAAGGGCCGAGATCCCTTCACCTGGAGTGACCCCTTGGACAAAAAGTTTGCGACAGGGCATTAACTTCACTATAGCCGATTACTTTTGCTTTGCATTGTGGTATTCAGTTGGAATATCCTGCACCTCATTCTATGGGGAAAGAGCCGAGATCCCTTCACTGGGAGTGACCTCTTTAGCAAAGGTTTTCGTTACTATATTTTCTAAAAGCTATCCGTTCCTTCAACGATATCAAGTTCATTACGTTAAAAGTTTTCTCCAGAAACCATTCGTAGCCCTCCGTCGTTTCATATGGGTGGTCAATAGTATTCAAGCTGTGTTTGTTGGCCAAAGTCAAGGCACAGTGTTTGGTAGCTATTGGGGTATTCATATGCAGCATATATAGATGCGTTGGTTTGGGGCAGTCGTATAGCCTTGTTGGCCAAAGTCAAGGGCTTGTACGGGTGGGCTCAAATTAACCTGGAGAATGACGGGTAGAACTTGACATGTGACTTATGATTTGTTGGCCAAAGTCAAGGTCATAAGAGCATGGGGTAAAAATCACATCGGGAGTTTCAAAAGAACTGAAACTTGCCAGATATGCGCATACCTTCTGGAGTGTGACACCGTGAGCGGATTCCGTCACGTTATCATGCGATGATAGTTGGATCCCGATTCCCACTGATGAGTTGGTTTACTCCTCGGGTGATCCCGACTAATTCTTCTTTCAGGTTTGGAGGAGAATTTGACGGTACATTGGGAGGTTTCCAGATTAGATAAATTGGTAACCATTCTGATCTAGGTTAGAGTGCACGCTGAGTGTTTCTTTTCTCTCTCTTTTCGGCAGCGACCATTGACCCGACCCTAAGACTATGACTCAGAGACCAAGTTGACCGAACCTTCTTAAACACTGGCTTTTGGATTGTCAGAGTTGCAAACCTCATTGCCACTCCTACTTTTACCCTTTTCTCCAGGACACCCCGTGTTATTACGAATGTCCACTTCCATTGGACAAAACCATCATATGGTTATATACGAACTCGAAGGGATTTATTCGAGGATGGTTTCCGGTTCTGGAGAAAATGAATAGGACTATTCAGTTGTCTTTTCCTTTTACCTTCTCTCTCAGATTGCGAGTACTCCTTGGTTTAGGAGATAGTACACCTATTATGCATATTGGATAGTCTTCTTCCAAACCTTAGGCTGGTGCCGACCGGTAGGGAATGAAGAAAACCAATTAGCCTAACGATGGTGTATAGAAGGTATTAAGTAAAGACAAAGAAAGGGATTAGTAAGAGGGCAAAGTAAATTGCGACTGATATTCACGACCAAACCAAGTATTTCATTACCACTCCCACTTCACCTTTGTATTTCTCCAGGACACTCCGTATCACTACGAAGATCCACAGTTTATTGGATATTCCATCGTATGGTTATATACGAACTCGAAAGGAACTTGTTCCAGTTCGGGGATGGATTCTGGTTCAGGAGAAATAGGAATAAGGTTTATTCGGTTGTCTTTTATCCTCACCTTCTCTCGCATTGCGAGTGCTCCTAGGATTAGAACAGTACACCCATTATGCTTATTGGATAGTCTTTTTCCAAACCATAGGCTGGTGCCGAACGGTAGGGAAGGAAGAAAACCATTTGGCCTAAAGGGGTGTGCAGAAGGTAATGACTAAAGACATATGAAGGGATTTGGAGAGGTGGCAAAGAATTATACGGTTACAGTTGTGAATCTGGAAGAGGCATTACTAGGAGTACCGGGATACCCTATCGAAACATTTCAATGTTTCAGTTTCACTGTGTACTGTTAAAAGAAAACTGATTTTCCAATTAGACACTTGCTTCAGGGTATGTATTTACCAGGTATGATTCTCACATCTGTATGGTTTTACAGATGATGAGTGGGAGTAAGTTATTGGGAATTGGGTGATCATCCTCATTATATCGGGATTCGTTGTAATCGGTGATATTTTAGGAAGTCACCTGGGTTGTTTTGCCAGTCGGCAAGTATTTGGTTTTGAATATCCGCTGTTATGCACCAATTTCAAATCGATACATCTGTACGTCTATTTTTATAGAGTGAGATATATCTTTTTGAAATTATGTCGATGACATTTACCTATATCAGTGGATGGTTAGGTAAGGAGCATTAAACAGCGGTGTAATTCTTTTTAACCATAAGTACAGTTTTCAACCTACGACACGCAGTGAATGAGTTGTCAGACTCAAGGGACTTATACAGAGTATTGTATGTTGTCCAGGGTCCATCAGGACAGAGGGGTTGGTTCTCGTACTATATTCGGTTTACTTATGACTTCTCTAGTTTTTAGACAGGTGTTTCGTGGAAACACAGGGTCCGAATTTTGAGAAGTTATAGGTATTTGAATAAAGTAGAGAACCAAGTGTTGCAAGTATCGGGATTCTTCAAGTTGATCGAAGATGTAGATACTTGAGTATGGTATTCAGTTGATAGTAATGATTTAAGAGAACTTGCTTCTCTTTCAGGTTACTCATAATTGGAAGCATTCCTAAGTTAAGTAACGCTGATCGGCCTCCTTCCATTTAGTCGACATGCACTGGAGACAGCTGCATGATTTGAATCTGGTTCAATTAAATCAGTGCCTCTGGTATTATATTGGATATAGAACAGTTCATATCTTAACGATGTTAAGGTACGGGGAGTTGTCCGGCTTATGATTAAAACCAGACACTGGACAACTCAAGGCACGTTTCTGTAATGGCTGTTTATGGGTTGAGCCAGGCTATGATGAGGGTTGATTTTCTACCATCTGGAAGATCAATAGCGATATTGTTTTAGACTCGCCACAGTTTTATTAAAAATGGATTTTTTTCTGAAAACAGTAGTGGGATATGGTAGAACTGGAAGTGATTCCAGAACCACAAACGATTACTGAAGATTTGATAGGAACCTAAAGATTCAATCTGGTTTGACATTCCATTGGCCACTCCGCAGATAAGGTGGGTAACTTCAGGCACCCGAGAGGTACTCCGGTAGCCTCAAGGACGGTGACAGGGAAGTTCTTGTTTACCCACACTTGCCATTGCTGTTGTTCCAGACTGTGAGACCCGGCAGGAGGATGAGTATAGCGTCATTCTAAACTTGCTTTAGAAGTGTACGTTTATATGACTCTGCCAGAGGGTTGTCGTAGTCAGTGGGAGCAGCGGAAGCATTGGTGGACAGGTGGCTTATGTCTATTTATAGACTAAAGCAGATGTAGCGGAGATAGATCATCTATTTCTGATGTGACAGTTATAGGTTTGACTTCATCAGAATAGGGGATGGATCTGTTGAGAAGGTAGTAGGGTGTGATGTCATGGTATTTGGATGACATATACAGAGTAGGAAGTGATATTCCTATACTATGATCGGTTATACTTTGGCCGTCATACAGTGGTTTCTCCACATGGGACTTGGACATTATATCTGACATACTGGTTACTAGATCTATGGTATTAGATCTAGATTTGGGTGGTTTTCCAATCAGGGTACTTAGACAGCATTCTAAGAGTATTTAGAATGGACGACTCCTGGCACGGTAGTGTACCTGCAGATGATGGAGTCACCCTCTCTAAAGGTGTCTTACAGACTAAAGGGGAGAGGGATGTGCATGATTGGCAGATCACTTGCTCAGGCAATTGAGTCAATCATGAGATGTCAAGTACCACACCAGATGTTGTTCTTGCACTAGATGCAATAAGTTGACATTAATCCAATCCTGGAGAAACAGTCGGAAGCAGTTTTAGAACATAAGTGGATGTTCTAGGGATATGATAACGACAGCCTCATTCGGGAGACAGTTATCATTCCAGGCTTCCAAGGTGACATGGACGACAGGGTGGTTGTCAGAGTTATAGCTTTCCTTCTGACGAGGGGAAGTATTTTGGACATATGGTCCAAGGCAATACTGAGGGAGGCATGGCGCAGGATACTGATTAAGTTCAGTTGACGATACAGTCTAAGAAGTTTGGATTTGGAGTTCATTTATGAGCTAGGTCCTATCAGACATCCAGACACATTCTAAGACAGATATTGCTCATTTCGGGAGATGGTTTGCTCCGCGAACTTGAGATATAGAGAGACATAGAAAGAAAAATCAAAGCGGATCCACTCACTGAGGCTATTCCTCGAACACAATAGTTTCGCAAACGAGCTTTGTGAGACTGACTAGTAGAGAAGTTGGGTGTTCGGTATCACACGGGCTGTGAGTATGCGACATCGCAATAATTAGCCTTGAGTGCAAGTGGGAGATTGTTGGAGATAGTGCCTTCAGAGTCAATTATTGGATCACAGGCACGTGATTGCAATGATTGAGGGAGGACCTATCCCGGTAGGACAGTCTTACTCAAGATGATAGTATGCTATCTGGTTTATCTTTATCATCGTGTACTGCTTTAGGTGACCTGACATGTCGCTATTACACGTTGATAGAGCCCCTAGGATTCTTGCTTGACCACCAGCAGTATGAGGGCGATCATATAAGTGGGAGCTGGGGTCTATAGGCACATCCTTAAAAGGTCCCTAGTCGTGGGAGTTTCGAGACAGGGCATCGATACTCCAGAGTAGACTAGTGTGTACAGTCGAGACCCCGACGAGGGGTGGTGGCCGGTCTCACAAGCCATTGGTGTCAGTTGGATCACCTAAGATGTATACAGGTGCTCATTGGGTTATGAGTACACCGGACAGGACTCGCCGGGAACCTGCTAGTTGGTCTTATACCTGACGTCAGATAGCAGTTCCCTGGTGACATGTGTACAGGCTAGTTCATCGACCTGAGGATCGTCATTTGTCTCGTGTGAGTTCCCACTGTACTTTGATTACTACCCTACCACGCTCAAAGGAGACGTACAAACAGGTTTTAGTTGGGTACAGTCCCGAGCCACATGGAGGCAGTGAGCGGATCTTCAGGGGTTCGTCTCTCCCGGTATTGGGGGTGAGGTCGCGCTGTGTCTAGGAGAGCCATTACATGAAGCCCTCGGCCGAGGCAGGAGATTTACTGGTAGGTATTCCAGTAGTATCTCAGGGTGTTCTGGGCTACACTCCGACACGACTTGTACCGCTTTTGGGGGTCTGACTTTTACCAACCCCCTAGGCCCGCCATGCGATGCTCATAGACGAACGGACCGGACTGTACGGATATTGTCACTGACAGGCTCAGTAGGGTGTCAGGATGAGTTCGCTCATCGACGTCCCTTTTGGTCAATACCTGGTTGCCCGTTACGTATTGGCTTATACCTCTGACGTGCTAGTGGTTAAATCCACAACCAAGGTGTTGACGAGTCTTTAGAGTCCCCCACATTCAGTTGCTCAAGTTTTCGGGCGAAACGCTGTAGAGGCCGTATGGAGATATGGCAGGGTTCGATCAGATACGTGCGGTATTGCATGGATCAGGATCGGACGGATATTACTAG
Organism: Agapanthus africanus; assembly: GCA_030015575.1. Lineage (NCBI taxonomy): Eukaryota > Viridiplantae > Streptophyta > Magnoliopsida > Asparagales > Amaryllidaceae > Agapanthus > Agapanthus africanus. The sequence goes on along the minus strand of CM057350.1, from coordinate 310,342,705 downwards.
CCGGCTTTGGTTTAAGCCGGATTCTGGTATAGTACAGTGTAGATTTTGTCTCATTGCATTTGTATTTCGGTCGGAATACAGATGCGGGTGTGTATGCACAGTAGCGGGGTTTTCCTGTAATTTATTACGGGACCAGTTTTCTGGAGTTGCCAGTTTGCTTTCCGTTTCGGCCATATTTCTTAGTATCCTTCATTGGCCGAAGATTGGTGGAGGAGGGCTTATTTGCATTTGTGCAAATAAGCAATATGGAGGGTGGTCTTTGCATACTTTTGTGTCATGATGGTTTCATGATGGAGCCCCATCCTTTGACCTTCCATGGTTCATGATTGCTTGAATTTTTGTAGCAATCATGGTTGTTGATTAGTTGGTGGAGTGTGGATTTGTTAGTGATCATTGCTTGACTTTGGAGTCATCATGCTTTTGATGATGGTTGAATATGATAACCATTTCCTTTCACTTGCTTATTCTTGTGGCTACCCTCTTTCACTCACTCCCACTCTCATTTTCTCTCCACTCCATCATGCATGGCCGTCCAAGCTCCTTGGGGGCTGTCCAAAATTCTAGCGGTGGGGTTTTTGTGCTTTTGCTTTGATAAAAATCCTACAAGATCAATCTCCATTAGCTTGTATCATCCCTCCACCAAAAGGCAACCTCCATGAACCCCAAAATGAGACATGAGCACTACATGCATTCTACAGCAAACCTTGGGCACGTCGGCTCTCCAACTTCGTGCCCAAGTTGCCTCGGTATAGAGGTGGGAGCCCGTAAAAGATGCCGGCGACGTGATGCCCCTTCCGGCGAGGAGGTGGAGACCGGAGATGCCGCGGGAGATCGGGACGACGACGAGAAGACCGGAGGACACGGATCACTCGGTATATCTCTCTTCCCATCTTGTAGTTAGCTAGGACTAGTTAATGGTACGATCCGAGTTTTAGTGCGCGGTGGTGCCGGTTTGAGAAAAATTAAAGTTAACCAACGCTTCCGCATTTGGCCTCGGGATGGAGGCCGGGGCGCCGCCGTGCACTTACACTTATCACTAACGGTACAATACTCTGTAGGAATACAGGTATGCTAAATGCCATATATGATAAGCAGTATGAATAAATGTCATAATGTCCCTAACCAAGCAATATAATATCTATAAGTGGTTTGTGTGTGATATGGCAATTATTGACGGTGTGTGTAGCATACAATCAGTGCTCGTGCAACATGAATCGTCAATAATATGTGCAGTGTCCTACTACTACTAGTCCAGGCACAGCTAAATCTAAGTAATAGTGTAAAGGTGCAATTCTAACAATAACGTAGAATATGCGATAAGTAATAAAATCTCTAGCCCTGACGCATAACGCCATGCGGGCGATTTCCCTGTAGATGTTAAATCTACTCACCAATGCTCCTGGCTAAGTGAAGCCTACCACCTGTTTTCCCTTGTCGTAGCGTCCGAAGTCCCCGCTTGCGAACCTAAAATTTCACAAACACATCACATAAGCAAAAATCTTATATCGACGAAAAGACATCGAAACGCAAGAATGACGCCCTGAAAATTACACTGCGCGCTTAGCGCAACAAACGCGCACGACATCGGCCAAAAATCCTAACTAGGGTCGCCAAACTAGAAAACACCTAGTTTAGATTCCGATCGTCTCGATCGCGCAACGCAACACAATAAAATACAAGGAATATAATAGATATAATCTCGCAACGACTAATCGAACCCACGTCGGAAAAACCCCGAAATCTTGTAAGCAGTACTTATCTTAATAGCACAAAACTACAAGTTTTATCAAAACTATAATTTACAAACATCTTCAAATAGAAAGGTTAAACCATTTAAACCATTTCTATATTTTCAAACTTGCTTAATTAAGCTTTAGCAAAAAAACCTAATAAGCAAAAACCCTTAATTAATCAAAGTAGTAATTAACAAAAATTAGCATGTTCTACTAGGTTAAGCTTTTCAAATTCACAAATTAACACTTCAATTAAATATTAAACACTTAAATTAAGCTTTAACCTTAACTTGAATTTCTAAAACCATTTCTATAATTTTGAAACATGAAATTTAAAGTTTAAACTAACATCTAATTAAGCTAGCATAAAGTATTAAGCAACAAAAAAAGAGATTAGAGTTAAGGTTTTATACCTTCAAGAACACCACTTGAATCAAGGATAAAACCAAACTTTAGCCTCCAAAATCCTCACTAGAATGAAGATCCAAGCAACTTTTGTGAAGAAGAATGAAGGTTTTGGATTTTATTTGAATTTCTATGAATTAAATTGGATTTTTCATGATTTATTTGTGCAAGAAATGATGAAAAATGAGTGAGGAAGAACAAGGGCAGCAAGGGATGAGGGAGGGCCGGCCAAAGCAAGAGGTGGAGGGGTTTTTGTGAATAAAAATGAAGAAAGATCTAGAAAAAAACAATTAATGCACATTAAATGCAAAATGCCACCTTTCTTTCATTTTCTTTTCTTTTTTTAAAACAAAACCTTTTTGCACTCAAAAATATCTAGATATTTAAAAAGAAGGTTCTAAAAATAATTGTAGTGATGATTTCCAAGAATTTTCATTTAGAAAAATTTTCCCGATTTACGTGCATATTTTACCGGCTAAAATAATATTTTATTTAGGAAAAATTCTATCTGAACCAAAACCTCCCAAATACCCATAAAGTTCGCGCACAAGGTTTATTTTAGCTAAACTAGGTGCCGGTAAGCTTATACGGACGTTTGATCGAAATCGGGTTAAAACGGGAAAAACCGACAATTTTGCCCTAAAACGGAAAAATTCGCAAAACGAATTCTGAAACGTTACAATCTTCCCCCCTCAAAGAAATTCGGTCCCCGAATTAAAATTTTCACTAAGCGTACCTTCAAAAAGAAGAGTACAAAACTCCCAACTCTCGCTCGCAGCCTCTCAAGTGATCCCCTCACTATACGGTTAAGTCCAAGAAAACTCTCCACAGATGGCAAGACCCTTGACCGAAGTTTCTCCACCTGTCGAGCCACTAACACACATGGCTCCTGGTGAACGAAAAGATCGAGTCCTAACTAATGGTCTGTTCTGAATCATGTGAGAATATCATGAAGGTAATTGCAAAGTATTAACGCAAAGAATGCGGGGTGAAAACTCAATAATCTGGGCGGAAGTGCCAAATTAAAGACAACGAAAGCTAACTCGCTTAAAGGATCTCAAAAGGACCTATAATCCTGGGGTAAGCTTCCTAAAACTCAACATGTCATTCATCGGAAAATCCGTAGGAATACATGATCTCCTACTGTGAACTCAAGTCTACGACCATCACGGTCGACATAAGACCTCTGTCTGCACTGGGCTACTCTCATCCTGACCTGAACCAACTGGATCATCTCCGAAGTCTCTAGACTAGCTGGGGTCCAAAATCCTACTACGCAGTCAGAAAACAGACTGGTGATCGACACGACCTGTCTAAACCTAAAGGTTGCCAATTGGAATGTCTCCTGATAACAGCTATCAATGAAGTATCCCAACAATGGCGAGTGACGATCCCAACTGCCAACAACAAATTAACACAAACGCACAACAAGACAAACAGTTTGAAACGAAACCTGAATTTTCTCTTTACATTCCTGTCCACCCGTAACTATCTCACAAGTCACGTCAATGTTGGCGGAACATGAATAAATATTGAGAGTTGACAGATGTGCTTGCTCTAGGATTTCACGTCTCTACCCGATAATATCAGGTACACAAACCCATTCCTAACTTAGCACACCCTTGTCAAAATCAAAAACTCCGAATCATTACCCAGCCGAGTATACTCAAGTATCTTTAACGAACGAGCGTCGTCGGGCAGTGTCACATCCGCACACAATCGAGCCACTCTTACGAAACATTACAGTTAAACCACAAAGTCGCCCGAACCAAAAGCAAAGAACTGATGCAGCTGCTCACCGAATCTTCAACTGCTGAAAACTCCATACACATGCCTCAGTCCAAAGAAAAGAACCTCCTTTCAGGTCATCCCAGTCAACGGTGCAGCAATACGCTAATAATACTGCATGAAACGGCGGCAAAAACCTGCTAAGCCCAAAATCAGCGGACCTACGTCCTGCACACAAGTCTGGGCCTAAGCTGTACGGCCACGATCTCCATCGGAACCATACGAAACCGTCTCCCGTAACTATAAGACCTAGGAGTCAAAACAAACAAGCCTAAAGGAACACTCCGAGAATCTAGCAAACAGCTGGGGCTCTCCCAATGTCTGCAAAAACAAATTCTCAAGTGCTGCTCCTGTTCCTCAAGACACATTGGAAAAGACCAAAATGTCGTCAATAACACAACAAAACAGGTCGAGGACGGCCTGAAGAAATTTGGTGCATCATATCCACGAATGCTGCTAGGGCATGGGCGAGTCCAAAGACACCACCACAACACAAATTGCCCGTAGCACGTAGAAAAGCAGTATTCGGAATGCCATCACTCCGAACCCACAACAATGATGGCCTGATCCCCAACAACTTAGAAAAAGTCTCGCACTCTGGAGCTGATTGAAGAAATCGTCAATGCGAGGTAAATGATAGCTTACCGCACCATAATCTGGTTCAATTGATGATCCATCAATCCACAACCGCACTCTGTTGTCTTTCTCTTTGACGAAAAGAAATCGGAGCTCCCAAAAGCGAAACACTCGGACACACAAACCTCCCCAACAAACAACTCTGCAGCAGATCCTTAAGCTCCCTAAGCTTCGCCAGCTTATCTGGAACGTCGAAAAACTCTCGTACGAAAAGAACCCGGTCCAACAATCCCGCTGTGGCTCCGGTATCTTGAATGAACGCTAAGAATCCTCGACATCTCCTCCAAAAGCTGACTAGCGAAAAAGGCTGAATTCAAGCTGTGAGAGGCGGCACAACTATCCACCTGCACAACAAGAACTGACTCGCCGGGAAAACAATTTCTGACTGTTTCCTCACGGTAGTCCACAGACGCCTAACACGTAGCTAACCAATCCATGCCTAGGAGAACATCAAATCCAACCTCTCTAGAAGGATCAAGTGACGAACGAATCTCCTAACCGATTGGCATACGACTGAAATACGCGTCGCGCAACAAAAGAATCGTTGACAGAAATTAACACAACAAACGGCTGATCTAGCTAACACGATCCTCATCCCAACCATGGCACAAAGAGTGAAAAACCAACAAGTACATCAAAAGAACATGAGGAATAAGGATACCTGAAAACCCTGCATTGGACGCCTGTGCGTCCCGATGAGTAGAAACAAACCCTCGTGTCTGCCTTCTACCCAGAACTGTCAAAACTCTTCCTCTGCCAGACTGACCCCTCTGAGCAAACCTTCCGCGCCCACGACCTCTGAGAACACGACTCTGACGCGGCGCTAAGGAACAATCCCTGATGAAGTGATGAAGGCTCCCGCATCGAAAACATCCATACGACGGCTGCTGGCCCTCCAGAGGATGAGAGCTGAACGACTGACCTCGTCCTAAGCCTCTGCCACTCCCACGACGGTCACGAAAACTATCTCGATGACTAGGCCTCTGTCCCTGGACTGGCACACCGGTACGGGTCCTCCACTGTCCTAGAACTCCCAAAGTCTCTGGAATATGTGCCTCGTCCACTGGGGCTACATCCACTGGTGCTACATAGGCGACGGACTGCTGCATGCTGATCCCAAGGAACAACTGAGTAACAGGGGTGACAACCTCCTGTCGCTGCGCTCGAACGACATCAACTAATGATCTCATCGTCTGGCGCAAGTCCTGCATCTCTTCTACAAGCCTAGCGAGCTGCTCTGAAGAAGGCTGATCCGTCTGAACCTGTGCAACAAGAGTGCCATCCTGGTCAGTGCTCGTCTCACCCGAGCTAACTCTGACCTCGGCCCTCGCTGCATCACTCTGAGTCCCCATAGTCATCGGCGGCAAGGCTATAAATAGAGATAGGATTTGATAAGAACACAGAAATCGAATAACAAGGATATGAATCATCAAGGAAAGAATTTCAAGCAATTTGTACTTAGGCACTTTAGGCGAAGTACCGCATCGTGAGCATGCTGCAGACATACACACACTACGTTACTCTGCTTAGGTTACCTACTCCATCATACCAAGGTCATCCTACACTCCGTAAAGTAAAAACCTAGCGCTCTGATACCAACTTTGTCACGACCCGAAATTGGCACGTGACAGCCCTAATACTACGCAACGCCTACAGACGTAACGCAGTAAAAGAAAGCCAAACCCAAAAATCTAAACCATGAAAATACGGAAAAGATAATAAAAGTTTTTGAAAAATTTGAAATCACAACCCAAATTCTTTAAAAGAGTCCACTTTTTCTTTAAAATTTTGGCAGCACCCCCTTTGTAAAAACTAGCCCCAAAAATGGGTACAACATAAATATAAAGTAAAGCATCCCCAAACAGAAGCAAATACACGCCCAAAGGCGGAAAACAATCACCACCACAAATATACGACGCCGTAGCGAAGAAATAAAGACAATAGAGAGAAAGCTGTATAAAAGACAACAAATCCACAATTTATACAATATCGTCATCACCAAGTCTCAAAGTCAACAACATAATAGTAGATGGAGAGTACAAGATACAATAAATATACAATACAAATACAGATAACCACCAAAACCCACCTGAACAAAACGGCACATTATGAGCCGATGCGGTATCTGTAGCAAAAGATGATAGATGAATAGCCAGCCTCGACTACTCTGGGGAACACTCTGTAACACCTGTGGCACAACGGGGGTGAGTTGCCAACTCGTGAATAGTAAATAACATATGCAGGTAATCGCAAGTATGCACGTAAAGCGTGAATCTAAGATATGCAATTAACAGTAATAACATGTCATATAAATGCAGAATAATGGAAAGTACACTAGCAGGTACAACCAATATATATAAAGCAATAATGATATGACAACAGTATGCAATAATTATGCGATAGGGACAAGAGAATGTAAATGTGCAACAATCATGAAAGGTACACTAACAGGTACTACTAGTACATGAAGCAGTGCACAAACAGATAAGGTGAGGTATGGAGTGAAAGATGTCATTTCCACGGAATCCTGACATCGTGGTAGGATCACAATCCAGCAAGACAATTTAAATCTCAATTCCTCAAATCAGCCCCCAAATTGGCTCGCATATTATCTAAGTATCACATCTCCTCAATTGCACAATATCAAGTATATCTCATATATCCCGAATGTACAACCTCAAGTATATCTCACATATATCGAATGTACAATCATCAAGTATATCTCGTATATATCGAATGTACAAAATCAAGTGGATCTCACATATCTCGTATGTACAATATCAAGTATATCTCACATATCTTGAATGTACAACAGCAAGTAGATCTCATATATCTCGAATGTACAATCATCAAGTAGATCTCACATATCTCGTATGTACAATATCAAGTAGATCTCACATATCTCGTATGTACAATATCAAGTATATCTCACATATCTCGAATGTACAAGAGTAAGTAGATCTCACATAACTATCCAGTATCCAATCTCAAATGAATCTCTTATATCCCGAGTCAAATCTTCAGCAAAATTCTAACATCCTAAATAAAATGGCGTAAATAAATATGATGAGCTCAATACACATATATTAGCGTCCCATTCCACTCATATTGGTGTAAGGGTATATATTACAGCGGCTCAATCCCCTGTTATATATACAAATGAGTAATTGGAAATATCATGAAACCAATGTGCCAAGCATCGACACAGAAATGTTGATCCATCAGGTGCTGTCTCCATGACTGGCCCCCTGATGGATACGTATCATACGCTATCCCGAGAGCTCGAGTGCCTAGCTTTGACCCTCGCCTCTCGACGTATCCATACGCACATAACTCTCGTCGATATCCACTCAATAACCGATGAGTCAATGGTCCTGTCACCGGAAAGTATGGTTCCCCTAAGCCTCATCGCCTAGCACCGCGAAATCGTTCTTGCTTCGGGGTACCCCCGGGCCCCACCATGTACCCATAGACGGTGCCTCCTCACTCCTCGAATCGGGCATATATCAGAACCGATAAATCTCATGGTGGCTGCGGAAATATCAATATCAAGGAAACCGGGTCTTTCAAATAATGCATAATTTCATGAACTACCACGGTCCCCAAATCCAGAAAACATCATGAAAAATCCATATAACAATGCGAAAATCCATGAATATAATATGTGCGCCATATCTGAAATGCAAGCATATAAAGGAAAAACCGCTAATTAATTGCATCAAGTTAATACAAATATCATGCGGTTCATATTTATCCACTTCTAAATAACATCAAGTGAAAGTAAACATGTAGCAAAAACTAGATGTATGTGAAATCAATAAGGTATAGCAAGATAATGTGTCTACCTATAAGCAATGATACAGTATACCCCCTGGGTATAAGAACAGTATGTGCAAGGTATACCTGTAGCTATGACAGGGAGTGTGTATGTACCTATCACTAATGGTACAATACTCTGTAGGAATACAGGTATGCTAAATGCCATATATGATAAGCAGTATGAATAAATGTCATAATGTCCCTAACCAAGCAATATAATATCTATAAGTGGTTTGTGTGTGATATGGCAATTATTGACGGTGTGTGTAGCATACAATCAGTGCTCGTGCAACATGAATCGTCAATAATATGTGCAGTGTCCTACTACTACTTGTCCAGGCACAGCTAAATCTAAGTAATAGTGTAAAGGTTCAATTCTAACAATAACGTAGAATATGCGATAAGTAATAAAATCTCTAGCCCTGACGCATAACGCCATGCGGGCGATTTCCCTGTAGATGTTAAATCTACTCACCAATGCTCCTGGCTAAGTGAAGCCTACCACCTGTTTTCCCTTGTCGTAGCGTCCGAAGTCCCCGCTTGCGAACCTAAAATTTCACAAACACATCACATAAGCAAAAATCCTATATCGACGAAAAGACATCGAAACGCAAGAATGACGCCTTGAAAATTACACTGCGCGCTTAGCGCAACAAACGCGCATGACATCGGCCAAAAATCCTAACTAGGGTCGCCAAACTAGGAAACACCTAGTTTAGATTCCGATCGTCCCGATCGCGCAACGCAACACAATAAAATACAAGGAATATAATAGATATAACCTCGCAACGACTAATCGAACCCACGTCGGAAAAACCCCGAAATCTTGTAAGCAGTACTTATCTTAATAGCACAAAACTACAAGTTTTACTAAAACTATAATTTACAAACATCTTCAAATAGAAAGGTTAAACCATTTAAACCATTTCTATATTTTCAAACTTGCTTAATTAAGCTTTAGCAAAAAAACCTAGTAAGCAAAAACCCTTAATTAATCAAAGTAGTAATTAACAAAAATTAGCATGTTCTACTAGGTTAAGTTTTTCAAATTCACAAATTAACAATTCAATTAAATATTAAACACTTAAATTAAGCTTTAACCTTAACTTGAATTTCTAAAACCATTTCTATAATTTTGAAACATGAAATTTAAAGCTTAAACTAACATCTAATTAAGCTAGCATAAAGTATTAAGCAACAAAAAAAGAGATTAGAGTTAAGGTTTTATACCTTCAAGAATACCACTTGAATCAAGGATAAAACCAAACTTTAGCCTCCAAAATCCTCACTAGAATGAAGATCCAAGCAACTTTTGTGAAGAAGAATGAAGGTTTTGGATTTTATTTGAATTTCTATGAATTAAATTGGATTTTTCATGATTTATTTGTGCAAGAAATGATGAAAAATGAGTGAGGAAGAACAAGGGCAGCAAGGGATGAGGGAGGGCCGGCCAAAGCAAGAGGTGGAGGGGTTTTTGTGAATAAAAATGAAGAAAGATCTAGAAAAAAACAATTAATGCACATTAAATGCAAAATGCCACCTCTTTCATTTTCTTTTCTTTTTTTAAAACAAAACCTTTTTGCACTCAAAAATATCTAGATATTTAAAAAGAAGGTTCTAAAAATAATTGTAGTGATGATTTCCAAGAATTTTCATTTAGAAATTTTTTCCCGATTTACGCGCATATTTTACCGGCTAAAATAATATTTTATTTGGGAAAAATTCTATCTGAACCAAAACCTCCCAAATACCCCTAAAGTTCGCGCACAAGATTTATTTTAGCTAAACTAGGTGCCGGTAAGCTTATACGGACGTTTGATCGAAATCGGGTTAAAACGGGAAAAACCGACAATTTTGCCCTGAAACGGAAAAATTCGCAAAACGAATTCTAAAACGTTACACCTATCTTGCAAAATTATAGTTGTTTAGCCGAAATTTTAGTGTTATTAAGTAGATTAGTGCTAGTTTAGGCAAATTGGAGTGAGACTTGACCAAGTGTTGGTTTTGATTGTTAGGGTAACCTTATTAAGTGTGTTTGAAACCAGCTAACCCCAGAATACCCCAGATTTCTAGTAAGTTACCTGAAAGTTTTGACTTGGCGTATTTTAGCAATTTTCTCGACTTATTGACCTTTCTGAGATCTGCTTTCACCCCGGGAACTCTAAAATAAAATTGACTTGGCAGTAAGTTGTGCAGGCACCCTGGAACCATCCCACAAAACCCTAGCCCCCACCTTAATTTCTTGGCCGCAGATATATTTGCGGCCAGAGCAGTAGGGAACCCCCTCGTTTTGTGTGCACGACTCTTTTACCTGTAAACTTGACCCTGGGTATGTTTAGTTTTGTCTGGTTCCAACTAGGGTAGAATCTGGGTTGATTTTCATGAGTTGGCGTATGATTTACGACTTGTTTTCGTATGGATTTTTGGTATTCGATGATTCGTTCTGTCGGGTGGCGTTTGGACGTCAACGACAGTGGATATTGGCTGTGTTTGCACGCGAGGCTATAGGTTTTTACCTATTGGCGTAACGTGCACCGTTTTGGTTTCCGACATGGTTTTCATGTGTTTTAGCATGTGATATCCTTGTGGGTACCCCACGTGGCGTCGGAGCGTTGGAGATGTAAATGGCGGCATCGGCACCGGCACGCATAAAGAAAGGTGAGTAGATTTATATCTACGGGGAGAAGTCGGGTGGATGGCGTATAGCACCCCCGCAGTTCGTAGTGATGTATACGGATGCGTATACACACTAACAATTATTATATGTTGTTGGGATTAGTTATTGATGTTTAGGATGGATAATTGGTGTGTTGGATTGGTGAAAGGTTACGAAACCCTAGGGTAGTGGGTGCACTATACATACACATACACACATACATACTTGCATACATCCTTATTTCATATGTGCTTATGGGATTCTATATAGTTATGTGTTCACATGGGTATGGGACTATGTGTTCACATACGGATTTGAGGATGATATATGGGATTGAGATGAGTCGATGAGTCTGATCTAAGATTATGATATCGGTTATATGGTAAAATTCGTATTTGAGATACGTCTTGATGCTTTAGCGGATTTTGGGATAATGATGCCATAGGAATATTGACATATATATGTAAATGATCGACATGTGATTATGATACGAAATAGGATATGATATGATATGACAAGATATTTATGATAGGCCGTCTTGGGCGTTGTTTACTCCTTGAGATGATATGGGCTGATGATATCGATTCATACGAGACTGTCGATCAGTAGTCAAATCATAATTTCAGTGATGATATTAGCTTTGTACTAGACGTAGGTCAGTACCCGGATTATGATATTTGATTAAAGAGAATACCAGATGAATGATATGACGAATGTGATATTGACCCGTACCCAGATTTGGGGATGCCGTACGACGGATTTACGTACGAGCTATAAATTGATGTTTGATCCGCACTCTTGACTTAGGAATAATCGATTATAGAGATATGGTATCGGATGCGACATTATCGAGGCGGGATCACCGACTATATATATATATATATATATATATATATATATATATATATGTATCGACTCAGAGGTTAGGCGGTTTCCCTTACCTACTGTTAGCTTTAGCTCAGCCTTATAGTGGTGTAGCTATATGACTCTTATGACATTAGATGCAGTTCAGCCATCATTGTGTTAGTATTCAGCTCCCGCACTTTATTATTGTTGCTCTGCACCGCATACTGTTGTGATTCATATTCCATTATTGATATCCTGCTGTTAGGACACCGGCACCATTACCGATGATGCGTATGTACCACGTACACTTATTTGCCGGCTCACACACATCTTCATCGGTAATTGCCATGTCACGAACACTTAGAAAATATTATTGCTTGATTTAGCTTGTTAGCTAGTAGTGACATGATATTAGTATGCTTGCCTCATATGCCAGCTTGACATTGTAGTTATTACTTGTCACTTCATGCATACTGTTATTCATTATATGCTGCTGCATTCATGGATCCTCATGCTTATATTTATGATTTCACATGCTATTGATGATTTGGATTCGGGTTTCCATGAGATTTTCTGGATTTGGAGGAAAACCGCAAAACATATATATAAACTGCTTTCTCTCTTTTTAAATAAAAATGCGGTTTTCCCATGATGTATGAGTCGTCCACCATGAGTTTTGCGGATGGATTTCGAGACCCGGTTCGAGGAGGCGGATGAACCATTTCGGGTACATGGTGGGCCCGGTGTGGTACCCCGGGGCAAGAAGATCGCAGGAGATGGCGTTGAGCCTGGAAGGGGAGCACGACCGACCGGTGATATTACCCGACGCGTCGGATATCCGGAGGATACCGTCGTGGTCATGAGATGGATGGTAGGGGCCGATCTGGACTGACGGCGCCCTGGATATTATAATTGAGACATTGAGATTTTGAGATATTGAGGTACAGAGATTGTGATACAGAGATATCGAGATATTAGGATTTATGTTTTGTGCCGATGCTAGGCACTGTTTATGCTGATTTCATTTATGATACCTCATTTTAAAAATACAGAAATCTCACAAATTTATGAAAGCAGTTTTCTTCAGTACATCCATTCTGTTTCATGCATTCATATATCATCCATATGACATATGGCTACCTGAGGCACTGACACCGGCATGTGGGATTACATTTGGGTTAGATATTTACACTAGCCATGGTATAGGCTGCTGGTTATATATATTTGAGGATTATATATTATGATCGTATGACCTAGGATTGCGTCATACATGCGATTTCTGTTCGTAGATCTTTTTCTACTCATGAGTTGGCAACTCACCCCCGTTATGCCCCAGTTTCTTGCAGGTGTCGCCGTACGGGTTTCATTACGGCTTTGCGGGCACAGCTCCTTTCAGGTGACTTGCTAGTAGGTGGGTTATTTGTATCGTACCCATCAGTATACATTGTATATTATATTCAGTTGTATCTAGAAGCTCCATCAACCAAACATGTACTTATTTGAGATAGAGACCAGTAATGTTTATTCTTTTGACCTTAGAGTCGCGTGTTATATTTCTATGGATTTCTTGCTGATTGGAGTTTCCTCTTCTGTTGTGATCCTCGCCTTTAGGCGTTGTATACTATTGTTGCAAACTGGTTGATTTACATATGGTTTTTCCTACACTCCACTACTTTTCTTGGTTTGGATTTCTGGGCTCGGCTTACTTAGAGTACGTACGCCTTGAGACGTTCATAGTCTAGGTGCCGGTCATGTTCCGTAATTTCGGGACGTGACAAAGTTGGTACCAAAGCGTTAGGTTTTACCCTCAGAGCGTAGGATGACCCTTGGTTGATGGAATAGATGACTAAAGTAGAGTGACGTACCGTGGGTATGTTCCGCGGCATATTTACGACACGCCACTCCACTTAAGAAGTCTTAGGATGTACATTTCTTTGTTCAGTATTATATTCATTCCTGATTTAGCCTCATCAGTACCAGTTATGGTTTGCTGCCACGATTACGGGCAGGAAGAGCTACGGCTAGAGTTGCGGCCAGCATGAGCTCGTCACGAACGAGAACTGATCATGGCATGATGCCGGTGACACACGATTGTAGAGATGTGTCTTTTGATTGTGTTTTGCGCCACGAGCGTTGGATGGATCGCTGTATAAGACTTCTCGGACGTGCATATTAGCACCAGAGGATTGAGCCGCTGAGAGAGGCCAGCCAGATGCTAATGATCGTTGGTGTATTGCTTACTCATGATGATTGAGGCACGGTTCATCATGCAGACGAGTGAGCCAGTATTGCTTTGAACGACGAGATATCGCCCCAGATGATTGGAGCTATGGCAGTATAAGTTGTACTAAGAGATGATAGAAGGTCGCTAGTCACTAAGGATGAATGACTAGGACATGTGGATCGTTCGCTACCCCGATGCGAGGTCATCAGATAGATTGATTCCAGCTGTGACGACTTCACGCGGAGACGTTGAGAGTCGACAGAGACGATCGAATGTCAGAAACCTATTATTCCAAGTTTAAAGTATTCGGAAAGACATGCAGGCAATTCTATGGTCCTTCTAGAAGAATGAAACCCTAACTCGACTTAATGACCGTGTGAAAGCCTTTGAACCTTAGGGTTTGCGGAAGTTCTGCGGCGCCATTAGTGAGGCTTGGGTTTGCCCTTCTACGGCTGGACCACTGATGCTGTGGTATGTACTCGATACTATTATACTGTACCCAAGATATTGAGCTCTTGGGGGATTATGAGGTCTTGACAAATCGATCGGATGGCTAGACTTAATTCGGATGCTAGGTGATGAGATGCATTTCTTGGGAGACTCCAGATACGAGGATAGCCGTTGGAGCTCAGTCCATGCAGCCACGACGAGATGAGTCCGAAGCAGTCGACATTAGAGAAAAATAGAGTAAGAGGTTCGTGCAAGATCTGGATAAGATAACGTTCCACCCCGCCGACATCAGAGATGCGATGCGCATGCCGAGGCATTGTACTTGGATATACCTTCCAGAAGCAGTCGTGATGAGTATGCAGCCGTTCCGGAGCAAGAAACAGATATAGTAAAGGACGATGATTTTCGGACAGTTCGGCAGAGATGAGACTTGGAAGAGACCGTGAGCAGGATTCCTTCCAGGACACTGCTGCAATGATGATTGTACCCAGGATCAGATGTGTCACGTACATTCAGAAAGCCAGAGGCTGACGCCAGTGACATGCTGCTTTACGAGTGGTCGCGATGATTGACCGAGAGATGACCAGAGAAGTGCCAGAACGGAATCGTCCCCGTTAGCACACCTGACAGGGCCGATGAGCCGATGGATCGTGAGATTGGTAATCTACGGAGAAGACTTGGACCCAGGAGTGGTCATGTTACGCACACTAGTAGGCCAGAGTTCAGGATCGTCGACGAGACATGTTATGAGTGATCACGACAGTTGGCCAGAGATTCTTGGAGGATGTGCTTGAGCGGAACTATTCCGCCATACTTGATTTCGATGTTTTGAGCGATTTATTCGTATGATTTGGTTTTGAGGATTGAGTTCATGACGTTTGTTTTCATGCACCATGGTGGCACTTGTTGAGTTTTCATACAGTTGAGTTGATTTTGTGCGTATGTACGCACACGATTTGGTTTTTGCACTCTGTATAGTTTATATATGCTTGCAGTGCAGTGACATGTATTTTGTGCACTTGGATGCACTGGACTTCGATTTCGATGTTGATGCTCGATATTTATTTTGTGCATTTTATGCACCTGATTGGATTTTGCGCATGTTCGGCGCTTGATATTGGATTTCATGATTTCGTGCATGATGGATGTGTAGGGTTACTAGGCACACTCAAGAGGTTCCACAAGGCATCAACCATGCCAAATTAAAATTTTCCGGTGCCGAGAAACCCTAATATAGATCGTTAACTAGAGATTAGGCATAGGAAGATGCAAGCAAACGACTTTGCTACTAAGTGAAAGGGATTACAACCTTTGTAGATCCGGTCCACCACTTCTTTAGCTCCGTGTTGACGTCCCTCCGCTGCGATCATCGGATCCCGGACTCTTGCGATTGTTTCGTCGGAGAAATGATCGGGCTAGGTCATTGACTTCGAGGCCGAAGATGATCTACGTCGGGGAGACTCAAACTCAAGCTATTCCTTCACTCGGTCGAAAACTTTGTGAAGAGAACACCCTATACTACATGGCAAGTGGTAGAGGATGAAGAAATAGGAAGTGGGTTCACTTTAGAATTGGATTTCTCACTCTTTTTACCATGGCACCATTGGAGCTCTCAAGCTTTTGTAAGCTTGATGAAGATGAAGAAGAAGAAAGCATCATATGAATTATTATCCAAATGAAACTTATCCAAATAAATAATGGCACCATGGTTGAGTTAAGCCCTCATGCTTAACTCATGTAGAGATTTAACCAAACCATTAGGCTAAAGGTTGGGTTAACTAACATCTTGAAACATATGACAAAAGAGTTGACTTTGTCAATGTTTATCAAGCTTCATGAAGCTTGATAACTTTGACCAAAGTCACACTCTTTTGTTATATGCTTAGGAAAATAGTAAACCCTAATCTAACCTTGATTTGGTTCAAGTCTTATACACACAACTTGTTTGTATCATCAAGCATGATACAAACATGTACACTTGCATATATCACATATAAACAATGTGCACATTCAAGTGAAAAATCAATCTTAAGTGAACCAATACTAGTTAATGTAAAGTAATATATCAAATATATAATTATACATTAAATAATTACATCAACACTTGATTTAACGATCCGGTCATATCGCATATAACCGACTAATATCAAGTGTATCAATGTATCGAATCAACACTTGATTCGGTAACCCGGCTATATCACATATAACCGACCGATGATACAAATCGCGAGAATAGAATACATTATCGCATACTGGTATTATTCTCGGTCCCGCACATATCTCATATGCGCTCCTATTTCATTTCGCTTGAGCCAAGAAACCCCTGTGTAGGACTCTAAAGACTCGTCAATACGCCGGCAGTAGGTGATGATCATATCAAACACCCACAAGCCGCAAGCGGTCTGCTAAACGTAACGGCCACCCAGATATTGAGCGATTAGAAGATCAACGAGCAAGCCCGCTCACACTCCTGTGAATCCAACTAGTAACACTACCGTGCAGTTCGGTCTGTTTGTCTGATATGTCGCATATCTCGTCTAGGGGTGGTAAACGTCAGACCCCAATAACTCGATAAGTCGTGTCGATATGAGGTCTATAACAGTTCGAGAAACTACTGGTAACACTTACCAGTAAATCTCAGTAACCCTGGCCAGGGATTTCCGGTTATAGCCAATCGAACACAGCGCAACATCAACTCCCTATACCGGGAGAGACGAATCCCCTCCTATCGCTCATTGCCTTCATGTGAATCGGGACTGTACCCAAAAACTACCGTTTTGCACGCCCTCTTGGACATGGTAAGGTGGAAATCAAAGTATAGTGGGAATCACACAAGACTCTATGACGATCTCGGGTCAACAGACTACTCTGTACCAGTGTCACCAGAGAACTGCCATCTGACGTAAGGTATAATACCATCTGGGAGTTCTCGGCGAGTCCGTCCAGTGTACCCAGTCTCCACTGAGCACCCGTATTTCATCTCTGATGTCAAACACCAATGGATATGTGATCATCCATCGCCCATGTAACCCTTCGAAAATCGTTTAGGCAGTTTTTCGGTAATCGGTTAATTTTTCGGCTTTTTCCGTAAAAAGTCAAAATAGGTATTTTTCATTGTAGACCTAATTATAAAAAATTTAGATAAGATATTACTATAATTTTGTCACTAAAATGTCACTTATAATTTTCTAGTTAAATAATTTTTTTCGTAATTAATTATTTTTTTATTATTTTAAGCCTTTTTAAATACATTAAATTAGTGATAAATACAAATTTAATTAGGTAAATTTCATAATTGGGAGTCTTTATAAGCTAAAATATGGTGTTAATAAAATTGTATCATGACTTGCA
Source organism: Agapanthus africanus (assembly GCA_030015575.1). Lineage (NCBI taxonomy): Eukaryota > Viridiplantae > Streptophyta > Magnoliopsida > Asparagales > Amaryllidaceae > Agapanthus > Agapanthus africanus. The sequence goes on along the minus strand of CM057350.1, from coordinate 310,324,797 downwards.
ACATTTTAGTTTTATGGTGTGAAAATTATGAAAAAATGATGTAAAAAGGGGTTTTTTTGTAAAAAGTTGATGTGAAATGCATTAAATGAGATGTGAGGGATCTTTTTGACGTAGAAACTTCTCCAAAAACCCCACACCCTCCTCCTCTTCACCTCTGGCCGAAAATAGCAGCAGCTCCCCCCTCTTTTCACCTCAATTCTTGCTTCAAAAATCATGAAAAATCATGAAAAATCCATAAAAATTCACCATTTTCTTCTCCAATTCAATGCTAAACCCTAATCCACTCTCTCCTCAACCAAATTTAGTTCAAAACTAGAAGAAAGGAGGCTTCTTTGGTGGCTTGATCATGCTAGGGTTCCATTTGTGAGGTGAAATTCTAAACTAGTTTGTTAACTTGTAGTTTATGTGTGCTAAAATTCAATTTTGAAGTATTAATTTAGTTGTAAATTCTTGTTCATGAAAATCAAGAATGGGATTTGGTGTTGAACTAGGGTTTGAAGCATGGTTGTTAGAGTTAAGTTAGGGCTTTGGTTACCTATTTGATTAGGGTGGTTAATTGCGGAGGGCTACGCTCGCTAAGTCGTTAAATTGCGACGTTTGCATCGAATCGGTTTGAAATTTGCTTACTAGATTTTTACAAAAATTAGAATGCGATCAAATTGTGTTATGTTAGCGATATAATTAGCTTCGTATAGGACTATTAGAGTGCGCGAGCGCGGGGTTTCGTCTAGTCGGGTTTTAGTTTTGTCGATTTCCCCGAAATGACGATTCTAGTTAACGATTAGCGTTTTTCGTGCGTTTTCCCGCACACCGAGTGTATGTTATGTTTAATTCGAGAGCGTCGATAATTGTATATTGTGACTTGCATCGTTTTAGGTTTTGTAATCTTATGCTTGGTGTTGTGCAAATATAGGATCGGTCGGGGAAACATCGGACACGGCGCGTAAAGGCAAGACGGTGGTCGGATCGGATTAGCGGGGATTTCAGGTGAGTAGATGTATTCATCTATGGGGGAATCGTCTGGATGGTGCGATGCGCCCCCTAGTTAGGGTTACCCTACTTTTTGCAAGATTTATATTGTTAGCTAGCTTATCCGTTTATGTACATTGCATACCCTTATAGCTAACCGTATATTAGATTGCATGGACATTCATCTACACTTATGCGATATCACTTCGTAGGACACGAACACCATTACCATTGGCATCTGTTGCACGCGCACTATTCATGTGACACACACGCCTTTGGTAATTGCCATGCCACGCGCACTATAGAACCTGTTTAACTTAGTATCGTCACTTGTATTCATACATGATATCTGAAATTGCATAGCTTACATATACCTCGCATTTTCATCATATTTACATAGCTTTCTAGCCAAAATTCACATCATATACATTGATATCATAGACATTTAGCATATATAGCATGTGAACATTTTGATTTTCTTGAGGATTTCAGTATTGCTGCGATTTCTGGATTTTTGGGGAAAACCGCAAGAATTTAACAAAAACTTATATTTATCATTTTTAAAAACAAAGTTGCGGTTTTCTCGTGATGTATGTGCCGTCCACCATGAGTTTTCATGTTTTTTGTTGGATTTCGAGACCCGATTCGAGGAGTGGATGAACCGTCTCGGGTACATGGTGGGCCCGGTATGGTACCCCGGGGCAAGAAGATCGAGTTGTAGACGATGAGCCTGGCAGGGGAAGACTACCTACCGGTGATGTCTGGCGCGGTGGATATCCGGAGGATACCGACCGTTGTCGTGAGATTGATGATATGGGCCGATCCGGACTGACGGAGCCCGATATTTGAGACATTGATACAGTGAGATATTGAGACAGAGATGATTCATTTTTGGTGTCGATGCTTGACACGGGTTTTCAGGTGATTTCTTGATGGTACTTAGCTATTATACAGATATTTATTTTCTAAAGTTAAGAATGTAGTATCCTTAGCATTTAAAACACTTAAAGATTTAGTAATGACATTGCATACATGTGCATGCATACTAGAGCTATTGTATCACATATGGACATACATGTTGTGGTGCATTGCGTGCATTCTTACGATTGCTTTACTAGATGTTATATTCTACTCACGAGCTGGCAACTCACCCCCGTTGTGCCACAGTGTCTTGCAGGTCGGACCCGTCACCCTTGTAGCGGCGGGCTATCTTATCATCAGCTTATTTTGCTCAGACTCGCGACATCACCCGTAGGTGGGTTGCGAGCATATTTTATTTTTTTTGCTCTATCATTGTATCTAGTATTCTCCATCTACCACTTTATATTGTATATGCGACCTAGTGATGAGACTGAGAGATTTGTATATTGTGGTTTCTTTTGGGTCGAGCTCACTTGAGCCGGCGTTGCGTTTTCTGATATTTTGCGTTTCTTTTATGCTCTTTTCCCGATATTACTTATTTATTGCATGTGGTTGTGATCCGCCTTGGGCGAAGAGCTAGCTCCCGCTTGGGGATGCCATTTTATGATTACAGGTTTATTATCTTGTTGTACCCATTTTGGGGGATAGAAAATACAGTGGAGACTCTGCCGAAATTTTCGGAAATTTTTGATGTTTTAAAAAGAGATTCTATGCAACTTAAATGATTTTTAAAAACCATTTTCATTAAAGGTTTTCCTTCACTCTCTTTTGATTTTGGTTTAGATTCTTCTGGGCTTTGGCTGACTTAGGTTACGGTACGCCTTTAGACGTCTCGTAATCTAAGTGCCAGTCGCGTTCCGTACTTTCGGGTCGTGACAAAGTTGGTATCAGAGCCTAGGTTTTACCTTTTTGAGTGTAGGACGACCTTGGTAGATGGAGTAGGTGACTTAAGCAGAGTGGCGTAGCGTGGGTATGATCCGCGACATACTTACGATACGGTACTCCGCCTACGTGACCTTAGGACATAATTGCTTGTATTTCCTTTCTTGATTCCTTGCATTCCTTGATTCAATTGCAATGTCCTTATCAGTCCTGTTTCTTATTCTAGCTTCGATGCCGCCAAAGACTACGAGAGCTCAGCGGGCTGCCGCTAGGGATGAGATTCGGGCGGGCCCGTCTGAGGCGAGGATCGAGCGGGATGATACACCTACCCCTCAGGGTCATACTGATCCGCCTTATCCAGATCGTATTGCCAGACTAGAGGCCGGCATGCAAGAGTTGCGATAGATGATGGGATCTTTAGTTGAGTCCAGCCGGGCACAGAGATCCGAGGACGTTCCTTCCACCGCACAGACCACAATCGTACCTGCTGCACAGATGGTCACTCCTGCTGCTACTACGGAGACTATCCCTGTTTCACTACAGGAGTTCATGAGATTGAGACCTCCAGCTTTTACCGGTACAGATGCGACAGAGGACCCACAGGCTCTTCTTGATAGGATGGCTCGGATTTGCCGTTCGTTGAGGTGTTCTGATGATAGATTGGTGGAGTTTGCGAGTTTTCGTCTGGAGGGTCTTGCCCAGACATGGTACGATTCAGTAGAGAGAGGCCGAGCTGCAGGTCTATCTTCTATGACCTGGGATGAGTTTACATCTGCATTTCTGGCCCGTTTTCTTCCGGAGAGTGTCCGAGATGCTCGAGCCCGTAGTTTTGAGTCTTTGCGCAAGACTCCTGGGATGACGGTGTCGGAGTATGATATACAGTTTACCCAGTTGTCTCGATATGCTCCGTACCTAGTAGACATAGAAGAGAAGAGAATAAAGAGGTTTGTACGAGGGCTTGATACACAACTATTCCTTGCCATCGGCACCCAGCACTTTGATACATACGCAGCCGCGATGGATGCAGCCTTACTTTTGGAGGAGCGTATTTCTGAGACTCCGGTCGTTTCTGGGCCGAAGAGGATCCGTACTGATACGCCAGCTCAGCGGCAGATGGGCAGACATCGCGATAGACTATTTCCGGGAGATGGTGGAGGTAGAGGATTGAGACGAGGTCAGTTATTTGGTTCATATCCACAGACCCAGCAGTCGTCTCCAGGATGTTTTCGGTGTGGGAGTCAGTACCACCGTGTCAGAGACTGTACCATGGGAGTCCGGGCGCTGCGACAGTCCCGCATGTGACTTTACCACCCTCACCACCTTCTCAGAGAGCTCTACTACCTACTCCTGATGATGCTCCATGCCAGCCAGATGCTTCTAGAGGTCTTGGGCGTGACGGTCCGGTTCCGAGAGGACGAGGCGACAGAGGCAGAGGCCGAGGCCGAGGTAGAGACAGAGGACAGCCAGCTATTAGTGGTGGACAGGCCCGAGTGTTCGCGTTGACTCCTCAGGATGCACAGGCATCCAATGCCGTCGTGACAGGTACTCTGCCAGTATGTTCTTTTGATGCACGGGTATTATTTGATCCAGGCTCCACACATTCCTATGTTTCCACGTATTTTGCACCGAGGTTGGGCCGAGAGTCTTCTCCGTTAGATCAGCCGCTTGTCGTTATTACCCCGGTAGGCGAGTCTTTTGTTGCCCGTTTTGTGTACCGATCGTGTTCCGTTCGTATCGGGGAGAGAGATTCTTCAGTTGATTTGATTCTCCTCGATATGCTAGACTTTGACGTTCTTCTTGGTATGGACTGGCTAGCCACCTGTTATGCATCCGTGGACTGCCGTGAAAAAGCAGTCAGATTCAGTTTTCCTGGTGAGCCGGTTCTTATTATTCAGGGAGATCGTAGTGCTACCCTTCCCAGCTTGATTTTTTCTCTTCGCGCTGGTCAGCTCTTAAGGAAAGGGTGTCAGGGATTCTTAGCATATGTTTGTGATACTAGCTCCACAGAGGTTCCGTTGGACCAGGTCCCTGTTGTGAGAGAGTTTCCTGATGTATTCCCTGACGAGCTGCCTGGTCTGCCACCAGAGCACGAGATTGAGTTCTGTATTGACTTGATCCCCGGCACGAGGCCTATCTCTATACCGCCTTATCGGATGGTCCCGGCAGAGCTGAGAGGGCTAAAGGATCAGTTACAGGACTTGCTGGACAAAGGGCTTATCCGACCGAGTGTGTCACCTTGGGGTGCTCCCGTCTTGTTTGTTAAGAAGAAGGACGGAAGTATGCGTTTATGCATCGATTATCGTCAGCTGAACCGGGTTACTGTGCGGAATAGGTATCCCCTACCCCGCATTGATGACTTATTTGATCAGCTCCAGGGTGCAGGGTTTTTCTCGAAGGTTGATTTATGGTCAGGTTATCACCAGTTGCGGGTTCGGAAGGAGGATATTCCGAAGACCGCTTTCCGTACTCGTTATGGTCATTATGAGTTCTTAGTGATGTCGTTCGGGCTCACCAATGCCCCTGCAGCATTTATGGATTTGATGAACCGTGTATTCAGGCCGTATCTTGATCGGTTCATTATTGTGTTCATTGACGACATCTTGGTTTATTCTCGGAGCCGGGAGGAGCATGAGCAGCACTTACGTATCACATTGCAGAGTTTGAGGGAGCATCAGCTGTTTGCCAAATTCTCCAAGTGCGCATTCTGGTTAGACAGTGTCGACTTCTTGGGTCATGTAGTGACGAGAGATGGTATTTGTGTGGACCCGAGGAAGATCGAGGCAGTTCAGCGTTGGCCTAGACCAGTATCAGTTACAGAGGTTCGCAGTTTTCTAGGTCTGGCCGGCTATTATCGACGTTTCGTCCAGGGTTTCTCCCGCACTGCTGCACCATTGACCGGGTTGACCCGGAAGGGGGTTCCTTTTGATTGGACCCAGGCATGTGAGGATAGCTTCCAGCAGTTGAAGACTCGTCTGACTACTGCACCAGTGTTAGCATTGCCTTCAGGATCAGGCGGGTTCGTGGTATATTGTGATGCTTCTAGAGTGGGGCTGGGATGTGTATTGATGCAGCACGACAGAGTTATTGCGTATGCTTCTCGGCAGCTGAGGAAACACGAACAGAACTACCCCACCCATGATTCAGAGATGGCTGCAGTGGTATTTGCACTTAAGATCTGGAGACATTACCTATACGGTGAGTCGTGCCAGATATTCACGGACCACAAGAGTTTGAAGTATAATTTCCAGCAGTGAGACCTGAACCTGAGACAGCGCCGATGGATGGAGTTGGTGAAAGATTATGACTGCGAGATTTTATACCATCCGGGCAAGACGAATATGGTGGCAGATGCTTTGAGTAGAAGGCCCGGAGGTAGCTTATCTTGTTTGAGCGCAGTGCAGATGCAGTCGTCGGCGGATTGGCAGGTGTTATGTGACAGCAGAGTGCAGTTCGAGTTTACTCCTACAGGGGGACAGCTGGCCCATTTCAGAGCACGCCCACAGTTACTTGACCGTATCCGCGAGGCACAGTCCGGCGATGCCCGTATTTTAGAGATTATTGAGCAGATTCGGCAGGGCAGAGTTTCTGAGTTCGTGATTGATGATCAGGGGATACTTCAATTTGGGACTCGACTGTGTGTGCTAGATTCAGAGGGACTGAGGCGTGATATTCTCGAGGAGGCACATAGATCAGTATACAGTGTTCACCCAGGTTCCACCAAGATGTACCGTGATTTGAGAGAGGTTTACTGGTGGGATGGGATGAAGAAGGATGTTACAGACTTTGTGTCCAGATGCCTGACTTGTCAGCAAGTCAAGGCCGAGCACCAGAGGCCAGCCGGCGAGTTACAGCCTTTGCCCATCCCTGAGTGGAAGTGGGAGCAGGTCTCCATGGACTTCATTGTCGGTCTACCCAGGACTAGTCGAGGGTATGACTCTATTTGGGTGATTGTGGATCGACTGACGAAAGAGGCTCACTTTCTGCCAGTGAAGACCACTTTTGGACTTTCTCAGTACGCCCAGGTCTATATTGATGAGATAGTGCGACTGCATGGTGTTCCGACTTGCATCGTGTCCGACCGTGGCACCCAGTTTACCAGCCGATTGTGGCAGAAACTACAGGAAGCTTTGGGCACCCGATTGAGTTTTAGCACAGCCTTTCATCCGCTGACTGACGGTCAGTCGGAGCGTACTATTCAGACTCTTGAGGATATGCTCAGAGCTTGCGTTTTAGATTTCGGTGGTAGCTGGGATCGTCATTTGCCTTTGATCGAGTTTTCCTACAATAATAGCTTCCAGGAGACGATTCAGATGGCACCTTTTGAGGCTTTATATGGGAGGAGATGTCGATCGCCTGTATGTTGGACAGAGCTCAGGGAGAGCTGTATTTTGGGGCCGCAGATTGTACAGGAGACGACCGAGAAGATACAGCTGATTCGGGACAGGATGAGAGCGGCACAGAGCAGGCAGAAATCATATGCTGACAGGCGCCGTCGCCGACTCGAGTTCGCTGTTGGCGATCATGTTTTCCTGAAGGTCTTTCCGATGAAAGGTGTGATGAGATTTGGGCGGAAAGGGAAGCTGAGTCCTAGATATGTTGGTCCTTTCGAGATCCTAGAGCGTGTTGGTCCAGTCGCTTATCGGTTAGCTCTTCCGCCTAGCTTCCCCGATGTTCACCCCGTATTCCATGTCTCGATGCTCCGCAAGTACCTTCATGATCCTTCCCAGGTGATTCAGCACCGAACCATCCAGTTAGAGCGTGATCTTTCTTTCACCGAGCAGCCGGTTGTCATCTTGGATCGGCAGGTGAAGAAATTGAGGTCGAAGGTCATACCGTCCGTCAAAGTCCTTTGGCGTGGCCCGAACAGCGAGGAGGTCACCTGGGAGACCGAGGTCGAGATGAGGAAGAGATATCCCCATCTTTTTGAAGGTACGCGTAGTTAAATTCTAAATTCGGGGACCGAATTTCTTTAAGGGGGGAAGATTGTAACCCTTCGAAAATCGTTTAGGCAGTTTTTGGGTAATCGGTTAATTTTTCGGCTTTTTCCGTAAAAAGTCAAAATAGGTATTTTTCATTGTAGACCTAATTATACAAAATTTAGATAAGATATTACTATAATTTTGTCACTAAAATGTCACTTATAATTTTCTAGTTAAATAAAAAAATTTGGTAATTAATTATTTTTTTTATTATTTTAAGCCTTTTTAAATACATTAAATTAGTGATAAATACAAATTTAAATAGGTAAATTTCATAATTAGGAGTCTTTATAAGCTAAAATATGTTGTTAATAAAATTGTATCATGACTTGCAACATTTTAGTTTTATGGTGTGAAAATTATGAAAAAAATGATGTAAAAAGGGTTTTTTTTTGTAAAAAGTTGATGTGAAATACATTAAATGAGATGCGAGGGATCTTTTTGACCTAGAAACTTCTCCAAAAACCCCACACCCTCCTCCTATTCACCTCTGGCCGAAAATAGCAGCAGCTCCCCCCTCTTTTCACCTCAATTCTTGCTTCAAAAATCATGAAAAATCATGAAATATCCATAAAAATTCACCATTTTCTTCTCCAATTCAATGCTAAACCCTAATCCACTCTCTCCTCAACCAAATTTAGTTCAAAACTAGAAGAAAGGAGGCTTCTTTGGTGGCTTGATCATGCTAGGGTTCCATTTGTGAGGTGAAATTCTAAACTAGTTTGTTAACTTGTAGTTTATGTGTGCTAAAATTCAATTTTGAAGTATTAATTTAGTTGTAAATTCTTGTTCATGAAAATCAAGAATGGGATTTGGTGTTGAACTAGGGTTTGAAGCATGGTTGTTAGAGTTAAGTTAGGGCTTTGGTTACCTATTTGATTAGGGTGGTTAATTGCGGAGGGCTACGCTCGCTAAGTCGTTAAATTGCGACGTTTGCATCGAATCGGTTTGAAATTTGCTTACTAGATTTTTACAAAAATTAGAATGCGATCAAATTGTGTTATGTTAGCGATATAATTAGCTTCGTATAGGACTATTAGAGTGCGCGAGCGTGGGGTTTCGTCTAGTCGGGTTTTAGTTTTGTCGATTTCCCCGAAATGACGATTCTAGTTAACGATTAGCGTTTTTCGTGCGTTTTCCCGCGCACCGAGTGTATGTTATGTTTAATTCGAGAGCGTCGATAATTGTATATTGTGACTTGCATCGTTTTAGGTTTTGTAATCTTATGCTTGGTGTTGTGCAAATATAGGATCGGTCGGGAAAACATCGAACACGGCGCGTAAAGGCAAGACGGTGGTCGGATCGGATTAGCGGGGATTTCAGGTGAGTAGATGTATTCATCTATGGGGGAATCGTCTGGATGGCGTGATGCGCCCCCTAGTTAGGGTTACCCTACTTTTTGCAAGATTTATATTGTTAGCTAGCTTATCCGTTTATGTACATTGCATACCCTTATAGCTAACCGTATATTAGATTGCATGGACATTCATCTACACTTATGCGATATCACTTCGTAGGACACGAACACCATTACCATTGGCATCTGTTGCACGCGCACTATTCATGTGACACACACGCCTTTGGTAATTGCCATGCCACGCGCACTATAGAACCTGTTTAACTTAGTATCGTCACTTGTATTCATACATGATATCTGAAATTGCATAGCTTGCATATACCTCGCATTTTCATCATATTTACATAGCTTTCTAGCCAAAATTCACATCATATACATTGATATCATAGACATTTAGCATATATTGCATGTGAACATTTTGATTTTCTTGAGGATTTCAGTATTGCTGCGATTTCTGGATTTTTGGGGAAAACCGCAAGAATTTAACAAAAGCTTATATTTATCATTTTTAAAAACAAAGTTGCGGTTTTCTCGTGATGTATGTGTCGTCCACCATGAGTTTTCATGTTTTCTGTTGGATTTCGAGACCCGATTCGAGGAGTGGATGAACCGTCTCGGGTACATGGTGGGCCCGGTATGGTACCCCGGGGCAAGAAGATCGAGTTGTAGACGATGAGCCTGGCAGGGGAAGACTACCTACCGGTGATGTCTGGCACGGCGGATATCCGGAGGATACCGACCGTTGTCGTGAGATTGATGATATGGGCCGATCCGGACTGACGGAGCCCGATATTTGAGATATTGATACAGTGAGATATTGAGACAGAGATGATTCATTTTTGGTGTCGATGCTTGACACGGGTTTTCAGATGATTTCTTGATGGTACTTAGCTATTATACAGATATTCATTTTCTAAAGTTAAGAATGTAGTATCCTTAACATTTAAAACACTTAAAGATTTAGTAATGACATTGCATACATATGCATGCATACTAGAGCTATTGTATCACATATGGACATACATGTTGTGGTGCATTGCGTGCATTCTTACGATTGCTTTACTAGATGTTATATTCTACCCACGAGCTGGCTACTCACCCCCATTGTGCCACAGTGTCTTGCAGGTCGGACCCGTCACCCTTGTAGCGGCGGGCTATCTTATCATCAGCTTCTTTTGCTCAGACTCGCGACATCGCCCGTAGGTGGGTTGCGAGCATATTTTATTTCTTTTGCTCTATCATTGTATCTAGTATTCTCCATCTACCACTTTATATTGTATATGCGACCTAGTGATGAGACTGAGAGATTTGTATATTGTGGTTTCTTTTGGGTCGAGCTCACTTGAGCCGGCGTTGCGTTTTCTGATATTTTGCGTTTCTTTTATGCTCTTTTCTCGATATTACTTATTTATTGCATGTGGTTGTGATCCGCCTTGGGCGAAGAGCTAGCTCCCGTTTGGGGATGCCATTTTATGATTACAGGTTTATTATCTTGTTGTACCCATTTTGGGGGATAGAAAATACAGGGGAGACTTTGCCGAAATTTTCGGAAATTTTTGATGTTTTAAAAAGGGATTCTATGCAACTTAAATGATTTTTAAAAACCATTTTCATTAAAGGTTTTCCTTCACTCTCTTTTGATTTTGGTTTAGATTCTTCTTGGCTTTGGCTGACTTAGGTTACGGTACGCCTTTAGACGTCTCGTAATTTAAGTGCCAGTCGCGTTCCGTACTTTTGGGTCGTGACAGCCCATCTGTATGGGTCGAGAAGGTATACGCTAGTCTACTCTGGTATATCGATGCCCCGTCTCGATACACCCATGACTAAGGACCTTGAAGGATGTACTTATGGACTACCATGTCCCCACTAGTATGATCCGCATCATAGTCCAGGTAGTCAAGTACACATCCTAAGGGCTTTACTAACATGTAACAGAGAGACAATCAGTGTACAAGTTAAGTTAAAGAGCAACCAGATAGCATACTATCATGTTGAGCAAGAAAGTCCTCCCTATATATGTCCAAGCATCCACTACAATATACATCCTATGTATAGTAATGGCCTCTAGGGCATACATATGACTAACAGGATGCACCGGATTTGGATTTTTAGCGCATGTTGGGCGCATGTTATGAGATGCGATTTGGTGCACATCAGATGCACTAAATCGAGATTCTTCGTGCATGTCAGATGCACCTAATTTTGCTGTCAGGCACACACGTTGCCTATGACCGATGTTGTGTGCACACCCGTCGCACCTCGATGTCATTTTGTGCACCTGCTTGGCACATGTATGGATTTTGATTTCCGTGAGCACCGGACGCACAGGGTTTTCATATGCATTTTTGGGGATTGATTTCTATGGAGCAGTACGTTTTCATGATATTTGCTATGTATTTTCGTACTGAGCAGGACTAGTCAGATGACAGTGACTGGATATATTTTGCATGCATTGATAGGTTTCGAAGGGATTTCCAAAAGCGTGCTATAGTCTCATTATTTACATACGTGTCCGATATGACACGAAACATTTAAAACGAGGAAACCCTTTTAAATTATTTTCAAAACGGCGGATCGTGCATACTAAACAAAAGGTATATACGTATATGGCTATTTTCTTATAGAGACGTCCGCCACTGTGCAGTGTTATGCGCATTGTACATCGACTTTTAAAAATTTTTTGGCATGCATTACCTTCATACATTTACATGTATAGTCCCGATTTCTAGCATATCGGTTTTGCCTTGGATTTGGCATTCGTGTTTCACCTTGACTCCGATGATTGCGAGATACTTGACGGGGTTTGGTTTTCGAGTTATCTGCTCGTTACGCATGCACATGTATTGCGCTACGATGCGTTCTATGGATTGATGATTTCGGAGCCCTGTTGACTTGGACATTTTATTGAAATGTTTTAGAATTTTGGGGTTTAAATTTAAATTTGGGGACCGAATTTCTTTAAGGGGGAAGACTGTAACATTTCAAAAAAATAAAATATTATTTTTGGGAATTTTCATAATTTAATATTAATTTTTAATGAATATTTTAATAGTCGGTATAATTAATTACCGATAAATGGTGAAAATTCCGGAGAAAATTTTGGAAAATTCTAAAATAGGCTATTTTGTGGAATATGTCATTTTTAAGCTTTTATGGTTACGTAAATGCTATTTTGGTATTAATCGCGATTAAAAATCGCTAATTGGATTTTTGGCTTTTTTTGCAAAAATGTGCACATAACATTTTCAACACTTGTTTCATGTTATGGACTCATGATGGCTTAGGGTTGAACCATGTTTAGATGACCATGGTGGGTCTAAACCATTTGGTTAAATTAAGTGGGTTAATTAAGGGTTTAGCTTGTTTAGGGATTGGATTAAGTGGGGGTTGACTTATGGCTAGAGAGAGAGAAAGAGAGAGCCATGATGGTGGTCATGCTAGCTTTCATCATGAGAGAGAGGGAGGTGGCTCCTAGGTTATGTCACCTCATCTCATTTCAAAACTCATCACCCTCCATGTCACTTCAAAACTTTTGCCTCTCACATCTCTCCCTCTCACTCACTCACACTCACATCTCTCACTCACACCACACCATCATACACCACAACCTCAGCCCAAAACAAAAGAACAGCCCCAGCAGTAGCAGCTGCAGCACCCACACACAAAAAGGAAAACAAAAGAGAAAAACATCAGAAGCTACATTAACCATAGCAGCAGCAGCACACAACTTCAGCCCCAATATCAACACTTCAGCCCCAATTCTGCTTCAGCTGCAACAATATCATTCAAAACACCACCACCACACCACCACAACCATTCCCACAACACCAAAGCAGCAACAACACCAGCCACAACCAAAACCACAGCATCGGTAACAAAACTGCTGTTAAAAACAACATCAGCAGCAGCAAGTAGCACAGCAACACCAACAGCTCAACAGTCCAGCAACAGCCCCTTTCCTCCTCCTTCATCCTCTCTTCTCCTACATCCTAGGACCCCCTTGAGGTATAATCTCACAACCCAACTCCTATATTGCAAAATTATAGTTGTTTAGCCGAAATTTTAGTGTTATTAAGTAGATTAGTGCTAGTTTAGACAAATTGGAGTGAGACTTGACCAAGTGTTGGTTTTGATTGTTAGGGTAACCTTATTAAGTGTGTTTGAAACCAGCTAACCCCAGAATACCCCAGATTTCCAGTAAGTTACCTGAAAGTTTTGACTTGGTGTATTTTAGCAATTTTCTTGACTTATTGACCTTTCTGAGATCTACTTTCACCGCGGGAACTCTAAAATAAAATTGACTTGGCAATAAGCTGTGCAGGCACCCTGGAACCATCCTACAAAACCCTAGCCCCCACCTCAATTTCTTGGCCGCAGATATATGCTGGGTTCCTAGGCACACCCATGAGGTTCTACAACTGATCAACCATGGCAAATTCAAAAATTTCATGTGCCGAGAAATCCTAATTGAGATCGTTAACTAGAGGATATGCGAAACTAAATGCAAGCAAACAACTTTACTAATAAGTGAAAGGAACTACAACCTTTGTAGATCCGGTCCTCCACCTCCAAAGCTCCGTGACGACGTCCCTTCGCTGCGATCATCGGGATCCCGGACTCTAGCGATGGTTTTGTCGGAGAAATGATCGGGCTAGGTCGTTGACTTCGATGCCGAAGATGATCTACGTCGAGGCGACTCAAACCCAAGCTCCATCTTCAGTATGTCATGAAATTTGTGAAGATAACACCCTATACAACATGGCAAGTAGTAGAGGATGAAGAAATAGGAAGTGGATTCACTTTGGAATTGGATTTCTCACTTGGATTCATCACTTGGAATTTTCTAGCAATGTTTTCTTCTCTTCATGAAGAAGAAGAAGAAGAAAGAAAAGAAAATGAATGAATTATCAATAATAGAAAATTAAGTGATGCTTATCATTTAGCAACCATGGGTGAGGTAACTAATGTAGAGAATAAACTAGGATTTAGGTAAATGGTTAGGTTAAGGATAAAACAAATATGGCATAAACTTTTGTCACAAGTGCTTGAAGTATCATGAAGATTCTAGCAATGTGAAAGAAAAAGACCATTTTTGTTTTAACAAAACAAAATAAATAAAGTATATAAAACCCTAACCATTTACTTAAACATGGTTTAAAGCATACACACCCAAGTTTGCATGTATCATCAAACATGATACAAACTAGTGCACAAAAATATATCACATATACAACTTGTGCACATCAAGTGAGAAAATCAATCTTAAGTGAACCAATACTAGTTAATGTAAAGTAATATATCAAATATATAATTATACATTAAATCATTAAATCAACACTTGATTTAATGATCCGGTCATACTGCATATAACCGACTAATATCAAGTGTATTAATATATCGAATCAACATTTGATTCGGTAACCCGGCTATATCTTATATAACCGTCCAATGATACAAATCACGAGAATAGAATTCAGTATCACATACTGGCATTATTCTCGGTCCCGCACATATCTCATATGCGCTCCTATTTTGTTTCGCTTGAGCCAGGAAACCTCTGTGTAGGACTCTAAAGACTCATCAATACGCCGGCAGTAGGTGATGATCATATCAAACACCCACAAGCCGCAAGCGGTCTGCTAAACGTAACGGCCACCCGGGTATTGAGCGATCAGAAGATCAACGAGCAAGCCCGCTCACACTCCTGTGAATCCAATCAGTAACACTTACCGTACAGTCCGGTCTGTTCGTCTGATATGTCGCATATCTTGCCTAGGGGTGGTAAACGTCAGACCCCAGTAGCTTGATAAGTCATGCCGATGTAAGGTCCATAACAATCGTGAAACTACTGATAACTCTTACCAGTATATCACTGCAATCCTGGCCAGGGATTTCCAGTTATGGCCAGTCGAGCATAGCGCAACATCAACCCCCAATACCGGGAGAGACGAATCCCCTCCTATCGCTCGTTGCCTCCATGTGAATCGGGACTGTACCTAAAAACCACCTGTTTGCACGACTCAGTAGAGCCGTGGTAGGGTGGAAATCAAAGCACTGTGGGAGACACACAAGACTCTATGACGATCTCGGGTCAACAGACTAAGCTGTACCAGTGTCATCAGAGAACTGCAATCAGACGTGAGGTATAATACCATCTGGGAGTTCTCGGCGAGTCCGTTCAGTATACCCAGTCTCCACTGAGCACCTGCATACCATCTCTGATGTCAAACACTAATGGATATGGGATCATCCATCGCCCATCACATGGGTGGAGAAGATATACACTAGTCTACTCTGGAATATCGATGCCCCGTCTCGATATTCCCACGACTAGGAATATTGAAGGATGTCCTCATGGACTACCCAGGCCCTACTAGTATGATCTACATCATAGTCCTGGAAGTCGAGTATACATCCTAAGGGCTTTATCAACATGTAACAGAGAGACAGAAAGTATACATGTTAAGATAAAGAGCAACCAGATAGCGTACTATCATGTCGAGCAAGAAAGTCCTACCTATATATGTCCCAGCATCCACTACAATATACATCCAATGTACAGTAATGGCTTCTAGGGCATACATATAACTAACAATCTCCCACTTGCACTAGGGTCATCTGTAGCAGTGGTTGCAGTCTCTAATACTCAACCATCCCATATAAGTCTCTCTCTGGGAAAAGGCCTTTGTGAGTGGATCCGCCGTGTTGTCATCTGAGTCTACTCTCCTAACCTTGATCACCCTGGAGATCAACTATCTCCATAATCAGGTGATGCTGCCTCAGAATATGTCTGGGTCACTGATGGGACCAAGGTCCCTGGGCCAAAGCCACATTTCCATTGTCACACAATGGTAGGAACCTAGTTCATCTCATGAACCAATATACACCCAAACTGCCTCTTTGGTAGTATCTTTAATAGCGATGTTACCAGCCTTTATCGTCTAGTTTGCCACGGTATCTATCTTGGAACTCTTCCAACATACCGTCCCTCTACTGAGGGCAAAGACAATGCCTGTGACTGACATTCAGTCGTCCTTATCAGTCTGGGACTTTCCCAGTGATTCTCCCCAGGATCGATTGATACCAACTCACTAAACCTGGTGAGAACCCTAATATCCATTTACATCTATCTCATAGATCCAAATCATAGGATTTAGGAGGTATCATCTTTATCCTATTGGAGAATCCTTATGATAAGCGGAGATTGACGGAGCGTAGCATAGGAAACTCTTTCCCTATCAAGAGTATGTCATCCACGTACTCTACGAGGATCACCACCATACTCTCTACCATCTTTACAAGGTTCATCTACCATTTTGATGAAGTCAAACTCTTTGACTCTCGCATCAAAACAGACGTTCCAACTTCGCGATGCCTGCTTTATTCTGTAAAGCATCTTGCACACGTTTCCGCTGCTCCCACTGTTTACGAAGCTTTCTGGCTGTGTACTTATAGACGTTATCTTCTAAATCAGTATTTAGAAAAGCAGTCATGACACCCAACCACCAGATATCGTAGTCATGGTATGTAGCCGTGGCAAGTAGGATCCGGATGGACTTAAGCATAGCCACTGGAAAAGGTTTCATCATTATCCATGCCTGGTCGATGACGAAAACCTTTAACAAGTCTAGCTTTGAAAGTCTCAACTTTTCCATCTACACCAAGTAACCTTCTCAAGATATACTTGCTCCTGATGGGGATTTAACACTTCAGATATAGCAACCAAAGTCCATACTTTGTTGGTGTATAAGGATTCCATCTCAGATCACTAAGCATCCAGCCATTCTTATAGAGTCTTACTCCTGATGGCCAGCTCGAAACAAGTTGGGTCATCATCTCATGATGTAGTCCTCGCTCCCACTGTCATAGAGAAACCAAAGTATCTCTCAGGTGGGTGAGAAACCCTACTAGATCGGCGGAGAGGCCGAGGTTCGTTGGTTGCTATTGAATCCTTTGGTTCTACCAAATCATCAGCTGCAGTTTGTATAGCTAGAACTGCTTCCAGTTCTACCTCATGCCCACTAATTTCTTCACAAGAAATTCCATTTCAAAAAGGTGGCATGTTGAGAAACAAAACATTTTTGTTCCTTGGTTAGGTAAAAGATATTCCCTTGCGAATGCTTAGGATATCCAACAAACTTCTACAGAACTGACTTTGCCTCGAGGTTGTCCGGATTTTGCTTTTCAGACATAGGCCGGACATCCCCAAATCTTAACAAACTTAAGATATGGGCTCTTCCCAATCTATATCACATATGAAGTGGTGGGCAACTTGTAGGGTTCCTGGGCACCCTAATGAGGTCTCACAAGGCATCAACCATTCCAATTTCAAATTTTAACGGTGCTGAGAAACCCTAACAAGATCGTTGGCTAGAAATCTAGGCGAAACAAGAATCTAGTTAACAACTTAACTACAAGAATACGGAAATACAACCTTTGTAGATCCGGTCCTCCACCTCCACGGCTCCGTGATGAAGTCCTCTCTGCTGTCCATATCAAATCCCGGGCTCTAGCGTCGGCTTCATCGGAGGAAGAGCGGGCTAAGTCATCGACGACGTGCCGAAGATGATCTACGTCGAGGCATCGCTAGATCAAGCTCCAACTTCACCAAGTCTAGAAACTTATGAAGAAAACACACTTTACTACTTGGCAAGAGGTAGAGGATGAAGAAATAGGAAGTGGGTAGACTTTAGAATTGGATTTCTCACTCATTTCATCAATCCACCATTGATGAAGTCAAGCTTCTTCAAGTGAAGAAGAAGAAGAAGAAGATGATAGAATTATGATAAGTATCATTCAAAAAGGAAATAAAATGAATACTTATCATAATGTAACCATGGTAATGTGTAGAGAATAAACTAGGGTTAGTTGGAATGGTTAGGGTTAAGGATGAGATAAGAATGGTGGACTAGGTCAAAGCTTCATGAAGCTTCAACAAAACTACAAATAAAGCTACCATTCTTTTCTTATCATTTCCAAAATGAATAAACAAATAAATAAATGAATAAGAAAATGAAAAACAAAACCCTAACCATTTAAATAACCATGGTTTAATCTTTACACAAACTCAAGTAAGCATGTATCATCAAACATGATACAATCAAGTGCACAAAAGTATATCACATATACAATGTGCACAATCCAAATGAGAAAATCCATTTAAAGTGAACCGATACTAGTTAATGCAAAGTAATATATCATATATATAATTATACATTAAATCATTAAATCAACACTTGATTTAACGATCCGGTCATATCGCATACAACCGACTAATATCATCAGTAACAACTTATCGAAATTACACTTGATCCGATAACCCGGCTATATCGCATATAACCGAGCAATGTCACATATCACGAGAATCAAATACAGTATCACATACTGGTATCATTCTCGGTCCCGCACATATCTCATATGCGCTCCTATTTCGTTTCGCATGAGCCAGGAAACCTCTGTGTAGGACTCTAAAGACTCGTCAATACGCCGACAGCAGATGATGATCATATCAAGCACCCACAAGCCGCAAGCGGTCTGCTAAACGTAACGGCCACCCGGGTATTGAGCGATCAGAAGATCGACAAGCAAGCCCGCTCACACTCCAGTGAATCCAACCAGTAACACTACCGTACAGTCCGGTCTGATCGTCTGATATGTCGCATATCTCGCCTAGGGGTGGTAAACGTCAGACCCCAATAGCTCGATAAGTCGTGTCGATATGAGGTCTATAACAATTCGAGAAACTACTGGTAACACTTACCAGTAAATCTCAGCAACCCTGGCTAGGGATTTCCTGTTATAGCCAATCGAACACAGCGCAACATCAACCCCCTATACCGGGAGAGACGAATCCCCTCCTATCGCTCATTGCCTCCATGTGACTCGGGACTGTACCCAAAAACCACCGTTTTGCACGCCCTCTTGGACGTGGTAAGATGGAAATCAAAGCACAGTCGGAACCACACAAGACTTTATGACGATCTCGGGTCAACAGACTACTCTGTACCAGTGTCACCAGAGAACTGCCATCTGACGTAAGGTATAATACCATCTGGGAGTTCTCGGCGAGTCCGTCCAGTGTACCCAGTCTGCACTGAGCACCCGTATATCATCTCTGATGTCAAACACCAATGGATATGGGATCATCCATCGCCCATCTGTATGGGTCGAGAAGGTATACGCTAGTCTACTCTGGTATATCGATGCCCCGTCTCGATACACCCACGACTAGGGACTTTGAAGGATGTACTTATGGACTACCATGTCCCCACTAGTATGATCCGCATCATAGTCCAGGTAGTCAAGTACACATCCTAAGGGCTTTACCAACATGTAATAGAGAGACAATCTGTGTACACGTTAAGGTAAAGAGCAACCAGATAGCATACTATCATGTCGAGCAAGAAAGTCCTCCCTATATATGTCCCAGCATCCACTACAATATACATCCAATGTACAGTAATGGCCTCTAGGGCATACATACAACTAACAATCTCCCACTTGCACTAGGGCTATCTGATAGCAGTGGTTGTAGTATCTCATACTCAACCATCCCATAAAAGTCTCTCTCTGGGAATAGGCCTTCGTGAGTGGATCCGCCGTGTTATCCTCTGATTCTGCTCTCCTAACCTCGATCACCCTGGAGATCAACCATCTCCTTGATCAGGCGATACTGCCTTAGAATAAGTCTGGATCACTGATGGGACCGGCGTTCCTTGGCATGAGCCACAACTCCATTGTCTCACAATGGTAGGAACGTAGTTCATCTCATGAACTAATATACACCCAAACATCCTCTTTGGTAGCATCTTAAGTAGCGATGTATCCTGCCTTTATCGTCTAGTATGCCACGGTATTTAGCTTGGAACTCTTCCAACATACCGTCCCTTTACTGAGGGTATAGACAATGCCTGTGACTGACATTCAGTCGTTCCTATCACTCTGGAACACTTCCAGTGATTCTCCCCAGGATCAACTGATACCATCTCACTACAACTAGTGAGTGTCCTAATATCCATTTAGATCTATCGCATAGATCCAAAATCCAGGATTTAGGAGGTATCACTTTGATCCTATTTAGAGAATCATTGTGATAAGCGGAGATTGACCGAGCGTAGCATAGGAAACTCCTTTCTTATCAAGAGTATGTCATCCACGTACTCTACGAGGATCATCACATACTTCCTACTACCTTTTTGTTTATACAAGGTTCATCTACCATTTTGATGATATCAAACTCTTTGACTACTACATCAAAACAGATGTTCCAACTCCGCGATACCTGCTTTATCACATAAAACATCTTGCACACGTTTCCGCTGCTCCCACTGTCTACGAAGCCCTCTGGCTGTGTACTTATAGACGCCCTCTTCTAAAACATCATTTAGAAAAGATGTCATGACACCCAACCACCAGATATCGTAGTCATGGTATGTAGCCGTGGCAAGTAGGATCTGGATGGACTTAAGCATAGCTACTTAGAAAAGGTTTCATCATCATCCATACCTGGTCAATGATGTAGACCTTTAATAAGTCTAGCTTTGAAAGTCTCAACTTTTCCATCTACACCAAGTAATCTTCTCAAGATATACTTGCTCCTGATGGGGATTTAACCCTTCAGATATAGCAACCAAAGTCCATACTTTGTTGGTGTACATGGATTCCATCTCAGATTGCTAAGCATCCAGCCATTCTTACAGAGTCCCACTCCTGATGGCCTGCTCGAAACTAGTTGGGTCATCATCTCATGATGCAATCCTCGCTCCCACTGTCATAGAGAAACCGAAGTATCTCTCAGGTGGGTGAGAAACCCTACTAGATCGGCGGAGAGGCTGAGGTTCGTTGGTAGCTATTGAATCTCTTTGGTTCTACCAAATCATCTGCTGTTATTTGTATAGCTGGAACCTTTCCAGTTGTACATAACAGACCTTGCCTCGAGTTTGTCCGGATTATGCTTTTAGACATAGTCCGGACAACCCCAAATCTTAACCAACTTAAGATATGGGCTCTTCCCTTTCCATATCACATATGAAGTGGTAGGCATTGATTTGATTCGAACCTAATTCAATAGGTATGCATCTTCTCAAGTGCATAACTCCCAAAAGGAAAATAGGAAACTCAGTAGTACTCATCATAGAGAACACCTTATCATATAGGGTGTGATTGCTCCACCCCGATACACCATCGTGCTATGGTGTATACGGAGGAGTAATGCTGAGAGAGAATCTCATTCTCCTTTAGAATAGTCCAGGAATTCCGTGCTCAAGTATTCTCCTCCTTGATCACATCAAAGGACATAATACTTTTACCCGTATTTTGGTTCTCTACTTCTAACTTATATTCTGTGAATATCTCAAAAGGTCCGGACTTGTGTTTCAACAGGAACATAGGTCTGAATCTCGAAAGATCATCAGAGAATGTAATGAAGTACAAAGAACCGGTCTTGGCATGTGTAGATAGGGGACCTACATACATCAACATGTATCGTCCCAAGAGTTCACTAACTCTTTCTCTGTTTCCAATAAACAGAGCTGTGGTCATCTTATCTCTGTGACATGACTGGCAAGTTTCACAAGATGTAAATTCAAACTCATTTAAATATGCATCTTTATGTAACTTCAGCTAGTCGGGTCGCATTGATATGACCTAGTCTACAATGCCTCAAGAATGATTCGTTCATTTCTGAACTTTTCCTCTTGTGTGTGTTCTGTATACTAGGAACTGTAGTTTGATTTAGAACGTCAATGCTTTTAGATAACGTGCCTGAACCGATCAACTTTTGATATAGGAAATGTTCAAAACATTATCCATCAATACAAAATTTTATCATTTCTTTACTATTAAAGAGAGTGATATGATTTTGTATATCAGGTTCGGTATCTAATAACATTCGTTCAGAATCAATGTATTTGGAATACAGGGTGACAGTGACCAACAGACTTGGCTGCAACACTTGCCCCGTTTTCTGTCTCATGAAACTTATCACCCTTTCTCAGTTTTTCTACCATTTTGTAGCCCTATGTAACAGATTACATATCTAGGATCCAGATCCGGTATCATATACCCAGGATGCGGAGGATACTGAGAAACAGTTCTTTGTAATGAACACACCCGAAGATGATGCATCAGCATGCACTCTCTTCGTTTGGGCGGCACGGGAAATCTGGTATTCCCCAATTTCCTGCTCTGTCTTATAACAATTATAAGTTGGAGCGGGACCAACGTTCCCCAGCTCAGTATAACAAGCGGGTTCGGTCAATATTCCGTATTGTTATCTTGATTAAGGCGTGATGCAGTCTCTACCAGGAGAGAGAGAGAGAAGAAAACACTCAGCGTGCGCTCTAGCAAGAATAGATTGGTTATTATTTTATCTAATCAGAATGGCTCCCACTGTTTTTTATCAAATCTTCCTTCAAACCCTAAAAGGAAAGACTAGCCGGGATTAATTACACACTACAAGTTCGCCAATCTTTCAGCCAGGCCAGTGTCGGTACTTTGAGGGAGGTCCCCCGTGCTTTCGCACGAACCTAATTAATGTAAATCTCGTTTTCCCAGAGGCGTAACCCCGTTGACACCTTTCTAGACACCTACTTGATCGGCTAATTGTAATGTGTAAAACTCTCCCAGGAGTAACAATTACTCGCAGCGGGTATCGGGATCCAACTATCTCATAGAAGGTATGCAATCTCATTGCAAATTTCAACACTTGAAATTCCCGATAATATTTTGCCCCTAGCAGCTATATGACCTTAACATAGTCAACAAATCATAAGTGCTAGTCAAGTTCAACCTGTCATTTCCCGATTGAATTAAACCCACCCGCACGACCCTTAACATAGTCAACAAAGTCGCATGACTACCCTAATCCAATTACATCATATGCTTATGCAGATAAGCACTAATTAGCTACCGTACACTACGCCTTAACATAGTCAACAAACGTAGCACGAATACTAACTAGTACTTATCTGAAATGACGGAGGGCTACGACAGGTTTTTCTGAAAACCTATTGCGTAATGAACTTGATATCGTCGTAGAATCAAATGATTTTGAAATGGAGTGCTTTTGAGGCTTTTCTAGTTTTGCTAAAGGAGTCACTCCCGGTGAAGGGATCGTCGGTCCTTTCCTCGTCGAATGAGGTGCAGGATATATCATATATATCACTGTGCAAAGCGGAAACTATAGAAGCGATCAAAGACAAACCGAGGGTTGTAGCATCTGCCAGTTATTGCTAAAGGAGTCACTCCCGGTGAAGGGATCTCGGTCCTTTCCTCATCGAATAAGGTGCAGGATATATCATATACACCGCTGTGCAAAGCAAGAGCTGTAGCTACCTGTTTTATTTTGAAATTCGATTCTACAACATCATTAGGTTTCTTTTATTTCATTAATCTCATTAATGAAGTCCCATCATTTAAATCACCTAAACATCACAGATAAATACGACGTACACTTATGCCATCCGCATTCGCCTCGATGTCCCCTCGTGCACCGTTAGGTTAGGTAACTAACGGCAGAGCGGGGCAGGGCTAGCGCGGGTGTAAAACATAAGTAACGCCTATATAATATATCATATATACTATATACTGTATCTATCACAGAACATCACATGATCACATCACAGATATCGCAGCAGAAGAAACATATGAAATATTGGATATACTAGGACGTCCGTGTTTTCAATACGAGCCAGTATAAAACACGGATTCCACGGTCGCGATGAATAGCCAAACCCACACCCCTAGACCCCTACGAGAGCGGCAAGCAACCCTACCAATTCTAGAGTTAGGAGACCCGGACTCGACTCCTCGAGTTGGTCTCCCACTGGACTCCAGAACCCGGTTACTTGTGCCCTCCTCCTTGGGTCTATCCTAGTGTAGAAAAGTAAATAATATACAAAGGGTGACATCTTCCGCAACCTTGAAGTGCCCCAATAAAAGAATATTACATACAAGTTATTACATGAATGAAAATGAAAAACACTCACCTCACATAAAAACCCCCGGCTATTCAAACACGACGATCCAATATAACATATCCAGCAACACATAACATCACATGTCATCAACGTAAGTAAATATGCGCATCCCAATTGTCGTTGACATATAGCAACGAAACCTACGATATCACATATTACACTTACGGTCACAGAAAAGAAAGTGTAAAACTACAATAGTTGGAATCCGCAACCTCCATAGACATCGCATGCCTAATCAAATGAATTACTTAGACATCGCATGCCTAACAATTATAAACCCCGCATTTTAGTCTCATTATCGAAAACACTTTTCAATATCAAGTCGGGAAATTCAACAAGATTCCCGACATCCTGATCGAATGCTCGTCGCAAACTTTAGTAAGCGGCCGCACCCCCGACGCCGTCGACGAAGTGCACCAAGGCAGAACATCGCTGCCGCGAGCACCCAAACGGATGCTTTCGGCGACGGGGTTCTCCTACAGTCACTTGGTCGGGGCTATGGAGCGAGGCTGTCTATTAAGTTTACCCGGCGAGTATCCGCGTACGCTACGTGATTGCGACGGACTTTTGATCACATCAAAATTCCGTAGCAACCGATCAAGTGAGACTAAACTGCTATGTTTATAACATTTATTCAGTTATCTCATAACTTCTTGTGAATTCCAATTATTGTATCACATTCCAGATAATTAGAAAATGTTAAACTTTCCGATCGAACATTCAAACACCCAAGTTTTCCCGATACAGATCAACACATGAAATAAGTTTAAAAACATTCACTTCGTGCCTCAGTACCAACGGTCCAGCCGTAGAAGGGTCAAGCCAACGCCTCACATGTGGCACGCCGTACTGCCCCAAACCCGAAGGTTCAAAGGGCAGTTCAAGACGGTCACATAATCGAGTTAAGGTTTGTTGTCTTCTAGAGGGACCATCGCGTCACTTGCACTACTTAGAACGTCTTTGAACCACGGAAAAATCCAACACTTGGAAATTTCCCGACAGGGGAAAAATTGGGTATTTATATCCGGTCGAACTTTTTAACATATTCTAAAATTTATCCGGAAAAACACATAGACAGAGTTTGACAATCCGATCGAATGTACGAACTCCCAATACAACCCAAAATACTCAACTCTGGATTTCAGATTAAAAATTCCCTAGCAAACCAGCACTGCCAAATAGGAATTACTGTGCAAAATTTGATGGGAGAAGAGACAAAAGGGCAGCGGAACCGCCGCATTAGCACGCTAATGCCGCGGTTCCGCCGCACTTTTATGGAATTAGGAGCTAAATTTTGCGCCGTAATTCTTAGATTTCCCTGCTGATTTTTCTGCATATTTTTAATTTGCAAAAATCCACAAATTTGAAAAATGTACAGAGAGCAAGTTTAAGTTAGGGTTTTCGATCGATCGGACTTCAAACTGCGTCTACGCTTCGCCTAAGGCTCTAGCTAGGCTCTGATACCACTGTAGGGTTCCTGGGCACCCTAATGAGGTCTCACAAGGCATCAACCATGCCAATTTCAAATTTTAACGGTGCCGAGAAACCCTAACAAGATCGTTGGCTAGAAATCGAGGCGAAACAAGACTCTAGTTAACAACTTAACTACAAGAATACGGAAATACAACCTTTGTAGATCCGGTCCTCCACCTCCACGGCTCCGTGATGAAGTCCTCTCCGCTGTCCATATCAAATCCCGGGCTCTAGCGTCGGCTTCATCGGAGGAAGAGCGGGTTAGGTCATCGACGACGTGCCGAAGATGATCTACGTCGAGGCATCGCTAGATCAAGCTCCAACTTCACCAAGTCTAGAAACTTGTGAAGAAAACACACTCTACTGCTTGGCAAGAGGTAGAGGATGAAGAAATAGGAAGTGGGTAGACTTTAGAATTGGATTTCTCACTCATTTCATCAATCCACCATTGATGAAGTCAAGCTTCTTCAAGTGAAGAAGAAGAAGAAGAAGATGATGATAGAATTATGATAAGTATCATTCAAAAAGGAAATAGAATGAATACTTATCATAATGTAACCATGGTAATGTGTAGAGAATAAACTAGGGTTAGTTGGAATGGTTAGGGTTAAGGATGAGATAAGAATGGTGGACTAGGTCAAAGCTTCATGAAGCTTCAACAAAACTACAAATAAAGCTACCATTCTTTTCTTATCATTTCCAAAATGAATAAACAAACAAATAAATGAATAAGAAAATGAAAAACAAAACCCTAACCATTTAAATAACTATGGTTTAATCTTTACACAAACTCAAGTAAGCATGTATCATCAAACATGATACAATCAAGTGCACAAAAGTATATCACATATACAATGTGCACAATCCAAGTGAGAAAATCCATTTAAAGTGAACCGATACTAGTTAATGCAAAGTAATATATCATATATATAATTATACATTAAATCATTAAATCAACACTTGATTTAACGATCCGGTCATATCGCATACAACCGACTAATATCATCAGTAACAACTTATCGAAATTACACTTGATCCGATAACCCGGCTATATCGCATATAACCGAGCAATGTCACATATCGCGAGAATCAAATACAGTATCACATACTGGTATCATTCTCGGTCCAGCACATATCTCATATGCGCTCCTATTTCGTTTCGCTTGAGCCAGGAAACCTCTGTGTAGGACTCTAAAGACTCGTCAATACGCCGGCAGCAGATGATGATCATATCAAGCACCCACAAGCAGCAAGCGGTCTGCTAAACGTAACGGCCACCCGGGTATTGAGCGATCAGAAGATCGACAAGCAAGCCCGCTCACACTCCAGTGAATCCAACCAGTAACACTACCGTACAGTCCGGTCTGATCGTCTGATATGTCGCATATCTCGCCTAGGGGTGGTAAACGTCAGACCCCAATAGCTCGATAAGTCGTGTCGATATGAGGTCTATAACAATTCGCGAAACTACTGGTAACACTTACCAGTAAATCTCAGCAACCCTGGCCAGGGATTTCCTGTTATAGCCAATCGAACACAGCGCAACATCAACCCCCTATACCGGGAGAGACGAATCCCCTCCTATCGCTCATTGCCTCCATGTGACTCGGGACTGTACCTAAAAACCACCGTTTTGCACGCCCTCTTGGACGTGGTAAGATGGAAATCAATGCACAGTGGGAACCACACAAGACTCTATGACGATCTCGGGTCAACAGACTACTCTGTACCAGTGTCACCAGAGAACTGCCATCTGACGTAAGGTATAATACCATCTGGGAATTCTCGGCGAGTCCGTCCAGTGTACCCAGTCTGCACTGAGCACCCGTATATCATCTCTGATGTCAAACACCAATGGATATGGGATCATCCATCGCCCATCTGTATGGGTCGAGAAGGTATACGCTAGTCTACTCTGGTATATCGATGCCCCGTCTCGATACACCTACGACTAGGGACTTTGAAGGATGTACTTATGGACTACCTTATCCCCACTAGTATGATCCGCATCATAGTCCAGGTAGTCAAGTACACATCCTAAGGGCTTTACCAACATGTAATAGAGATACAATCTGTGTACACGTTAAGGTAAAGAGCAACCAGATAGCATACTATCATGTCGAGCAAGAAAGTCCTCCCTATATATGTCCCAGCATCCACTACAATATACATCCAATGTACAATAATGGCCTCTAGGGCATACATACAACTAACACAACTGATTTGATCGGAACCCAATTCAATAGGTATGCAACTTCTCAAGTGCACAACCCCCAAAAAGAAATAGGTAACTCAGTAGTACTCATCATAGAGCGCACCATATCTTATAGAGTGCGATTGCTCCGCCCTGATACACCGTTGTGCTGTGGTGTATACAGAGGGGTAACACTGAGAGAGAATAGTCCAGGAATTCTATGCACAAGTATTCTCCTCCTTGATCTCATCATAGGACATAATACTTATACCCCTATTTTGGTTCTCTACTTCTAACTTATATTCTGTGAATATCTCAAAAGGTTCGGACTTATGTTTCAACAGGAACATATGGCTAAATCTTGAGAGATCATCAGAGAATGTAATGAAGTACAAAGAGCCGGTCCTGGCATGTGTAGACAAGGGACCTTACATACATCATCATGTATCAGTCCCAAGAGTTTACTAACTCTTTCTTTGTTTTCAATAAACAGAGCTATGGTCATCTAATCTTTGTGACATGACCAGCAAGTTTCACAAGATGTAAATTCAAACTGATTTAAATATACATCTAAAATGTAACTTAAGCTAGTCGGGTCACATTGATATGACCTAGCCTATAATACCTCAAGAAGGAATCGTTCATCTCTGAACTCTTCCTCTTGTGTGTGTTCTGTATACTAGGAACTGTAGTTTGATTTAGAACGTCAATGCTTTTAGATAACGTGCCTGAACCGATCGACTTTTGAAATGTTCAAAACAATATTCAACAATACAAAATTATATCCTTCTTTAATATATAAAGAGATTGATATGATTTTGTATATCAGGTTCGGTATCTAGTATCATTTGTTCAGAATCAATGTATTTGGAAATACAGGGTGACAGTGACCAACAGACTTGGCTGCAACACTTGCACCGTTTTCTGTCTCATGAAACTTATCACCCGTTCTCAGTTCTCTACCTTTCTGTAGCCCATGTAACGGATTACATTTGCGGGATCCTGATCCGGTATCTAATACTTAGGACGTAGAGGACACTGAGAAACAGTTCTTTATAATGAATACACCCGAAGGAGATGCATCATATGCACTTTCTTCGTTTGGGCGGCATAGAAATTCTGGTATTCCCCTATTTCCTGCTCGGTCTTATAACAATTATAAGTTGGAGCGGGACCAACGTTCCCCAGCTCAGTATAACAAGCGGGTTCGGTCAATACTTCCATATTATTATCTTGATTAAGGCGTGATATGGTCGCTACCTGGAGAGAGAGAGAAGAAAACACTCTGCGTGCACTCTTGCAAGATTAGATTGGTTATATATTTTATCTAATCAGGATGGCTCCCACTGTTTTTATCAAATCTTCCTTCAAACCTTAAAAGGAAAGACTAGCCGGGATTAATTACACTCTACAAGTTCGCCAATCTTTCAGCCAGTCCAGTGTCGGTACTTTGAGGGAGGTTCCCCGTGTTTTCGCACGGATCTAATTAAAGTAAATCTCGTTTTCCCAGGGGCGTAACCCCGTTGACACCTTTGTAGACACCTACTTGATTGGCTAATTGCAAAGTGCAAAACTCTCCCAGGAGTAACAATTACTCGCAGTGGGTATCGGGATCCAACTATCATATAGAAGGTATGCAATCTCATTGCAAATTTCAACACTTGAAACTCCCGATAAAGGTTTTTACCCCTAGCACTTATGACCTTAACTATGGTCAACAAATCATAAGCACTAGTCAAGTTCTACCCGTCATTTCGTGATTAATTAGACCCACCCACATGACCCTTAACTAAAGTCAACAAAGTCACGCGACTGTCCTAACTAATCGCATCATATGCGGTGTAGGAAGACATCACTTAGCTACCGTACACTGTGCCTTGACTATGGTCAACAAACACAATACGGATACTAAGTACTCTACTTCCTAAAATGACGGAGGGTTGCGGATGGTTTTTAAGAAAACCTTTAACGCTTTGAACTCGATCTCGTTGCGGAATCAAATGGTTTTTAAATGGAGTGTTTTTGAAGGTTTTCTAGTTTTGCTAAAGGGGTCACACCCGGTGAAGGGATCGTCGGCCCTTTCCTCATCGAATAAGGTGCAGGATATATCATATATACCGCTGTGCAAAGAAAAAACTATAAAAGCAATCAAAAGACAAACCGAGAGTTGTAGCATCTGCCAGTTATTACTAAAGGGGTCACTCCCGGTGAAGGGATCGTCGGCCCTTTCCTCATCGAATAAGGTGCAGGATGTTCTACAAGGAACACCGCGATGCAAAGCAAGAACTGTAGCTACCTGTTTTTATTTTTGAAATTCGATTCCACAACATCTTTTAGGTTTATTTTCTTTCATTAATCACATTAATGAAGTCCCATCATTTAAGTCCACCTAAACATCACAGATAAATATAACGTACGCTTATGCCATCCGCATTCGCCTCGATGTCCCGTCTGCACCGTTAGGTTAGGTAACTAACGCCAGAGCGAGGCAGGGCTAGCGCGGGTGTAAAATATAAGCAACGTCTATATAATATATCATATATACTATATACAATATCTATCTGAACATATCACATGATCACATCACAGATAACGCAGTAGAAAATATCATATGAAATATTGGATATACTAGGACGTCCGTGTTTTATTTTGAGCCTGAATAAAACAAGGATTCCACGGTCGTGATGAATAGCCAATCCCACACCCCTAGACCCCTACGAGAGCGGCAAGCAACCCTACCAATTCTAGGGTTAGGAGACCCGGACTCGACTCCTCGAGATGGTCTTCCACTGGACCCTGGAACCCGGTTACTTGTGCTCCCCTCCTTGGGTCTATCCTAACGCGGAAAAGAAAATAATATACAAATGGTGACATCATCCGCAACCTGGAAGTGCCCCAATAAAAGAATATTACATACAAGTTTTTACATGAATGAAAATGAAAAACACTCATCTCACATAAAAAACCCCGGCTATTCAGACACGACGATCCAATATAACATATCCAGCAACACATAACATCACATGTCATCAACGTAAGTAAATATGCCCATCCCAATTGTCGTTGACATATAGCAACGAAACCGGCGATATCACATATTACACTTGCGGCGGCAGAAAAGAAAGTGTAAAACTACAACAGATGGAATCCGCAAACTCTTTAGACATCGCATGCCTAAACAAATGAATTCCTTAGACATCGCATGCCTAACAATTATAAACCCCGTATTTTAGTCTCAATATCGAAAACACTTTTCAATATCAAGTCGGGCAATTCAACAAGATTCCCGACATCCTGAACGAATGCTCGTCGCAAATTTCAGTAAACGGCCGCACCCCCGGATGCCGTCGACGAAGTGCACTAAGGCGGAACACCGCTGCCGCGAGCACCCGAACGGATGCTTTCGGCAACGGGGTTCTCCTACAGTCATTTGGTCGGGGTTATGGGGCGTGGCTATCTAATAAGTTTACCTGGCGAGTATTCGCGTACGCAACGTGATTGCGACGGACTTTTGATCACATCGAAATTCCGTGGCAACCGATCAAGTGAGACTAAACTGCTATGTTTATAACATCCAAATCAGTTATCTCATAACTACTTGTGGATTCCAAATATCGTATCGCATTCCAGATGAATAGAAAATGTTAAACTTTCCGATCAAGCAATCAAACACCCAAGTTTTCCCGAAACAGCTCAACACATGAAATAAGTTTAAAAACATTCACTTCATGCCACAGTACCAACGGTCCAGCCGTAGAAGAGTCAAGCCAACGCCTCACATGTGGCACGCCGTACTGCCCCAAACCCTAAGGTTCAAAGGGCAGTTCAAGACGGTCACATAATCGAGTTAAGGTTTGTTGTCTTCTAGAGGGTCCATCGCGTTACTTGCACAA
This sequence comes from Agapanthus africanus, assembly GCA_030015575.1. NCBI lineage: Eukaryota > Viridiplantae > Streptophyta > Magnoliopsida > Asparagales > Amaryllidaceae > Agapanthus > Agapanthus africanus. The sequence goes on along the minus strand of CM057350.1, from coordinate 310,293,151 downwards.
CTTAGAACGTTATTAAACTACGGAAAAATCCAACAATTGGAAATTTCCCGGCAGAGGAAAAAGTGGGTATTTATATCCGGTCGAACTTTTTAACATATTCTAAATTATCCGGAAAAACACATAGACAAAGTTAGACAATCCGATCAAATCATCGAGTCCCCAAAACAACCCAGAAAACTCAACTGTTGAGTAGAAATTAAAAATTCCCAGAGAACAGAGGATACAGATAGGGGCATTACTGTGTGAAAAAGAATCCATAACCTTTACATACGGCCGCGGAACCGCCGCCAAAAGCAGGGTTAGGCCGCGGTTCCGCGGCGCTACAGTAGAGTTAGGGCTTCGTTTTCTACAGTTTTGCTTATAATTTCCTGCTCTATTTTTTGAGCACTTTTAATTCACAAAAATCCACAGTTTGAAAAATTGTACAGAGAGGGGTGAAATCGGGGGATATCGGGTTCGATCGGACTTCTAGCTTCGTCTACACTTCGCCTAAAGCTCTAGCTAGGCTCTGATACCACTGTAGGGTTCCTAGGCACACCCATAAGGTTCTACAACTGATCAACCATGCCAAATTCAAAAATTTCATGTGCCGAGAAATCCTAATTGAGATCATTAACTAGAGGATAGGCGAGATTAAATGCAAGCAAACAACTTTACTAATAAGTGAAAGGAACTACAACCTTTGTAGATCCGGTCCTCCACCTCCAAAGCTCCGTGACGACGTCCTTTCGCTGCGATCATCGGGATCCCGGACTCTAGCGATGGTTTCGTCGGAGAAATGATCGGGCTAGGTCGTTGACTTCGATGCCGAAGATGATCTACGTCGAGGCGACTCAAATCCAAGCTCCATCTTCACTATGTCATGAAACTTGTGAAGATAACACCCTATACAACATGGCAAGTGGTAGAGGATGAAGAAATAGGAAGTGGGTTCACTTTGGAATTGGATTTCTCACTTGGATTCATCACTTGGAATTTTCTAGCAATGTTTTCTTCTCTTCATGAAGAAGAAGAAGAAGAAAGAAAAGAAAATGAATGAATTATCAATAATAGAAAATTAAGTGATGCTTATCATTTAGCAATCATGGGTGAGGTAACTAATGTAGAGAATAAACTAGGGTTTAGGTAAATGGTTAGGTTAAGGATAAAACAAATATGGCATAAACTTTTGTCACAAGTGCTTGAAGTATCATGAAGATTCTAGCAATGTGAAAGAAAAAGACCATTTTTGTTTTAACAAAACAAAATAAATAAAGTATATAAAACCCTAACCATTTACTTAAACATGGTTTAAAGCATACACACCCAAGTTTGCATGTATCATCAAACATGATACAAACTAGTGCACAAAAATATATCACATGTACAACTTGTGCACATCAAGTGAGAAAATCAATTTTAAGTGAATCAATACTAGTTAATATAAAGTAGTATATCAAATATATAATTATAAATTAAATCATTAAATCAACACTTGATTTAATGATCCGGTCATACTGCATATAACCGACTAATATCAAGTGTATCAATATATCGAATCAACATTTGATTCGGTAACCCGGCTATATCTTATATAACCGTCCGATGATACAAATCGCGAGAATAGAATTCAGTATCACATACTGGCATTATTCTCGGTCCTGCACATATCTCATATGCGCTCCTATTTCGTTTCGCTTGAGCCAGGAAACCTCTGTGTAGGACTTTAAAGACTCATCAATACGCCAGCAGTAGGTGATGATCATATCAAACACCCACAAGCCGCAAGCGGTCTGCTAAACGTAACGGCCACCCGGTTATTGAGCGATCAGAAGATCAACGAGCAAGCCCGCTCACACTCCTGTGAATCCAACCAGTAACACTTACCGTACAGTCCGGTCTGTTCGTCTGATATGTCGCATATCTCGCCTAGGGGTGGTAAACGTCAGACCCCAGTAGCTTGATAAGTCATGCCGATGTAAGGTCCATAACAATCGTAAAACTACTGATAACTCTTACCAGTATATCACTGTAACCCAGGCCAGGGATTTCCAGTTATGGCCAGTCGAGCATAGCGCAACATCAACCCCTAATACCGGGAGAGACGAATTCCCTCCTATCGCTCATTGCTTCCATATGAATCGGGACTGTACCCAAAAACCAGCTGTTTGCACGACTCAGTAGAGCCGTGGTAGGGTGGAAATCAAAGCACAGTGGGAGACACACAAGACTCTATGACGATCTCGGGTCAATAGACTAAGCTGTACCAGTGTCACCAGAGAACTGCCATCTGACGTGAGGTATAATACCATCTGGGAGTTCTCGGCGAGTCCGTTCAGTGTACCCAGTCTCCACTGAGCACCTGCATACCATCTCTGATGTCAAACACCAATGGATATGGGATCATCCATCGCCCATCACATGGGTCGAGAAGATATACACTAGTCTACTCTGGAATATCGATGCCCCGTCTCGATATTCCCACGACTAGGAACATTGAAGGATGTACTCATGGACTACCCAGGCCCCACTAGTATGATCTACATCATAGTCCTGGAAGTTGAGTACACATCCTAAGGGCTTTATCAACATGTAACAGAGAGACAGAAAGTATACATGTTAAGATAAAGAGCAACCAGATAGCGTACTATCATGTCGAGCAAGAAAGTCCTACCTGAATATGTCCCAGCATCCACTACAATATACATCCAATGTACAGTAATGGCCTCTAGGGCATACATATAACTAACAATATATTCCCTCTGGCCGCAATTTGTGACCAGAGCAGTAGGGAACCCCCTCGTTTTGCATGCACGACTCTTTTACCTGTAAACTTGACCCTGGGTATGTCTAGTTTTTTCTGGTTCCAACCAGGGTAGAATCTGGGTTGATTTTCATGAGTTGGCGTATGATTTACGATTTGTTTTCGTATGGATTTTTAGTATTCGATGATTCGTTCTGTCGGGTGGCGTTTGGACGTCAACGACAGTGGATATTGGCTGTGTTTGCAAGCGAGGCTATAGGTTTTTACCTATTGGTGTAACGTGCACCGTTTTGGTTTCCGACATGGTTTTCATGTGTTTTAGCGTGTGATATCCTTGTAGGTACCCCACGTGGCGTCGGAGCGTTGGAGATGTAAATGGCGGCATCGGCACCGGCACGCATAAAGAAAGGTGAGTAGATTTATATCTACGGGGAGAAGTCGGGTGGATGGCGTATAGCACCCCCGCAGTTCGTAGTGATGTATACAGATGCGTATACACACTAACAATTATTATATGTTGTTGGGATTAGTTATTGATGTTTAGGATGGATAATTGGTGTGTTGGATTGGTGAAAGGTTACGAAACCCTAGGGTAGAGGGTGCACTTTACATACACATACACACATATATACTTGCATACATTATTTCATATGTGCTTATGGGATTCTATATAGTTATGTGTTCACATGGGTATGGGACTATGTGTTCACATACGGATTTGAGGATGATACATGGGATTGAGATGAGTCGATGAGTCTGATCTAAGATTATGATATCGGTTATATGGTAAAATTCGTATTTGAGATACGTCTTGATGCTTTAGCGGATTTTAGGATAATGATGCCATAGGAATATTGACATATATATGTAAATGATCGACATGTGATTATGATACGAAATAGGATATGATATGATATGACAAGATATTTATGATAGGCCGCCTTAGGCGTTGTTTACTCCTTGAGATGATATGTGCTGATGATATCGATTCATACGAGACTGTCGATCAGTAGTCAAATCATAATTTCAGTGATGATATTAGCTTTGTACTAGACGTAGGTCAGTACCCGGATTATGATATTTGATTAAAGAGAATACCAGATGAATGATATGACGAATGCGATATTGACCCATACCCAGATTTGGGGATGCCGTACGACGGATTTACGTACGAGCTATAAATTGATGTTTGATCCGCACTCTTGACTTGGGAATAATCGATTATAGAGATATGGTATCGGATGTGACATTATCGAGGCGGGATCACCGACTATATATATATATATGTATCGTCTCATAGGTTAGGCGGTTTCCCTTACCTACTGTTAGCTTTAGCTCAGTCTTATAGTGGTGTAGCTATATGACTCTTATGACATTAGATGCAGTTCAACCATCATTGTGTTAGTATTCAGCTCCCGTACTTTATTATTGTTGCTCTGCACCGCATACTGTTGTGATTCATATTCCATTATTGATATCCTGCTGTTAGGACACCAGCACTATTACCGATGATGCGTATGTACCACGTACACTTATTTGCCGGCTCACACATATCTTCATCGGTAATTGCCATGTCACGAACACTTAGAAAATATTATTGCTTGATTTAGCTTGTTAGCTAGTAGTGACATGATATTAGTATGCTTGCCTCATATGCCAGCTTGACATTGTAGTTATTACTTGTCACTTCATGCATACTGTTATTCATTATATGCTGCATTCATGGATCCTCATGCTTATATTCATGATTTCACATGCTATTGATGATTTGGATTCGGGTTTCCATGAGATTTTCTGGATTTGGAGGAAAACCGCAAAACATATATATAAACTGCTTTCTCTCTTTTTAAATAAAAGTGCGGTTTTCCCATGATGTATGAGTCGTCCACTATGAGTTTTGCGGATGGATTTCGAGACCCGATTTGAGGAGTCGGATGGACCGTTTCGGGTACATGGTGGGCCCGGTGCGGTACCCCGGGGCAAGAAGATCGCAGGAGATGGCGTTGAGCCTGGCAGGGGAGCACGACCGACCGGTGATATTACCCGACGCGTCGGATATCCGGAGGATACCGTCGTGGTCATGAGATTGTTAGTGTATATGCCCTAGAGGCCATTACTGTATCATACTAGTTTGTATATTACTTAATGGAAGCTTGGGATATTCACCTTGTATAAACAATCTTGCTCAATATAGTAGTATGCTACTTGGTTTGTTTCTACTTCAATGTGTACATGTGTTTATTTTGCGATATCACCTATACGCATTAGTGGAGCCCTTAGGATTTTTGCTTGATTACCAGCGTTGTGATGGCAGTCACACTAGTGGGGGCTGGGTAATCTATAAGCACATCCTTATACAGGTCCCTAGTCGCAGGACTATCGAGACAGGGCATCGATACTCCGGAGTAGACTAGCGTATGCGCTTCTCATCCCAGTGTGGGAGATGGTCTGTCCCACAGCCATCAGTACGTCGTACTGGAGATAGTATACGGGTGCTCGTTAGGTTACGGGTACACTGGACAGGACTCGTCGGGAACTGAAAGGTTGGTATTATACCTATCGTCAGTTATCAGTTCCCAGGTGACATGAGTACAGCTTAGTCCGCTGACTTGACACTGGCACTTCGCCTCGAGTGTGTTCCCACTGCACTTTGATCACTACCCTACCACGGCTCAAAGGAGTCGTGCAAACAGGTAGTGGTTGGGTGCAGTCCCGAAGCACTTGGAGGCAGTGACGGTTAGACAGGATTCGTCTCTCCCGGTATTGGGGGTTGACATCGCGCTGTGTCTAGGAGAGCCATTACACGAGTAGTCCCTGGCCAGGGCAAGCGAGATATACTGGTAGGCTTCCAGTGTTATCTCAGGGTGTTTTGGGCTTCACTCCGACACGACTTGTACCGCTATTGGGGGACTGACGTTTTACCGCCCCCTAGGCCCGACATGCGATGTATCAAACGAACAGACCGGACTGTACGGAAAATGTCACATTCAGACTCAGTAGGAGTTCAGATGGGGTTCATCTCGTCAGCCTTCTTGTCGGCATCTACCTGGGGACCGTTACGCACAGCTAGTGCCGCTTGCGGTCTGTGGTTAAACCCACTGCCAGCGTAGTGTCGAGTCTTTAGAGTCCCACACAGAGGGTATTCGCCTCTGGGCAAAACAGAGTAGAGGTCGCATGGTTTTGCGACAGGGTTCGTTCTCATCCGCGCACTTGTGCACGTTTTGGAGTCCGGACGGATTATACTGGCAGGCTCTGGTTTGAGCCAGATACTGGTATATGTTTTGGGGTTGCTTTTATATCTCGGTATTCTTGTTCCTCGGAACGAGAATGCAGGTGTGTATGCACAGTTGCTTGAGGCGGAGGATGAGGTATTTCATTAGGGTTTCGGAACGGGTGCGTTTGCACAGTTGACAGTCGTCATTTTCCAAACCCTAATAGATTTATGAAATATCAATTAATAATAGTAATTAAATGAAATATTGTTATGGTTGATTTTGTTGACTTGTTGACCATGGTTGACTTGTTGACCATGGTTGAATGTTGACCACCATCATGCTTTGAAAGGATTCTCCTTGATTCATGCTTACACTCATTTATTGAAAGTTATGATAGTGGTCATTCCAAATACAACCATCAACTATTTCATTTTTGATTTATTATTATTAATTTGATAATTCCTTTTCTTTTAGTTATGGTTGCAAAAGAAAAGAGCTCATTCTATCATAATCATTCTCTCTCCTCACTTCATCTTCTTCTTCCTCAAGCTCAAGGTGATTCCTTCTCATGTGTTGAGAATCCCCCACCTTGAAAAGAAAACAACCTCTAGACACTCTCTACTCACTCTAGGATCAAGGGTTTGGCAAGCCGGAGATTCTAGTTCACTCAAAGTTCGAGGAAGAGCCCGAAGGTTGAACCCTCAGGTGGATCCATCTTCGACGGAAGAAGGCGACGAGGAAAGAACCATCAACCTCTACAAAGTTTGAAGAAGAAGGAGTTCAAGTTTAGGTATAACCATCTTTCCGAGTAGCTAACTCTCTTTAGCTTGTTTGCTAGTTATAGTTTAGGAAAAGATCCCGACTTTGTTAGTCCATGTTGCCCCATGCGCTAAAAATTTGATTTTTATACCGTTTCCGCCTCCCCGCAAGAACCGGGGGTCGCAACGTGGACTTACAGTGGTATCAGAGCCTAACTAAACTTAAACTAGCTTGGTAGTGAAGTGTAACGAAGTTCGGAACCGAAAAATCCAAAATCCAAACTTTTACAAAACCCTAGTTTCTGTCAAAATTTTTTCTGGTCAAAACATGATTTGTTATACACCTAAAATCGGCTCAGGGTTTTGTGAGAACACCCAAGAAAAACGATCGCATGATTCCCTTAAAGCGCCGCGGTTCCGCGGCAATAGGTGGCTTAGGCCGCGGAACCGCCGCCGTTTTGTTTCCTCTTGTGATCGTTTTTAGTGCAGTGTTCTTCTGGTAGGATTTTGGGATTTTTAAGATATATTATATGTGCCCAGATTTTCCAGAACAGAAATTTACTTTTGGGGTCCTATAATTCCGTATTTTTTCCGAACTTCACTGCACTTTGACTATGATGGTTATATCTGTGATGTTTGTATGTATTGAACGTCGGCTAATCGCTATAAGTCGATTAGTCGGGGTTATACATCTCTGTGATCTGTGTTTGATATTGGAATGTGTATATGAATCTGTTGGACTGTCGCGGGTGAATAGCCGGGGTGGATGTGAGATGAGCTTTTGTTTTTCTTTCATTCATTTGTAAGTGTAAATTGATGTAATATTATTATTTGTATGGCCGCACAACCGGGTCGGGGTTGTAGCCGTCATTGTATAATTCTTTTTACTGTTTTTGCTCCTAGGATAGACCCATGGAGGGGTGCACAAACTGCCGAGTACTTGGCGGGTAGTTTGCCGCACCCGTAGGGGTCTTGGGTGGGGTATTTGCTATTCACCGCGACCGTGTAATCCGCTTTTCGTTGCAGGCTCGAACGGATTGCGGATTGCTAGTATATCCAATGTATTCATCTGTGATCTGTAATGTCTATCATTGCTTTATATTTAGGCGTTGCCTATGTTTTACAGCCGCGCTAGCCCAGCCCCCGCTCTGTCGTTAGTTAAGTAACCTAACGAGTGATGACGGGACCCCGTGGCGAATGCGAATGGCATAAGCGTACGTCATATTTTGGTTGTTTTCTGCAATGGTAGGATTAAATGATGGGACGCATTAAAAGAACTAATGCAAGAATATCACGCATTAAAAGAACTAATGCAAGATAATAAACCAAGTTAAAGTCGTTGGAACACTTTCGAAAAACCACTCGGTTCTTTTCAAAACTAACTTTTAAATGCGGAGCTTGAGCCACTCCTTCTAAAAGCTATCTCGTTCCATCGATTATATCGAGTTCACTACGTTCACGGTTTTACCAAAACCATTCGTAGCCCTCCGTCGTTTCGCATGAATAGGCAGTAGTATTCAAGCTGTGTATTTTGGCCAAAGTCAAGGCACAGTGATTGGTAGCTATTGGGTGTTCATGTGTAGCATAGATAGATGCGTTGGTTTGGGACAGTCGTGTTGCCATTTTGGCCAAAGTCAAGGGTATGTACGGATGGATCCAAATTAACCTGGAAAGTGACGGGTAGAACTTGACATGTGACTTATGATATTTTGGCCAAAGTCAAGGTCATAAGAGCATGGGGCAAAAATCCACATCGGGAGTTTCATAAGTACTAAAACTTGCTAGATTTGCATACCATTTGGAGTGTGATGATTATGGTAGGATTCCTTCATTTTCGTCACGCGATGATATTTGGATCCCGATCCTACTGTGAGTATATGCTACTCCTCGGGAAATTTCTCACTAAACGATCAATGCTATAAACCTAGTAGGTGCCTAGAAAGGTGTTAGCGGGGCTACGCCCCCAGGGAAAAGAGGTTCTTAAATTAAGGAACTTCGCGAAAGCGTTGGAAAACCTCCCTCGAAGTACCGACACTGGCCTGGCTGAACGGTTAAGCAAGTATTGTACGGTGGGATTGATCCCGGCTAATTCTTCCTTTGTGGTTTGAGGAGGGATTCGAGAGACAGTGGGAGCCATCCTGTTTAGACAAATTAAAAACCATTCTAAACTTGCAAGAGCATCGTGCTAAAGTGTTTCTTCTCTCCCCCCTGCAGCGACCAAATTCGAAATGACTGGACTTAAGTTACTTCTAGATAAAAACATACTGACAGGGCCAAACTACAAAGATTGGCTCAGGAATGTCAAATTGGCAATCATTTACGACAAGCTGGGGTATCTTCTTACCACCAAAGCTCCCCCCGTCCCAGGTCCCACCTCCAGCGTCGCGGATAAGGAAATCCGTAAGACTTGGGAGATTGATTGCGCGAAGGCCAGGTGCCTCGTGCTTGCCTCTATGGACAACGAACATCAGAGGAGGCATGAGAATATGGACCTCGAGTCCATATTTCTCCATACAAAAGAATTGTATGGAGAGCAGTCTCGTATCGCAAGATACGAAGTGTCGAAGAAGTTATTTTCGACAAAGTTGGCCGTCGGATCATCGGTAGCGGACCACGTGCTTAAGATGATTGGCTACACTGAGGAGCTCGCGGAACTTGGGACCACGTTGGACAGTGAACTCTATACAGATTTAATTCTCCAGTCCCTTCCATCCACTTACGCCCAGTTTATACTGAATCTTCAACTTACAAGAAAAGGAAGTTGAACTTTCAGAACTCCTCAACCTGCTGAGGAGCGCAGAGGGCACCCTACAGAAGGGTAGGGAAACACCCGCTTTGTTTGTAGGAGGATCTTCTTCCTCTAGGTCCAAGGCGAAAGCCAAGGGAAAGAGAAAGAAAGCCCCCGCCAAACCAAGAGGCGGTGTTAGTAAAGTGGGTACGAAGGGAAAGGAAAAGGCAACAAAGATTGCGGGGAAGCTTGTTGGAAAGGAAGAGTGCTTCTATTGTCATAAGAGTGGACACTGGAAGAAAGATTGCAGGGCTTGGAAAGCCAGGACACAGGAACTGAAGCAGGTTGCGGCTTCAGCTTCAGGTGTGTATGTTATTGAAAACTGTCTTTCTATAAACTCTACTTCCTGGGTATTGGATACCGGATCAGGATCTCATATCTGTAATTCTTTGCAGACGTTGAGAAACCGTAGGGTTTTGAAGGTAGGTGACATGACCCTCAGAGTTGCGAACGGAGCTAGCATGGATGCTAAAGCCGTGGGGGACTATCACCTGGGAATGTCAGATGGGCATGTTTTGGTTTTGCGTAATTGCTTTTTTGTACCCAACGCAACTTGTAATATCATTTCTGTATCTTTGGTTTCTAAAGAAGGTTATGAATTTGTTAGTTGTATGTATGCCCTAGAGGCCAGTATTGTACAGATTATGTATATTATATTGGATGCTTGGACATATATAGAGATGACTTTCTTGCTCGACATGATAGTATGCTATCTGGTTGCTCTTTATCTTAACATGTACACTAGTCTCTTTATACTGTCTTATAGTTACATGTTGGTAAAGCCCTTAGGATTTGTACTTGACTACCTGGACTATGATGCAGATCATACTAGTGGGGACATGGTAGTCCATAAGTACATCCTTCAAGGTCCCTAGTCGTGGGTGTATCGAGACGGGGCATCGATATACCAGAGTAGACTAGCGTATACGCTTCTCGACCCATGTGATGGGCGATGGATGATCCCATATCCATTGGTGTTTGACATCAGAGATGGTATACGGGTGCTCAGTGGAGACTGGGTACACTAGACGGACTCGCCGAGAACTCCCAGATGGTATTATACCTCACGTCAGATGGCAGTTCTCAGGTGACACTTGTACAGGTTAGTCTGTAGACCCGAGATCGTCATGGAGTCTTGTGTGATTCCCACTGTGCTTTGATCTCCACCTTACCACGTCCATGAGGGCGTGCAAAACGGTGGTCTTTGGGTACAGTCCCGAGTCATATGGAGGCAATGAGCGATAGGAGGGGTTTCGTCTCTCCCGGTATTGGGGGTTGATGTTGCGCAGTGCTCGATTGGCCGTAACAGGGAAGTCCCTGGCCAGGGCTGATCAGAGATTTGCTGGTAAGTGTTACCAGTAGTTTCTCGACCCGTTACGAGCCTCACATCAGCACGACTTATCGGGTTATTGGGGTCTGACGTTTACCACCCCTAGACTTGATATGCGACATATCAGACGAAGAGACCGGACTGTATGGTAAGTGTTACTGGTCGGATTCGTAGGAGTGTGAGCGGGCTAGCTCGTCGATCTTCTGATCGCTCAATACCCGGGTGGCCGTTACGTTTAGCAGACCGCTTGCGGCTTGTGGGTGCTTGATATGATCATCATCTGCTACCGGCGTATTGACGAGTCTTTAGAGTCCTACACAGAGGTTTCCTGGCTCAAGCGAAACGAAATAGGAGCGCATATGAGATATGTGCAGGACCGAGAATAATGCGTGTATGTGATACCGCATTTCATTCTCGCGATATATGTTTCGAATGGTTATATTCGATATGACCTAGTTATCGAATCATTGATTCGACAAATCGATGCATTGAATATTAGTCGGTTATGTGCGACATGACCGGATCATTGAATCAAGTGTTGATTTAATGATTTAATGTATAATTATATATTTGATATATTACTTTGCATTAACTAGTATTGGTTCACTTTAAACGGATTTTTCTCACTTGATGCACATTGTATATGTGATATGCTTTCGTGCACTTTTTTGTATCATGTTTGATGATACTTGATCATTATGTTAAGTGTATAGAATTAATCCATGGTTAATTTGATAATTAGGGTTTTGCATATTCATTTATTTATTTATTTGTTTATTTATTTATTTGAAATGGATTATGATGAGAATGGTGGCTCTTTTTGTTTTAAGTTGAAGCTTCATGAAGCTTTGACTTTGCTAACCATCCTTATCTTCATGCTTAACCCTAACCCTCTAAAGTGACCATGGTTTATTCTCTACACTTAACCCTAGTTTAGTTATGATAAGTATTTGATTTTCTATTTTTCTTTTTATCATAACTTATCATAACTAGCTCTTCTTCTTCTTCTTCTTCAAGCTTGCTACAACAATGGCAACTTGAGATCTAGTGAGATAAATCCAATTCTAAAGTGAACCCACCTCCTATTTCTTCACCCTCTACCTCTTGCCAAGTTGTTTTGGGTATTTACTTCACAAGTTTCACAAGTTTGTGAAGTCGGAGCTTGAGTTTGTGCAACCTCGACGTAGATCGTCTTTGACACAAAGCCGACGACCTATTCCGCTTGTTTTCCCGATGAAGCCGATGATCGAGTCGAGGATTCATGATGGACAGCGAGGACATGACCACGTGGAGCTAAGGAGGCAGAAATCCGGATCTACAAAGATTGTAGCATCTCAACTTTAGTTAAATAGTTAACTAGTTTTCCGTTTCGCCTAAACATCTAGTTTAAGATCCGTAGTCTAGGGTTTCTCGGCACCAAAAAATTTTAAATTGGCATGTTCGATGCCTTGTGAGACCACTATAGGGTGCCTAGGAACCTTTCACTGGTATCAGAGCCTAGCTAGAGCCTTAGGCGAAGTCCCGACGACGTTTGAAACCCGATCGAACCGAAATCCAAAACCTTAAAATGCTCTCTGGACTTTTTCTAAAAAATGGGATTTTTGTCAATTAAAAATATGTAGAAAATCAAGCAGGGTGTTATTAGAATTACTGTGAAATACGAGGGGCTAATTCGACTTTTCCACCGCGGAACCGCGGCACATGCTAGGCATGTGCGGCGCTTCCGCGGCCGTACTGTTCCCTTGAATAATTATTTCTGCACAGTAACTCTTGTAATATAATGCTATATTTTCTGGGATATTTTTTTTTGTGACTTTACAGAAGAGTATTCTGGGGTTGTATAGGGAATCAATGATTCGATCGGATTATCAAATTTCGTTTTTGTGTTTTTCCAGATAACTGTAGAATATGTTAAAAAGTTTGACCGGATACAAATACCCAACTTTTCCCCTGCCGAAAAATTCCAAGTGTTGGATTTTTCTGTGGTTAAAAGACGTTCGAAGTAGTGCAAGTAACGCGATGGTCCCTCTAGAAGACAACAAACCTTAACTCGATCATGTGACCGTCTTGAACTGCCCTTTGAACCTTCGGGTTTGGGGCAGTACGGCGTGCCACATGTGAGGCGTTGGCTTGACCCTTCTACGGCTGGACCGTTGGTACTGAGGTATGAAGTGAATGTCTTTGAACCTATTTCATGTGTTGATCGGTGTCGGGAAAACTTGGGTGTTCGAATGTTCGATCGGAAAGTTTAATATATTCTATTTATCCGGAATTGGATACAATAATTGGAATTCACAAACAGTTATGTGATAACTGAATGGATGTTATAAATCTAGCAATTTAGTCCCATATGATATTGAAAAGAGTTTTCGATAATGAGACTAAAATGTGGGATTTATATCTGTTAGGCATGCGATGTCTAAAGAGGTTGCGGATTCCAACTGTTGTAGTTTTACACTTTCTTTTCTGTGACCGTAAGTGTAGTATGTTCATATCGCCGGTTTCGTTGCTATACGTCAACGACAATTGGGGTATGCATACTTACTTACGTTGATGACATGTGATGTTATGTGTTGCTGGATATGTTATATTGGATCATCGTTTTCGAATAGCCGGGTTTTTTTTATGTGAGATGAGTGTTTTTCATTTTCATTCATGTAAAAACTTGTATGTAATATTCTTTTATTTGGGGCGCTTCCAGGTTGCGGAAGTTGTCACCCGTTGTATATTATTTACTTTTCCGCATTAGGATAGACCCAAGGAGGGGAGCACAAGTAACCGGGTTCTGGGGTCCAGTGGGAGACCAACTCGAGGAGTCGAGTCCGGGTCTCCTAACCCTAGAATTGGCAGGGTTGCTTGCTGCTCTCGTAGGGGTCTAGGGGTGTGGGATTGGCTATTCATCACGACCGTGGAATCCGTATTTTATACTGGCTCGTATTGAAAACACGGACGTCCTAGTATATCCAATATTTCATATGTTTATTCTGCTGCGATATCTGTGTTGTGACTCTGTGATGGATATAGTATATAGTATATATGATATATTATATAGATGTTACTTATGTTTTACACCCGCGCTAGCCCTGCCCTGCTCTGTCGTTAGTTACCTAACCTAACGGTGCACGAGGGGACATCGAGGCGAATGCGGATGGCATAAGTGTACGTCATATCTATCTGTGATGTTTAGGTATTTAAATGATGGGACTTCATTAATGTGATTAATGAAAGGAAAGAAACCTAAGATGTTGTAGAATCAGATTTTAAATAAAACAGGTAGCTACAGTTCTTGCTTTGCATAGCGGTATATATGATATACCCCGCACCTTATTCGATGAGGAAAGGACCGAGATCCCTTCACCGGGAGTGACTCCTTTAGCAATAACTGGCAGATGCTACACACTCGGTTTGCTTTTGACTGCTTTTGCGTTTTTGCTTTGCACAGTGATATATATGATATATCCCGCACCTCATTCGACGAGGAAAGGACCGAGATCCCTTCACCGGGAGTGACTCCTTTAGCAAAACTGAAAGGCCTCAAAATCACTCCATTTCAAAACATCATTTGATTCTACAACGATATCAAGTTCATTACGCTCATGGTTTTCAAAAAAAAACCTGGCGTAGCCCTCCGTCATTTCAGATGAGTAGTAGTTAGTATTCGTGCTACGTTTGTTGGCCTGCGTCAAGGCGTAGTGTGCGGTAGCTAACTAGTATTTATCTGCTTATGCATATGATGCAGATTGGATTAGGGTAGTCGTGCGACTTTGTTGGCCTGCGTCAAGGGTCGTACGGGTGGGTTTAATTCAATCAGGAAATGACGGGTTGAACTTGACTAGCGCACTATGGTTTGTTGGCCTGCGTCAAGGTCATAGCACGCTAGGGGCAAAAGCATTATCGGGAATTTCAAGTGTTGAAATTTGCAATGAGATTGCATACCTTCTATGAGATAGTTGGATCCCGATACCCACTGCGAGTAAGAGTTACTCCTGGGAGAGTTTTACACAGTGCAATTAGCCGATCAAGTAGGTGTCTAGAAAGGTGTTAACGAGGTTACGCCTCTGGGAAAACGAGGTTTACATTAATTAGGTTCGTGCGAAAGCACGGGGGACCTCCCTCAAAGTACCGACACTGGCCTGGCTGAAAGATCGGCGAACTTGTAGTGTGTAATTAATCCCGGCTAGTCTTTCCTTTTAGGGTTTGGAGGAAGATTTGATAAAAAGCAGTGGGAGCCATCCTGATTAGATAAGATAATAACCAATCTGATCTTGCACGAGCATACGCTAAAGTGTTTTCTTCTCTCTCTCTCCAGGTAGCGACCAGTTCATGCCTTAATCAAGATAATAATATGGATGTATTGACCGAACCCGCATGTTATACTGTGCTGGGGAACGTTGGTTCCGTTCTTTCCTATAAGAGTTATAGGAATGAACAGGATATAGGGGAATACCAGGATTCCCATGCCACCCGAATGAAGAAAGTACATGTTGATGCATTTTCTTTGGGTGTGTTCGTTACTGAGAACTGTTTCTCCATTTGCTCTACGTCCTGGGTATTGGATACCGGGTCAGGATCCCATATATGTAATCAGTTACATGGGCTAAGGAAAGGTAGAGAACTTGGAGAAGGTGATAAAGACATTAGAGTTGGAAATGGTGCAATTGTTGCAGCTAAGACTGTCGGGGAATATCACCTTGTATTACCAACTGGTGATACATTGGTTCTGAATGAATGCTATTACATGCCGAACCTGATATGCAACATTATATCGGTTTCTTTATTGAGTAAAGAGGGATATAATTTTGTATTGCAGGACAATGTTATGAACATTTTCCGTGACCAAAAGTTGGTTGGATCAGGCACGTTGTGCAATGGCATTTATGTTCTAAATCAATCAACAGTTCTGAGCATAACAAACACACACAAGAGGAAGAGTTCTGAACTCAACGAATCCTTCTTGTGGCATTGTAGACTGGGTCACATCAATGCGACACGACTAGCTAAGTTGCATAAGGATGGATATTTAAATCCGTTTGAATTTTCATCCTATGACACTTGCCAGTCATGTCTCAAAGGCAAGATGACCAAGACTCCGTTTACGGGACACGGAGAAAGAGTTACCGAACTCTTAGGACTAATACATAGTGATGTATGCGGTCCCATGTCTACACATGCCAGGGATGGTTCTTCATACTTAATTACATTCACTGACGATCTCTCTAGGTTCGGGTATGTGTTCCTGATGAAACACAAATCAGAAGCTTTTGAGAAATTTAGGGAATATAAACAAGAAGTTGAGAACCAAACCGGAAAAAGTATTAAAATCCTACGATCTGATCGAGGAGGAGAATACTTGAGCATTGAATTCCTGGACTTCCTAAAAGAGAATGGGATTCTCTCTCAGCTAACTCCTCCATATACACCAAGCACAACGGTGTATCGGAGCGGAGAAACCGCACCCTATTAGATATGGTGCGCTCTATGATGAGCACAGCTGAGTTACCTATTTCCTTCTGGGGATATGCACTGGAAACAGCTGCAGACCTATTGAATATGGTTCCCACCAAAACCGTGCCGACCACTCCATATGAGATATGGAAAGGAAAGAGACCATATCTTAATTATGTTAAGATATGGGGTTGTCCGGCCTATGTAAAAACGCAAAATCCGGACAAACTCGCGGCAAGGTCCATTCTGTGTAAGTTTATTGGATATCCCAAACATTCGCGAGGGTATATCTTCTACCACCCTGAGGAACAAAGAGTGTTTGTTTCTCGGCATGCCACCTTTTTAGAAAAGGAATTTCTTGAAAAAGAGATTAGTGGTAATGAGGTAGAACTGGAAGAGGTTCTAGCTGCAGAAGCTACAACAGAAGATCTGGTGGAACCAGAGGATTCCGTAGTTCCCGATGAACCCCAGCCACTCCGCCGATCTAGTAGGGTTCCTCGCCAACTTGAGAGATACTATGGTTTTCTCATGGACGGTGGAAGCGAGGATTGCATCATGGAGGATGATAACCCAACTAGCTTCGAGCAGGCCATCACGAGTGGGGACTCAGTGAAATGGCTGGATGCTATGCGGTCCGAGATGGATTCCATGTACACCAACAAAGTATGGACTTTGGAAGTTGCTCCTGAAGGGGTAAAACCCATTGGGAGCAAGTGGATCTTTAAGAAGAAACTTGGTGTAGATGGGAAAGTGGAGACTTTCAAAGCTAGACTTGTAGCAAAGGGTTTTCGTCAAAGACCAGGTGTGGACTATGACGAAACCTTTTCTCCAGTGGCTATGCTTAAATCCATCCGAATCAAGCTTGCCATTGCTGCCTTTCATGACTACGAAATCTGGCAAATGGATGTTAAGACCGCCTTTCTAAATGGTGATTTAGAAGAGTGCATGTACATGACTCAGCCAGAGGGCTTCGTAGACAGTGGGAGCAGCGGGAAGGTGTGCAAGCTGCTTAAATCCATTTATGGATTAAAGCAAGCATCGCGGAGTTGGAACATCTGCTTTGACGTCGTTATCAAAGAGTTTGATTTCGTCAAAAATCCAGATGAACCTTGTATCTACAAGAAGATGGCAGAGAGTAAGGTTGTCTTCCTCGTATTGTACGTGGACGACATACTCTTGATAGGAAATGATATTCCTATGCTGCAATCGGTCAAGCTCTTCTTATCACAAAGATTCTCAATGAAAGATCTTGGTGATGCCTCCTGCATATTGGGAATTAGGATCTATAGAGATAGATCCAAACGGATTTTGGGATTGTCCCAATCCAGGTACATTGACACCATACTAAAGATGTTTAGTATGGAAGAGTCCAAGCGTGGGAACTTGCCCACGATCTCTGGAGTCACTCTCTCCAAAGAGATGTCTCCCAAGACTGATTTGGAGAGAGCTCGCATGCAAGGGATACCCTATGCTTCGGCAGTAGGCTCTATCATGTATGCGATGCTATGTACCAGACCCGATGTAGTATACTCACTAAGTGTAGTGAGTAGGTATCAAGCTGATCCTGGAGAGAGTCACTGGACAGCTGTGAAGAGCATTCTCAAGTACTTGCGAAGGACTAGAGATATGTTCTTGGTGTATGGTAACGGAGAACTCCAAGTGGAGTCCTTTACCGATTCGAGCTTCCAGAGTGATAAGGACGACTCTAAGTCGCAGTCGGGCTTTGTCTTTACCCTTTACGGAGGGGCGGTTAGCTGGAAGAGTTCCAAGCAGGAAACCGTGGCAGACTCGACGATGGAGGCTGAATACATCGCTGCCAACGATGCTGCTAAAGAAGCTGTCTGGATCAAGAAGTTCATTACTGAACTTGGTGTGGTTCCATCCATTGAGCATCCAATACCTTTGTATTGCGATAACAATGGAGCAGTGGCTTTGGCCAAGGAACCCAGGTCCCATCAGCGATCCAGGCATATTCTGAGGTGGTATCACCTGATCCGGGAGATAGTTGATCGCCGGGAGATCGAGGTCAGGAGAGTTGACACGAAGAACAACACGGCGGATCCACTCACGAAGGCCATTCCCCAGATACAGTTTGAGAGACTCTTCGGGATGCTCGGTATGAGATACTACAGCAGCTGGCCCTAGTGCAAGTGGGAGATTGTTAGTTGTATGTATGCCCTAGAGGCCAGTATTGTACAGATTATGTATATTATATTGGATGCTTGGACATATATAGAGATGACTTTCTTGCTCGACATGATAGTATGCTATCTGGTTGCTCTTTATCTTAACATGTACACTAGTCTCTTTATACTGTCTTATAGTTACATGTTGGTAAAGCCCTTAGGATTTGTACTTGACTACCTGGACTATGATGCAGATCATACTAGTGGGGACATGGTAGTCCATAAGTACATCCTTCAAGGTCCCTAGTCGTGGGTGTATCGAGACGGGGCATCGATATACCAGAGTAGACTAGCGTATACGCTTCTCGACCTATGTGATGGGCGATGGATGATCCCATATCCATTGGTGTTTGACATCAGAGATGGTATACGGGTGCTCAGTGGAGACTGGGTACACTGGACGGACTCGCCGAGAACTCCCAGATGGTATTATACCTCACGTCAGATGGCAGTTCTCAGGTGACACTTGTACAGGTTAGTCTGTAGACCCGAGATCGTCATGGAGTCTTGTGTGATTCCCACTGTGCTTTGATCTCCACCTTACCACGTCCATGAGGGCGTGCAAAACGGTGGTCTTTGGGTACAGTCCCGAGTCACATGGAGGCAATGAGCGATAGGAGGGGTTTCGTCTCTCCCGGTATTGGGGGTTGATGTTGCGCAGTGCTCGATTGGCCGTAACAGGGAAGTCCCTGGCCAGGGCTGATCAGAGATTTGCTGGTAAGTGTTACCAGTAGTTTCTCCACCCGTTACGAGCCTCACATCAGCATGACTTATCGGGTTATTGGGGTCTGACGTTTACCACCCCTAGACTTGATATGCGACATATCAGACGAAGAGACCGGACTGTATGGTAAGTGTTACTGGTCGGATTCGCAGGAGTGTGAGCGGGCTAGCTCGTCGATCTTCTGATCGCTCAATACCCGGGTGGCCGTTACGTTTAGCAGACCGCTTGCGGCTTGTGGGTGCTTGATATGATCATCATCTGCTACCGGCGTATTGACGAGTCTTTAGAGTCCTACACAGAGGTTTCCTGGCTCAAGCGAAACGAAATAGGAGCGCATATGAGATATGTGCAGGACCGAGAATAATGCGTGTATGTGATACCGCATTTCATTCTCGCGATATATGTTTCGAATGGTTATATTCGATATGACCTAGTTATCGAATCATTGATTCGATAAATCGATGCATTGAATACTATTCGGTTATGTGCGACATGACCGGATCATTGAATCAAGTGTTGATTTAATGATTTAATGTATAATTATATATTTGATATATTACTTTGCATTAACTAGTATTGGTTCACTTTAAACGGATTTTTCTCACTTGATGCACATTGTATATGTGATATGCTTTCGTGCACTTTTTTGTATCATGTTTGATGATACTTGATCATTATGTTAAGTGTATAGAATTAATCCATGGTTAATTTGATAATTAGGGTTTTGCATATTCATTTATTTATTTATTTGTTTATTTATTTATTTGAAATGGATTATGATGAGAATGGTGGCTCTTTTTGTTTTAAGTTGAAGCTTCATGAAGCTTTGACTTTGCTAACCATCCTTATCTTCATGCTTAACCCTAACCCTCTAAAGTGACCATGGTTTATTCTCTACACTTAACCCTAGTTTAGTTATGATAAGTATTTGATTTTCTATTTTTCTTTTTATCATAACTTATCATAACTAGCTCTTCTTCTTCTTCTTCTTCAAGCTTGCTACAACAATGGCAACTTGAGATCTAGTGAGATAAATCCAATTCTAAAGTGAACCCACCTCCTATTTCTTCACCCTCTACCTCTTGCCAAGTTGTTTTGGGTGTTTACTTCACAAGTTTCACAAGTTTGTGAAGTCGGAGCTTGAGTTTGTGCAACCTCGACGTAGATCGTCTTTGACACAAAGCCGACGACCTATTCCGCTTGTTTTCCCGATGAAGCCGATGATCGAGTCGAGGATTCATGATGGACAGCGAGGACATGACCACGTGGAGCTAAGGAGGCGGAAATCCGGATCTACAAAGGTTGTAGCATCTCAACTTTAGTTAAATAGTTAACTAGTTTTCCGTTTCGCCTAAACATCTAGTTTAAGATCCGTAGTCTAGGGTTTCTCGGCACCAAAAATTTTTAAATTGGCATGTTCGATGCCTTGTGAGACCACTATAGGGTGCCTAGGAACCTTTCAGAATTTCCGTTTGTAAGTAATGTTGTAAACATTCACCTTAATCAAGTTCTGATTGGGTCAGGTACACTGAGCAATGGTATATACGTATTAAACCAACCACAGATTTTCAATGTCCAGAATACACACAAAAGAAAGTCTCCAGATATCAATCAGACTTTCTTATGGCATTGTAGACTGGGTCACATCAATGAGAGAAGGTTGACTAAGTTACATACAGAAGGATATTTGGATCCGTTCGAATATCAATCATATGCCACTTGTCAATCCTGTCTCAAAGGAAAGATGACAAAGACTCCGTTCACTGGACACGGAGTAAGAGCGAGCGAGCTCTTGGGACTCGTACACAGTGACGTGTGCGGTCCAATGTCTACACATGCGCGAAGCGGTTATTCTTACTTCATTACTTTTACGGATGATTTTTCAAGATACGGTTATGTCTTCTTAATGAAACATAAGTCCGAAGCTTTTGAAAAATTCCAGGAATTTAAGAATGAAGTAGAAAAACAAACCGGCAAAAGTATCAAGATTCTAAGATCGGATCGAGGTGGAGAATACTTAAGTGCTGAGTTCCTGAATTATTTAAAAGAGAACGGAATTCTCTCTCAGCTCACTCCTCCATACACTCCGCAGCACAACGGTGTATCGGAGAGACGGAACCGAACCCTATTGGATATGGTACGGTCCATGATGAGTAACGCTGAGTTACCGCGATCATTCTGGGGGTATGCGCTAGAATCAGCTGCGTACCTTTTGAACCGAGTTCCTACTAAGACTGTGCCTACTACACCATATGAGATGTGGTGTGGGAAGAGACCCCATCTCAGTCACATTAAGACTTGGGGAAGTCCAGCTTTTGTTAAAAAGCAGCATGCGGACAAGCTCGAGGCGCGCTCAGTACTGTGTAATTTTGTGGGATATCCAAAGAATTCCAAGGGATATCTCTTCTACTACGAAGAGGAACAAAAAGTTCTTGTTTCTCGTCATGCCCACTTTCTAGAACATCAGTTCTTAGAAAAAGAATTAAGTGGGAGCGCAGTAGAACTGGAAGAAATTCCAGAACCACAGACTATTACTGAAAGCTTAGTGGAACCAGAGGGTTCAAATGAACAGGACATTCCTACGCCGCTCCGCAGAAGTAGTAGGCAGTCTCATCCGCCCGAGAGATACTACGGTTTTCTCATAGACGGGGATAGAGAGGATTGCATCATAGACTATGATGAGCCTACTAGCTTCCAGCAGGCCGTTCAGAGCGTTGACTCGGTAAAATGGCTGGATGCAATGCGGACCGAAATGGAGTCCATGTACACCAACAAAGTATGGACGTTGGACATTGCTCCAGACGGGGTAAAACCCGTAGGATGCAAGTGGATCTTCAAAAGGAAGATTGGTGTAGATGGACAGGTTGAGACCAATAAAGCTAGACTTGTAGCAAAGGGTTTCTGTCAAAGACCTGGCTTGGACTATGACGAAACCTTTTCTCCAGTGGCTATGCTGAAATCCATTCGGATCCTTCTTGCCATTGCTGCCTTCCACGATTATGAGATTTGGCAGATGGACGTAAAAACCGCTTTTCTAAATGGAAATTTAGAGGAGTGTGTCTATATGGATCAGCCAGAGGGTTTCATTCAGAGTGGGAGCAGCGGAAAGGTGTGCAAGTTGCTTAAGTCCATCTATGGACTAAAGCAGGCATCGCGGAGTTGGAACATCTGTTTTGATGAGACGGTCAAGGAATTTGACTTTGTCAAAAATCCAGATGAACCATGCATCTATAGTAGATTTGTAGCGAGAACTGTAGTATTCCTTGTTTTATACGTGGATGACATTCTCTTAATAGGAAATGACATTCCTATGCTACAATCTGTCAAGGGTTTCTTGTCACACAGGTTCTCCATGAAAGACTTGGGTGATGCCTCTTACATCCTGGGGATCCGGATCCATCGTGATAGATCCAAGAGGATATTAGGACTTTCACAGCCCAGGTACATCGACACCGTGCTGAAAAGATTCAGTATGGAAGATTCCAAGCGCGGTAACCTACCGGCTTGTCACGGGATCACCCTCTCTAAAGAGATGTCTCCCAAGACTGATTTGGAGAGGGATCGCATGTCTATTATACCCTACGCTTCTGCGGTAGGCTCTATAATGTATGCGATGTTGTGTACCAGACCGGATGTAGCTTATGCACTGAGTGTAGTAAGCCGGTATCAGTCAAACCCTGGGGAGAAACACTGGATAGCAGTAAAGAACATTCTCAAGTACCTGAGAAGGACTAAGGAGATGTTCTTGGTGTATGGCGGAAAAGACCTCCAGATCGAGGCCTTTGCTGACTCCAGCTTCCAGAGTGACAAGGATGATTCCAAGTCCATGTCGGGTTTTGTCTTTACCCTCAATGGAGGGGCGGTGTGTTGGAAGAGTTCCAAACAGGAAACCGTTGCAGACTCGACTATGGAAGCGGAATACATCGCTGCATCTGATGCCGCAAAAGAAGCTGTCTGGATGAGGAAGTTCTTGAAAGAACTTCAGGTGGTTCCGTCCATTGTTGACCCAATACCTCTGTATTGCGACAAAAACGGGGCTATAGCTTTAGCGAAGGAACCCAGGTCCCATCAGAGATCCAGGCACATCTTGAGGCGGTATCACCTGATCAGGGAGATCGTGGATCGCAAGGAGATCGAGGTTCGGAGGGTTGCTTCAGAAGAAAACACTGCAGATCCATTCACCAAGGCCCTACCCCAGACTCAGTTCGAGCGGCTGATAGAGATGATAGGTCTTCGATACGCCAGTACATGGCCTTAGTGCAAGTGGGAGATTTTTAGTGTATATGCCCTAGAGGCCATTACTGTATCATACTAGTTTGTATATTACTTAATGGAAGCTTGGGATATTCACCTTGTATAAACAATCTTGCTCAATATAGTAGTATGCTACTTGGTTTGTTTCTACTTCAATGTGTACATGTGTTTATTTTGCGATATCACCTATACGCATTAGTGGAGCCTTTAGGATTTTTGCTTGATTACCAGCGTTGTGATGGCAGTCACACTAGTGGGGGCTGGGTAATCTATAAGCACATCCTTATACAGGTCCCTAGTCGCAGGACTATTGAGACAGGACATCGATACTCCGGAGTAGACTAGCGTATGCGCTTCTCATCCCAGTGTGGGAGATGGTCTGTCCCACAGCCATCAGTACGTCGTACTGGAGATAGTATACGGGTGCTCGTTAGGTTACGGGTACACTGGACATGACTCGTCGGGAACTGAAAGGTTGGTATTATACCTATCGTCAGTTATCAGTTCCCAGGTGACATGAGTACAGCTTAGTCCGCTGACTTGACACTGGCACTTCGCCTCGAGTGTGTTCCCACTGCACTTTGATCACTACCCTACCACGGCTCAAAGGAGTCGTGCAAACAGGTAGTGGTTGGGTGCAGTCCCGAAGCACTTGGAGGCAGTGACGGTTAGACAGGATTCGTCTCTCCCGGTATTGGGGGTTGACATCGCGCTGTGTCTAGGAGAGCCATTACACGAGTAGTCCCTGGCCAGGGCAAGCGAGATATACTGGTAGGCTTCCAGTGTTATCTCAGGGTGTTTTGGGCTTCACTCCGACACGACTTGTACCGCTATTGGGGGACTGACGTTTTACCGCCCCCTAGGCCCGACATGCGATGTATCAGACGAACAGACCGGACTGTACGGAGAATGTCACATTCAGACTCAGTAGGAGTTCAGATGGGGTTCACCTTGTCAGCCTTCTTGTCGGCATCTACCTGGGGACCGTTACGCACAGCTAGTGCCGCTTGCGGTCTGTGGTTAAACCCACTGCCAGCGTAGTGTCGAGTATTTAGAGTCCCACACAGAGGGTATTCGCCTCTGGGCAAAACAGAGTAGAGGTCGCATGGTTTTGCGACAGGGTTCGTTCTCATCCGCGCACTTGTGCACGTTTTGGAGTCCGGACGGATTATACTGGCAGGCTCTGGTTTGAGCCAGATACTGGTATATGTTTTGGGGTTGCTTTTATATCTCGGTATTCTTGTTCCTCGGAACGAGAATGCAGGTGTGTATGCACAGTTGCTTGAGGCGGAGGATGAGGTATTTCATTAGGGTTTCGGAACGGGTGCGTTTGCACAGTTGACAGTCGTCATTTTCCAAACCCTAATAGATTTATGAAATATCAATTAATAATAGTAATTAAATGAAATATTGTTATGGTTGATTTTGTTGACTTGTTGACCATGGTTGACTTGTTGACCATGGTTGAATGTTGACCACCATCATGCTTTGAAAGGATTCTCCTTGATTCATGCTTACACTCATTTATTGAAAGTTATGATAGTGGTCATTCCAAATACAACCATCAACTATTTCATTTTTGATTTATTATTATTAATTTGATAATTCCTTTTCTTTTAGTTATGGTTGCAAAAGAAAAGAGCTCATTCTATCATAATCATTCTCTCTCCTCACTTCATCTTCTTCTTCCTCAAGCTCAAGGTGATTCCTTCTCATGTGTTGAGAATCCCTCACCTTGAAAAGAAAACAACCCCTAGACACTCTCTACTTACTCTAGGATCAAGGGTTTGGCAAGCCGGAGATTCTAGTTCACTCAAAGTTCGAGGAAGAGCCCGAAGGTTGAACCCTCAGGTGGATCCATCTTCGACGGAAGAAGGCGACGAGGAAAGAACCATCAACCTCTACAAAGTTTGAAGAAGAAGGAGTTCAAGTTTAGGTATAACCATCTTTCCGAGTAGCTAACTCTCTTTAGCTTGTTTGCTAGTTATAGTTTAGGAAAAGATCCCGACTTTGTTAGTCCATGTTGCCCCATGCGCTAAAAATTTGATTTTTATACCGTTTCCGCCTCCCCGCAAGAACCGGGGGTCGCAACGTGGACTTACAGAGATGGATGGTAGAGGCCGATCTGGACTGACGGCGCCCTGGATATTATGATTGAGACATTGAGATTTTGAGATACTGAGGTACAGGGATTGTGATACAGAGATATCGAGATATTGGGATTTATGTTTTGTGCCGATGCTAGGCACTGTTTATGCTGATTTCATTTATGATACCTTATTTTAAAAATACAGAAATCTCACAAATTTATGAAAGCAGTTTTCTTCAGTACATGCATTCTGTTTCATGCATTCATATATCATCCATATGACATATGGCTACCTGATGCACTGACACGGGCATATGGGATTACATTTGGGATAGATATTTACACTAGCCATGGTATAGGCTGCTTGTTATATATATTTGAGGATTATATATTATGATCGTATGACCTAGGATTGCGTCATACATGCGATTTCTGTTCGTAGATCTTTTTCTACTCATGAGTTGGGAACTCACCCCCGTTGTGCCCCAGTTTCTTGCAGGTGTTGCCATACGGGTTTCATTACGGCTTTGCGGTCATAGCTCCTTTCAGGTGACTTGCTAGTAGGTGGGTTATTTGTATCGTACCCATCAATATACATTGTATATTATATTCAGTTGTATCTAGAAGCTCCATCAACCAAACATGTACTTATTTGAGATAGAGACCAGTGATGTTTATTCTTTCGACCTTAGAGTCGCGTGTTACATTTCTATAGATTTCTTGCTGATTGGAGTTTCCTCTTCTGTTGTGATCCTCGTCTTTAGGCGTTGTATACTATTTTTGCAAAATGGTTGATTTATATATGGTTTTTCCTACACTCCACTACTTTTCTTGGTTTGGATTTCTGGGCTCGGCTTACTTAGAGTACGTACGCCTTGAGACGTTCGTAGTCTAGGTGCCGGTCATGTTCCGTACTTTCGGGACGTGACAAAAACTAAGCATGCAAGTTTAAGGATTACAACCTTTGTCATGTGTCTACCCAATCGTGAAAGACTCCTCCAAGCTTCTCATAGGCCGTCAGGAATAAAGTTGAGAGGCATCCACCCTTACCGAAGATGATCCATCCGAAAGAACCGATCTAATCTCTAGCTTCACCTTGTGAAGCAACCGACGCTCCAAACATGCTAGAAATGGAGTGGAGGAATGTAGGATTTTTCCACTATCATTTTCACTCTAAAACAAAACCTTAAGAGAGCATCCTCACTCAAGAGGAAGAAGGAGGAGAAGAGAAGAAAGAATGCGTGTGTATGTTTGAATGAATGAGAGAAGAATGGCTTCATTCTATTTTGCAGCCATAAAAGAAAAATATCATAACAATTTTGCAATAAACAAATGAAACCCATCCTTCTCTACATGCCCTCAACCATACCCAAAGCCACTTCACCCTCCACCTCATTTCCAATTGATTTTCTAAAAAGAAAATCAATAATGCGGTGTCATCCTTCTAGAAGTATTCCGTATAAATACGGAATACAACCTGGTATATATTTTAAGATGTGCTTATGGACTACCCAGTCTCACATATATGATCGCCATCATAATGCTGGTAGTCCTACGGGTTTCATCATTATGTATTAGCAACAAGTAATAACAAGTAAAACGTATACACATCAATGATTAAGATAAACCAAATAATATACTATCATTTCGAGTTAGACTATTCTACCTGTATAGATCCTCCTTCAATTATGATAATCGCCTACCTGCAATTACAATAATTGCCTTGAGGGCACCATATCCAACAATCTCCCACTTGCACTTAAGGCCAATTATTGGGGTTTCGCATACCCGCAGCTCGTGTGCGTAAGTCTACGGTTGCGTCCCGGCCGTCTTTCCGAGGCCAAATGCGGAACAAAAAACTTTTCGAACTGGCGCTAACGTAAACTTAAAACCCGGATCGTTCTATTTACCGTAAACTAGTATTCTGTAACATGGGGTTTAGAGATTATACCGATCAATCCGTGTCCTTCGGTCTTTAACCTCTGCCCCTAGCTTGTTGCGGCTGCGCCGACGATGTTCGCTCTCCGATCTCGATCGATCTACGGTCTCCTCCTCGCCAAAGGATGCGTCACGTCAACGAATCTTTATACGGGCTCCCGCCTCTGAACCGAGGCAACTCGGACACGAAATTTGCTAGCCGACGTGTCCAAGGTTGAAGTAGAGTAAGTATAGAATACTTTGTCTCGAGTCATTCAACGAATCAGGTGGGGGTTAATCGAAGTTGCCAAACTTGGAAGTGAGATGGAAAATGAGCTTAGGATTTCTTTTGTTGCAAAATGAATGAATCATTCTCTCACAAAAATTGGGGCTGCCAAAAATGAGGGCTCGGCCATAGCTAGATGAGGGTGAGCACAAGAAAAAGTAAGTGGGTGATCATAAGGAAAAATCTCACAAAATATCACAACAAAAATCCTAGCCTTTTCCAAAAACAATTAATGCTTCAAAATGAGTCATGCCCATTCAAGAAACATCCACAGGCCGCTGGGGCCCCCCACCGCAAAACCCCCCTTCCTTTACAAATTTCACATTTGTAAATAAACCCCCTTCGACACTAGAATTCAGCAAAGAAGGAAAAAAGGATGAATGGCCAAAATGGAATGCAAACTGGCAACTTCAAAAAGCTATCCCGAAATAAATTATAGGATAACCCCGCAACTGTATATACATACCCGCATTTGTATTCCGACCGAATACAAATGCAATGAGACAAAAAAATATCCCTACAAGATATAATACTGGGATCCGGCTTAAACCAAACCCCACCAGTATTATCCGTCCGAAACACGACACGTGCACAAGTGCACGTGTATGTTCGAACCCTGCCATAAAACCAAACGGCCTCTACAACGTTTCGCCCGAACTGGGAAACTTTCTGTGGGGGACTCTAAAGACTCATCAATACTCTGGCAGTGGGTTTAACCACAAACACGTCAGTAGTACTAGCTGTACGTAACGGCTGCCCATGTACTGAGTGAAAAGGAGTCCGATGAGCGAACTCATCCTGGAACCCTACTGAGCCTATGTGTGGCAATATCCGTACAGTCCGGTCCGTTCGTCTATGAGTATCGCATATCGGGCCTAGAGAGCTGGTAAACGTCAGACCCCCAATAGCGGTATAAGTCGTGTCGGAGTGTAGCCCAGAACACCCTGAGATGCTACTGGAATACCTACCAGTAAATCTCTCTTACCATGGCCATGGATTTTGTGTAATGGCTCTCCAGACACAACACGATCTCACCCCCAATGTTGGGAGAGACAAAAACCCTGCCGATCCGCTCACTGCCTCCATATGGCTCGGGACTGTACCCAACTAGAACTTCTTTGCACGACTCTTTTGAGCCGTGGTAGGGTAATAATCAAAGCACAGTGGGAACTCACACGCGACAAATGACGATCTCAGGTCGATAGACTAACCTGTACACATGTCACCTGGGAATTGCTATCTGACGACAGGTTTTAATAACCAGCTAGCATGTTCCCGGCGAGTCCTCTCCGGTGTACTCATTACCCAATGAGCACCTGTATACATCATAGGTGAACCAACATACACCAATGGCTTGTGAGACCGGTCACCGCCCCTCATCGGGGTCTCGACTGTATACACTAGTTTACTCCGGAGCATCGATGCCCTGTCTCGAAACTCCCATGACTAGAGACCACTTTTAAGGATGTGCTTATAGACTACCCAACTCTCATATATATGATCGCCATCATACTGTTGATAGTCAAGTAAGAATCCTATGGGCTCTATCAACATGCAATAGTGATATATCATGTCACCTAAAGCAGTACACGTTTGATAAAGATAAACCAGATAGCATACTATCATCTCGAGTAAGAATGTCCTACCGGTATAGGTCCTCCCTCAATCATTGCAATCACGCGCCTGCGATCCAATAATTGACTTTGAAGGCACTATATCCAACAATCTCCCACTTGCACTTAAGGCTAATTATTGCGATGTCGCATACTCACAGCCCGTGTGATACCGAACACCCAACTCCACTACTAATCAGTGTCACAAATCTCGTTTGTAAAACTATTGTATTCGAGAAATAGCCTCAGTGAGTTGATCCGCTCTGATGTTTCTTTCTATGTCTCTCTTGTTGGAGATAGTGCCCTCAGAGTCAATTATTGGATCACAGGCACATGATTGCAATGATTGAGGGAGGACCTATCCCGGTAGGACAGTCTTACTCGAGATGATAGTATGCTATCTGGTTTATCTTTATCATCGTGTACTGCTTTAGGTGACCTGACATGTCGCTATTGCACGTTGATAGAGCCCCTAGGATTCTTGCTTGACGACCAGCAGTATGATGGCGATCATATACGTGGGAGCTGGGGTCTATAAGCACATCCTTAAAATGTCCCTAGTCGTGGGAGTTTCGAGACTGGGCATCGATACTCCATTAGTAGACTAGTGTATACAGTCGAGACCCCGACGAGGGGCGGTGGCCGGTCTCACAAGCCACTGGTGTCAGTTGGTTCACCTAAGGTGTATACAGGTGCTCATTGGGTTATGAGTACACCGGACAGGACTCGCCGGGAACCTGCTAGTTGGTCTTATACCAGACGTCAGATAGCAGTTCCCTGGTGACATGTGTACAGGTTAGTTCATCGACCTGAGGATTGTCATTTGTCTCGTGTGAGTTCCCACTGTGCTTTGATTACTACCCTACCACGGCTCAAAGGAGTCGTGCAAACAGGTTTTAGTTGGGTACAGTCCCGAGCCACATGGAGGCAGTGAGCGGATCTTCAGGGGTTCGTTTCTCCCGGTATTGGGGGTGAGGTCGCGCTGTGTCTAGGAGAGCCATTACGCAAAGCCCTCGGCCGAGGCAGGAGATTTACTGGTAGGTATTCCAGTAGTATCTCAGGGCGTTCTGGGCTACACTCCGACACGACTTGTACCGCTTTTGGGGGTCTGACTTTCACCAACCCCCTAGGCCCGCCATGCGATACTCATAGACGAACGGACCGGACTGTACGGATATTGTCACTGACAGGCTCAGTAGGGTGTCAGGATGAGTTCGCTCATCGACGTCCCTTTTAGTCAATAGCTGGTGGCCCGTCACGTATTGGCTGATACCTCTGACGTGCTAGTGGTTAAATCCACAGCCATAGTATTGACGAGTCTTTAGAGTCCACCACACTTACAGTTACTCAAGCTTTCGGGCGAAACGCTGTAGAGGCCGTATGGAGATATGGCAGGGTCCGATTAGATACGTGCGGTATTGCACGGATCAGGATCGGACAGTTTTGTACTAGTGGCCGTATAGTTATATGGCAGGGTTCGATCAGATACGTGCGGTATTGCACGGATCAGGATCGAACGGATTTTACTAGCCGGCTTTGGCTTAAGCCGGTCCTAGTCTAGTACAGTGTAGATTTTGTCTCATTGCATTTGTATCCGGTCGGAATACAGATGCGGGTGTGTATGCACAGTATAGGGGTTTTCCTGTAATTTATTACGGGACCAGTTTTCTGGAGTTGCCAGTTTGCATTCCGTTCCGGCCGGTTTTTCCTTTGTTCTTTCCCGGCCGGACTTTTCTGATGGAGGGGGTTATTTGCAGTTTTGCAAATAACACTTTGGTGGAGGTTTTATTAGTAAGTTGATTTATTATGATAACCTTTTTAGATACCATTCTTTTCATGCTTTTTGGTGATTAGAAGTGGATTAGAGTTGATGTGATTTGGTTATGATGATGTTTTGCTTGTGGTTACCCTCCACCTTTTCCTACACTCACCTTCCTTCTAAGGTGATGGTTTGATATTCTTTTCTTCTCTACCTCCACCATTCTTATGCTTACTAGATGATAAGTTTTTTCAAGAGAGAAAAAAAAAAAAGAAAGAGAGAAGAAGAAGAAGAAGAGAGCTTGAGTTTCATTTCTTGATCTCATTCATGCTAGAAAAATGCAAGCACCATTTTTCTAATCTCATTTCCTCCATCATCCACAAATGGCAACAAACCCAAGTGAGACAATCTACTACACATTCTACAGCACATCTTGAGCATGTCGAGTTGCCGGCTTCATGCGCGAGTTGCCTCGGTATTGAGGCGGGAGCCCGTAAAAGAAGAAGGCGATGTGGTGCCCTTTCCGGTGAGGAGGCGACGATGTGGAGGCAACACTTTCCGCGGGAGATCGGGACGATGACGAGAAGACCGGAGGACTCGGATCAATCGGTATACTTCTCACCCCCTCTCTAGTTAGCTAGCATTAGGTTAATGGTAAACGATCCGGGTTTTCTTTGTCCGCGGTAGCGCCGGTTTCCGAGTAAGAAAAAAATTTTGATTCCGCAATTTGGCCTCGAGTAAGACGGCCGGGGCGCTGCCGTGGCGCAACATGGTATCAGAGCCACGCCATTAACCTTTCCTAGCTTGTTCTAATGTGTTTTTCAGTTCCGATCGACCGAAATTCCAAAAACCGTATTTTTTTCCTTCACATCAGTTTCTGTCGAAATATTTTGGAGTCTAAAAATTTTTCAGGTGGTCTCAGAATGATGTGCAGGGAGTTCTAAGAAATCTGGGAAAATTCGAGACAGTGATCACTCAAAAGGAGCGCGGAAGCGCCGCAGAAACCCCATTTGCGCCGCCCTTCCGCCGCGGGTTGGTGGGGTCACTGCTTCGAATTTCTCCAGTGGGCTTCTGGGCTATAATTAGGGGTTTTGGAATATTAAAATTGGGCCAATTATTTCTGTAACTGCTACAGTATTGGTTGGGGGCCCACTAGTTAATTTTTGGTCAATCGGAAAATTTTTTAAACACATTATTTCACAGTATTTACATTATATCTGCGACCGTGAATGTCACTCGATCGGTAAATCCGGTCTAACTGCTATAGCCCGGTTAGACGGATTTGCGAACGTGACTTTCACGTTGATGTTCTATGTTTATGCTGTGTTGTTGCGGATCGGTCGTAGGGGATAGCCTGGATGCAATGCTAGTACAGTTTTGTTGTATTATGTACATTTGATATTGCGGGGCGAGCGTCCGACCTGTGGACTGCCGTCACTGCCTGTTTGTATTATTCTTTTGGGGCACGACCTGGTTGCGGTCGATGTACCCGGTGTATGTATATTTTACTTTCTGTACTAGGATTGCCCCGCGGTGGGGTGCACGGATAGCCGGGTTCTGGAGGGCAACAAGCCCGCATCTCAGGGCATTGAGACGGAAGGGGCTTCAGTCCAGGATTGGCGGGCTATTCGCCGCACTCGTAGGGGGTACAGGTTGACCCAGGAGGGGTGCCCAAGTTACCGGATTCCGTGAAGTGCTGGGTGGTCCATTCACGGTGCTGAAGGGGGCTGCCTCGCTTCAGGTTTTGGCGGGTGACTTGCCGCGCCCGTAGGGGTCTAGGATTTCATTGCACAGGCTATCCACACGACCAGGGGAACGTCGGGTTTCAGCAGCGGCTCTGTGAAACCCGGGGCTTCCAGATATCTGTATTGTTCTGTGATGCTGTACATTTCTGTGATGTTGCATTTTATTCACGCCTTGAGCGAAATACTATATATTGGCATATATATTAGTAGATGTTGTATATGTTTTACATCCGCGCTAGTCCAGTCCCCGCTCTGCCGTTAGTTAGCTAACCTAACGGGTGATGACGGGACCCAGTGGCGAATGCGGATGGCATATACGTACGTCAGTATATTTTCGTTCTTTGTGGTGTGATCAATTGATGGGACTGCATTGATTCGGATCATTGCAAGTTTAAACAAACCTTTTCTGATGTTGTTGGAACACTTTTTCAAAAAGCTGTTATTGCAAGGACGTTCACTTTTGTTTTGCATCGTGGTATTCATTTGGAATATCCTGCTCCTCAGTCGACGAGGCAAGGGCCGAGATCCCTTCACCGGGAGTGACCCCTTGGACAGAAGTTTGCGTCAGGGCATTAACTTCACTATAGCCGATTACTTTTGCTTTGCATCGTGGTATTCAGTTGGAATATCCTGCACCTCATTCTACGGGGAAAGAGCCGAGATCCCTTCACCGGGAGTGACCTCTTTAGTAAAGGTTTTCGTCACTATATTTTTATAAAAGTTATCCAGTTCCTTCAACGATATCGAGTTCTTTACGTTAAAGGTTTTCGCCAGAAACCTTTCGTAGCCCTCCGTCATTTCGGATTAGTATTGCATAGTATTCGCGCTACGTTTGTCGTTGCTATTCGCCGAGGCGTAGTGTGCGGTAGCTCTGTAATGCTTTCTGTCGCATGGATATGTGGATTGGTTAGGACAGTCGTGCGACTTTGTTGATTATTCGTCAAGGGTCGTGCGGGTGGGTTTAACGCAATCAAGATAATGACGGGTTGAACTTGACTAGGACCTTTTGATTTGTTGATTATTCGTCAAGGTCACTTGGGTCCTAGGGGTAAAAACACACATCGGGAGTTTCAAAAGAACTGAAACTTGCCAGGCATGCGCATACCTTCTGGAGTGTGGTGACGTGAGTGGATTCCGTCACGTTATCATGCGATGAGAGTTGGATCCCGATTCCCACTGATGAGTTAGTTTACTCCTCGGGTGACCCCGACTAATTCTTCTTTTAGGTTTGGAGGAGAATTTGAGATACAGTGGGAGGTTTCCAGATTAGACAAAGTGATAACCATTCTGATCTAGGTTAGAGTGCACGCTGAGTGTTTCTTTTCTCTCTCTCTTTGGCAGCGACCATTGACCCGACCCTGGACTATGACTCAGTGACCAAGTTGACCGAACCTTCTTAACACTGGCTTTTTGGATTGTCAGAGTTGCAGACCTCATTGCCACTCCTACTTTTACCCTTTTCTCCAGGACACCCCGTATTACTGCGAATGTCCACTTCCATTGGATAAAACCATCGTATGGTTAGATACGAACTCGAAGGATTTCGAGGATGGTTTCTGGTTCTGGAGAAAACGGATAGGACTATTCAGTTGTCTTTTCTTTTCACCTTCTCTCAGGTTGCGAGTACTCCTTGGTTTAGGAGTAGTACACCTATTACGCAAATTGGATAGTCTTCTTCCAAACCTTAGGCTGGTGCCGACCGGTAGGGAATGAAGAAAACCAATTAGCATAACGATGGTGTGCAGAAGGTATTAAGTTAAGACAAAGCAAGGGATTAGTAGGAGGGCAAAGTAAATTGCGACTGATATTCACGACCAAACCAAGTATTTCTTCGCCAATCCTAAATCACCTTTGTATTTCTCCAGGACACTCCATATTACTACGAAGATCCCAGTTTATTGGATAATCCATCGTATGGTTATATACGAACTCGAAAGGAACTTGTTCCAGTTCGGGGATGGATCCTGGTTCAGGAGAAATAGGAATAAAGTACATTCAGGTGTCTTTTATCTTCACCTTCTCTCGCATTGCGAGTGCTCCTTGGATTAGGACAGTACACCCTTTATGCTTTTTGGATAGTCTTCTTCCAAACCATAGGCTGTTGCCGAACGGTAGGGAAGGAAGAAAACCATTTGGCCTAAAGGGGTGTGCAGACGGTATTGACTAAAGACATATAAAGGGATTTGGACAAGTGGCAAAGAATTATACGGTTATAGTTGTGAATCTGGATAATGGTAGAGGCATTACTAGGAATACCAGGATACCCCGACAAAACATTTCAATGTTTCAGTTTCACCGTGTACTGTTAATGGAAAACTGATTTCCCAGTTAGACACTTGCTCCAGGGTATGTATTTACCAGGATGGATTCTCACATCTGTATGGTTTTACAGATGTTGAGTGGGAGTAAGTTATTGGGAATAGGGTAATCATCCTCATTATATCGGGATTCGTTGTAATCGGTGATATTTGAGGAGATCATCTGGGCTGTTTGCCGGTCGGCAAATATTTGGTTTTGAATATCCGCTGTTGTGCACCAATTTCAAATCGATATATCTGTACGTCTATTTTCATAGAGTGAGATATACCTTTTGATATTATGTCGATGACATTTACCTATATCAGTGGATGGTTAGGTAAGGAGCATTGAACAGCGGTGTAATTCTTCTTAACCATAAGTACAGTTTTCAACCTACGACGCACAGTGAAAGAGTTGTTAGACTCAGCGGACTTATACAGAGTATTGTATGTTGTCCAGGGTCCATCAGGACAGAGGGGTAGGTCCTCGTACTATACTCGGTTTACTTATGACTTCTCTAGTTCTTAGACATGTGTTTCGTAGAAACACAGGGTCTAAGTTTTGAGGAGTTATAGGTATTTGAATAGAGTAGAGAACCAGCTGTAGCAAGTATCGGGATTCTTCAAAGAGATCGAAGATGTAGATACTTGTGTATGGTATTCAGTTGATAGTAATGATTAAGAGAACTTGCTTCTCTTTCAGGTTACTCATAATTGGAAGCATTCCTAAGTTGAGTAACGCTGATCGGCCTCTCTCCATTTAGTTGACATGCACTGGAGACAGCTGCATGATTTGAATCTGGTTCAATTAAATCAGTGCCTCTGGTTCTATATTGGATATAGAACAGTTCATATCTTAACGATGTTAAGGTACGGGGAGTTGTCCGGCTTATGCTTAAAACCAGACTCCGGATAACTCAAGGCACGTTTCTGTAATGGCTGTTTGTGGGTTGACCCAGGCTATGACGAGGGTTGACTTTCTACCATCTGGCAGATCAATAGAAATATTGTTCTAAACTCGCCACAGTTTTATTAAAAATGGATTTTTTTCAAAAACAGCAGTGGGAGTATGGTAGAACTGGAAGTAATTCCAGAACCGCAAACGATTACTGAAGATTTAATAAGGAACCTAAAGATTCAATCTGATTTGACATTCCATTGGCCACTCCGCAGATACGGTGGGTAACTTCAGGCACCCGAGAGGTACTCCGGTAGCCTCAAGGACGGTGACAGGGAAGTTCTTGTTTACCCACACTTGCCATTGTTGTTGTTCCAGGCTGCGAGACCCGGTGGGAGGATGAGTATAGCGTCGTTCTAAACTAGCTTTAGAAGTGCACGTCTATATGACTCTGCCAGAGGGTTGTCGTAGTCAGTGGGAGCAGCGGAAGCATTGGTGGACATCAGGCTTATGTCTATTTATAGACTAAAGCAGATATAGCGGAGTTAGATCATCTGTTTCTGATGTGACAGTCATGGGTTTGACGTCATCAGAATAGGGGATGGATCTGTTGAGCAGGTAGTAGGAAGTGATATTCCTATACTACGATCGGTTATATTTTGGTCGTCACACAGTGTTTTCTCCACATAGGACTTGGATATTATATCAGACATACTGGTTACTAGATCTATGGTTTTAGATCTAGATTTGGGTGGTTTCCCAATCTGGGTACCTTGACAGCATTCTATGAGTATTTAGAATGGACGACTCCTGGCACGGTAGTGCACCTGCAGTTGAAGGAATCACCCTCTCTAAAGGTGTCTTATAGACTAAAGGGGAGAGGGATACTCATGACTGGCAGATCACTTGCTTAGGCAATTGAGTCAATCATGAGATGTCAAGTACCACACCAGATGTTGTTCTTGCACTAGATGCAATAAGTTGATATCGATCCAATCCTGGAGAAACAGTCGGAAGCAGTTTTAGAACATAAGTGAATGTTCTAGGGATATGATAACGGCTGCCTCCTTTAGGAGACGGTTATCACTCCAGGCTTCCAAGGTGACATGGACGACAAGGAGGTTGTCAGAGTTATAGTTTTCCTTCTGAGGAGGGGCAGTATTTTGGACAGGTGGTCCAAGGCAATACTGAGGGAGGCTTGGCGCAGGATACTGATTAGTTTCAGTTGATGATACAGTCTAAGAAGTTTGGATTTGGAGTTCATTTATGAGCTAGGTCCCATCAGACATCCAGACATATTCTAAGACAGGTATTGCTCATTTCGGGAGATGGTTTTCTCCGCGAACATGAGATATAGAGAGACATAGAAAGAAACATCCCTGCGGATCCACTCACTGAGGCTATTCCTCGAACGCAATAGTTTCGCAAACGGGTTTTGTGAGACTGACTAGTAGAGGAGTTGGGTGTTCGGTATCACACGGGCTGTGAGTATGCGACATCGCAATAATTAGCCTTGAGTGCAAGTGGGAGATTGTTGGAGATAGTGCCCTCAGAGTCAATTATTGGATCACAGGCACGTGATTGCAATGATTGAGGGAGGACCTATCCCGGTAGGACAGTCTTACTCGAGATGATAGTATGCTATCTGGTTTATCTTTATCATCGTGTACTGCTTTAGGTGACCTGACATGTCGCTATTGCACGTTGATAGAGCCCCTAGGATTCTTGCTTGACGACCAGCAGTATGATGGCGATCATATACGTGGGAGCTGGGGTCTATAAGCACATCCTTAAAATGTCCCTAGTCGTGGGAGTTTCGAGACTGGGCATCGATACTCCATTAGTAGACTAGTGTATACAGTCGAGACCCCGACGAGGGGCGGTGGCCGGTCTCACAAGCCACTGGTGTCAGTTGGTTCACCTAAGGTGTATACAGGTGCTCATTGGGTTATGAGTACACCGGACAGGACTCGCCGGGAACCTGCTAGTTGGTCTTATACCAGACGTCAGATAGCAGTTCCCTGGTGACATGTGTACAGGTTAGTTCATCGACCTGAGGATTGTCATTTGTCTCGTGTGAGTTCCCACTGTGCTTTGATTACTACCCTACCACGGCTCAAAGGAGTCGTGCAAACAGGTTTTAGTTGGGTACAGTCCCGAGCCACATGGAGGCAGTGAGCGGATCTTCAGGGGTTCGTCTCTCCCGGTATTGGGGGTGAGGTCGCGCTGTGTCTAGGAGAGCCATTACGCAAAGCCCTCGGCCGAGGCAGGAGATTTACTGGTAGGTATTCCAGTAGTATCTCAGGGCGTTCTGGGCTACACTCCGACACGACTTGTACCGCTTTTGGGGGTCTGACTTTCACCAACCCCCTAGGCCCGCCATGCGATACTCATAGACGAACGGACCGGACTGTACGGATATTGTCACTGACAGGCTCAGTAGGGTGTCAGGATGAGTTCGCTCATCGACGTCCCTTTTAGTCAATAGCTGGTGGCCCGTCACGTATTGGCTGATACCTCTGACGTGCTAGTGGTTAAATCCACAGCCATAGTATTGACGAGTCTTTAGAGTCCACCACACTTACAGTTACTCAAGCTTTCGGGCGAAACGCTGTAGAGGCCGTATGGAGATATGGCAGGGTCCGATCAGATACGTGCGGTATTGCACGGATCAGGATCGGACAGTTTTGTACTAGTGGCCGTATAGTTATATGGCAGGGTTCGATCAGATATGTGCGGTATTGCACGGATCAGGATCGAACGGATTTTACTAGCCGGCTTTGGCTTAAGCCGGTCCTAGTCTAGTACAGTGTAGATTTTGTCTCATTGCATTTGTATCCGGTTGGAATACAGATGCGGGTGTGTATGCACAGTATAGGGGTTTTCCTGTAATTTATTACGGGACCAGTTTTCTGGAGTTGCCAGTTTGCATTCCGTTCCGGCCGGTTTTTCCTTTGTTCTTTCCCGGCCGGACTTTTCTGATGGAGGGGGTTATTTGCAGTTTTGCAAATAACACTTTGGTGGAGGTTTTATTAGTAAGTTGATTTATTATGATAACCTTTTTAGATACCATTCTTTTCATGCTTTTTGGTGATTAGAAGTGGATTAGAGTTGATGTGATTTGGTTATGATGATGTTTTGCTTGTGGTTACCCTCCACCTTTTCCTACACTCACCTTCCTTCTAAGGTGATGGTTTGATATTCTTTTCTTCTCTACCTCCACCATTCTTATGCTTACTAGATGATAAGTTTTTTCAAGAGAGAAAAAAAAAAAAGAAAGAGAGAAGAAGAAGAAGAAGAGAGCTTGAGTTTCATTTCTTGATCTCATTCATGCTAGAAAAATGCAAGCACCATTTTTCTAATCTCATTTCCTCCATCATCCACAAATGGCAACAAACCCAAGTGAGACAATCTACTACACATTCTACAGCACATCTTGAGCATGTCGAGTTGCCGGCTTCATGCGCGAGTTGCCTCGGTATTGAGGCGGGAGCCCGTAAAAGAAGAAGGCGATGTGGTGCCCTTTCCGGTGAGGAGGCGACGATGTGGAGGCAACACTTTCCGCGGGAGATCGGGACGATGACGAGAAGACCGGAGGACTCGGATCAATCGGTATACTTCTCACCCCCTCTCTAGTTAGCTAGCATTAGGTTAATGGTAAACGATCCGGGTTTTCTTTGTCCGCGGTAGCGCCGGTTTCCGAGTAAGAAAAAAATTTTGATTCCGCAATTTGGCCTCGAGTAAGACGGCCGGGGCGCTGCCGTGGCGCAACATCTCTATATCTCAAGTTCGCGGAGAAAACCTGTTCATATCATAACTTTGCATTATTATATTCCCCATTCTTATTCATTTTACAAATAAACAGGTGCTTTTGATCCATGTCTGCTACATAGTTGCAGGTTACAGGTTCTCGGAACAAAACAGTGAAAATGATGAAAAGATGATACAAAAGTGAGACTACGACCAACAAATAGAAGAATTTTGATCATGCCTGCAGTTTGAGGGACAAATGAAGATCAATGAACAATTTCACAAAGTACAAAGGCAGCACAAGATTCAAGATTTCAACACGAAACAAACGGTAAAAGTCCACAACATTCTGCACAGTGGAAATCTGGAAGAAACTAGAAGACAATCTGAAAAACCAAGTGAAGAAACCAGAAGCCAAATGCAACAGGAAGCAGCCCAGAAAAATACAGCCAAAGACCCCACCATATGGCCGCGGATCCGCGGCCAAATAGGGCATATGGCCGCGGATACGAGGCCATGGTGAGCACGTGTCGGTGCATTTTTTGACGGTGGGTGGCGGTGCATTGACTAGGCTTCTCAGGGTAGTTTTATAAATGCAGATTGGGATCAGAATGTAACCTAGGGTTTCTATAATCTATAAATAGGAACCCTACAGCTCTTTTTGGAGCATGCCTCTTCTTGTGCCTCATTTTATTCATCTAAATTCAGAATATTATTTGCTGTAAATGTTTGAAGAGTGCATCAAATAAAGTAAGTCCTTCTTTTCTATGCCCTAGTTAATTTTCCTTTCTGCCCTAATTAATTTTATTTATCTGCCGTAGTTTAGCAATTTTATTTATCCACCGTAGATTGGATAATTAGGTTATTAAAAACAAAAAAATTAAAATCTTTTATCAATTCCCTAATGAGTGAGTAGTTCCTCACTTGTTAGGGTTAGGAATAGGAAAGGTTTGAGAGATGAAAATCTCTCACCCCTTTCTTACCCATCATACATTTTAATAGGACTCTATGCATACATACGCACACCGCTCACTACGGCACCATATCCCACGAGGTAGCGATGTTACCGTAGTTTAAAAAAGACCGGTTGCATATGTTTTCCATGGAGGTTAGGGTAAGAGTTAAGAAAGGACGGACAAGGACCTAGAGGAAGAAACCTAGTTTCTTCCCGATGGTACTAATCCACTTTGTTAACTATTACCTTAACACATAAATAGTTCTTAATTAGGGCATAGAAAGCGGTGAGAAATATTGAATTTCCAAACTTAACCTAAATCTAACCCTAGCAAGATTTTAATCCTAATCAAGCTCATTTCAGTTTTTAGTGATAATCAATCCTACCACAATTGGAATTAACTTATTAGAACAACTAGAAAATACACAAAATTCCTGTGGACCGACCCGTACTCAACCGGCTAGCTACCAAGTGACGCCGTTCTTGATTGCGGTAAAATATTCTTTGATTTAAAAAATCATACCAATCAAATGGCGCCGTTGCCGGGGATGGCGTAGTTATTTTCTTTTTGTAATTTCGGGTTAATATAAAAATTGAAAAATCATAAAAACTGAAAAAAAATATAAAAAATTTATCATCTTGTTATTTTGTGAAGGGTGTTTTGTTTGAATTGTGCAGGATCGACGAACAGATTCAGATATGGAAATATCTAGAGAGCAAAACAGCAAACAATAGATCTGAACAAATAGAGGATAATCAGAACAGAGAAACAGAAGAATTTTTGGGAACTGAATCGACTAAAGCACCGCGGAACCGCCGCTAAAGTGTGTTTTCTGCCGCGCATCCGCGGCGCACTGCTGACGTCAGCACAAGGAAACTTCTCTGTAAGTTTTCTTTTCTTCTCTGTAACCCTCTGATCTCCTCTGAAAAATTTTCCTGCAGGGTTCTTTGCACAAAAACTTCTCTCCCTTCTCCAATAACTTGATCTCGTGCAGGATTCTTTGCGCTGCAATAAAGAAAAAAAAATTTGGCAAGTGTTTTGTGTGTTTACTGCTTTGTATCTTTAAAACTGACTTTTAAGGGGCTTTAACACCAATCCAGATTGGGTGGGGATTTCATTACCCTTCGTAGGACCCCAAAAATCACAAAAAGCATATTGCATCAACCATCGAGTTAATTAAAAAAGATTAGACTCAGCCTATAAGGACTGTCGTGCTCGATAGGACAAAAAGAATAGTTGTAGGCATCGATCGTTTGTCTAAACCAGACTTTGTAGTGCCTAGGCTAGACAAGTGGGGAAAGGTAATTTTAAAAGGCCCGTCTCACGGCGATTCGTGAGCGAATCCCTCCTTTCTTTACTTGTGCTTACCTGGACACAATTGGCGGTGAAGAGACGATTTGAGGACCTCACAACTTGCCCTTTGGAACAGTTAGGAGCAGTCTAGTTGACCTAGGAGACCCTAGATCTAGGCTTGATTGTGCATATTGTGATTTCTTGAACGTGTGTCTAGCTTCTTATAAAAATGTTTTTGCAAAAAGCTCCTTATATATATAAAAAAACACAAAACAAAGAATTTTTACAAAGACTTGCCAATTTTGTCGCTAGAAATCCATTGCACCCCACTTGCACCCACATTCTTTTTCTTCTCCTTCTTACATCATGGGTACCCCACCTCACAAAACTCTTGCCGAACTTTGGTACCCTCATCCAAACATTGCTTCCTACGCGAATTGTTTTGGTCGAGTTACGGACGACCCCTCCATGCCCAAAATTTCTTTGAAAGATCGAATAGAAGAGTGTAGGAGAAACAGTTCGACTCCGCAATCCACTTTGTATCAACCATTTCAACCTTCACCACCTTCTTACGTTGATACTACTTTTTCGAGTTCTGTTGTAACTCCGAAACCCATGTCTATTGCTGAACATATTGAACAATCTCGTAGCCGATCTTTCATTCCTTTCCACACTTCCAGTTCTTGGGATTAACAAGTACATTCTCCTTTTTATCCAAATGTTGATCCTACTCCTGTCCAACCATTCAATTCCCACCAGTCCTACCCGACTTTCGCACCTTCCCTAGACATTGCTTCTACACAACCATTTGGGAGTTTCACGTATCCAAACAACTTTGAATTTTTTACTGAAACCCCTTCACAACCCATGTCTAGTCTGGAACAGTCGTTGGAAGCTTATATTGTAGCGACAAACCAATAGATGAGGAATTTGGATGCGTCCATTGCCACCCTTATGCAATCTAGTGACCCGGTAGCTAGTTTCCAACTAGCTCCAAAAATTCCAATGTATGATGAGGCGGTTGGACAGATTGAGAATTTGAGTGGAAAGAGTGAGCTGTGCACCCTTCCAAATCAAACCTACCCATCCCCAATTGAATCCCACAACTACGGTTTTGAATGTCTATCAAGTGTCCCAAATGATTCACTAGTTGAAAATAAAACGTCTAATGAGTTGTGCGACTTTGTAGTGCTTGATTTGCCAGATTGTAAAGGGTCCCTTTCGAGTGAAACCATCACCAATCCTTTCGACCTCTACACCTCCAATCTAGAACCTGAATTGATAAATATCCATGCTTTTGATGAGGTGTCCGAAAAAATTGATTTTCACTTGATTGAGGATATTGACGCAGGGAATAATTTGGATGATGAACCCGCAGATTTGACTGAATTTTTCTCTCCAATTCATCATCCCGAGTCATTAAATGTTTCTCCCGAACTTCATATGCGTCTTGATTTTGATGATAATTGCATGGATGTGATAACTTTTGAGGAGAATTATGAGGATAGTATTGAGGAGAGTATTGAGGATAGAATTGAGAATGAACCAGTTTTGTTTGATGAGTCGGATTTTCTAA
Organism: Agapanthus africanus; assembly: GCA_030015575.1. Lineage (NCBI taxonomy): Eukaryota > Viridiplantae > Streptophyta > Magnoliopsida > Asparagales > Amaryllidaceae > Agapanthus > Agapanthus africanus. The sequence goes on along the minus strand of CM057350.1, from coordinate 310,249,529 downwards.
TTCATCCTCCTGAACCTTTAACTGCGACCCTTCCTAAATCACTCCCCTTCGTCCTTTCCATCGTTTCGACCGCAAGAATCCGTCACGCTTCCATTTTCAATGTCTGGTTTACCAAGTTCAACGTACCCATGTTTTCTCGCGAATCTTGAGGGATTTGGCCCCATTTCTCGACGGGTTGATAAATTAGCACAATCGCTTTTAACACATCGGTCATCATAATTTGTGCTAATTTATTCACTCAATTTACACCCTCAAGTTCGTACTACACTTCTTTCTCTTTTCCGCCATTCTTCTCCTAATATACCGAGACCATATTCCACCTTTCTTCCCATACGGTCTCGTGTGTTTCTCATTTTTTTTCTCTATACTCCATTCTTTCACCAACCACACCATTATAACGATAAAATTTTTGAATGGTTGGTGCTAACCTTTGGCCTGTGTAAAGCCTTGTATTGCTTGATACTGTGTTTTTCTTCACCCTAACTCTGAACTTTAACGCTTAAACAGTGGAAATACTGTCTCACTTAAGTTTGGGGGGGACCTTTTTGTTTATATATTTTGTTTTTCTTTTAACAATAAAAAAAATAAAATGAATGAATAAACAGGGGAGTGCGGACATTTTTGACCCTCTTGGTGTGGCATGACAGTGAGGACACTGTCAAGTTTAAGTTTGGGGGTGTGCTCGGTAAGCTTTCTTCCTTCGCATTCATGTGTATATTTTTGCATATGCATACTTATTTTAAAACCCATAAAAACTGAAAATTTTTAAAAATTATAAAAATTAAAATATTCAATTTTGGTCATAATTGACTTGAGTTTGACAAGAAGGTTAACTAGCTAGGAAAAACTAGATCCCAGACTTAGTAAATTAAAAACCCTAAAAATAACCTTTCTTAAAATTTAATGGTAGAAAATATATGTCTTTGTAGTTTATTTAGAAATAGGCAAATTTTGAGTTCACTTCTTGGGCTAAGTCAAAATAAGGGAAGAGTATTGATATTTTTATTAAAGTGTAAGTCTGAAAAATAATCCCTAAGTTTAAATCTAAATTCTGAAAATATATACCCTACAACTTGCACAAACACGAACCTTGAAACTTGGAATAGTAGAGGAGACCTTGAAATGCTCTTGTCTAAAGTCCTTAGTATGAAGGAAAATAAAATAAAAATACAAGTGTGAATAAAGAGATAAAAAAAATAAACATTGGTTTTGTAATTACTTAAGGCTGCATAAATAAAAAAATCTATTGCGAAGGTGCTTTATCACCTAGTGCCTTAGACCAACTGGTTTGGGAGTCACTGCTAAAGCCTTAGGTATTACAAGACGAGGAATTACGCCTTAATATGCAAACACATTTTGTAATCGGTCGTTAGTACCTTAAGAAGTATTAACGGTCGCATGAAGGATGTGTAAGCAATTTCATCTAAAAATTCACCAACTAAAAGTACTTTGGATGATGGACAAGAGTATAATAGCTTGAATTGAATTTCCAAGTGTAGGGGTGATACATACACACACGTAGGGGTATATGATTGGGTTTTGGATGAGAGATAGGAATCAAAAATAGGACTTATATCTTTAGTAGAAATGATAAAAATTCCTAAGTTGAGATTGAACCTTAGAAGGAAGATTCAAAAGATGCTAAAAGCTAAGTAAAGTTACAGAACATATACAATCTTAAGTTAAATGATAAGGAAGTGTGAAAAATATGGGTTGATAATTTCTGAGTTGAAGATAATAGAATTTCTTGCTAGAAAACCGAATTGAAGAATAAAATTCTATAGGCCAAATTGATAGGATTTTGTGGGTAGTATCCGCTGAAAACCCTCAGGAGACAACACTCCTCCTACTAGGGACACCTAGAGGTTTAACGGCTTGTTGCACGAGCTCAGTGCAATCGCGTTTCCCTGCGAAAGTGAGGTTAGGTCTTTTTCGAGAATAAAACTAGTTTTGCTCGAGGACGAGCAAAAGATAAGTTTGGGGGTATTTGTTCATATCATAATTTTGCATTATTATATTCCCCATTCTTATTCATTTTACAAATAAACAGGTGCTTTTGATCCATGTCTGCTACATAGTTGCAGGTTACAGGTTCTCGGAACAAAACAATGAAAATGATGAAAAGACGATACAAAAGTGAGATTACGACCAACAAATAGAAGAATCTTGATCATGCCTACAGTTTGAGGGACAAATGAAGATCAATGAACAATTTCACAAAGTACAAAAGCAGCGCAAGATTCAAGACTTCAAAACGAAACAAACGGTAATAGTCCACAACATTCTGCACTGTGAAAATCTGGAAGAAACTAGAAGACAATCTAAAAATCCAAGTGAAGAAACCAGAAGCCAAATGCAACAGGAAGCAGCCCAGAAAATTCCAGCCAAAGACCCCACCATATGGCCGCGGATCCACGGCCAAATAGAGCATATGGCCGTGGATCCGCGGCCATGGTGAGCACGTGTCGGTGCATTTTTTGACGGTGGGTGGCGGTGCATCGACTAGGTTTCTCAGGGTTGTTTTGTAAATGCAGATAGGGATCAGAATGTAACCTAGGGTTTCTATAATTTATAAATAGGAACCCTACAACTCTTTTTGGAGCATGCCTCTTCTTGTGACTCATTTTATTCATCTAAATTCAGAATTTTAATTGCTGTAAATGTTTGAAGATTGCATCAAATAAAGTAAGTCCTTCTTTTCTATGCCCTAGTTAATTTTCCTTTCTGCCCTAGTTAATTTTATTTATCTGCCGTAGTTTAGCAATTTTATTTATCCGCCGCAGATTAGATAATTAGGTTATTAAAAACAAAAAAATGAAATCTTTTATCAATTCCCTAATGAGTGAGTAGTCCCTCGCTGCATCACTCTGAGTCCCCATAGTCATCGGCGGCAAAGGCTATAAATAGAAATAAGATTCGATATGAACACGGAAATCGAATCACAAGGATATGTCATCAAGGAAGGAATTTCAAGCAATTTGTACTTAGGTCACTTTAGGCGGAGTACTGCATCGTGAGTATGCCGCGGACATACACACACTACGTTACTCTGCTTAAGCTACCTACTCCATCATACCAAGGTCATCCTACACTCCGAAAGGTAAAACCTAGCGCTCTGATACCAACTTTGTCACGATCGGAAATTGGTACGTGACGGCCCCAATACTACGCAACGTCTATAGGCGTAACGCAGTAAAAGAAAGCCAAAACCCAGAAATCTAAACCATTAAAAGACAAGAAAAGATAAGAAACATTGTTTAAACTTTTGAAAATCTCAAATATAAATTCTTTAAGTCCAATTTACTTTCTTGAAAATTTCGGCAGCACCTCCTTTGTAAAAACCAACCCCAAAAATGGGTACAACATAAATATAAAGTAAAACAACCCCAACGGGAGCAAATCCACGCCAAAAGGCGGAAAACAACCACCACAACAGATATACGACGCCGTAGCGAAGAAATAAAAGACGATAAAATGGAAATTGTATAAAAGACAACCCAGTCACAAAATAATATACAATATCGTCCTCACCAAGTCTCTAAGTCAACATGAAAATAGTATATGGAGAGTACAAGGATACAACGAATATACAATACAACAACGAATAACCACAAAACCCACCTAAGCAAACTGCACACTGTGAGCTGATGCGGTATCCGTAGCAAAAGATGATAAGATAGATGAATAGCCTGCCTTGACTACTCTGGGGAACAACCTGCAATACTGTGGCACAACGGAGGTGAGTTGCCAACTCGTGAATAGTAAATAACATATGCAGGTAATCGCAAGTATGCACGTACAGCGCGAATCTAACATATGCAAGCTAATAGCAATAAATTGTCATATGAATGCAATAGTCTTGAAAGATACTCTAGCAGGTACATCTAATACATGAAGCAATAATATGACAATCTGTGTGCAACAATCATGTAAGGTACTCTATCAGGTACAACTAATACATGAAGCGATGATATGACAATATATATATGCAACAGTCATGAAAGGTACTCTATCAGGTACTACTAGTCCCTGAAGCAATGCATATAAAGTAAAAGTATGTAAATGCAACAGTCATAGAAGGTACTCTATCAGGTACTACTAATAAATGAAACAGTGCATAAATAATAAATGTGGAGTATGAAATGAAACATGTCATTTCCACGGAATCCTGACATCGTGGTAGGATCAAATTCCATCAAGACAATCAAAATCCCAATTTCCTCAAATCAGCCCCCAAATTGGCTCTCATATCATATAAGTCTCACAAATCCTAAATGTACAATATCATCAAATCTTATATATATCCTGTATCCAGTACCAAGTAAATCTCAAATGTCCTAAATCCAATATCAAGTGAATCTCTTATATCCTAGGTATATTTGCATGAATAAATATGATGATGTATATAAATGGATATGTATAAATATATATTAGCGTCCCACTCCAGTAATATATATATATACTTAGAAGTAAAAATATCATGATACAAAGTGTCAAGCATCGACACATAAATACTGATCTATCAGGTGCTGTCACCATGACTGGCATCCTGATAGGTACGTATCATACGCTATCCCGAAAGCTCGAGTGCCTAGCTCTGACCCTCACCTCTCGATGTATCCATACGCACATGACTCCCGTCGGTATCCCCATGATAACCGCCGAGTCATTGGTAATCTCACCGGATGGTATGGTTCCCCTTCCAGGCTCAATCGGCAAGGTCCATAAATCGTCTTGCCCCGGGGACCTCCGGGCCCCACCATGTACCCTCACACGGCCTACGACTCCTCCTCGCGTGGGGTATATATATGCTCAGAACCGAGAAATCTCATGGTGGCTGCTGAAATATCATATCATTAAGGGAAACCGGGTTTTTCAAATAATGCATGATTTCATGAACTACCACGGTCCCCAAATCCAGAAAACATCATGAATAATCCATATCTTAATGAGAAAATCCATGAATATAATATATGCAACAGAAATTTGTAATGTAAGCATATAAAGGAAAATCCGCTATTTAACTGCAACAAGTTAAATATAAATATATGCGGTTCCTAATTTCTCCAATTCTAAATAACATCAAGTAAAGATAAACATGTAGCTATAACTAGATATGTGTGTAAACATGAAGGTATAGCAAGGTATATGTATCTACCTATCAGTAATGATGTAATATACCCTCCGGGTATAAGTGAAGTATGTATGCAAGGTATACATGTAGCTATATCATTATGTGCGTATGTATACCTATCACTAATGTTACAATACCCTATAGGTATACAGGTAACTAGCATGTAAGAATGTCAAGGCATATGCGTAAGCATGTAGGTATACAGGTATGCTATATGTCATATGCATAAAGAAATATGAATCAATGTCTCAATGTCCCTATCCAAACAATATTATATCTATACGGGTGTTGTGCGTGATATGTCAATTATTGACGGTGTGTGTGGCATACAATCAATGCTCGTGCAACAAGAGCCGTCAATAATATGTATAGTGTCCTAAGGGTACTAGTCTAAGCACAACAATTAACTAAGCAATAAGGTGTATGCGTAATTCTAAATATGAAATAGAATGTGCGACAAGTCAAGTCATCTCTAGCCCAGACGCATAACGCCATGCGGGCGATTCCCCTATAGATGTTAAATCTACTCACCAACGCTCCTGGCTAAGTGAAGCCTACCACCTGTTTTCCCTTCGTCGCAGCATCCGAAGTCACCGCCTGCGAACCTAAAATTTCACAAACACAGCACATAAACTAAATATCCTGAAACAATGAAAAGACAATGAAACGCAAGGATAACGCCCTGAAAAATGCACTGCGCACTTAGCGCACCTAACGCGCACGACATCGGCCAAAAACCCTAATTAGGGTCGCTAAACTATGAAACACCAAGTGTAGACTCCGATCGTTCCGATCGCACAACACAATACAATAAAATTCGAGGAATATAATAGATATAACCTCGCAACGACTAATCGAACCCACGTCGGAAAAACCCCGAAATCTAGTAAACAATTTATCGCAATAATTCGCACTAGAATCAAGCTAACACAAATCTAGCGCATACAAACACCCTATAATAGCTTAACTAAACTATCCAAACCATTTCCAAAATTTTAATCTTGCTTAATTAAGTTTTAAAAACAACCTAGTAAGCAAAAATCCTTAATTAAACAAACTAGTAATTAACAATAATTATCATTTTAGCACAAAACTACAAGTTTACCAAAACTAGAATTTACAAACATCACTAATTAGCAAAATTAAACCATTCATACCTTTACTAGAATTTTAATCTTGCCTAATTAGCATTCAGTAAAAATCTAGTTAGTAATTAAGCTAATTAGATAATTAGGAAAAATCATTTAACAAAACTAGCAAGTAGTTTAAGTTTTCTTTTGATTAAAATTAACAATTAACCTATTTACTAATCAAAACCCTAATTAATTATCAAGAAAAACCATTTCTAGAATTTTAAACATGAAATTAAGTAGCTTTAATTGAACAACTAATAGCTAATTAAAGTATTTAAAACAAGAATTAAGCATTAGGGTTAGGGTTTTATACCTCCAAATGATTCAAAAACTTGCAACAAGAAAACCAAGATTAGCCTCCAAAATCAAGACTTCATGAAGAACAAAGCATGGTTTAGGGTTAAGGAAATGAAGGAAAATGATTATATTTGAATTTTTGTGATTTTATTTGGATTTGTGATGATTTATTTGTAGCAAAATGATGAAAATGGAGCAAGAAGAGAAAGAGGGCAGCAAGGAATGGGAGGGCTCGGCCAAAGCAAGGGGAGGGGTTTTGTGAAGAAAAAAGGAAGAAGGTTCTAGCTAAAAACAACATTAAATGCTAATTAAAGCAAAATGCCACCTTTCTTTTCTTTTTCTTTTTCTTTAAAAAAATTAAATCCTTTGACCAAAAGAAAATCTAGATATTTAAAAAGAAGCTTCTAAAATAATTGTAGTGATGATTTCCAAGGATTTTCATTTAGAAGAAATTTCCCGATTTACGTGCATATTTTACCGGTTAAAATAATATTTTATTTGGGAAAAATTCTATCTGAACCAAAACCTCGCATATACCCTCAAAATTCGCGCACTAGCTTTATTTTAGCTAAACTAGGTGCCAACAAGTTTCTACGGACGTTTGATCGAAATCGGGTTAAAACGGAAAATACTGACAATTTTGGCCTAAAACGGAAAAATTCGCAAAACGATTTCTGAAACGTTACATTATCCAACAATCTTCTTGGGATGTATCATCCATTGAGTTATAACCAGCATTCTCCACCATTTCTCCTTCAGTATGCCTATTGGAACCTTATCTAATACACTGCTTCTCAGAAGTGGGTAAACTCAAAATTCTGACAGTATCTCTATCATCCAGATCATGATGGAAGCCTGAACCGATAACCGCCACCTGTAGGAGGCTGCCGTTACCATATATCAAGAATATCCTCTCATGTTCTTAACTACTTCCCTTTGTTTCTCCAGGATTGGATTAATATATGTTTACTGTAGCAAGTGCAAAAACAATATCTGATTTGGTACATGATATCAAATGATTGACTCAATTTCCTAAGAAAGTGATATGTATGGAATTTTAGCACTGTAATGTGAATTTAGAAGCTTACAAGAATGGTTCTCAATAAACCTAGAGAGCTAAAATCCACACAAACCACGGAATCTATGCTAAAACTTTAAACTTGCGATAAAAAGAAAAGCTTTTTAACTACTATGAAGAGATTACAACCTATGTAGCCAAGTCCTTCTCTTCAAAGAACCTTGGTAGCTCCTATGAACTCCTCCTAAGCTCCAAGCGGTAAAAGAAACAAGCTTGTTGAAGATCTTCAAGTCAAAGATTGATCCACCTTAAAGGAACCTCCACTTGAGCTCCTAGCTTCAACCTTTAAAGCTAACTCCTTTGCAAATCATGCAAGGAATTTTTTTAAAAGGTAGAAGTGAATTAATTCTAATTTATTTCTCTATTTTTGTTCTCTTTTATAAAGAGGTGGAGAGCTAGAAAGAGGATGAGAGAGAAGCTAAAAATGAAAATCATAGAGGAAAAATTGAATGGTTGCATTAATATAATATCTAACATGACCAAAAATTAATCTCAACCATCCATTTGCCTTTTCTCATCCACTTATCCACCCTCTCATCTCCCTTCCATATGTCACATATAGAAGAGGGATATATGTTGTGTTGTACACTAAGAACAACATAAGCTAAAGGAGAACAATAATTACTATGAATAAACATAATAATTAACTTTTGCATTTAATGATAAATGCAAACAATAAAGAGAATAAATTAGAATTAGATAATGCTATTAATATATACTAGAATTTATGCACGTGCGTTGCATGTGTTAGTTAAACAATTAAGTATTTTTGGGAGGGAAGACAACGAGATGATATGAAGGGTTATATATATATATTGAGAGAGATGATATGGAGGGTTCTAGATAAATAATTAATTGTTTTTTAAGAGGAGAGAGAGAGAGAGAGGAGAGATGATGTGGAGGGCTTGAGAGGTAGGGATTTTCTCCTTTATTTTTCTAGAAAAAAAAGAGAGATGGACCTCTAACCAAAGTGTATTTGCATTATATGTAGAAGATATGTGTTTTTTTAATATCTCACCCCTAAAATTTCAATATTTCCAAATTTCACCCCTAAAATTAAGTATTTCTGAATTTCACCCCCAAAAGTATTGAGTTGTTCAAATTGCACCCTTAAAATCTAGTATTTCCAAATTTCACCCCCAAAACCATTAAGTTGTCCAAATTTCACCCTAAAATTTAGTATTTCCAACCCCCACAAAACCATTAAGTTATCCAAATTTCACTCCCAAAACCATTAAGTTATTAATAATTAAAACTTCATTTTTGCAAAAAAGTTTCTTAATTTTCTCCATTTTGCTGTCAACTCTTTCTTCAAGATCATTGAGCCCATCCTATAATATCCTAGCCGTAAAGTACTTAAATCAAACCATCACTTGCCTAGGAGTAAGTCTAACTCATATTGTTGTTTCAAGTTGCCATAATTGTTATAGTAAAGCCACAAATGAGCTTCATTTTATCTATTATAATGACAAATATTGGAAGAAGATGAAATGTCCTAAATTTCACTCTCAAGAGAATTCTTAATTTTGAGATTATGAGAAATCTAAAGCACTAGTTCTTATTTAACATAAGAAAGAAGAAGAAGACCATTTGGGGTGAAATTTATACAACTTAATGGTTTTGGGGGTGAAATTTGGAAATAATAGATTTTGGTTGTGGAATTTGGACAACTTAATAGTTTTGAGGGTGAAATTTGGAAATACTAGATTTTCGGAGTGAAATTTGGACAACTTAATAGTTTTGGGGGTGAAATTTGGAAATACCAGATTTTGGGGGTGAAATTTGAAAATATTGAAATTTTAGGGGTGAGATATACAAAAACCCTATATATATCAATAAATCAAATCAACACTTCATTTAATATATACCAGCTTTCCTAAAGACGGCTAGCATTATCAAACGTTCAATTTGCATTATCAAACGTTCGATTTGCATAAGTGTATCAAATACACCTTTTGCGATTGAACTCCCGCGACATCAATATCCTGCCACTACTGCATTTTGCCCGAGCAACGATACCCTCTGTGTAGGATTCTAAAGACTCAAAAATACGCTGCCAGTGGGTTACCAGTTCACATCCGTAATCTACAAGTACGTCAGTGGCACTACCTGTACGTAATAGCTACCCAGGCATTAACGAAATAGAAAATCAACAAGCAAACTTGTCCAAACTCCCTACAGAGCCTATAAGTCCGGTGTCTTCATCTGATATGTTGCATATTGGGTCTGGGGAGTGGCATCATTAGATCCCTAATAACTCGATAAGTCAAGCCAATGTGTGGCCTATAACCATTCGAGAAACTACCAATAACACTTATCAGTAAATCTCATCAGTCCTGATCAGGGACTTGCTGTTATAGCCAATCGCGCATAGTACAACATCAACTCTCAATACCGAGAGATACGAAACCCTTCCGATCGCTCACTGCCTCCATGTGATTCGGGACTGTACCCAACTACTACCTGTTTGCACAGCTCTTTAAAGCTGTGGTAGGGTAGTAATCTAAGTACAGTCGGAACCACATAAGACACTATGATGATCTTAGGTCTACAGACTAACCTGTTCTAGTGTCACCAGAGAACTGCTATCTGACGATGGATATAGTACCATTTAAGAGTTCTCGGTGAGTCTGTTTGGTGTACTCGGTCTCCAATGAGCACCTATGTACAATCTTTGGTGTCAAACGCCAATGGTTGTCAGATCAACCATCGCCCCATACATGATCAAGAAATGTATATACTAGTCCACTCTGAAATATTGATGCTCTTTCTCGATATTCTTGATTAGGAACATTTAATGATGTGTTTGTGGACTACCCAGGCCCCACTAGTATGATCTCTATCATAGTCCTGGCAGTCAAGCAATGATCCTATGGGCTTTATCAACCTGTATCAATGAAATAACAAACTAAAACAAATACACATGTAAAGATAAAGACAAATCAGATAGCATACTATCATATCGAGAAAGACTGTCATGTACATATATATATCCAAGCATCCACTAAATATATAATAATGGCATCTAGGGTATACATATCTAACAATCTCTCACTTGCACTATGGCCGGTTGTTGTAGTATCGCATACCCAACATACCCAACATCCTAAAAAGTCGCTCGAACTATGTCTGGGGAAGGGCCTTCGTGAGTGGATCCGCTGTGTTGTCCTTCGTGTCAACTTTCCGAATCTCGATCTCATGGTGATCTACTGTCTCTCGGATCAGGTGATACCGCCTCAGAATATGTCTGGATCGCAGATGGGACCGGGGTTCCTTGGTTAATGCCACAGCTCCATTGTTATCACAATACAAAGGTATTCAATCAATAATGGATGGAACCACACCAAGCTCAGTGATGAACTTCTTCATATAGACAGCCTCTTTAGCAGCATCGTTAGCAGCGATGTATTCAGCCTCCATTGTCGAGCTTGCTACGGTGACCTGTTTTGAACTCTTCCAATAGACCGCCCTTCCGTTGAGGGTAAAAACAAAACCCGAGACAGACTTGTTGTCATCCTTGTCACTCTGGAAGCTTGAATCGGTAAAGGAATCCATTTGGAGGTCTCCGTTATCATACACTAAGAACATTTCTTTAGTCCTTCGCAAGTACTTAAGAATGTTCTTCACAGCTATCTAGTATTTCTCCCCTGGGTTTGCTTACCTACTTACTACAGCGAGTGCGTAAGCTACATCCGGTTTGGTACATAACATCGCATACATAATAGACCCAACTCTGAAGCATAGGGTATAATGTTTATGTGAGCCCTCTCCTCATCAGTCATGGGGGACATCTCTTTGGAGAGGGTGATTACTTGGCAAGCAGATAAATTACCACGTTTGGATTCTTCCATACTAAACCTCTTTAGTTTAGTGTTTATGTATATGGATTTAGACAATCCCAACATCCTTTTAGATCTATCCCTATATATTTTTAGCCTCAGGATGTAGGAGGCATCACCTAGGTTTTTCATAGAGAATTTCTATAACAAGAAAAGCTTGACCTGAGTGTAGTATAGGAATGTCATTTCCTATCAAAAGTATGTCATCCACGTACAAAATGAGGAATACAACCATACTCCCTACCTCCTTTTTATAGATACATGGTTCATCTATATTTTTGATGAAGTCAAACATTTTGACTGCTATATCAAAACGGATGTTTCAGCTCTACGACGTCTGCTTTAATACATAGATTGATTTAAGTAACTTGCACACTTTTCCGCTACCTTCACTGTTTATGAAGCCTTCTGGCTGTATCATATACATGCTATCTTCTAAATCACTATTTAGAAAGGCGATCTTGACATCTATCTGCCAGATTTCATAGTCACGGAAGGCAGCAATGTCAAGTAGGATCCGGATGGACTTAAGCATAGCCACTGGAGAAAAGGTCTCATTATAGTCGACTCCTGGTCATTGACAAAAACCTTTACTACAAGTCTAGTTTTGAAGGTCTCAACCTTTCCATCTACACCGATCTTCTTCTTGAAGATCCATTTGCTCCCAATGGATTTTAACCCTTCAGGAGCAGCCTTAAAAGTCCATACTCTGTTAGTGTACATGGATTCCATCTCAGATCGTATAGCGTCCAGCCATTTCACAGAGTCTCCACTTGTTATGGCCTGGTCGAAACAAGTCGGGTCATCATCTTTCATGATGCAATCGTCATTTTCACCGTTTATGAGAAAATCATAGTATCTCTCAGGTGGATGAGAAATCCTACTAGATCTACGGAGTGGCTGAGATTCGTTGGAGACTATCGAATTTTCCGTTTCTACCAAATCTTCAGTTGTAGTTTGTGTTTCTGGAATTTCATCCAGTTCTACTGTCTACCACATATTTCTTTTGTTAGAAATTCTTTTTCTATAAAGATGGCATATTAAGAAACAAACACCTTTTGTTCCTCTATGTAGTAGAATAGATATCCTAGATACTTCTTTGGATATCCCACAAACTTACATTGAACTGAACGCGTCTCGGGTTTGTCCAGATTTTACTTTTTAACATAAGCCGGACAACCCCATATCTTAAACCGTTTAAGATATGGTTTCTTTCCACTCTATGTCTCATATGGGGTTTTAGGCACAGATTTTGATGGAGAATAATTCAATAGGTATGCAACCGTCTTAAGTGCATAACCCCAGAATGAAAGAGGTAACTCAGTAGTACTCATCATAGAGCACACCATATCTGGTAAGGTGTGATTCCTTCGCTCCCATACACCGTTGTGCTGTGGTGTATACAGAGGAGTAAACTGAGAGAGAATTCCATTCTCTTTTAGATAGTCTTGGAATTCCGTGCTTAAATATTCTCCTCCTCGATCAGATCGTAGAATTTTAATACTTTTGCCTATTTGGTTCTCTACTTCGTTCTTATATTCCTTGAATTTCTTAAAGGCTTCGGCTTTGTGTTTCAATAAGAGCACATATCCGAACCCAGAGAGGTTATCAGTGAATGTAATGAAGTAAGAGTACCCACTCCTTGCATGTGCAGACATTAGACCGCATACATCACTATGTATCATTCCTAAGAGTTCTGTAGCTTTTGCTCCGTGTCCTGTAAACAGTGTTTTTGTCATTTTTCCTTTGAGACAAGACTAACAAGTTTCATAAGATGTAAATTTGAACAGATTTAAATATCCATCCTTATGCAGCTTAGCTAGTCGGGTCTCATTGTTATGACCAAATCTACAATGCCATAAGAAGTATTCGTTCATGTCTAAACTTTTCCTTTTGCGTGTGTTCTGTATGTTTAAAATTGTATTTTGGTTTATAATATATAAACCATTACTTAACACACTAAACCCAATCAACACATAATTTAGGAAAATATTCATAACATTTTTCTCTAAAGCAAAATTATATTCATCTTTATATAATAAAAAATAGATATTATATTGCACATCATAGCAGGTATGTAGTAACAATCGTTCAAAATCAATGTATTGTCAGTGGGCAACACTAGGTGATATTCGCCTACGTCTTTAGCAGCACCAATTGCTCCGTTCCCTACTCTGAGAGACATATCACCCTTTCCCAGCGTTTTACTTTTCTGTAACCATTGTAACAAATTACAAATGTGGGATCATAATTCGATATCCAATATCCAGGATGCAGAGATGACTGAGAAATAGTTCTCAATAACTAACACACCCGAAGAAAATGCATTAGAATGATTCTTCTTCATTAGGGCCGTGTGGAAATCGTTGCTTTCCCCATTCCCTTTCCCATACTTATGACTGTTGTCACAAGTTAGATCGGAACCAACGTTCCCTAGCCTAGTATAATAAGCGAGTTCAGTCAATACATTTATATTATTATCTTGATTAGGGCGTGACATGGTCGCTACCTGGAGAGAGAGAAAAGAAACACTTAGCGTGCGCTCTTGCAAGATTAGATTGGTTATTATCTTATCTATTCAGGATGGCTCCCACTGTTTTTATCAAATCTTCTTTCAAACCATAAAAGGAAAAATAGCCGAGATTAATTACACTCTACAAGTTCGCTAACCGGTCAGTCAGGCCAGGGTTGGTACGCCGAGGGAGGTTTCCCGTGCTTTCGCGTAGACCTAATTAAAGTAAACCTCGTTTTCGCAGATGCATAACCCCATTAACACCTTTCTAGAAAACTACTGGATTAGCTAATTGTAAAGTGTAAAATTTGTTGGATATGTATGCTCTAGAGGCCATTATTTTATATGTATACATGTGGATGCTTGGACATATGTATGTACAGGACAATCTTGCTCGATATGATAGTATGCTATTTGATTTGTGTTTATCTTAACATGTGCATATGTTTTACTTATTATTACATATCATTTATACATGTTGATAAAGCCCGTAGGATCGTTGCTTGACTACCAGCGTTGTGATGGCAATCATACTTGTGGGAGCTGGGTAGTCGATAAGCCCATCCTTAAATGTCCCAAGTCATGGGAGTATCGAGATAGGGCATCGATACTCCGGAGTAGACTGATGTATGCGTTTCGAGACCCCGACGAGGGGCGATGGTTGGTCCCACAGCCATTGGTCTTTGTCACCTAAGATCATATAAAGGTGTTCACTGGGGGTGAGTACACTGGACGGACTCGCTGAGAACTGGCTAGATGGTATTATACCAATCGTCAGATAGCAGTTCTCTAGTGACATGAGTGCAGATAGTTTGTCGACCAGAGGTCATCATTTATCTCGTGTGAGTTCCTACCGTGCTTTGATTACTACCCTACCACGGCTCTACTGACTCATACAAACAGGTTTTAGTTGGGTACAGTCCCAAGCCACATGGAGGCAGTGAGCGATTGTTGGGAATTCGTCTTTCCCGGTATAGAGAGTCGATGTTGTGCTGTATTCGATTGGCCAACGCCATAAGTGCCTAGCCAGGGCGGATTGAGAATTATTGATAGGTAGATCAGTAGATTCTCAGATGGTCTTGAACCACATCGACAGGAATTGTCAGGTTATTAGGGGTATGCCATTTCCACCCTTTAGACCCGGCATGCGATACTCTCAGACAAACAGACTGGACCGTACTGAGATTGTCACAGACAGGCTCAGTAGGAGTTCGGACGAGTTTGCTCGTCGGCCTTCTTTTCGACAGGTACCTGGGTAGCCGTTACGTACAGCTACCACTGATGTGCTTGTGGTTAAACCCACTGCCATCGTACTGTCGAGTCTTTAGATTCCCATACAGAGGGTTTCCCTGGTTCAGGCGAAATGATGTAGAGGCCGTATGGTTTTACGTGCAGGGTTTCGATCATATACGTGTACTAGATACACGTATTTTTGATCGGACGGATAATACTAGCGGTCTTAGGATTAAGCCGCATTCTAGTATTATAATATTAGATTATTTTCATCCCTTGGTATTCGTATACGGGTATGTATATACAGGGAGGTATGAGGTGTTTTTTAAGCATGGTTGAAGCATGGCTATATGAGATGACTCAATAATTTGGATAACTATTGAAGCATGTCACATTATTTTTAATGTAAATGATATGCTTGATATTATCACATAGCCATTCTTCATCTCATTCTACACACAACACTCTCTTTCCTCCTTTGCTCTCTTCTTCTTCCACAAACCCTTAACACTCTCATGAGTTAAGAAACCTAGGGTTATTGAGACAAATTAATCCAATAAACATTCTCTACATCTCCTAAGCTACCTAGATTAGCAAACTAGGTACTTTAGTTACCTCATTCTAGAAATTAGAGCTTGAACCATAGACTCTCGGGTGGCCGATAACCAAGCTCGATCCGTACAAATGAGGATCTTAAGAAGAGGATAAGAAGATACGAAGGACTTGGACATGAAGGTATAAATCACTTCATAGTAGATTAAATACCTATGCAAGTTTTTGTTATCTAGGGCTTAAGGTAGATCTTGGGATTAGCTGGTGTGCAAGCTTTAAAAATCGTTTTTGAAAATTTCGCCTCTCTACTGACCCAGTAGAGTGTGCAACACTGCCTAACATAGTATCAGAGCCACTCCATTACCCTTAGATGACTCGTAGCGACATTAGAAACCCGCCGTTTCTCGCGCATGAACTGCCGACAAAAACAGTTCCAAAAATGCTGTTTTGAGATGTTTGCACACCTCACGGGTTCACGGTTTGAACCGAGAAGCCGCGGAGTAGAGTATGGGCACCCCGGGGACACCCCGGAGGGACCAAAGGCCGGGCCAATCCTCCAAGACCACCACAATGCAGCCTTGGGGGGTGGTGACCCGAGAGCACCCCATATGGGTGCTCTCGGGTCTGCCTACCCAAGGGGGCCACCTCGTGGTGGACCCTGGGGATGGGTACCCCCCTAAGGCCCCCCAGTCGATAGTTAATTTTACCCTCTTCACCTCCGTGAATATTCGGGCGGGTTTCGAGTTTGTTTCGACTCCTGGATTGGCTTAAAACCATCATTTTTGGAACTTTAACTCACTGTTTTTTCATGGTTTTGGAAATTGGTTTCGTTTGCTAATTACGTGCGGAATTCTAATATCGTAGTTTTCTTCACTTGCTTTTGTGATTCGTACATGTGTTGTTTAATGTCTTCTAATTGCTATACGTCGTTTAGAAGGGGTTGCACGCATCTTATTTATCTGTGGTGTTTGTTTTGATATCTTTGAGATGGATTTGTCGGATTGTCA
Source organism: Agapanthus africanus (assembly GCA_030015575.1). Taxonomy (NCBI): domain Eukaryota; kingdom Viridiplantae; phylum Streptophyta; class Magnoliopsida; order Asparagales; family Amaryllidaceae; genus Agapanthus; species Agapanthus africanus. Next base: position 310,232,744 of record CM057350.1, on the reverse strand, counting down.
TGATGGAAAGCCTATTGTGGAATGTTTGTAGTACAGTTTTGATTCACTTGTATATTGATTATTGCGGGGTGAGCTTCCGACATGTGGATTGCCATTTTAGCCTTATTGTATATTCTTTTATTGGGGCACGGCCGGGTTGAGGTCGATATCACCGCTGTATATATATTTCTTTTCTGTACTAGGATTACCCCACGACAGAGTGTTGGAGTGGCCGGGTTCTAGAGGGCAACGGGCCTCCATCTCATGGCGTTGAGACCGGAGTGCTTTACTCTAGGATTCGCAGGCTAGTCTCCTGTAACATTTCAGAAATATAAAATAATATTTTTGGAATTTAAATAATAAAATAATATATTTCACGAAAACTATTCGAGTATAAATTTGGGGTGTTCGTAAAATGGTATAATTAAATACCAATATTTGGAAAATAATTGAAGATTAATAAGTATTATTAATTATAAAGGTATTTATTGGATTTGGACATTTTATAAATAATTATGCAATTAATTATATGCAAGTTTATATTAAACTTGATTAGTGCACTACTAATCATGATTAAGCCAAATCCATCTTTTTTTAATAATCATGGCTAGTGCACCATGACACATTGTGTTTGATTCATACATGATTTCTTTATGTTGTGGTATTTGGTTTTATTTGAAAAAGAGAAACAAAAAAAAGAAAAAGAAAAGTCAATGAGAGGAGACATGGGAGCATGGCTAAGAGAGAGAGAGAGAGAGAGAGAGAGAGAGAGGGGGTCATATCCTATACCATGGCTCCTTTACCATTCTTCACTTCATCCTTTTTCTTCAACTCCATCATCTTCATCTCCTCCTCCTTCCTCCACCTCACTACCCATGAGAAACACCTCAAAAACCTCATCAAAACCCATGGCTTCCTTGAATAAAAATGACCACCACCTCATCCTAAACCCCATAGCAAGCTCAAGTTTGGATTTTGAGCACTTTCAACCATCTTGGAATTTTCTTCAGTTGCTCAAAGAGGTATAACCTTCACTTTTCTTCTTGTTATTTAGTTTCTTAACCTCCTAGTTAAGTTTAGAGTTCGATTAAGCAAGTTTAGTGACTTTGGAAATTTTTAGAATGATTTTAGTGGGTGATTTGAGTTGTAGAGATGAAATTGAGGTTTAGTTGGTGATTACAAACCTTTAGTGATGATATTTTGGACAAACTTGAGACTAGAACCCCAAAACAAGAACTTAGAATATTCACAATATCGGTTTTTTGCAATTTTTGATGATCTAATAGGATCTGCTATGATCCGAAAGCTCTATAAAATAAGTTGCCATCACAGTAAGACGTGCAGGCCACATAGAATTTACCCCTGAAACCCGAGCCCCTACCTCCATTGTTCGGCCGTAGAAATATTCCCCCAGGCCGCAAATTGCGGCCTGGTCTTGATGATTTTGGGTGATGTTTGGACCATGGCTTTTTTATCTGATGTAGAGACCTACCCTATATGAAAATCTTATAATTTGACCTAGGGTAGAATCTGGGAGTGTTTTCCCATGTTGCTGATTTCGGGTTTCCGATTTCTGAAAACATGGTTTTGTTATTTGAGTTTTGGCACGGTCGTTGGACGTTTGGACGTCAACGCTGATGGTTAATTGGTTGTTCTTACATGCGTAGGCTATAGGTTCTAACCTATGAGCACTTCGTGTGCCATATCGGTTTTCGGACTTGGTTTTAATATCTTTATGATGTGAATTGATTGTAGGTACCTTCACGTGGACTTCCGTGACGACGAAGGAGATCAAGAAGTTCATCAACATTGACTAAGCAAGGATATTGCAGGTGAGTAGATCTATATCTGCAGTGGAAGTCGGGTGGATGGCGTATAGCACCCCCGCAATCATAGTAATGGAGAATCGATATATAGAATATATTTTGGGGAAACCTATGCTATGAACTTACGGATATGATCAAACAATTTAGTATGAGATGACATATTGATATGAGGATTGTTCCCCTCCGAAAGACGGCGCGACTGGACGTCTTGCCTGAGATTCGGGGCAGATGTTAATTGGTGCTATCCGTCCACCTCTCCGAAAATGCCAAGTTCATTTATGGCACCATGTATCAAAGGTTTAAACGGATGCGTCCAATGTAGCAGACTTCGTCAGATTCCCCCTCGCTTGAGGGGTTTTTGATTGTGGGGACGCTCTTTCCTGCAGGCGCAAGCCCCTGCAGTTAATTATGTTACCGCATTGCGATAACAACTTTCTTCTTCTCCAGATGATCACTTCGTGTCGTGTGTGTTTATTTTGTGTTTGGTTGCCCGTGGATTGTATACGGAGACTGAGTTATGTCGTCGCCCGTAGGGCGTGGACTAGTCCAAATCCGTATTATCTTAGATTTGGGTTTGGGGGTTTAGGTTTAAGGATACGTTAGTCTCGTTTGAGACTGAGATTGACTTAAACGTTTGTTAAGGATACGTTAGTCTAGTTTTAGACTAAGATCAACATAACGGGATCGTTTAGATCCAACAAGAGAGCAATTAGGGGAGCCCTGTTGTTTAGTTTAGTGACATTGCGGTCAATAGGTAGTTTAAGGACATTGCAGTCCAATGTTAGTTTTAAGACATTGCGGTCAAGGTTAAGGACATCATAGTCCGAGGATTTAAGGACTCCACAGTCCGACGTTAGTTTTAAGACATCCCGGTCAAGGTTAAGGACATCATAGTCCGTTGTTAGTTTTAAGACATCCCGGTCAAGGTTAAGGACATCATAGTCCATGAGTTTAAGGACCCCACAGTCCGTATCAATGTGCGGTCAACGGGACCCGTCACCTCTTTGAGGACGTTGAGGAATTACAACGCCAAGTATCAAAGGAGTGAAGAGATGTACCCTTGAACCAAGATAGATTAAACAGTCTTTGGCCCAGTTTGGAACCAAGACCAATTAATATGTTATGAGCCTATTAGCCCAGTTAAGCTTGAATTGAGGACTTATGGCCATCTTGGGTTAAGTCCAATCATGCTTTAGAATATTGGCTTTCGGTTGGCTCATTGAAGAAGAGGCTTTGCCTCTAGAAACTTAGCCAATTGGGCTAAAACTAGTGTTGAACACTAGAGACCAACAGTGTTGAACACTGGGAATGAGATTGACAAACTGGTGTTAAACGCCAAAAGATAACCAGTGTTACATACTAGCAACAAGGCTTTCAAAATAGTGTTAAACACTAAAGCAAATCAGTGTTAAACACTGGAAATAGAGACTCCAAATTAATGTTAATCAGTGTTAAACACTGGTAACAGAAATTTTAATTTAGTGTTAAACACTGCTAACAGAGATTTAATTTAGTGTTAAACACTAAGAAATTCAGTGTTAAACACTGCAAATAGAGTTTTTCAATTAGTGTTAAACACTAAAGCAAATCAGTGTTAAACACTGGATACAGAGGTTTCAATTTAGTGTTAAACACCAAGGCAGGAGGGGTCACGTAGTAGCACGTGAGAGCGCCCTTCTTCTCTTTGTTTTGCTCTACAGATAAGTGTGTAACACCTTTAGCTCTGAAAGCCATCACGTGCGGGCACGTGATAGAGGCTCATGCTCTGGTTTGTTAGAATACTCATTAGGGGTCACGTGGTGACACGTGATGGCGCCCCAGAGTCTCTGTTTATTTCGCTGTTTCTTTATGTGCTTCAGGGATCACGTGGGGCACGTGAGGCATTGCCTCAAAGTTCTCTTTTATATATCTTCGCAGGAATCACGTGGTAACACGTGAGGTGTCTGCTTCAGAGTTCTATTCTGTGGGTCTTTGCAGGGGTCACGTGGTAGCACATGACTCTGCATGTTTTTAAAGTTCTCATAGGGTTAAACCCTAATAATAACTTTCTAGGAATTAAATTCCCACCTTTCTAGGAATTTAATTCCTTCAAAGAATTATTCTTAGATAGGGTTAAACCCTAATTTCTTTTCTGCAGGACTTAAATTCCCATTAAGTTCTGGCATAAGAATTAAATTCCTGTGAGTTTGAGGGAATTAAGTTCTCAATTAGGGTTAAACCCTAGTTCTGTCCATTTTTGAGGGAATTAAATTCCTATTATCATAGGGTTAAACCCTAATTTTATCTCAAAGGAATTAAATTCCTATAATTTTGTGAGAATTAAATTCTCACAACTTAATTCTTCCTCTGAGTTTTAGATCTACATGGCAGGATCTCAACCCAATGAGAATTAAATTCTCAATTCATGGGGAGATGCGCACTTTGCAGATCCTCCATCAGAGAAAGAACTAAGTTCTTTTCTTTATATAAGAGTTAAACTCTTTTGAGAATTAAATTCTCTTTTTAAGCCTCTCCTTTCTTACCTAGGGTTTTCTTTTGCAGAAGATCAATTTCTTTCAAAATCTCAGGGCTCTCTCTCTCTCTCTCTCTCTCTCTGTATGTCTCTATATCTTTTAAACTCTCTCCTTTGGCTCCTATTTATAGGAGAAGGAAGAGAATCAATCAGTTTTAGTGAATCTTTCATTGAAAGATTTGATTTGTTTATTAAGAGATTTGATTTATGTTTATCATTAACCTGGGCCATTAGATTATTAGGTAATTTTTATTCACCATTGGATTTTAAATCCAACGATATCTCTTTGTTATTTCGGTTAGATTTAAGGGGAAATCTTTCCAAGTCTGATATTTTTCCATAAATTGGTGATATTTAACCACCTTTAGATTTTTAATCCAACGGTTCCAAATAATTCTTTTCCACTTTGGAAAGACTTGAGAGATCTTTTCTCAGAATTTAATTCTGTCGTAAAAATAAGGCTCTTGAAGCTGGTCACGTGTGGCCACATGACCGCTGGTCACGTGTATGCACATGACCCCTGGTCACGTATAGGCACGTGACCCCCCCTGGAATGGGCTTCTCTTCCTTCTGCGCTTTGTTCTTTGCCGCTGCTTAGTCATCACGTGTCAACACGTGACCGCTGGTCACGTGCTAGCACGTGATGCCTCTTCCGTGGGTTTTCCTGATTTTAAATCAGGAAACAAATGCCCCCACAGCGTTGTTCTCACGTGTCTGCACATGAGTGCAACGCTGTCACTTTTGTGACCGTTGGATCTGCCTTGGGAGTAGGGTAGATCAAACATCTTCAATCCTGTCCTATAAATGCCCATGTCTCTTCAGAAGAGCCTCCACTTTGCTCATCTTCCTCCTTTGAGAACTTCCTTCTTTTGGGAATTTAATTCTCTTTCTCCAGAGCTTAGTTCTCTATCTTGAGAAATTTTCAGAGTTTAACTCTGTTCAAGAAAGACTCTTCCTTTCAGTTAATGATGATCGAAGAACCTTCATTAAAACAAACTTTCTGGATTTTAAATCCACATCAAGGGTTTCACCCCTTTTAATATGAACCCATTTTTCCTTTAAGTTTTTCAACCGAAATATGAAACCATTTAATCTTCAGCAGTAAATCTCTTTAGGGTTCATCTGATCTTTCAGGGATATGATGATGTTGGCTTCTCTTTCCGAGGAATTTAATTCTTTTAAAGAAAATGTTTCTGGGAATTTAATTCCCTTCTCTTAATAAGGAATTTAATTCCCATGAAGAACTCAGTTCTTCCCTTGAAGGCTTCTTAAGGTTTTCTTGCCCTAGGTTGTCCTTCTGTAATCAATGAAGAAGAAGCTTTGTAACAATTCACATGACCTTTATTTCAGGTATTATGGATGCCCATATGTATGATCTTGATGAAATCATTTCCTATGGGAATATTCGTGCACTGGGCCGCAGTCAGAACCAGGAGTTCACCAATGCTCAGTGTGCTGAGATCATGAGCCGCTTCGACGAGTACAACCATCGGCTACTCCCTCGTCGCTCTTCTCTTCTGAGATTCATCGTGCTAGCGATCTGGGAGGCGCTCCCTCTTTTTTGCACCGGCGTGCCGCTCAGGGCATTGGACGCCGCCGAGGATAAGGTACATTCGGTGTACCTGATGAGCCTGATTTCAAAGAGGAGGCGAGACGACCTCGTTGATCTCTTGCACCAGGCTTTTCAGCAGTCAGCCATACTTGCTGCCTATCGGAGTGTGGAGGACATTCGTGAGGACCCCGACGCTTGTGACCGCGAGAGAAAGCATACCAGGATGGTTCGAAATGCCTGGAAGATCTTGGACAAAGTTACATTCGAGTTTCTCAATCCATGCTCTGCGTCCGAGGTCTTACCGTTGTAATCGTTTCTTTTTTTGTTTTGCATGAACCTTTTAAAATATGAATGATAAATATTATCATGTCTTTCTGTGTTTGCATGCCCTCCCTTTTTTGTGGGATTTTGTCATATATATATATATATTTTATATTGTTGCTGCTGATGTGTCTAGTTGTGCAAGGCATTGTTTCACTTTCTAATACACACCAAGCATGGTGCTCACGTGCTCTGCACGTGGGGTCCCTTCGATGGGGCTGTTCAACTTTCCCTGCCCTATCTTTTGTGCATGGCATTAGATGCAGAAAAGGAGCCTTGGAAATAGTCCCCTTTCCTGATTTCCAACGCCATCCCCTTTTTGGGCCTTGGAAATAGTTCCATCATGCCATGTTCTCCGCGTGTAGCATTTAATGCTCCCCTTTATAGTCTTGAGGACATAGCCTGTTTCCTCTTCACAGAGAAGTTTATTCCCATTTTGACGTGATTTAATTTGGGAAACAACTGAGTGTCATGTGTTAGTTATATGTATGCCCTAGAGGCCATTACTGTACATAGGATGTATATTATAGTGGCATATATAGGGAGGACTTTCTTGCTCGACATGATAGTATGTTATCTGGTTGCTCTTTATCTTAACGTGTACACTGATTGTCTCTCTGTTACATGTTGGTAAAGCCCTTAGGATATGTACTTGACCACCTGGACTATGATGCGGATCATACTAGTGGGGACATGGTAGTCCATAAGTACATCCCTCAAGGTCTCTAGTCGTGGGTGTATCGAGACGGGGCATCGATATACCAGAGTAGACTAGCGTATACCTTCTCGACCCATACAGATGGGCAATGGATGATGCCATATCCATTGGTGTTTGACATCAGAGATGATATACGGGTGCTCAGTGGAGACTGGGTACACTGGACGGACTCGTCGAGAACTCCCAGATGGTATTATACCTTACGTCAGATGGCAGTTCTCTGGTGACACTGGTACTGGTTAGTCTGTAGACCCGAGATCGTCATAGAGTCTTGTGTGATTCCCACTGTGCTTTGATTTCCACCTTACCACATCCAGGTGGGCATGCAAAACGGTGGTTTTTGGGTACAGTCCCGATTCACATGGAGGCAATGAGCGATAGGAGGGGATTCGTCTCTCCCAGTATAGGGAGTTGATGTTGTGCTGTGTTCGATTGGCTATAACCGGAAATCCCTGGCCAGGGTTGTTGAGATTTACTGGTAAGTGTTACCAGTAGTTTCTCGAACTGTTATAGACCTCATATCGACACGACTTATCGAGCTACTGAGGTCTGACGTTTACCACCCCTAGGCGAGATATGCGGCATATCAGACGAACAGACCGGACTGTGTGGTAAGTGTTACTGGTTGGATTCATAGGAGTGTGAGCGGGCTTGCTCGTTGATCTTCTGATCGCTCAATACCCGGGTGGCCGTTACGTTTAGCACACCGCTTGCGGCTTGTGGGTGTTTGATATGATCATCACCTGCTGCCGGCGTATTGACGAGTCTTTAGAGTCCTACACAGAGGTTTCCTGGCTCAAGCGAAACGAAATAGGAGCGCATATGAGATATGTGCGGGACCGAGAATAATACCAGTATGTGATACTGAATTCTATTCTCGCGATTTGTATCATCGGACGGTTATATAAGATATAGCCGGGTTACCGAATCAAGTGTTGATTCGTTACATTGATACACTTGATATTAGTCGGTTATATACGATATGACCGGATCATTAAATCAAGTGTTGATTTAATGATTTAATGTATAATTATATATTTGATATATTACTTTACATTAACTAGTATTGGTTCACTTAAGATTATTTTTCTCACTAGATTGTGCACATTGTATATATGATATATGTTTGTGCACTAGTTTGTATCATGTTTGATGATACATGCAAACTTGGGTGTGTGTATGCTTTAAACCATGTTTAGGTTAATGGTTAGGGTTTTAACTTATTTATTTATTTTATTTATTTATTTTTAGCAAAAATAAAATGGTGGCTTTTCTTGTTTGCTTCAAGCTTCATGAAGCTTCTTAGCATCTTTGAAAAAGTCTTAACCATTTTGTTTTATGCTCTAAACTAACCATCAACCTAAACCCTAGTTTATTCTCTACATGTGTTAACTCACCTATGGTTGCAATATAATAAGCTTCACTTGATTTTCTATGATGATTATTCTTTCTTTTTCTTTCTTCTTCTTCTTCATGATGAAGAAGAAAACCTTTGCTAGAAAATTTCAAGTGATGAAATCAAGTGAGAAATCCAAATCCAAAGTGAACCCACTTCCTATTTCTTCATCCTCTACTACTTGCCATGTTGTATAGGGTGTTATCTTCACAAGTTTCATGACCTAGTGAAGATGGAGCTTGAGTCTGAGTCGCCTCGACGTAGATCATCTTCGGCCTCGAAGTCAACGACCTAGCCCGCTCATTTCTCCGAAGAAACCATCGCTACAGTCCGGGATCCCGATGATCGCAGCGGAGGGACGTCATCACGGAGCTAAAGAAGTGGAGGACTGGATCTATAAAGGTTGTAATCCCTTTCACTTAGTAGCAAAGTAGTTTGCTTACTTGTAGTTTCGCCTAATCTCTAGTTAACGATCTTGCATAGAGTTGTTAGGCACACAAAATTTTGATTTTGGCATGGTTGATGCGTTGTGGAACCTCTTGAGTGTGCCTAGGAACCCTACAGTGGTATCAGATCCTAGCTAGAGCTTTAGGCGAAGTGTAGAAGAAGTTAGAAACCCGATCGAACCCCGAAACCCTAAATTACACCCTTCTCTGTTCATTTTCTGAAACTGTGCATTTTTCCTAATTAAAATTGCTTAAAAAATTCAGCAGGCAATTTTAAGAAATACCGTGCAAAACGACAAAAAGATGCGCCCAAAGCGCCGCGGAACCGCGGCACAAGCTTGGCTTCTGCGGCGGTTCCGCGGCCATATGATGACGTAATCCTTTACTTTTTGCACAGTAATTTCTTTCTGTAAGTGCTGTGTTTTCTGGGAATTTTTAATATTTACTCAAGAGTTGAGTTTTCTGGGTTGTATTGGGGACTCGATGTTTCGATCGGAAAGTTTAACTTCGTCTATGTGTTTTCCGGGTATTTTGGAACATGTTAAAAAGTTCGACCGGATATAAATACCCACTTTTTCCTTTGCCGGGAAATTTCCAAGTGTCGTATTTTTCCGTAGTTTGAAAACGTCTAAGTAGTGCAAGTAACGCGATGGACCCTCTAGAAGACAACAAACCTTAACTCGATTATGTGACCGTCTTGAACTGCCCTTTGAACCTTAGGGTTTGGGGCAGTACGGCGTGCCACATGTGAGGCGTTGGCTTGACCCTTCTACGGCTGGACCGTTGGTACTGTGGCATGAAATGGATGTTTGTAAACTTATTTCATGTGTTGAGCTTTTCGGGAAAACTTGGGTGTTTGATTGTTCGATCGGAAAGTTTAACATTTTCTATTTATCTGGAAAGTGATACAATATTTGGAATCCACAAGTAGTTATGAGATAACTGATTTAAATGTTATAAATCTAGCAGTCTAGTCTCACTTGATCGGTTGCCACGGAATTTTGATGTGATCAAAAGTCCGTCGCAATCACGTAGCGTACGCAGATACTCGCCGAGTAAACTTAATAGACAGCCTCACCCCGTAGCCCCGACCAAGTGATTGTAGGAGAACCCCGTCGCCGAAAGAATCCGTTCGGGTGCTCGCGGCAGCGGTGTTCCGCCTTGGTGCACTTCGTCGATGGCATCGGGGGTGCGGCCGTCTACTAAAGTTTGCGACGAGCATTCGATCAGGATGTCGGGAATCTTGTTGAATTGCCCGACTTGACATTGAAAAGAGTTTTCGATTTTGAGACTAAAATGCGGGGTTTATAATTGTTAGGCATGCGATGTCTATGGAATTCATTTGATTAGGCATGTGATGTCTAAAGAGGTTGCGGATTCCAACTGTTGTACTTTTACATTTTCTTTTCTGTGACCGTAAGTGTAATATGTGATATCGCCGGTTTCGTTGCTATATGTCAACGACAATTGGGATGGGTATATTTACTTACGTTGATGACATGTGATGTTATGTGTTGCTGGATATGTTATATTGGATCGTCGCGTTCTGAATAGCCGGGTTTTTTTTATGTGAGATGAGTGTTTTTCATTTTCATTCATGTAAAATTATTTGTATGTAATATTCTTTTATTGGGGCACTTCCGGGTTGAGGTTGCTGTCACCATTTATATATTATTTACTTTTCCGCACTAGGATAGACCCATGGAGGAGAGCACAAGTAACCGGGTTTTGGAGTCCAGTGGGAGACCAACTCGAGGAGTCGAGTCCGGGTCTCCTAACTCTAGAATTGGTAGGGTTGCTTGCCGCTCTCGTAGGGGTCTAGGGGTGTGGGTTTGGCTATTTATCGCGACCATGGAATCCGTGTTTTATACAGGCTCAAAATAAAACACGGACGTCCTAGTATATCCAATGTTTCATATGTTTCTTCTGCTGCGTTATCTGTGATGTGATCATGTGATATGTTCAGATTGATACTGTATATAGTATATATGATATATTATATAGACGTTACTTATGTTTTACACCCGCGCTAGCCCTGCCCCGCTCTGCCGTTAGTTACCTAACCTAACGGTGTACGAGGGGACATCGAGGCGAATGCGGATGGCATAAGTGTACGTCGTATTTATCTATGATGTTTAGGTAACTTAAATGATGGGACTTCATTAATATGATTAATGAAAATAAAAGAAACCTAAAAGATGTTGTGGAATCGAATTTTCAAAAACATATAGCTACAGTTCTTGCTTTGCATCGTGGTGTTCCTTGTAGAACATCCTGCACCTTATTCGATGAGGAAAGGGCCGAGATCCCTTCACCGGGAGTGACCCCTTTAGCAATAACTGGCAGATACTACAACACTCGGTTTGTATTTTGATTGCTTCTATAGTTCTTGCTTTGCACAGTGATATATATGATATGTCCCGCACCTCATTCGACGAGGAAAGGGCCGACGATCTCTTCACCGGGAGTGACCCCTTTAGCAAAACTAGAAAAGCCTAAAAAACACTCCATTTTAAAATCATTTGATTCTACAACGATATCAAGTTCATTATGCAATAGGTTTTCAGAAAAACCTGTCGTAGCCCTCCGTCATTTTAGATAAGTAGTAGTTAGTATTCGTGCTGCGTTTGTTGGCCTTTGTCAAGGCGTAGTGTGCGGTAGCTGACTAGTGCTTATCTGCTTATGCATATGATGCAGATTGGGTTAGGGTAGTCATACGACCTTGTTGGCCTTTGTCAAGGGTCGTGCGGGTGGGTTTAATTCAATCAAGAAATGACGGGTTGAACTTGACTAGCATCCTATGGTTTGTTGGCCTTTATCAAGGTCATAGGAGGTTAGGGGCAAAATATTATCGGGAATTTCAAGTATTGAAATTTGCAATGAGATTCTATACCTTCTATGAGATAGTTGGATCCCGATACCCGCTGCGAGTAAGAGTTACTCCTGGGAGAATTTTACACATTACAATTAGCCGATCAAGTAGGTATCTAGAAAGGTGTTAACGAGGTTACGCCTCTGGGAAAATGAGGTTTACTTTAATTAGGTCCGTGCGAAAGCACGGGGCACCTCCCTCAAAGTACCGACACTGGCCTGGCTGAAAGATTGGCGAACTTGTAGCGTGTAATTAATCCCGGCTAGTCTTTCCTTTTAGGGTTTGAAGGAAGATTTGATAAAAACAGTGGGAGCCATCCTGATTAGATAAAATATATAACCAATCTAATCTTGCAAGAGCATACGCTGAGTGTTTTCTTCTCTCTCTCTCTCCAGGTAGCGACCATATCACGCCTTAATCAAGATAATAATACGGATATATTGACCGAACCCGCTTGTTATACTGAGCTAAGGAACGTTGGTCCCGCTCCAACTTATAATTGTTATAAGACAGAGCAGGAAATTGGGGATTACCAGAATTCCCGTGCCGCCCAAACGAAGAAAGTGCATACTGATGCATCAACTTCAGGTATGTTCATTACAGAGAACTGTTTCTCAGTATCCTTTACGTCCTGGGTATTTGATACCAGATCAGGATCCCGCATATGTAATCTGTTACATGGGCTACAGACAGGTAGAGAACTGAGGACGGGTGATAAGTTTCATGAGACAGAAAGCGATGCAAGTGTTGCAGCCAAGTCTGTTGGTCACTGTCACCCTGTATTACCAGAATACATTGATTCTGAACGAATGTTATTAGATACCAAACCTGATATACAACATCATATCAGTCTCTTTATTAGTAAAGAAATGATATAATTTTGTATTGTTGGATAATGTTTTGAACATTTCCTATTTCAAAAGTTGATCGGTTCAGGCACGTTATCTAAAAGCATTGAAGTTCTAAATCAAACTACAGTTCCTAGTATACAGAACACACACAAGAAGAAGAGTTCAGAAATGAACGATTCCTTCTTGAGGTATTGTAGACTAGGTCATATCAATATGACACGACTAGCTGAAGTTACATTTAGATGCATATTTAAATTAGTTTGAATTTACATCTTATGAAACTTGCCGGTCATGTCACAAAGATAAAATGACCACAGCTCTGTTTATTGGAAACAGAGAAAGAGTTAGTGAACTTTTGGGATTGATACATGCTGATGTATGAAAGGTCCCCTGTCTACACATGCGAAGACCGGTTCTTTGTACTTCATTACATTCTCTGATGATCTCTCAAGAATCAGACATATGTTCCTGTTGAAACACAAGTCCGAACCTTTTGAGATATTCACAGAATATAAGTTTGAAGTAGAGAACCAAAATACGGGTATAAGTATTATGTCCTTTGATGAGATCAAGGAGGAGAATACTTGAGCACGGAAATCCTGGACTATTCTAAAGGAGAATGAGATTCTCTCTCAGCATTACTCCTCCGAATACACCATAGCACGATGGTATATCGGGGCAGAGCAATAGCACCCTATATGATATGGTGCGCTCTATGATGAGTACTACTGAGTTACCTGTTTCTTTTTGGGGGTTATGCACTTGAGAAGTTGCATACCTATTGAATTGGGTTCGAATCAAATCAGTGCCTACCACTCCATATGAGATATGGTATGGGAAGAACCCATCTCTTAAGTAAATTAAGATTTGGGATTGTCCGGCCTATGTCAAAAGCAAAATCTGGACAAGATCGAGGCAAGGTCAGTTCTGTAGAACTGGAAAGGTTCCAGCTATACAAACTGTACCTGATGATTTGACAGAACCAAGGGATTCGATAGTCACCGACGAACCTCAGCCTCTCCGCCGATCTGGAAGGGTTCCTCATCCGCCTGAGAGATACTTCGGTTTCTCGATGACAGTGGGAGCGAGGATTGCATCATGAGATGATGACCCAACTAGTTTCGAGCAGGCCATCGAGAGTAGGGACTCTGTAAGAATGGCTGGATGCTTAGCGATCTGAGATGGAATCCATGTACACCAACAAAGTATGGACTTTGGTTGCTATATCTGAAGGGTTAAATCCCCATCAGGAGCAAGTATATCTTGAGAAGATTACTTGGTGTAGATGGAAAAGTTGAGACTTTCAAAGCTAGACTTGTTAATGGTTTGCATCGTAGACCAGTTATGGCTAATAATGAAACCTTTTCTGGGGCCTATGCTTAAGTCCATCCAGATCCTACTTGCCACGGATACATACCATGACTACGATATCTGGTGGTTGAGTATCATGACAGCTTTTTTAAATGATGTTTTAGAAGAGGGCGTCTATAAGTACACAGCCAGAGGGCTTCGTAGACAGTGGGAGCAGCGGAAACGTGCACAAGTTGCTTTATAGGATAAAGCAGGCATCGCGGAGTTGGAATATCTGTTTTGATGTTGTAGTCAAAGAGTTTGACTTCATCAAATGGTAGATGAACCTTGTATATACACAAAGGTAGTAGGGAGTATGGTGGAGATCCTCGTAGAGTACGTGGATGACATACTCTTGATAGGGAAAGAGTTTCCTATGCTACGCTCCGTCAATCTCCGCTTATCACAAGGATTCTCCATATAGGATCAAAGTGATACCTCCTAAATCCTGGGTTTTGGATCTATGAGAAAGATCTAATTGGATGTTAGGATACTCACTAGTTGTAGTGAGATGGTATCAATCGATCCTGGGGAGAATCACTGGAAAGGTTCCAGGGTGATAAGGACGACTGAATGTCAGTCACAGGCTTGTCTTTACCCTCAGTGGAGGGACGGTATGTTGGAAGAGTTCCAAGCTAGATACCGTGGCAAACTAGACGATAAAGGCTGGTAACATCGTTATTAAAGATACTACCAAAGAGGCAGTTTGGGTGTATATTGGTTCATGAGATGAACTAGGTTCCTACCATTGTGTGACAATGGAAGTGTGGTTTTGGCCTAGGAACCCTGGTCCCATCAGTGACCCAGACATATTCTAAGGCAGCATCACCTGATCATGGAGATAGTTGATCTCCAGGGTGATCGAGGTTAGGAGAGTAGACTCAGAGGACAACACGGCGGATCCACTCATAAAGGCCTTTTCCCAGAGAGAGACTTATATGGGATGGTTGAGTATTAGATACTACAACCACTGCTACAGATGGCCCTAGTGCAAGTGGGAGATTGTTAGTTATATGTATGCCCTAGAGGCCATTACTGTACATAGGATGTATATTGTAATGGATGCTGGGACATATATAGGGAGGACTTTCTTGCTCGACATGATAGTATGCTGTCTGGTTGCTCTTTATCTTAACGTGTACACTGATTGTCTCTCTGTTACATGTTGGTAAATCCCTTAGGATGTGTACTTGACTACCTAGGCTATGATGCGGATCATACTAGTGGGGACATGGTAGACCATAAGTACGTTCTTCAAGGTCCCTAGTCGTGGGTGTATCGAGACGGGGCATCGATATACCAGAGTAGACTAGTGTATACTTTCTCGACCCATACAGATGGGCGATGGATGATCCCATATCCATTGGTGTTTGACATCAGAGATGATATACGGGTGCTCAGTGGGAACTGGGTACACTGGACAGACTCGCCGAGAACTCCCAGATGGTATTATACCTTACGTCAGATGGCAGTTCTCTGGTGACACTGGTACAGGTTAGTCTGTAGACCCAAGATCGTCATAGAGTCTTGTGTGATTCTCACTGTGCTTTGATTTCCACCTTACCACGTCCAAGAGGGCGTGCAAGACGGTGGTTTTTAGGTATAGTCCCGATTCACATGGAGGCAATGAGCGATAGGAGGGGATTCGTCTCTCCCGGTATAGGGAGTTGATGTTGTGCTGTGTTCGATTGGCTATAACCGGAAATCCCTGGCCAGGGTTGCTGAGATTTACTGGTAAGTGTTACCAATAGTTTCTCGAACTGTTATAGACCTCATATCAACATGACTTATCGAGCTACTGGGGTCTGACGTTTACCACCCCTAGGCGAGATATGCGACATATCAGACGAACAGACCGGTCTGTGCGGTAAGTGTTACTGGTTGGATTCACAGGAGTGTGAGCGGGCTTGCTCGTTGATCTTCTGATTGCTCAATACCCGGGTGGCCGTTACGTTTAGCACACCGCTTGCGGCTTGTGGGTGTTTGATATGATCATCACCTGCTGCCGGCGTATTGACGAGTCTTTAGAGTCCTACACAGAGGTTTCCTGGCTCAAGCGAAACAAAATAGGAGCGCATATGAGATATGTGCGGGACCGAGAATAATACCAGTATGTGATACTGAATTCTATTCTCACGATTTGTATCATCGGACGGTTATATAAGATATAGCTGGATTACCGAATCAAGTGTTGATTCGATACATTGATACACTTGATATTAGTCGGTTATATGCGATATGACCGGATCATTAAATCAAGTGTTGATTTAATGATTTAATGTATAATTATATATTTGATATATTACTTTACATTAACTAGTATTGGTTCACTTAAGATTATTTTTCTCACTAGATTGTGCACATTGTATATATGATATATGTTTGTGCACTAGTTTGTATCATGTTTGATGATACATGCAAACTTGGGTGTGTGTATGCTTTAAACCATGTTTAGGTTAATGGTTAAGGTTTTAACTTATTTATTTATTTTATTTATTTATTTTTAGCAAAAATAAAATGGTGGCTTTTCTTGTTTGCTTCAAGCTTCATGAAGCTTCTTAGCATCTTTGAAAAAGTCTTAACCATTTTGTTTTATGCTCTAACCTAACCATAAACCTAAACCCTAGTTTATTCTCTACATATGTTAACTCACCCATGGTTGCAATATGATAAGCTTCACTTGATTTTCTATGATGATTATTCATTCTTTTTCTTTCTTCTTCTTCTTCATGATGAAGAAGAAAACATTTGCTAGAAAATTTCAAGTGATGAAATCAAGTGAGAAATCCAAATCCAAAGTGAACCCACTTCCTATTTCTTCATCCTCTACCACTTGCCATGTTGTATAGGGTGTTATCTTCATAAGTTTCATGACCTAGTGAAGATGGAGCTTGAGTCTGAGTCGCCTCGACATAGATCATCTTCGGCCTCGAAGTCAACGACCTAGCCCGCTCATTTCTTCGAAGAAACCATCGCTAGAGTCCGGGATCCCGATGATCGCAGTGGAGGGACGTCATCACGGAGCTAAAGAAGTGGAGGACTGGATCTACAAAGGTTGTAATCCTTTTCACTTAGTAGCAAAGTAGTTTGCTTACTTGTAGTTTCGCCTAATCTCTAGTTAACGATCTTGCATAGAGTTGTTAGGCACACAAAATTTTGATTTTGGCATGGTTGATGCCTTGTGGAACCTCTTGAGTGTGCCTAGGAACCCTACATCATGGCCTGCAATCTTCCACACGCTCGTCGACAGCCCTGGGAAGTGCCTATCGAGGAGATGATTCCTCGCTTTGCTGCACGATTGGTAGACCCTCGCCTTACCGACGACGAATGCGACTCAGCGGCATATGAGATCTCGATCCAAAGGGGGTCCCCCTCCGTATGGGCTCCCTCTGGCTCCGGATGATTCTTGCTGCCGTGCTTGCCGACATCCCGCCTCACCCGACGGAGATGACCCTGGCGATGCTTGACGCGGCCGAAGAAAAGCTCGAGGGATTTCATGAAGCGTGCCTGATTACTCAGGCTTTGAAAGATCGCTCAGTTCACCTTTTGAGTGAAATAAGAGGCCGTCGGGCTGTTATGTCTGCTTTTGCGGACGAACATGGCGTCAATCGGTGGGGAGCGACTCCTCGCGAGAACTGTCGCTTTGACGTGTTGGAGAGAGGGGAGAGAGAGATGGAGAATTTTGTTCTTTGTTTTGTCAATCCTGGCGCTACCGATCCTTTGTTCGGCAATCTTTTCCCGCTAGTGTAGTACATTCAAATTTGTTTTCGCATGCTTTACGTTGACCTTTCATGTACGCTGGGCACTCGCATGTATGTTTCTGCTTGCACAAATGAACTTTGTATTCTTCCCGTGCGAACTTTCTTTAATTACGAACACTATCACAATGTTGCATGCACATCAGAGCTTCGAGTATTATTTCTTCTCGGATATTCATATAGTTGCAGATGCATGCTTGATAGGATATACATCGGAAATTTTCTTGTTACTTTCCATACCCGATGATGTGCGCGTGCTTTAGATCGACTATTGCTACCAACAGTCCCGAGCATACCTATCCTGTTTCAGAGGCTGGGTCATGACAACGGACTTGCGTGATCTGATAAAGCGATGGTGTCGTGCGAGAAGAGGCTCGACCATAAATTCTCGGAAAGGGAACTGGCCTCTAAAGCACTGAGCGAGCTTCATACATGCCTCACAGCCAAAGCCAATAAAGCGTATGAACTCTGGCGGGTACTTCAAGAGTCTATCAGAGAGGTGGTGGCTCTTGATAAAGCTGTCGTGTTCACTCGCGAAAGGGTCGAGGCTTATAAAGTCACTGAGAATGAGCTCGATGGCCGGCTCGCTTCGTATCAGGTCCAGCAGGCTCAGGCGGAGGCTCGTCTTCTAGTGATCCTAGGTCATGAAGCCACGGCCCAGCAAAAGCAGGATGAGGTAGCAAAATTGTTAAATCGCCCGCCGGCTTGAAAAACTTGTATCTTTTCCCTTTTTTTGTCCATACTCCTGAATGAGAGTATTTTCTTTGTTCTTTCATGAATTGTCCTTTATATCCATTTTGGTTATGAATAAAAGACATATTATTTTCAACGATGTGTCTTCTTTTTATTGAATGTGCCCTGCAGAAAATTTATCTTGGTCTCTTCGCAGGGCAATGACGGCTTAGGATTCAGGGTTAAGATCTGCCTCCTAAGGCTTTTGAGCTTTATGAGCCGTGAGGGTCTCATAAAGAGTTTTTCTCCCTACAGGTCGAGAGGATCCCGTAGGTGTAAGTTCTTCTTAAGAATCATGAGGATTCTTAAGTGGGTTTTTCCTTAGGAGTCGTAAGGATCTCACAAGAGTGTTTTCTTCCTTACAGGTCGTGAGGACCCGCAAGTGCTGAGTGCGGTCGCCCTTATCCGTATTTCACGGGGTCAGGGGTTGCTTTGGGATAATTTTCAAGGTATCGTAGTTTAAAGACATCGCGGTCAAGGTTAAGGACCTCATATTCCATGGGTTTAAAGACTCCACAGTCTAAGGTTAGTTTTAAGACATTACGGTCAAGGTTAAGGACATCATAGTCCATGGATTTAAGGACTCCACAGTCCAATGTTAGTTTTAAGACATCACGGTCAAGATTAAGGACCTCATAGTCTGTGGGTTTAAGGACTCCACCGTCCGATGTTAGTTTTAAGATATCACGGTCAAGGTTAAGGACCTCATAGTTCGTGTGTTTAAGGACTCCATAGTCCGTGAAATGTGTGGTTACCGGGACCCGTCACCTCTTTGAAGACGTTGAGGAATTACAATGCCAAATATCAAAAGAGTGAACAGATGTACCCTTTAACCAAGGTAAAATCAGTCTAGAATCATCATGGTTGATCGTTTAGTTTTAAGACATTACAGTTGAGGTTAAGGACATCATAGTCCGTGGATTTTAAGGACTCCATAGTCCGGTGTTTGCTCTGGATGCTTCACACGGGTTCACTGCCGTGTTTGGCGAGGAACAGGCTCCGCTCTGGGCGTTTTCCGCGGGGTCAAAGAGTGACATTATCCACGTTCCACGTAACCAGGAATTTTGCACTAGATGCTTCACACGGGTTCACTCCCGCGTTCGGCGAGGACTAGGCTCCGCTCTGGATGCTTCGCACGGGTTCACTGCTGTGCTCTGCGAGGACCAGGATCCGCTCTGGACGTTTTCCACGGGGTCAAAGAGTGACATTATCCGCGTTCCACGTAACCAGGAATTTTGCACTAGATGCTTTACACGGGTTCACTGCCGCGTTCGGCGAGGACTAGGCTCCGCTCTTGATGCTTCACACGGGTTCACTGCCGTGCTCTGTGAGGACCAGGATCCGCTCTGGACGTTTTCCACGGGGTCAAAGAGTGACATTATCCGCGTTCCACGTGACCAGGAATTTTGCACTAGATGCTTCACACGGGTTCACTGCCGTGTTCGGCGAGGACTAGGCTCCGCTCTGGATGCTTCACACGGGTTCACTGCCGTGCTCTGCGAGGACCAGGATCCGCTCTGGACGTTTTCCACGGGGTCAAAGAGTGACATTATCCGCCTTCCACATGACCAGGAATTTTGCACTGGATGCTTCACACGGGTTCACTGCCGTGTTCGGCGAGGACTAGGCTCCGCTCTGGATGCTTCACACGGGTTCACTGCCGTGCTCTGCGAGGACTAGGATCCGCTTTGGACATTTTCTACGGGGTCAAAGAGTGACATTATCCGCGTTCCACATAACCAGGAATTTTGCACTAGATGCTTCACACGGGTTCACTGCCGCGTTCGGCGAGGACTAGGCTCCGCTCTGGATGCTTCGCACGGGTTCACTGCCCTTCTCTGCGAGGACCAGGATCCGCTCTGGACATTTTCCATAGGGTCAAAAGTGACATTATCCGCGTTCCACGTAACCAGGAATTTTGCACTAGATGCTTCACACGGGTTCACTGCCGCGTTCGGCGAGGACTAGGCTCCGCTCTGGATGCTTCACATGGGTTCACTACCGTGCTCTGCGAGGACCAGGATCCGCTCTGGACGTTTTCCACGGGGTCAAAGAGTGACATTATCCGCGTTTCACGTGACCAGGAATTTTGCTGATTATATCCGCACTTCACGGAATGGAGGTTTGACTCTTGGTGATATTTATATTGCCGAGCCATGGAACTGGGGGTTGCCGCTGTTCCATTTCGCTTGATGTTGTGTCCGTTGTGACGAGACGAGTGTTGAGATGATCTCTAGGTCACTTGCGGCCCGTCGAGATTTGGCTTCTTCCTTAGATGAAACCTGGGGGGGAAAGGAGTATGATCCCTTCTTTGTTTGCGCCCTTGGATTGTATACAGGGGTTGATGTAACATCACCTGTAGGGCAAGAGTTTTCAGTTTTATCTTATTTCTTTTTCCGCGATGCTCTATCATTTCAGCTTTTTGTATCGCGAAGGTCGCGATTGCCCTATCATTTCGGCTATTTATCGTGGTGCCTAATCATTTCGGCTATTTATTTCATTTTTACTCGCTGCTTTTTATTGCGAGTTGCCCAATCATTTCAGCTATCTTTCATGCATACATTTTTTTTACTTGCTGCTTTTTATTGCAAGTTGCTCCATCATTTCGGCTATTTCGTATGCATGTGTGACTTGCCAGCCCTTTTCGCTGCAAGCTTGGATTTTAGACACCGATTTTGGCCTCAGCACCGTTACAACTGGGATATTGCCAGGAGCGAATCATCATTTGCCTCTGTCGACGTTGAACAAAGGTGGCTTAGTGAACAGGGTTAAGGGTCTTGTCGACTAAGGCTTTTGACTTCATGAGCCGTAAGGGTCTCACAAAGGTATTTCTCCCTACAAGTCGTGAGGATCTTGTAGGTGTGTTCTCTCCTTGGGAATCGTGGGGATTCCTAAGTGCATGTCCTCTTGCAAGTCGTAAGGATCTTACAAAAGGGTCTTCTCCTTATAAGTCGAGATGACTTACAAGGGTTGTTTGCCATATGAACATATCCCTAGTCACGGATAGGACTTGGTTAAGGAAATGTCTATTCCCGCTCATGGATTGTATACAAGGGTCAGTATTGAGCCACTTGTAGGGCCAAAATTGAAGGTTGTGGGGGTTGCTTAAGCACAGGTTTAGGTCTCTGTGACTTAAGACTTTCAAATCTTATGAGCCGTGAGGGTCCCATAAGAGAGTTCTCTTTACGAGTCGTGAGGATCTCGCAAGTGTAATTTCTCCTTAGGAATCGTGATGATTCCTAAGTGTGTTGCTCCCTTGTGAGTCGTAAGGATCTCACGCAGGTGGTTTCTCCTTTACAGGGTCATGAGGACCCTGCAAGTGTTCTTTAAAGAGGTTGCGCCCTTTCGGGTTTTTACAAGCACTCGCCGGTAGCCATGCTGTTTTTACTTACGGAGCCCTTTCGAGTTTTCATCCGTGCCCATTTTGCTTATGGACATACCGTTTTCTTTTCTTTTCTTTTTTTTTATTCTTTTTATTTTCTAACGAGGTTGCGCCCTTTCGGGTTTTCACAAGACTCGCTGGTAGCCCTGTTGTTTTTACTCACGGAGCCCTTTTGCGTTTTCATCCATGCCCATTTTGCTTATGGACATACCGTTTTATTTTCTTTTTTTATTTTAGCATCAGTTTTGGGATGCTGCAATCCACCGTAGTTTATCAACATCTTGGTCAACAGCTAGTTTTAGGACATAGTGGTCCGTTGTTAGTTTAAGGACGTTTCGGTCCGTTGTTAGTTTAAGGATATTCCGGTCAAATGTTGAAGAGGGCTGGTTACTACTTATAGAGTTCGGGCATAGAAGGATAGCGAGCGGACATAGTCGTCGTCATCTATCATTGACCTAGGCCTTGACCTATTTAAGCGTAGTATTTCTTCAGGAAGCGACCGTTTATTGGCCTGAAAGGTCTTTCACCGTGCATATCCATGAGTAGATACGCTCCACCTTGGTAGACCTTATCTATGATGTACGGGCCTTCGTAGTTTGGCTCTAATTTTCCCCGTTTGGCGCGATTGGGAATCATAGGTCTTCTGACTACTAGCACGAGCTCGCCTTGGCGGAATGTCCTCGGCCTGGTCAATCTTTCGTACGAGCGCGTCATCTTTGCTTTGTAGGCCTCCAGATTTTGTTGCGCTATGAGCCGGGTTTCATCACGGGCATCAAGCTCCTCAGGCCGAAGGTGAGCATTCTCTTCGTCCGTCAGCTCGTAGTGGACCGCCACTCGTAGAGAGGGTAACTCTATCTCAAGGGGGAGTACTGCTTCTGTACCAAACACCAATGCGTATGGCGTCGTGTTCGTGGCCGTTTTGAACGTAGTTCGATACGCCCAAAAAGCTTCATGCAGTCTCTCATGCCAGTCCTTTTTGTTTCGGGACACCGTCTTTTTCACGATCTTCGTCAAGGTCTTGTTGAAAGCCTCAGCTAGACCGTTAGCTCGGGGATAATAAACCGAGGAATATCTCCAGTTTATGTTGTGTTGTTGCGCGAAGCGGATGATCTTGTGGCTTCTGTAGGCTGGACCGTTATCGGAGATGATCCGTCTCGGCGTTCCAAACCGATATATGACGTCCGTCTTAAAGAAATGGAGGATATTCTCCGTCTTCACTTCCCTCAACGGTACTGCTTCCGCCCATTTGGAGAAGTAATCAGTGGTCGCTAGGATGAAACGATGTCCTCTAGACGATGCTGGTTCGATGGGGCCGACTATGTCAGTTCCCCACATCTCGAACGGCCAGCTAGCCACCGTTGGATGTAGTGGATTCGGATGCTGGTGAATGAAATCCCCATGGATTTGGCATGAGTGGCATTGCTTCGCATACTCGAGGCAGTCCTGGATCATCGTGGGCCAGTAGTAACCCATCCGTTTAATCTTTAACTTCATCTTCGGGCCTGCTTGATGAGAACCACAGAGTCCGTCGTGAACTTCCTGAACGACTCTTTTCGCTTCGTCGGGTCCCAGGCATCTCAACCACAGAGAGTCAAATGACCTCTTGTACAGAGTATCATTGACAAAGGCAAAAGACAGAGCTCGTTTTATAAGCTGATGTTTTGAAGACGTATCTTCAGGCGCCCGATGGTATTTGAAGTAGTCTATAAAGACTTCTCTCCAATCCTCAGCCTTTTCCCGGTCTTTTACTTGCAGGGTCTTCTGCTCAGTCGCTTCCTTTTCTTCGGATGATTCCGGAGATATTTCTGCCGGGACAAGTACCCGACGACTTTGTACCATGATTCTTACGTCATCGAGGTTATCGTCGGCCAATTCTTTAGCGATCTTAGCTAGTGCATATACTTTGCTATTTTCTGCACGCGGTATGCTTTCCAGCACGTAGGAGGGAATTTGAGTCAGCAGTTGTTGTACTCTTTCGCCATACTTCACCAACTCTGGTTTGCACGTTTGGTAGTTGCCATTTACTTGACTAACGACCAGTTGGGAATCTCCGTATATGAGGAGGTTCTCAATCCCCATGTCGATGGCGATCTCGAGGCCTGTTATCAAAGATTCATACTCGGCTTCATTGTTTGTCCTCGGCTCTGTTAAGGCGAAAGCAAAGCGCATTATCCCTCCTTATGGAGTCACGAAGATAAGGCCTACCCCCGACTTGATTATAGGGGTACTTTGTTTGCGCTTCTTTATGGAGGACGCTCCATCGAAATAAAGCTCCCATCAGGTATCACCACCATCGATCGCGTCAAACGCATGTTCGTCTGGCAGATCGCAATTCAGAGGAGAACCGGTAGGTACTGGGTGCTCAGCAAAGAAGTCGGCGATAGCTTGGCCTTTCACTGCCTTGAGAGGCTGATAGGTTATCGAGAACTCCATCAAGAGCAGGGCCCATTTAGAGAGTCTCCCTGTCAATATGGCCTTTGACATTAGATATTTGAGGGGATCTACCTTTGATATAAGACGGACTTCATTCGCCAATGCATAGTGCCGGAGTTTTGTTATCGCAAAGATTAACGCCAGGCAATGTTTTTCGATAGGGGAGTAATTGCTTTCTGCCCCCAGAAGAACTCGGCTTAAATAGTAAAGTGCTCTCTTCTTCCCTTGGTCGTTCTATTGTGCCCATAATGCGCCTAAGGAACCCTCAAGGGCTGTTGTATAAAGAATAAGGGGCTTTCCCTTGACTGGAGCAGCTAACACCGGCGGGTTCTGCAGGTACTGCTTGATCTCATCTAGCGCACTATGGCATTTTTGGTCCCAGACGAACGGGGTTCCCTTCTTCATCAGGTGGCTGTAAGGACGGCAGTTGCCTGAAAGGTTGGCTATAAATCGCCGGATGTATGCGAGCTTCCCTTGGAGAGACCGCAATTGTTTGAGAGTTCTCGGCGGTGGCATTTCCATGATCACCTTGATCTTCGACGGATCTATCTCGATGCATCGGTGTCGGATGACGAATCCCAGGAATTTACCCGAGGAAACTCCGAATGCGCATTTGAGGGGGTTCATCTTCAAATTGTATTGCCGAAGGCGTTGAAATACGGTCTTCAGATGCTCCAAATGCTCTTCGTATGACATGCTCTTCACTACAAGGTCGTCGATATAGCATTCGACGATTTCATGTATGAGACCATCGAAGAT
Organism: Agapanthus africanus; assembly: GCA_030015575.1. Taxonomy (NCBI): domain Eukaryota; kingdom Viridiplantae; phylum Streptophyta; class Magnoliopsida; order Asparagales; family Amaryllidaceae; genus Agapanthus; species Agapanthus africanus. The sequence continues at coordinate 310,207,857 of CM057350.1, read as the reverse complement.
CGTTGTCATGGCCCTCTGATAGGTGGCACAGGCATTCTTTAAACCGAAAGGCATAACTTTGTAGCAGAATATACCTAAAGGAGTCCGGAAAGCGGTGTGCTTCTGGTCTTCGGGATGCATCTTTATCTGATTATACCCTGATGAGCCGTCCATAAAGGAGAAAACCTCATGAGTGGACGTATTGTCTATCATCAGTTCGGTGACCGGCACTGGGAAATCATCCTTCGGGCAGGCTTTATTGAGATCTCGGATGTCCACACATATGCGTATTGTCCCATTTTTCTTCATCACCGGGACGATGTTTGCGACCCAGTCAGGATACTGTACTTCCTTGATAAACCCAGAATCGATCAGCTTCTTGATTTCGGCATTAATGCTCATCTCAAGCTCGAGCCGCATCCTTCTCGGCGCCTGCTTGACTGGCTTGATATCCAGGGATATTGCAAATTTATGCACAGCAATCTCTGGATCTAATCCTGGCATCTCGGAATAGTTCCATGCGAAGCAATCTCTGTGCTGTATAAGCACGTCTTTCAACGCAGCCACCCTTTCTTCAGAGAGCAACTCGCTGACGAATGTCGGTCGCGGATCATCTGCCGACCCCAACTCAATCTTCTTGAGGTTATCTGCAGTAGTATGTATGCCATCCTCTAGTTATTTCGGAGCTGGTGGAAATTCTGAGATTACCTCATTGTCATTGTTTTCGAAGCACCAAAGGAGGTCATCCATGTTCTCGGGCCCTTCTTTTGATATCGTTATCATATGACAGGTACGAGCTCGCTTCCAAGACCGTTGTAGATCTGATTTTGCTCTTATGGCTTTGGGTTCGTGCTTTTGTGCCGGCGCTACCGTCCAGCTGCTGGATAGAGCAAACCTGCCCCGTTGGTATTGGTCTTCGACCCAGTTTTTAAAGGTGAAGCAGTCTTCGATAGGGTGTCCTATGGCTCGGTGATAAGAGCAATAGTCCGGATGAGAAACCTCGTTAGTCTGCTCAGGATGTTTAGATTCCGGAAGTGTAATCATTCGATGCTTCATAGCGAGATCGAGTATCTTCTTCGTCTTTTCTTGAGGGAAGGAATACGCTCGACGCATCTTCTTCACGAGAGACAAATCCGGACGGCGCAATATCCGATCACATGACTCTTTAACCCTGTGTTGTTGCTGTCGACTCCTTTTTCCGCTTTTTGACTTACTTCTACCTCTATGTCCGGCCTTTTGCGCAATGGGTCGACAGGGAGGAGCATCGTCGTCTTTTGCAGCCTGTTGAAACAGACGTTGCGTCCTGGCTTTCTCGTAGATGGCCATCTCGCGATTATGGTCGCCCCGAGCTTTTTGACCCGCTTTCCTGATAAGCTTGTCCATTCGTTCTTCAAACGACGGACTCGGCACTTCGATCGCGGGATCTAGCTTTGATGAGGGGTTGGCATTTCCCGACAGGGCGTCCTCTTCTTCATCGAAATTATATATGGCGTAGCTACCGTGGACTCGTTCCCGTTTCGCAGATCTCACATATCCAAGCCCAAGCGTTTCCATTCTTCCGTTGGGCAGTTTGCGCTGAGTCCCAGGGACATCCCAAACCCTGTTATAGAATCGGGCTTGCCGAATAGTCTGCTTTAAGGGTACCCCTTGGCGCTTCAAAAGCCTTTTCAACCCGTCTGTGTAGTATCTAGGCAAACGGATGGGTTGGAGCCTGTCAAGTGTAGCATCTGCGCCATGCCATATCTCTTTCTCCACCCTTGTTTCTGCGGATCGATAGAATAGGATCGCCTTTTCGCCTTTTCGCCTGGGAGGGACGTAAAATGTCCGCAGCTCTTGCACTCTATGAGATTCAAGTGCATCCAGGTCTTTGTAGTGTTCCCGCGGCACCATGGTGATTTGCAAACTCTGATCATCGCCAGAGGATGCTTGTATTGACGGCCGACTGGAGAACACGGCATTAACCTCATCTTCCGAGTCACTCCTGAAGATCAATATGGGAGTGGACGGTCCAGGGTTGTTGCGTTGAGACGGCCCAGTGTAAACTATCTCTTCTTCTTCTTTGGTATCGCTCCCGAAAACAAGGATGGTGGCGGCGGCTTTGTTTTCCGGTTTGTGACACCTTTCTGTATCCTCGAAGTCTGGCAAAAAGTACTTTGCATCTTCGTACTTACGGACTTCATTCACGGAGAATGGGTTCAGCTCACCTGTTACGGTATACTCAAGACCATCCTTAAAATACTTTATACACTGATGCTGTGTAGAAGCGATGATGTTGTACTCGTGTAACCATGGTCGGCCGAGTAAGGCGTTGTAGCAGGTCTTGGCGTGAATGACGTGAAACTTAATGTCCGTGACGAGCAGTCCGAAGCGCAATGTTAGTATTACAGATCCGAGGGTCCGTGATGACTAGGAGTCAAAACCAGAGATGGTAATTTTGTCACGAGCGAGGTGCTGCACGCTCATGCAGATTTCCTTCAACACCCGAACATTAAGGAGATTGACGGAGGATCCATTATCAACCAGAATTTTGCCTATCCTGATATAGTGGCAATATCCAGAGACATATAGGGGACGGTTGTGGTCGCACGTCCCGAGGAGCAGGTCTTCATCACCGAAAGTGATATCGGCCATGTGCACTTCTTCCAGCTCATCCTTAATCCTTTCTGCGGCGAGGAAGGCTTGGAATTGCTCGGGTTCTTGTAACGCCTTAATTAATGAATCTCTCGCTTCTTTTGATAATAAGAGGGCGTCAAGAATTCTGAGCTGTGAAGGTAGCTTCCTTAGGTGTGCCAGGATGTTGTAGTCCACCTTACCCTTCCTGGGAGGGTCCTTGGCAGTCAGCTCTTTCATGACTTGGTCATCTAAGGCGATATCCTCAGCGACCTTTTCCTTTCCCTTATCTTTTCTAGTTGCAGGTCCGAGATTCTTTTCCGGGATTGTGCGATTGCGCAGCTGAATGTTTTCGCAGGCCTCCGGTTCTTCCTCTCTCCCTAAGACGGACTCTCTAAAGAGAGGGCCCAGAGCCATTTCCTCATCAGAGTCGCTCCCAAAGGTGAGAACCTGTGATCCTCCGGCGTTAACCGTGCGACAGTTTCCGGTAGTTCTTTTGTGCCCGTCGGTAGTTCTTCCCTGCTCCCGTCGAGTTCTGCGTTTTATGCGCTTAAAATGTTGTCGGTGAGCAAAATATCCTTGCCACCATATCTTAAAAGCATCGTAATCCTCCGTAGGGTGTGAAATCTTCCGATGATATGAGCAATAATTAGGGTGCCTCTCCGCTCTATTGAGCGTGTTTTCTTCCGAGGGTGGTAGCTTCATTCCTATTGACATGGCTTTGGCAAACCTTTTCCTCGTCTTGAATATGTTTTTATCCGCATCGGATGTCTTTTGATCTGGCGGGAATGCTTCGACTCTTTCGTTTAGTCGCTTACGTTTGGCTCCTTCCGATGCGGCCATCTCACGCTCCCGATCGGCTTTACTTTTCAAACGAATCTCATCTAGAAAGGCGTCGATCATTTCATCTGTCGGCCATACAAGTTCTGGTTCAGGGTGTGCCCCCAGTTTCTCAGTGCCAGGAGTTTTTCCATCATCCGTAAACGAGTGGGAGATCACATAACAACTCGCCACATACCCCTCGTATTCATCTGACGAGATTTCTCCATTATCTTCCTCCTGAAAGACGTGGTTGAGGAATTCTTGGAGTGTGATGGGAGTCCGTGCCTTCTGATTGTACTCTTCCAGTGCGTCAATCTGCTTCTGCAAGTCCGTACGCTTGTCTCCAGACTTCCCTGGCTTTTTGGATTTCTTCTTCTTCGAAGATTTTGACGGTCGGGTGTGAGTACTTGGGCCATCACCGCCGATCTTTGTAGTTGGACGCGGCTTCAACATCCCTTCGATGATTTGAGGCTCGAGCGGGTTCTTCCATTCGACCGCCGGGCATGCATGAAGATCACTCAACATCTTTTTGGTTTTAGCTGATAGCACGACTTCCCATGGCGCTTCTTCAATGAAAGAACAGGTTGCCCCCGGTGTATCCGCCTTCTTAGGAGTATGCGGCTGCGGCGGGTTCACCTTCCACTTTTCGGACAGCGCAAACTTTCCCTTGAGGTATTGATCTTCAATCCATCCTTTGAAGACGAAGCAATCCTCAATCGGATGTCTTACCGTTTGATGGTAAGGGCAGTAATTGGGGTTATTCACCTCAGTGGGTTGTGGCGGTCGCCTCCGATTTGGCAAGTTGATAAGCCTGTTGCGTACTGCCACCTCGGATAACCATTTCGTCTTGTCCCGCGGGAACGAGTAGGGACGCTTCATCTTTTCATTATAATACCACCGTCTTTCTTCCAGTTGATCTGCCAGCTTTGGGGCACTGGGTTGCTGCTGAGTGTTCACGACGAAGGTTGCCTTCCCTTTACCCTTGTCATTCCGAGGTTCTAGCTTCGGAGGAGGCGGTCTGTGACCCATCTGGTCCATCTGGGCCAACTTGTCGATCAAAGCCAGGAACGTGGTTGGCTTAAAGAACATCATGAACTGTGAGATAGTTGCATGAGGATCTAGGGTACCCACAAACATGCCCACCGCAGGCGCTTCTTCAATGCGTTGTTCGCACTTTGACCATAAGTTCCGCCATCGGATCGCGTATTGGACCCAAGTTTCACCCAGCTTCACCCTTGCATTAATCAAAGCTGTTATCGGGGTGCGTTCGCTGGCGCTTGCGAAACGCTGGGTAAACAGCAACTCCATTTCATCGAAAGTTTTGACGGAGTCGTTCGGAAGCTCAGAGTACCACTCAAACCCCGTCTCTGATAAACTGCCGACGAATTGGCGAAGCAAGAGCTTATCATCGCCGCCGGTGTTGCCACAAAGAGCACTAAACTGAGCGACATGTTGATGGGGATTGCCTGTCCCCTTGTATACACGGAATTTCGGGATTGTGTAGCCCGACGGGTATTTGATCTGGTCATACCAGCTTGGATATGGTCTTCCCGTCCTGACAACATGACCAGCTGCCTCAGTCGCCTGGTGAACGCATATCTGTTGAGCTATGCATTCGTCTAGGTCAGCCTTGGAGATTATCTCCTCCTTGGCTGTGGACAGAGCAGGCGGAGGATTTGACGTTTCTCCCCTGTCGTCTTCAAGAACGATTGGAGGATCTTTAGCAGGAGGCTCTTGCTGGATCATCAGACCCACCATGTCCTAGAACAGAAGGGCCATTCGTTGTATATTGGCTGCTTGTTCAGCAGCCTCTTTATCCTTCTTCTCCAGTATCCTACGAAGGAACTCAGCGTCAGTTTCTTGTTCCTGGCGTTGATCAGATGACACTTCAGGGTTTTCTTTCGGTCCACTGAGTGCAGCCATCGCGTTCATCATTTCTTGGAGCTTCTGTTGTTGCTCCTGAGCCTTGGTCACTGACCGTGTAAGTGGCCTATGACCCATGGATGCATGGCTGTCCTCTTTTCTAAGCGCCATGTATACTGTATGCACCATCATGCCCCAAGACTTAGGGCGTTTCGGCGTATCATTCTTGACATTTTCTGCAGGAGTGGGGACTCTATCCGGCTTCTTTCTCTTCTGAGTAGTCGACGTGGAGGGAGACGTTGTCGCGGGCACCTAAGTGGCTAGCGTCCTCTGTTGTTTGACATGGCGGTTCTTTTCTTCCTGAACCTTCACCCTCTTCTGCTGGCAGGAGTGATCTTGAATGATTACCGAGTCCTGAACCCGTCGCCAGACCTTATAAATTTTGGAGGACAGCCGTTGAGGGGGCTGCTCTGGCTTTATTTCTATAACATTTTTTGCAAGTGGAGGGGAACTTTTGAGAACCGCGGTCGGCGAATTTCTGCGTACCCTATTTAGCAGCTCAAAGCTGTTCCCAGTTGGAACAGCAGCCTCAATTTCCACCGTTGGAGCTGGTGGAGTTAGCCCGGAGGGGGAATTGCCCCCAGTCTTCCTTATCCGGCGCCAGTGGCGACGTCGGGCATGCCGGGTTGTTGGGATTGATTCGGTGATGGCTGCGTCTTGCCCCCTGTTCTGGGGAAGGGCTGCTGCCGGTGTCAGCCTTTCGAAGACTGACGTTCATTGAGAAGCTACAGTTTTCTGAGCGGGAGCGGGAACGGGGGTAGTTAGTCTCGAGAAGACCGACCCTCTGGGAGAAGAAGCCGCCTTGACGACTTCGGGAGCAGTTGTCTTCCTTGGGATGGCCAGCACAGGTATTAGAGGCTTCTCGGCGGGCCCTTTGGAGTTCAGGCTTAGTCTGGTGAAGACCGAGGAGTTGGACGACCCGTTGAGAGGGGCCGTAGGAGTAGCAAGTTGATCAAAGACCGACTTCTTTGACGCTTCCGGTACGGGCATTGGGATGTTAACGTTTACCGGCGGGAGCATGGTCCCAAAGAATAAATCGGTGGTAGCTTGAGTCGCTTGATCCACAGGCATAGTGAATAGCGAAGCAGCCTGGGGTCCATATGCTACATCTCCAGATGAGGCGGAGCGTCGGTTGCATTTGCAGTTGGCGCAGTTCGAGCAGTTGTTAGCCATTGGTCCTTTTGCTTTCTGCGGCAAACGAAACGCCAAATCTTAGTACTTCGAAACCCAAGGGCAACCATTAGCTAACCGCGATTGGTTTGTGAATCACGACACACGAAGTGTGGAGTGGAAAGAGGAAAAGGTCCCACCGGGCTTGCTAGAATCTGTTCCCCTCCGAAAGACGGCGCGACTTGACGTCTTGCCTGAGATTTGGGGTAGATGCTAATAGGTGCTATCCGTCTACCTCTCCGAAAATGCCAAGTTGATTTATGGCACCATGTATCGAAGGTTTAAACGGATGCGTCCGATGTAGCAGACTTTGTCAGATTCCCCCTCGCTTGAGGGGTTTTTGATTGTGGGGATGCTCTTCCCTGTTGGAGATAGTGCCCTCAGAGTCAATTATTGGATCACAGGCACGTGATTGCAGTGATTGAGGAAGGACCTGTCCCAGTAGGACAGTCTTACTCGAGATGATAGTATGCTATCTGGTTTATCTTTATCATCGTGTACTGCTTTAGGTGACCTGACATGTCGCTATTACACGCTGATAGAGCCCCTAGGATTCTTGCTTGACCAGCAGCCGTATGAGGGCGATCATATAAGTGGGAGCTGGGGTCTATAAGCACATCCTTAAAAAGTCCCTAGTCGTGGGAGTTTCGAGATAGGGCATCGATACTCCAGAGTAGACTAGTGTATACAGTCGAGACCCCGACGAGGGGCAGTGGCCGGTCTCACAAGCCACTGGTGTAAGTTGGTTCACCTAAGATGTATACAGGTGCTCATTGGATTATGAGTACACCGGACAGGACTCGCCGAGAATATGCTAGTTGGTCTTATACCAGACGTCAGATAGCAGTTCCCTGGTGACATGTGTACAGGTTAGTTCATCGACCTGAGGATCGTCATTTGTCTCGTGTGAGTTCCCACTGTACTTTGATTACTACCCTACCACGCTCAAAGGAGACGTGCAAACAGGTTTTAGTTGGGTACAGTCCCGAGCCATATGGAGGCAGTAAGCAGATCTTCAGGGGTTCGTCTCTTCCGGTATTGGGGGTGAGGTCACGCTGTGTCTAGGAGAGTCATTACACAAAGCCCTCGACCGAGGCGGGAGATTTACTGGTAGGTATTCCAGTAGTATCTCAGGGTGTTCTGGGCTACACTCCGACATGACTTGTACCACTTTTGGGGGTATGACTTTTACCAACCCCTAGGCCCGCCATGCGATGCTCATAGGCGAACGGACCAGACTGTACGGATATTGTCACTGACAGGCTCAGTAGGGTGTCAGGATGAGTTCGCTCATCGACGTCCCTTTTGGTCAATAGCTGGTGGCCCGTCACATATTGGCTTATACCTCTGACATGCTAGTGGTTAAATCCACAACCAAGGTGTTGACGAGTCTTCAGAGTCCCCCACATTCAGTTGCTCAAGTTTTCGGGTGAAACGCTGTAGAGGCCGTATGGAGATATGGCAGGGTTCGATCAGATACGTGCTGTATTGCACGGATCAGGATCGGACGGATAATACTAGCCGGCTTTGGTTTAAGCCGGATCCTAGTATAGTACAGTGTAGATTTTGTCTCATTGCATTTATATTTGGTCGGAATACAGATGCGTGTGTGTATACACAGTATCGGGGTTTTCCTGTAATTTATTACGGGACCAGTTTTCTGGAGTTGCTAGTTTGCTTTCCGTTTCGGCAATTTTCATTTGTATCTTTCATTGGACGAAGATTGGTGGAGGAGGGCTTATTTGCAATTGTGCAAATAAGCAATTGTGGAGGGGGTCTTTGCATATTATTGTATCATGATACTTGCACCATCATTGCTTGACTTTCTTTAGTCATCATGTTTTGACTTGATTTATCCATCATGGCTTGACTTTTGTATCATCATGGTTTTGATGATGGTTGTTGGTGGAGTATGGATTTGTTTGTGATGATTGTTTCTTATCACCCTTTTCTTTTCTCTCTTGCATTATGATAGTGGTTCCATCATCCATACACCACTCACTCATTCTCTACTCTCCAATCTCATGGCCGACCTTGCTCTTATGAGAGGGCTGTCCCAAAATTTCTAGTGGGGTTTTTTGTTCTTTTCATGTTAGAAAAATCCCCAAGTTCATCTAGAAACAGTTCACATATCATTTCCTCCACCAAAGGCAATTCCATAACCCCAAATGAGACATGAGTTCTACACACATTCTACAGCAAACCTTGGGCACGTCGACTCGCTAATTTCGTGCCCGAGTTGCCTCGGTATAGAGGTGGGAGCCCGTAAAAGAAGCAGGCGACGTGGTGCCCTTCCGGCGAGGAGGTGGAGACCGGACATTCCGCGGGAGATCGGGACGACGACGAGAAGACCGGAGGACACGGATCTCTCGGTATATCTCTCTTCCCCATCTTGTAGTTAGCTAGGACTAGTTTAATGGCACGATCCGGGTTTACAGTGCGCGGTGGTGCCGGTTTGAAAAATTAAAGTTAACCATCGCTTCCGCATTTGGCCTCGGGATGGAGGCCGGGGCGCCGCCGTGCACTTACAGTGGTATCAGAGCCTCGCCATTAACATAGTCTAGCTTTGTCTAATGTGTTTTACATTTCCGATCGATCAAAAATTCCAAAATCCGCGTTTTTCAGTACAACAGTTTTCTGTCGAAATTTTTTTGTCTCGAAAATTTTTTCAGGTTGTCTCAAAATACTGTGCAGGGAAGTATAAGCCTACTGTAAATATTTGGTAGCGAGATCTCATTAATCGACCGCGGAACCGCGGCCAAACCCATGCTTGGGCCGCGGTTCCGCCGCTCTTTTTAGTGATCAGTGCACCAATTTTTTTCAGAGGCCTCCTGACTTGAAAATAAGGTTTTTGGAATATTATTTTTGGGCCCAGAATTTCTTTAAGTGCTACAGTAGTACTTGGGGGCTCACTCAGTAAAATTTGATCGATCGGATATATTAAACACATTGGTTCACAGTATTTACATTATATCCGCGACCGTGAATGTCACTTGATCGGTAAATCCTGTCTAACTGCTATAGCCCGGTTAAACGGATTTGCGAACGTAACTTTCACGTTGATGTTCTGTGTATTGCTGTGATGTTGCGGATTGGTCGTGGGGGATAGCCTGGTTGTAGTGGTAGTACAGTTTTGTTGTATTATGTACATTTGATATTGCGGGGCGAGCGTCCGACATGTGGACTGCCGTCACTGCCTATTTGTATTATTATTTTGGGGCACGACCAGATTGCGGTCGATGTACCCGTTGTATGTATATTTTACTTTCTGTACTAGGATTACCCCGCGGTGGGGTGCACGGATAGCCGGGTTCTAGAGGGCAACAAGCCCGCATCTCATGGCATTGAGACGGAGGGGGCTTCACTCTAGAATTGGCGGGCTATTCGCCGCACTCGTAGGGGGTACAGGTTGACCCAGGAGAGGTGCCCAAGTTGCCGGATTCCATGAAGTGCTGGGTGGTCCATTCATGTCGCTGAAGGGGGCTGCCTCGCTTCAGGTTTTGGCGGGTAACTTGCCGCGCCCGTAGGGGTCTAGGATTTCATTGCACAGGCTATCTACACGACCAGGGGAATGTCAGGTTTCAGTAGTGGCTCTGTGAAACCCGGGGATCCCAGATATCTGTATTGTTCTGTGATGCTGTACATTTCTGTGATGTTGCATTTTATCACGCCTTGAGCGAAAATTATATATTATATATATACTAGTAGATGTTGTATATGTTTTGCATCCGCGCTAGTCCAGTCCCCGCTCTGTCGTTAGTTAGCTAACCTAACGGGTAATGACGGGACCAGTGGCGAATGCGGATGGCATATACGTACATCAGTATATTTTCGTTCTTTGTGGTGTGATCAATTGATGGGACTCATTGATTCGGATCAATGCAAGTTAAAAAAAAACCTAATATGATGTTGTTGGAACACTTTTCAAAAATCTGTTATTGCAAAGACGTTCTCTTTTGTTTAGCATCGTGGTATTCAGTTGGAATATCCTGCTCCTCAGTCGACGAGGCAAGGGCCGAGATCCCTTCACCGGGAGTGACCCCTTGGACAAAAAGTTTGCGTCAGGGCAATAACTTCACTATAGCCGATTACTTTTGCTTTGCACTGTGATATTCAGTTGGAATATTCTGCACCTCATTCTACGGGGAAAGGGCCGAGATCCCTTCACCGGGAGTGACCTCTTTAGCAAAGGTTTTTGTCACTATATTTTCTAAAATGCTATCCGTTCCTTCAACGATATCAAGTTCACTACGTTAAAGGTTTTCGCCAGAAACCATTCGTAGCCCTCCGTCGTTTCATATGGGTGGTCAATAGTATTCAAGCTGTGTATGTTGGCCAAAGTCAAGGCACAGTGATTAGTAGCTATTGGGTATTCATATGCAGCATAGATAGATGCGTTGGTGTGGGGGCAGTCGTACTACTATTTTGGCCAAAGTCAAGGGTATGTACGGGTGTACTCAAATTAACCTGGAGAATGACGGGTAGAACTTGACATGTGACTTATGATATGTTGGCCAAAGTCAAGGTCATAAGAGCATGGGGTAAAAATCACATTGGGAGTTTCAAAAGAAACTGAAACTTGCCAGATATGCGCATACCTTCTGGAGTATGATAGCGTGAGCGGATTCCGTCACGTTATCATGCCGTGATAGTTGGATCCCGATTCCCACTGATGAGTTGGTTTACTCCTCGGGTGATCCCGACTAATTCTTCTTTTAGGTTTGGAGGAGAATTTGACGGTACAGTGGGAGGTTTCCAGATTAGATAAATTGGTAACCAGTCTGATCTTGGTTAAAGTGCACACTGAGTGTTTCTTTTCTCTCTCTCTCTTTGGCAGCGACCATTGACCCGACCCTAAGACTATGACTCAGTGACCAAGTTGACCGAACCTTCTTAAACACTGGCTTTTGGATTGTCAGAGTTGCAAACCTCATTGCCACTCCTACTTTTACCTTTTTCTCCAGGACACCCCGTATTACTACGAACGTCCACTTCCATTGGGCAAAACCATCGTATAGTTATATACGAACTCGAAGGGATTTATTCGAGGATGGTTTCAGGTTCTGGAGAAAACGAATAGGACTATTCAGTTGTTTTTTCCTTTTTACCTTCTCTCAAGTTTCGAGTACTCCTTGGTTTAGGAGATAGTACACCTATTACGCAAATTGGATAGTCTTCTTCCAAACCATAGGCAGGTGCCGACCGGTAGGGAATGAAGAAAACCAATTAGCCTAACGATGGTGTACAGAAGGTATTATGTAAAGACAAAGAAAGGGATTAGAAGGAGGGCAAAGTAAATTGCGACTGATATTCACGACCAAACCATGTTTTTCGTTACCACTCCCACATCACCTTTGTATTTCTTCAGGACACTCCGTATCACTACGAAGATCCACAGTTTATTGGATACTCCATCATATGGTTATATACGAACTCGAAAGGAACTTGTTCCAGTTCGGGGATGGATTCTGGTTCAGGAAATAGGAATAAGGTTTATTCAGGTGTCTTTTATCTTCACCTTCTCTCGCATTGCGAGTGTTCCTAGGATTGGGACAGTACACCCATTATGCTTATTGGATAGTCTTCTTCCAAACCATAGGCTGGTGCCGAATGGTAGGGAAGGAAGAAAACCATTTGGTCTAAAGGGGTGTGCAGAAGGTAATGACTAAAGACATATGAAGGGATGTGAGAGGTGGCAAAGAATTATACTGTTACAGTCGTGAATCTGGAAGAGGCATTACTAGGAATACCGGGATACCCCATCGAAACATTTCAATGTTTCAGTTTCACTGTGTACTGTTAAACAAAAACTGATTTCCCGATTAGATACTTACTCCAGGGTATGTATTTACCAGGTATGATTCTCACATCTGTATGGTTTTATAGATGGTGAGTGGGAGTAAGTTATTGGGAATTGGGTGATCATCCTCATTATATCGGGATTCATTGTAATCGGTGATATTTGAGGAAATCACCTGGGCTGTTTGTCGGTCGGCAAATATTTGGTTTTGAATATCCGCTGTTATGCACCAATTTCAAATTGATATATCTATACGTCTATTTTCATAGAGTGAGATATACCTTTCTGAAATTATGTCTATGACATTTACCTATATCAGTGGATGGTTAGGTAAGGAGTATTAAACAGCGGTGTAATTCTTCTTAACCATAAGTACAATTTTCAACCTACGACACACAGTGAATGAGTTATCAGACTCAAGGGACTTATACAGAGTATTGTATGTTGTCCAGGGTCCATCAGGACAGAGGGGTTGGTCCTCGTACTATATTCGGTTTACTTATGACTTCTCTAGTTTTTAGACAGGTGTTTCGTGGAAACACAGGGTCCGAATTTGGAGAAGTTATAGGTATTTGAATAAAGTAGAGAACCAGATATTGCAAGTATCAGGATTCTTCAAGGTGATCGAAAATTTAGATACTTGTGTATGGTATTCAGTTGATAGTAATGGTTAAGAGAACTTGCTTCTCTTTCAGGTTACTCATAATTGGAAGCATTCCTAAGTTGAGTAATGTTGATCGACCTCTTTCCATTTAGTCGACATGCACTGGAGACAGCTGTATGATTTGAATCTGGTTCAATTAAATTAGTGCCTCTAGTTCTATATTGGATATAGAACAGTTCATATCTTAACGATGTTAAGGTACGGGGAGTTGTCCGGTTTATGCTTAAAACCAGACTCTGGATAACTCAAGGCACGTTTCTGTAATGGCTGTTTGTGGGTTGACCCAGGCTATGCAGAGGGTTGACTTTCTACCATCTGGAAGATCAATAGCGATATTGTTCTACACTCGCCACAGTTTTAATAAAAATGGATTTTTCAGAAAACAGTAGTGGGAGTATGGTAGAACTGGAAGTGATTCCAGAACCACAAACGATTACTAAAGATTTGATAGGAACCTAAAGATTCAATCTGGTTTGACATTCCATTGGCCACTCCGCAGATACGGTGGGTAACCTCAGGCACCCGAGAGGTACTCTGGTAGCCTCAAGGACGGTGGCAGGGAGGTTCTTGTTTACCCACACTTTCCATTGCTGTTGTTCCAGGCTGCGAGACCCGGCAGGAGGATGAGTATAGCGTCGTTCTAAACTAGCTTTAGAAGTGTACGTCTATATGACTCTGCCAGAGGGTTGTCGTAGTCAGTGGGAGCAGCGGAAGCATTGGTGGATAAGTGGATTATGTCTATTTATAGACTAAAGCAGATATAGCGGAGATAGATCATCTATTTCTGATGTGACAGTCATAGGTTTGACTTCATCAGAATAAGGAGATGGATCTGTTGAGAAGGTAGTAGGGTGAGATGTCCTGGTATTTGGATGACATACACAAAGTAGGAAGTGATATTCCTATACTACAATCGGTTATACTTTGGTCGCCACACAGTAGTTTCTCCACATGGGACTTGGACATTATATCTGACATACTGGTTACTAGATCTATTGTTTTAGATCTAGATTTGGGTGGTTTCCCAATCTGGGTATTTAGACAGCATTCTAAGAGTATTTAGAATGGACGACTCCTGGCACGGTAGTGTACCTGTAGGTAATGGAGTCACCCTCTCTAAAGGTGTCTTACAGACTAAAGGGGAGAGGGATGTGCATGATTGGCAGATCACTTGCTCAGGCAATTGAGTCAATCATGAGATGTCAAGTACCACACCAGATGTTGTTTTTGCACTAGATGCAATAAGTTGACATTGATCCAATCCTGGAGAAACAGTCGGAAGCAGTTTTAGAACATAAGTGGATGTTCTAGGGATATGATAACGACAGTCTCATTCGGGAGACAGTTATCATTCCAAGCTTCCAAGGTGACCTGGACGACAAGGAGGTTGTCAGAGTTATAGTTTTCCTTCTGCTGAGGGGAAGTATTTTGGACAGATGGTCCAAGGCAATACTGAGGGAGGCATGGCGCAGGATACTGATTAAGTTCAGTTGACGATACGGTCTAAGAAGTTTGAATTTGGAGTTCTTTTATGAGCTAGGTCCCATCAAACATCCAGACATATTCTGAGACAGGTATTGCTCATTTCGGAAGATGGCTTTCTCCGCTAACATGAGATATAGAGAGACATAGAAAGAAACATCAAAGCGGATCCACTCACTGAGGCTATTCCTCGAACACAATAGTTTCGCAAACGAGCTTTGTGAGACTGACTAGTAGAGTAGTTGGGTGTTCAGTATCACACGGGCTGTGAGTATGAGACATCGCAATAATTAGCCTTGAGTGCAAGTGGGAGATTGTCGGAGATAGTGCCCTCAGAGTCAATTATTGGATCACAGGCACGTGATTGCAGTGATTGAGGGAGGACCTGTCCCAGTAGGACAGTCTTACTCGAGATGATAGTATGCTATCTGGTTTATCTTTATCATCGTGTACTGCTTTAGGTGACCTGACATGTCGCTATTACACGTTGATAGAGCCCCTAGGATTCTTGCTTGACCACCAGCAGTATGAGGGCGATCATATAAGTGGGAGCTGGGGTCTATAAGCACATCCTTAAAAAGTCCCTAGTCTTGGGAGTTTCGAGACAAGGCATCGATACTCCAGAGTAGACTAGTGTATACAGTCGAGACCCCGATGAAGAGCAGTGGCCGGTCTCACAAGCCACTGGTGTCAAATGGTTCACCTAAGATGTATACAGGTGCTCATTGGGTTATGAGTACACCGGACAGGACTCGCCGGGAACATGCTAGTTGGTCTTATACCAGACGTCAGATAGCAGTTCCCTGGTGATATGTGTACAGGTTAGTTCATCGACCTGAGGATCGTCATTTGTCTCGTGTGAGTTCCCACTGTACTTTGATTACTACCCTACTACGCTCAAAGGAGACGTGCAAACAGGTTTTAGTTGGGTACAGTCCCGAGCCACATGGAGGCAGTGAGCGGATCTTCGGGGGTTCGTCTCTCCCGGTATTGGGGGTGAGGTCGCGCTGTGTCTAGGAGAGCTATTACACAAAGCCCTCGGCCGAGACAGGAGATTTACTGGTAGGTATTCCAGTAGTATCTCAGGGTGTTCTGGGCTACACTCCGACACGACTTGTACCGCTTTTGGGGGTCTGACTTTTACCAACCCCCTAGGCCCGCCATGCGATGCTCATAGACGAACGGACCGGACTGTACGGATATTGTCACTGACAGGCTCAGTAGGGTATCAGGATGAGCTCGCTCATCGACGTCCCTTTTGGTCAATAGCTGGTGGCCCATCACGTATTGGCCTATACCTCTGACGTGCTAGTGGTTAAATCCACAACCAAGGTGTTGACGAGTCTTTAGAGCCCCCCACATTCAGTTGCTCAAGTTTTCGGGCGAAACGCTGTAGAGGCCATATGGAGATATGGCAGGGTTCGATCAGATACGTGCGTTATTGCACGGATCAGGATCGGACGGATAATACTAGCCGGCTTTGGTTTAAGCCGGATCCTAGTATAGTACAGTGTAGATTTTGTCTCATTGCATTTGTATTCGGTCGGAATACAGATGCGGGTGTGTATACACAGTATCGGGGTTTTCCTGTAATTTATTACGGGACCAGTTTTCTGGAGTTGCCAGTTTGCTTTCCGTTTCGGCCATTTTCATTTGTATCTTTCATTGGCCGAAGATTTGTGGAGGAGGGCTTATTTGCAATTGTGCAAATAAGCAATTGTGGAGGGGGTCTTTGCATATTATTGTATCATGATACTTGCACCATCATTGCTTGACTTTCTTTAGTCATCATGTTTTGACTTGATTTATCCATCATGGCTTGACTTTTGTATCATCATGGTTTTGATGATGGTTGTTGGTGGAGTATGGATTTGTTTGTGATGATTGTTTCTTATCACCCTTTTATTTTCTCTCTTGCATTATGATAGTGGTTCCATCATCCATACACCACTCACTCATTCTTTACTCTCCAATCTCATGGCCGGCCTTGCTCTTATGAGAGGGCTGTCCCAAAATTTCTAGTGGTTTTTTTTGTTCTTTTCATGTTAGAAAAATCCCCAAGTTCATCTAGAAACAGCTCACATATCATTTCCTCCACCAAAGGAAATTCCATAACCCCAAATGAGACTTGAGTTCAACACACATTCTACAGCAAACCTTGGGCACGTCGACTCGCCAACTTCATGCCCGAGTTGCCTCGGTATAGAGGTGGGAGCCTGTAAAAGAAGTAGGCGACGTGGTGCCCTTCCGGCGAGGAGGTGGAGACCGGACATTCCGCGGGAGATCGGGACGACGGCGAGAAGACCGGAGGACACGGATCGCTCGGTATATCTCTCTTCCCCATCTTGTAGTTAGCTAGGACTAGTTTAATGGCACGATCCGGGTTTATAGTGCGCGGTGGTGCCGGTTTGAAAAATTAAAGTTAACCATCGCTTCCACATTTGGCCTCGGGATGGATGCCGGGGCGCCGCCGTGCACTTACATTCCCTGCAGGCTCAAGCCCCTGCAGTTAATTACGCTACCACATTGCGGTAACAATTTTCTCCTTCTCCAGATGATCACTTCGTGTCGTGTGTGTTTACTTTGTGTTTGGTTGCCCGTGGATTGTATACGGAGACTGAGTTATGTCGTCGCCCGTAGGGCGTGGACTAGTCCAAATCCGTATTATCTTAGATTTGGGTTTGGGGGTTTAGGTTTAAGGATACGTTAGTCTCGTTTGAGACTGAGATCGACTTAAACGTTTGTTAAGGATACGTTAGTCTAGTTTTAGACTAAGATCAACTTAACGGGATCGTTTAGATCCAACAAGAGAGCAATTAGGGGAGCCTTGTTGTTTAGTTTAGTGACATTGCGGTCAATAGGTAGTTTAAGGACATTGCGGTCCAATGTTAGTTTTAAGACATTGCGGTCAAGGTTAAGGACATCATAGTCCGAGGATTTAAGGACTCCACAGTCCGACGTTAGTTTTAAGACATCCCGGTCAAGGTTAAGGACATCATAGTCCGTTGTTAGTTTTTAGACATCCCAGTCAAGGTTAAGGACATCATAGTCCGTTGTTAGTTTTAAGACATCCCGGTCAAGGTTAAGGACATCATAGTCCGTTGTTAGTTTTAAGACATCCCAGTCAAGGTTAAGGACATCATAGTCCATGAGTTTAAGGACCCCACAGTCCGTATCAATGTGCGGTCGTCTGGACCCGTCACCTCTCTGAAAACGTTGAGGAATTACAATGCCAAGTATAAAGGAGTGAAGAGATGTACCCTTGAACCAAGATAGATTAAACAGTCTTTGGCCCAGTTTGGAACCAAAACCAATTAATTATGTTATGAGCCCATTAGCCCAGTTAAGCTTGAATTGAGGACTTATGGCTATTTTGGGTTAAGTCCAATCATATTTTAGAATATTGGCTTTCTGTTGGCTCATTGAAGAAGAGGCTTTGCCTCTAGAAACTTAGCCAATTGGGCTAAAACTAGTGTTGAACACTAGAGACCAACAGTGTTGAACACTGGGAATGAGATTGACAAACTGGTGTTAAACGCCAAAAGATAACCAGTGTTACATACTAGCAACAAGGCTTTCAAAATAGTGTTAAACACTAAAGCAAATCAGTGTTAAACACTGGAAATAGAGACTCCAAATTAATGTTAATCAGTGTTAAACACTGGTAACAGAAATTTTAATTTAGTGTTAAACACTGCTAACAGAGATTTAATTTAGTGTTAAACACTAAGAAATTCAGTGTTAAACACTGCAAATAGAGTTTTTCAATTAGTGTTAAACACTAAAGCAAATCAGTGTTAAACACTGGATACAGAGGTTTCAATTTAGTGTTAAACACCAAGGCAGGAGGGGTCACGTAGTAGCACGTGAGAGCGCCCTTCTTCTCTTTGTTTTGCTCTACAGATAAGTGTGTAACACCTTTAGCTCTGAAAGCCATCACGTGCGGGCACGTGATGGGGGCTCATGCTCTGGTTTGTTAGAATACTCATTAGGGGTCACGTGGTGACACGTGATGGCGCCCCAGAGTCTCTGTTTATTTCGCTGTTTCTTTATGTGCTTCAGGGAACGCGTGGGGCACGTGAGGCATTGCCTCAAAGTTCTCTTTTATATATCTTCGCAGGAATCACGTGGTAAAACGTGAGGTGTCTGCTTCAGAGTTCTATTCTGTGGGTCTTTGCAGGGGTCACGTGGTAGCACGTGACTCTGCATGTTTTTAAAGTTCTATTCATAGGGTTAAACCCTAATAATAACTTTCTAGGAATTAAATTCCCACCTTTCTAGGAATTTAATTCTTTCAAAGAATTATTCTTAGATAGGGTTAAACCCTAATTTCTTTTCTGCAGGAGTTAAATTCCCATTAAGTTCTGGCATAAGAATTAAATTCCTGTGAGTTTGAGGGAATTAAGTTCTCAATTAGGGTCAAACCCTAGTTCTGTCCATTTTTGAGGGAATTAAATTCCTATTAACATTGGGTTAAACCTTAATTTTATCTCAAAGGAATTAAATTCCTATAATTTTGTGAGAATTAAATTCTCACAACTTAATTCTTCCTCTGAGTTTTGGATCTGCATGGCAGGATCTCAACCCAATGAGAATTAAATTCTCAATTCATGGGGAGATGTGCATTTTGCAGATCCTCCATCAGAGAAAGAACTAAGTTCTTTTCTTTATATAAGAGTTAAACTCTTTTGAGAATTAAATTCTCTTTTTAAGTCTCTCCTTTCTTACCTAGGGTTTTCTTTTGCAGAAGATCAATTTCTTTCAAAATCTCAGGGCTCTCTCTCTCTCTCTCTCTCTCTCTCTCTGTATGTCTCTGTATCTTTTAAACTCTCTCATTTGGCTCCTATTTATAGGAGAAGGAAGAGAATCAATCAGTTTTAGTGAATCTTTCATTGAAAGATTTGATTTGTTTATTAAGAGATTTGATTTATGTTTATCATTAACCTGGGCCATTAGATTATTAGGTAATTTTTATTCACCATTGGAATTTAAATCCAACGATATCTCTTTGTTATTTTGGTTAGATTTAAGGGTAAATCTTTCCAAGTCTGATATTTTTCCATAAATTGGTGATATTTAACCACCTTTATATTTTTAATCCAACGGTTCTAAATAATTCTTTTCCGATTTGGAAAGACTTGAGAGATCTTTTCTCAGAATTTAATTCTGTCATAAAAATAAGGCTCTTGAAGCTGGTCACGTGTGGCCACGTGACCGCTGGTTACGTGTAGGCACGTGACCCCCCTAGAATGGGCTTCTCTTCCTTCTGCGCTTTGTTCTTTGCCGCTGCTTAGTCATCACGTGTCAACACGTGACCGCTGGTCACGTGCTAGCACGTGATGCCTCTTCCGTGGGTTTTCCTGATTTTAAATCAGGAAACAAGGATATGATGAAATAAGATAACATGAGCGGATATGCTTGATATGAGGATGTGAGGCGATATGAATACATAAATACATATGCCAAGATATGTTATGAAATTGATAAGATATGATATGAGGTTGATATACATATGACATGATATATATATATATATATATATATATATATATATATATTGTTGGGTTCCCTAGACAGCCGCTGGGTTTCAGGAGGCATCGACCATGCCGTTTTCAAAAAAATGGCACGCTAAAGAACCCAAACGCTAGAATCTAAACTAGAGAATTAGACGAACAAGCATGTAAACATCTTTACATCTAAGTGAACAAGGAATACAAACTTTGTAGACCGGTCCTTCACTTCAATAACTCCGTGTAGTCGTCCCTTCGCTCCAAGTAGTGATCTCCCGGACTCTAGTGAGGCTCCACAAGGTGAAATGAACAAGCTTGCTTGAAGTCTTCGAGGCCGAAAATGATCTACGTCGAGGAGACACTAACTCAAGCTATCTCTTCACTAAGTGATGAACTTGGTGAAGAAACAACCCAATCTAAAAGGCTAGTAGAGAAGAGGTTGATGAAGTAGGAATTTTGCTCACTTTAGAAATAATTTTCTTACTATATTTCTTCTCCTCTCATGAAGCTAGAAATCTTTTTGGAGATGAGGAAGAAGATGAAGTGTGAATGGAATAATGAGTGAGAATAGCAACCATGGGTGAGTTAGTGTCATACACTAACTTATGTAAAGAATAAACCATGGCTAAACAATAATGGTTGGGTTAATAAATATCTTCAACTAAAACAAAATGAGTGGACTTGGTCAATAGTTCCACAAGCTTCTACAAGTTTCAACCATGTGACAATTTCCAACTAATTTGATTTACTTTATTATAAGCATGGTGTGAGTCTCATACACCCATATAGCATGTGGCATCAACCATGACACAAAATAATGTACATTAATATATATCACATATATACTAAGTGTACACAAGTGAGAAAGAGAAATCTTAAGTGAGCTAATATTAGTTAATGTAAGATAATATATTAAATATATAATTATACATTAAATTATTAAATCAACACTTGATCTAATAATCCGGCTATATCATATACAACCGACTAATATCAAATGTATCAACTTGTCGAATCAACACTTGATTTAACAGCCCGGTTATATCACATATAACCGATCGATATCACAAATCGCGAGAATAGAATACGGTATCACATACGCATATTAATCTCGGTCCCACACATACCACATATGCGCTCTTACTTTATTTCGCTTGAGCCAGGAAACCTCTGTGTAGGATTCTAAAGACTCGTCAATACGCCGGCAGTAGGTGGTGATCATATCAGTCACCCACAAGCCGCAAGCGGTCTGCTAAACGTAACGGCCACCCGGGTATTGAGCGATTAGAAGATCAACAAGCAAGCCTGCTCATACTCCCGTGAATCCAATCAGTAACACTACCGTACAGTCCGCTCTCTTTGTCTGATTTGTTGCATATCACAGCCTGGGGGTGGTATAACGTCAGATCCCAATAGCCTGATAAGTCATGCCGATATGAGACTCATAACGGTTTGAGAAACTACTGATAACACTTACTAGTAGATCTTAGCAACCCTGGCCAGGGATTTCCTATTATGGCCAATCGAGCATAGTGCAACATCAACCCCCAATACCGGGAGAGACGAATCCCCTCCTATCGCTCATTGCCTCCATGTGACTCGGGACTGTACCCAAAAACCACCGTTTTGCATGATCACTTAAACGTTGTAAGGTGAAAATCAAAGCACAGTGGGAATCACACAAGACTCTATGACGATCTCAGGTCGACAGACTAACCTGTACCAGTGTCACCAGAGAACTGCTATCTGACGATAGGTATAATACCATCAAGGAGTTCTCGGCGAGTCCGTCCAGTGTACCCAGTCTCCACTGAGCACCCGTATACCTTCTCTGATGTCAAACACCAATGGATGTGGGATCATCCATCGCCCATCACATAGGTCGAGAAGCGTATACGCTAGTCTACTCTAGAATATCGATGCCCTGTCTCGAGACTCCCACGACTAGGAACATTTGAAGGATGTACTTACCGACTACCCTTGCCCCACTAGTATGATCCGCATCATAATCCTGGTAGTCTAGTACTCATCCTAAGGGCTTTATCAACATGTTATAGAGAGACAATAAGTGTACATGTTAAGATAAAGAGCAACCAGATAGCATACTATGATGTCGAGCAAGAAAGTCCTCCCTACATATGTCCAAGCTGTTGGATATATATATGCCCTAAAGGCCAGTATTGTATATGTATACATATGGATGCTAGGGATATGTATGTATATGACACTCTTGCTCAGTTTTATATAGTATATTATTTGATTTGTCTTTGTCAGGATATGTGTATTTATTTCTATTGTTGTTATATTTAGCTTGCACATATTGAAAATGACTCGATATGGTAGTATACTATTGTGGTTTATCTTTATCTTAACATGGCATATGTTATACTCGTTATTACATATTGCGGTTACATGTTGACAAAGCCTGTAGGATCTTGCTTGACTACCAGCATTGTGATGGCGATCATACTTATGGGAGCAGGGTAGTCCATAAGCATATCCTTAAATGGTCCCTAGTTGCGTGAGTATCGAGACTGGGCATTGATACTCCATAGTAGACTAGTGTTTACATTTCTAGCCCCGTCGGGGGATGGTTGGTCTCGCAGCTATTGGTCTTATGCACCCAAGATCGTATACAGGTGCTCACTGGGTGTGTGTACCCTGGACGGACTCACCGAGAACTTCCAGATGGTACTATACCTATCGTCAGATGGAAGATCTCAGGTGACATGTGTACATGTTAGTCTTTGGACCTGAGATCGGAATTTGTCTCGTTTGAGTTCCCACTGAGCTTTGATTACTACCCTACCACGGCTCTACTGAGTCATGCAAACAGATTTTGGTTGGGTTCAGTCCTGAGCCATATGGAGGAAGTGAGCGATTGTTGGGGATTCATCTCTCCTGTTATTGGGAGTTGATATCGCACAATGATCGATTGGTCAGGACCATAAGACCTTGGCCAAGGCAGTTGGGATCTATTGATAGGTTGATCAGTAGTTTCCCGGATTGGTCTTGAGCCACAACGGCACGACTTATCAGGTTATTAGGGTCTGACGTTCACCACCCCCTAGACCCAGTATGCAATACTCTTTGACGAAGAGACCGGACTGTACAGATATTGTCACGGATAGGCTCAGTAGGAGTTCGGACAAGTTTGCTCGTCGGCCTTCCTTTTCGATAGGTACCTGGGTAGCCGTTACGTACAGTTAGTGCCACTGACCTGCTTGTGGTTAAACCCACTGCCAGAGTACTGTCGAGTCTTTAGAGTCCCACACAGAGGGTTTCCCAGCTTCGGGCGAAACGAGTAGAGGTCGTATGGTTTTACGATAGGGTTCGTTCACATACGTGCACTTGTGCGTGTTTGGTGTTTGGGCAGTTGATACTAGCGGGCTTTGGTTTAAGCCAAATCCTAGTATTTGATTTTGGATTGGTTCAGTCTCATTGTATTCGTGTTCCTCGGAACACGGATGCGGGTATGTATATGCTAGTTATGTATATACCCTAGAGGCCATTGTTGTACATATGATGTATATTATAATGGATGCTTGGATATATATAGAGAGGACTTTCTTGCTCGACATGATAGTATGCTATTTGGTTTCGCTTTATCTTAACATGTTGACTTATATTAGTTTACTGTCTTACTCTTACATGTTGATAAAGCCCTTAGGATCTGTACTCGACTACTGGGACTATGGTGAGATCATTCTAGTAGGGCCAGGGTAGTCGACGAGTACATCCTATAACTGTTCCTAGTCGAGGTGTATCGAAACAGGGCATCGATACACCAGAATAGACAAGCGTATACGCATCTTGACCCATATGATGGGCGATGGATGTGTTAGTTATGTATATGCCCTAGAGGCCATTGTTGTACATATGATGTATATTATGATGGATGCTTGGATATATACGGAGAGGACTTTCTTGCTCGTCATGATAGTATGCTATTTGGTTTCACTTTATCTTAACATGTTGACTTGTATTGGTTTACTGTCTTTCTCTCACATGTTGATAAAGCCCTTAGGATCTGTACTCGACTACTGGGATTATGATGAGATCATACTAGTGGGGCCACGGTAGTCGATGAGTACATCCTATAAATGTTCCTATTCGAGGGTATATCGAGACAGGGCATCGATACACCTGAGTAGACTAGCGTATACGCATCTTGACCCATATGATGGGCGATGGATGATCCCATATTCATCGGTGTTTGACATCAAGGATGGTGTACGGGTGCTCAGTGGAGACTGGGTACACTGGACGGACTCGCCGAGAACTCCCAGATGGTGATATACCACACGTCAGATGACAGTTCTCCGGTAACACTGGTACAGGGTAGTCTGTAGACCCGAGATCGTCATAGAGTCTTGTGTGATTCCTACTGTGCTTTGATTTCCACCTTACCACGTCCAAGAGGGCGTGCAAAACGGTGGCTTTTGGGTACAGTCCCGAATCACATGGAGGCAATGAGCGATAGGAGGGGATTCGTCTCTCCCGGTATAGGGAGTTGATGTCGTGCTGTGTTCGATTGGCTATAACAGGAAGTCCCTGGCCAGGTCTGATATAGAGATATACTGGTAAGTGTTACCAGTAGTATCTCGACCTGTTATGAGCCTCACATCGACACGACTTATCGGTTACTGGGGTATGACGTTTACCACCCCTAGACTTGATATGCGACATATCAGACGAACAGACCGGACTGTATGGGAGTGTTACTGATTGGATTCACAGGAGAACGCATAGGCTAGCTTGTTGATCTTCTGATCGTTTAATACCTGGGTGGCTGTTACGTTTAGCTGACCGCTTGCAGCTTGTGGGTGTTTGATACGATCATCACCTGCTACCGGCGTATTGACGATTCTTTAGAGTCCTACACAGAGGTTTCTTGGCTCAGGCGAAACGGAGTAGAGGCACATATGTGATATGTGCAGGACCGAGAATAATGCGATATGAGATACCGTATTATATTCTCGCGATATTTAGATATGAACCGGGACATCGGATCAAGTGTTGATTCGATGAATCGGAACATGATACATTAGTCGGTTATATTCGATATAGCCGGATCGTCGGATCAAGTGTTGATTCGATGATTTAATGTATAATGATATATATGATATGTTGTATTACATTATCTAATATTGGCTCGCTTTATTATTTCATTTTCTCACTGGATGATACATTGATATATATGCGATATATGTTAATTGTATTATTTTCTTTTGTTGCAAATATATATAATATATATGTGATATATATTATTGTGACATGATACGATTTATTATTAAACATGTTTAAGGATGATTAAATGGGATTAGGCTTTGATTAGGGTTAGCTTCTTCTTGCACATTCTAGAAGCTTTTCCTTTTGTCTTGGTTAAGATATTATGGTTGATATTTTTCCATGACTTATTTCTAACCTAACCAAACCCTAACTCTAGTTTATTCTCTACAAACTCTTAGCCTATCATCCTTGACCATGGTTCTATAATCAATCATATACATTTCTTTTCTATTCATCACAAAAGGAATTATCTTTTGATTATCATCTTCTTCTCTCTTGATTTTGAGCTCACTAGAAATTCCATTTGTGATGATAAATTGTGAGAAAGTGAAATAAAAAGAAAGCATAAATACTACTCCATCATCCTCATCTAATCTAGCCCATTAGATTAGGGTGTTCATCTCTTTAGAGTGAGAAAGCTTGGGTTATAGCAACTTCGACGTAGATCATCGGAGAATTGGAACACTTTAAGCTAGCATGGATCGTTCGAGTCGTGGAGCCTCTCTTGAGTCTGGGAGATCGTGGATCGCGGCGAAGGGACTTCTACTCGGAGCTTGTGATGCGAAGGAGCGGACTACAAAGGTTGTAATCCCTCACACTTAGCTTTAAAGATATCATCTTGCATGCTAAACCCTAATAAATTAGCAAAGATCCCGTCTTTGGGTTGTTCGGCACATGTAAAATTTTATTTGGGCATGTTTGATGCTTTATGAACCTTCACTAGTGTGCCTAGGAACCCTACAGTGGTATCAGAGCCTAGCTGGAGCATTAGGCGATGTGTTTACGAAGTTAAAACTCCGATTGAACCAGAACCGACAAATTTAACCCCCTCTCTGGAAATTTTTCAAAATCTGGGATTTTTCTGAATTAAAAATACCTGAAAAATACAGCAGGGAAAAATAAGAAATTCGGTGAAAAAATAATCCCCTGATCCGTACAATCCGCCGCGGAACCGCGGCCGTACCTCGCTTGGGCCGCGGAACCGCGGTAGTATAAAGAGATCAGGGCCTCATTTTTGCACAGTAATTCATATTTCTCTGGTATATATTTTATGGGTATTTTTATTCTGACTCAAGTGTTGAGTATTCTAGGGTTTGCTTTGTAATCGTAGATTCGATCGGAATATTTAAATTCGTTATTATTTCCGGATATTTAGAAACTGTTAAACTATTTGAACGGATATCATTAACTCACTGTTTTCCGGCACGGCAAACAATCAAGTGTTGAATTTTTTTCGGGTTTAAATCTTTCGAAAAAATTGTACAAGTTAAGCGGTGGACCCTCTAGAAGACAACAAAACTTAACTCGATTATGTGACCGTCTTGAACTGTCTTTTGAACCTTCGGGTTCGGGGCAGTACGGCGTGCCACATGTGAGGCGTTGGCTTGTCCCTTCTACAGCTGGATCATTGGTACTATGCCATATTCTGGGATTATTTGAACTCCGCTCAAGTGTTGAGCACTTTGGGAAATTTTGGGTATTTGATTATCTGTTCGAAAAGTTTAATACTGTTTATTTATCTGGAATGTGATACAATATGTGGAATTCATAGAGTTAGGCATGAAATGCGGAGTATGTGATATTTCGGATTTACGATGTCTAAAGTGATTGTGGATTCCAAATATTGTAGTTTTACACTTTCTTTTCTGTGACCGTAAGTGTAGTATGTAGTTGTATTGCCGGTCTTCGTTGCTATACATCGGCGACGATCGGTGTATGCATACTTACTTACGTTGATGATATGTGATATTATGTGTTGCTGAGATATGATGTGCAGGATTGTCGCGATTGAATAGACGGGGGTTTTATGTGAGATGAGAGTTTTATATTTTCATTCATGTAAATTCAATTGTAATGTAATATTCTTTTATTTGGGGCACTTCCGGGTTGAGGTTGATGTCACCAGTGTTGTATATTATTTACTTTTCCGCATTAGGTAGGACCCAAGGTAGGGAGCACAGGTGACCGGGTTCTGGGGTTCAGTGGGAGGCCATCTCGAGGAGTCGAGACCGGGTCTCCTAAACTACAGAATTGGTAGGGTCGCTTTCCGCTCTCGTAGGGTTCCAGGGTGTGGTCTTGGCTATTCATCGCGACTGTGGAATCCGTATTTTCTATTGTTGGCTAAATACTAAATACGGTCGTCCTAGTATATCCTACATTATAGCTATGTTTCTGCTGCGATATCTGTGATGTGATCATTTGATATGTTGTGATGGATACAGTATATAGTATATATGATATATTATATAGACGTTACTTATGTTTTACACCCGCACTAGCCCTGCCCTACTCTGTCGTTAGTTACCTAACCTAACGGTGCACGAGGGGACATCGAGGCGAATGCGGATGGCATAAGTGTACGTCGTATTTATCTGTGATGCTTAGGAAGCATAAGCTGATGGGATTTTTATTAATGAGATTAATAAAAAGAAAAGAAACCTAAAAGATGTTGTAGAATTAAAACTTTATAAAAAGGGTAGCTACAGTTTTTCTTTGCATAGTGGTATATATGATATACCCTGCACCTTATTCGATGAGGAAAGAGCCGAGATCCCTTCACCGGGAATGACCACTTTAGCGAAACTGGCAGATGCTACAAAACTCGGTTTGTCCTTTGATTGCTTTTAGAGTTTTGCTTTGCACAGTGATATATATGATATGTCCTGCACCTTATTCGATGAGGAAAGAGCCGAGATCCCTTCACTGGGAGTGACCTCTTTAGCAAAACTAATGAAAGCCTCAAAAACACTCCATTTCAAAACTTCACTTGATTCTACGACGATATCAAGTTCATTATGCAATAGGTTTTCAGAAAAACCTGTCGTAGCCCTCCGTCATTTCAGATAAAGACTATTTAGTATTCGTGCTGCGTTTGTTGACCTCTGTCAAGGCGTAGTGTGCGGTAGCTAACTAGTAATTATCTGTAAAGCATGTGATGTGATTGGATTAGGGTAGTCGTACGACCTTGTTGACCTCTGTCAAGGGCCGTGCGAGTGGGTTTGATTCAATTAAGAAATGACGGGTTGAACTTGACTAGTGCACTATGGTTTGTTGACCTCTGTCAAGGTCATGGCACACTAGGGGCAAAATATTATCGGGAATTTCAAGTGTTGAAATTTGCGATGAGATTGCATACCTTTTATGAGATAGTTGGATCTCGATACCCCCTGCGAGTAAGAGTTACTCCTTGGAGAGTTTTACACAGGACAATTAGTCGATCAAGTAGGTGTCTAGAAAAGTGTTAACGGGGTTACACCTCTGGGAAAATGAGGTTTACTTTAATTAGGTCTGCGCGAAAGCAGGGGGAACCTCCCTCAAAGTACCGACACTGATCTGGCTGAAAGATTGACGAAATTGTAGGGTGTAATTAATCCCGGCTAATCTTACCTTTTAGAGTTTGAAGGTTGATTTGATAAAAACAGTGGGAGACATCCTAATTAGATAAGATAATAACCAATCTAATCTTGCAAGAGCATACGCTAAAGTGTTTTCTTCTCTCTCTCTCTAGGTAGCGACCATGTCAGGCCATAATCAAGATAATAATATGGATGTATTGACTGAACCCGCTTATTATACTGAGCAGGAGAACGTTGGACCCGTTCTTTCTTATAAGAGTTATAAGACTGAACAGGGAATAGGAGAATATCTGGATTCTCACGCCGCCCAAAAGAACATGCATGTTGATGCATCTTCTTCAGGTGTGTTAGTTATTAAGAACTGTTTCTCAATTCACCATACGTCCTGGGTATTGGATACCGGATCAGGATCCCACATATGTAAATTGTTACATGGGGCTAAGTAAAGGTAGAGAACTGGGAAAAGGTGATCATTCCGTTCAAGTAGGGAACGGTGCAAGTATTGCAGTCAAAGCAGTTGGCGAATATCACCTAGTATTGCCAAGTCGTAATACACTGATTCTAAATGGGTGCTATTATATACCGAACATGATGTGCAACATTATATCAGTCTCTTTATTAAGTAATGAAGGATATAATTTTGAAGTAAAGGATAATGTTATGAACATATTCCTAGATCAAAAGTTGATTGCATCAGGACCGTTACATAATGGCATATTCATTCTAAATCAGAATACAGTACTCAATATACAAAACACACACAAGAGGAAAAGTTCAGAAATGAACGAATCCTTCTTGTGGCATTGTAGACTTGGTCATATCAATGCGACACGACTGTCCAAGTTACATAAGGATGGTTATTTGAATCCGTTCGAATTATCATCTTATGATACTTGCCATTCATGTCTCAAAGGAAAAATGACTAAAGCTCCGTTTAGTGGACACGGAGAAAGAGTTAATGAACTCTTAGGACTGATACATAGTGATGTATGCGGTCCCATGTCTACGCATGCCAGGAACGGTTCTTCCTACTTCATTACATTCAATGACGATCTCTCTAGATTCGGACATGTGTTCCTGATGAAACACAAGTCTGAAGCTTTTGAGAAATTCAGAGAATATAAGCACGAAGTAGAAAAACAAACGGGCAAAAGTATTAAGATCCTTCGATCTGATCGAGGAGGAGAATACTTAAGCAATGAGTTCCTAGATTATCTAAAAGAGAATGGGATTCTCTCTCAGCTTACTCCTCCTTATACACCACAGCACAACGGTGTATCGGAGCGGAGGAATCGCACCCTATTAGATATGGTGTGCTCTATGATGAGTACAACTGAGTTACCTATTTCCTTCTGGGGATATGCGCTTGAGACAGCAGCATACCTATTGAATCAAGTTCCAACTAAATCTGTACCTACCACACCATATGAGATATGGAGTGGGAAGAGACCATGTCTTAAACGAGTTAAGATATGTGGTTGTCTGGCCTATGTCAAAAGGCAAAATCCAGACAAACTCGAGGCACGGTCAGTTCTATGTAAGTTTGTGGGATATCCTAAACATTCAAATGGATATTTTTTCTACCACAGTGAACAACAAAAAGTGTTTATTGCTCAACATGCCACCTTTTTAGAAAAAGGAATTTCTTGCAAAAGAGATTAGTGGCTCTGAGGTAGAACTGGAAGAAGTTCCAGAAACACAAACTGTAACTGAAGATTTAGTGGAACCGGAGGATTCGGTAGTACCCAACGAACCCCAGCCTCTCCGCCGATCTAGTAGGGTTTCTCGTCCACCTGAGAGATACTACGGTTTTCTCATTGATGGTGGAAGCAAGGATTGCATTATGGAAGATGATGACCCGACTAATTTCGAGCAGGCCATCACGAGTGGTGATTCTGTGAAATGGCTGGATGCAATGCGATCTGAGATGGAATCCATGGGCACCAATAAAGGATGGAAGAGGAAGGGCGGTATGTTGGAAGAGTTCCAAACAGGATACCGTTGCAGACTCGACGATGGAGGCTGAATACATCGCTGCCAACGATGCTGCCAAAGAGGCTGTCTGGATGAAGAAGTTCATCACTGAACTTGGTGTGGTTCCATCCATTGAACATCCAATACCTTTGTATTGCGATAACAATGGAGCTGTGGCTTTGGCCGAGGAACCCAGATCCCATCAGAATTCCAGACATAATCTGAGGCGGTATCACCTGATCAGGGAGATAGTTGATCGCCGGGAGATCGAGGTCAGGAGAGTAGATACGAAGGACAACACTGTGGATCCACTCACGAAGGCCATTCCCCAGATACAGTTTGAGAGATTATTCGGGATGCTAGGTATGAGATACTACAGTAGCTGGCCTTAGTGCAAGTGGGAGATTGTTAGTTATATATATGCCCTAGAGGCCATTGTTGTACATATGATGTATATTATGATGGATGCTTGGATATATACGGAGAGGACTTTCTTGCTCGTCATGATAGTATGCTATTTGGTTTAACTTTATCTTAACATGTTGACTTGTATTGGTTTACTGTCTTTCTCTCACATGTTGATAAAGCCCTTAGGTTCTGTTCTCGACTACTGGGATTATGATGAGATCATACTAGTGGGGCCACGGTAGTCGATGAGTACATCCTATAAATGTTCCTAGTCGAGGTATATCGAGACAGGGCATCGATACACCAGAGTAGACTAGCGTATACGCATCTTGACCCATATGATGGGCGATGGATGATCCCATATTCATCGGTGTTTGACATCAAGGATGGTGTACGGGTGCTCAGTGGAGACTGGGTACACTGGACGGACTCGCCGAGAACTCCCAGATGGTGATATACCACACGTCAGATGGCAGTTCTCCGGTAACACTGGTACAGGGTAGTCTGTAGACCCGAGATCGTCATAGAGTCTTATGTGATTCCCACTGTGCTTTGATTTCCACCTTACCACGTCTAAGAGGGCGTGCAAAACGGTTGCTTTTGGGTACAGTCCCGAATCACATGGAGGCAATGAGCGATAGGAGGGGATTCGTCTCTCCCGGTATAGCGAGTTGATGTCGTGCTGTGTTCGATTGGCTATAACTGGAAGTTCCTGGCCAGGGCTGATATAGAGATATACTGGTAAGTGTTACCAGTAGTATCTCGACCTGTTATGAGCCTCACATCGACACGACTTATCGGTTACTGGGGTCTGACGTTTACCACCCCTAGACTTGATATGCGACATATCAGACGAACAGACTGGACTGTACGAGAGTGTTACTGATTGGATTCATAGGAGAACGCACAGGCTAGCTTGTTGATCTTCTGATCGTTCAATACCTGGGTGGCTGTTACGTTTAGCTGACCGCTTGCAGCTTGTGGGTGTTTGATATGATCATCACCTGCTACCGGCGTATTGACGATTCTTTAGAGTCCTACACAGAGGTTTCTTGGCTCAGGCGAAACGGAGTAGAGGCACATATGTGATATGTACAGGACCGAGAATAATGCGATATGAGATACCGTATTATATTCTCGCGATATTTAGATATGAACCGGGACATCGGATCAAGTGTTGATTCGATAAATCGGAACATGATATATTAGTCGGTTATATTCGATATAGCCGGATCGTCGGATCAAGTGTTGATTCGATGATTAAATGTACAATGATATATATGATATATTGTATTACATTATCTAATATTGGCTCGCTTTATTATTTCATTTTCTCACTGGATGATACATTGATATATATGCGATATATGTTAATTGTATTATTTTCTTTTGTTGCAAATATATATAATATATATGTGATATATATTATTGTGATATGATATGATTTATTATTAAACATGTTTAAGGATGATTAAATGGGATTAGGGTTTGATTAGGGTTAGCTTCTTCTTGCACATTCTAGAAGCTTTTCCTTTTGTCTTGGTTAAGATATTATGGTTGATATTTTTCCATGACTCAGTTCTAACCTAACCAAACCCTAACTCTAGTTTATTCTCTACAAACTCTTAGCCTATCATCCTTGACCATGGTTCTATAATCAATCATATACATTTCTTTTCTATTCATCACAAAAGGAATTATCTTTTGATTTCATCTTCTTCTCTCTTGATTTTGAGCTCACTAGAAATTCCATTTGTGATGATAAATTGTGAGAAAGTGAAATAAAAAGAAAGCATAAATACTACTCCATCATCCTCATCTAATCTAGCCCATTAGATTAGGGTGTTCATCTCTTTAGAGCGAGAAAGCTTGGGTTATAGCAACTTCGACGTAGATCATCGGAGAATTGGAACACTTCAAGCTAGCATGGATCGTTCGAGTCGTGGAGCCTCTCTTGAGTCCGGAAGATCGTGGATCGCGGCGAAGGGACTTCTACTCGGAGCTTGTGAAGCGAAGGAGCGGACTACAAAGGTTGTAATCCCTCACACTTAGCTTTAAAGATATCATCTTGCATGCTAAAGTCTAATAATCTAGCAAAGATCCCGTCTTTGGGTTGTTCGGCACATGTAAAATTTTATTAGGGCATGTTTGATGCTTTATGAACCTTCACTAGTGTGCCTAGGAACCCTACAGGATGATCCCATATCCATTGGTGTTTTGACATTAGAGATGGTATACGGGTGCTCAGTAGAGACTGGGTACACTGGACGGACTCGCCGAGAACTCCCAGATGGTATTATACCTCACGTCAGATGGCAGTTCTCCGGTGACACAGGTACATGGTAGTCTGTAGACCCGAGATCGTCATAGAGTCTTGTGTGATTCCCACTGTGCTTTGATTTCCACCTTACCACGTCCAAGAGGGCGTGCAAAACGGTGGCTTTTGGGTACAGTCCCGAATCATATGGAGGCAATGAGCGATAGGAGGGGATTCGTCTCTCCCGGTATAGGAAGTTGATGTTGTGCTGTGTTCGATTGGCTATAACTGGAAGTCCCTGTCCAGGGCTGATATAGAGATTTACTGGTAAGTGTTACCAGTAGTTTCTCGACCTGTTATGAGCCTTACATCAACACTACTTATCGGTTACTGGGGTCAGATGTATACCACCCCTAGACTAGATATACAACATATCAGACGAAGAGACCGGACTGTACGGGAGTGTTACTGATTGGATTCACTGGAGAATGTACAGGCTAGCTTGTTGATCTTCTGATCGCTCAATACCTGGGTGGCTGTTACGTTTAGCTGACCGCTTGCAGCTTGTGGGTGTTTGATATGATCATCACCTGTTACCGGCGTATTGACGATTCTTTCGAGTCCTACACAGAGGTTTCTTGACTCAAGCAAAACGGAACAGGGGCACATATGTGATATGTGCACGACCGAGGATAATGCGATATGAGATACCGTATTATATTCTCGCGATATTTAGAAATGAGCCGGGTTATCGGATCAAGTGTTGATTCGATGAATCGGTACATGATATATTAGTCGGTTATATTCGATATAGCCGGATTGTCGGATCA
Source organism: Agapanthus africanus (assembly GCA_030015575.1). Lineage (NCBI taxonomy): Eukaryota > Viridiplantae > Streptophyta > Magnoliopsida > Asparagales > Amaryllidaceae > Agapanthus > Agapanthus africanus. The sequence continues at coordinate 310,173,780 of CM057350.1, read as the reverse complement.
AGTGTTGATTCGATAATTTAATGTATAATAATATATATATATGATATATTGCATTACATTATCTAATATTGGCTCGCTTTATTATTTCATTTTCTCACCGGGTAATACATTGATATATATGCGATATATGTTAATTGTATTATTTTCTTTTGTTACAAAATATATTATATATGTGATATATAATATTGTAACATGATATGATTACTAATGCAACATGTTTAGTGAAGATTAAACAAGGTTGGGGTTTGATTTGGGTTAGTTCTTTCTTGATGCTTCTAGAAGGATTTATTTTGTTTTGAGCGAAGATATTATGATTGGTGTTTTGTAGTGACTCATTCTTAACCCAACCCAGACCCTTAGCCCTAGTTAAATCTCTATATGAGTTAGCCTTGTCATAGTTTACCATGGTTGCATTATTAATCATATATCATTTCATTATTCATCACAAAAGGAATGAATTCATTTTTCTTCTTTTTCTTCAACCTTGAGCTTTGAGAAAGTTTGCTAGATTTTCATTTTGTGATGATTAAGAGTGAGAATTTGATAAGAAAATAGAGCACAAATACTACTGCATCATCCTCATCTAATCTAGCCAATTAGATTAGGGTGTTCACCTCATTAGAGAGAGAGAGCTTGAGTTATAGAAACTTCGAGGTAGATCATCGGAGAAAAGGAAGACTACAAGCTAGCATGGATCGTTCGAGTTGTGGAGCCTCTCTTGAGTCCGGAAGATCATGGATCGCGGCAAAGGGACTTCTACTCGGAGCTTATGAAGTGAAGGAGCGGACTACAAAGGTTGTAATCCCTCACTCTTAGTTGTAAAGATGTTTACTTGCATGTTAAACCCTAATAATCTAGCAAAGATTCCGGCTTTGGGTTGTTTCGGGACGTCTAAATTTTGAATCGGGCATGGTTGATGCCTTATAGACCCTTGTATGAATGCCTAGGAACCCTACAGTGGTATCAGAGCCAAGGTAGAGCATTAGGCGACGTGTATACGAAGTTAAAACTCCGATCGAACCCCGAAACATCGAAAATGACCCCTTCTCTGGAAATTTTGTAAAAATGTGATTTTTTCTGCATTAAAAATAATTTAAAAAATCAGCAGGGAATTCTAAGAATTACCATTAAATACGAGCCCAAATTACTATGAAGTCACCGCGGAACCGCGGCAGGAACCTGTTTCCGCGGCAGTTCCGCGGCCGTACCTTAGTATTATGGGCACGCGTCTTCAGGGTATGTCCGTAGGTGTTTCTGCATTGATCTGGGTATTTTTAATTTGACTCAAGTGTTGAGTGTTCTGGGGATTATTTTGAATTCGTTGATTCGATCGGAAAATTTCATTTCGTTCTGTTTTCCGGATAATTTAGAAACTGTTAAAATGTTCGAACGGATATCATTAACTCATTTTTTCCCAGCATGAAAAACTTTCAAGTGTTGAATTTTTCTTGAGTTTAAATCTTTCGAAAAACGTGCAAGTAACGCGGTGGACCTTCTAGAAGAACACAAAGCTTAACTCGATTATGTGATCGTCTGAACCGCCTATAAACCTTAGGGTTTGGGGCCGTACGGCGTGCCACATGTGAGGCGTTGGCTTGACCCTTCTACGGCTGGACTATTGGTACTGTGACATATTCTGGGACTTTTTGAACTCCGCTCAAGTGTTGAGCTATTTATGAAATCTTGGGTATTTGATTATTCGATCGGAAAGTTTAATACTGTCTATTTATCTGGAATGTGATACAATATGTGGAATTCATATAGTTAGGCATGAAATGCGAAGTATGTGATATTTTGGATTTACGATGTCTAAAGAGATTGTGGATTCCAAATGTTGTAGTTTTACACTTTCTTTTCTCTGACCGTAAGTGTAGTATGTAGTTGTATTGCCGGTTTTCGTTGCTATACATCAACGACGATCGGTGTATGCATACTTACTTACGTTGATGATATGAGATATTATGTGTTGCTGTGATATGTTATATTGGATCGTCGTGTTTTGAATAGCCGGGGGTTTTATGTGAGATGAGGGTTTTTATTTTCATTCATGTAAAATTCATTTGTATGTAATATTCTTTTATTAGGGCACTTCCGGGATGAGGTTGATGTCACCAGTGTATATTATTTACTTTTCCACATTAGGTAGACCCAAGGAGGGGAGCACAAGTAACCGGGTTCTAGGGTCCAGTGGGAGGCCATCTCAAGGTGTGGATACCGGGTCTCCTAACCCTAGAATTGGCAGTGTTGCTTGCCGCTCTCGTAGGGGTCTAGGGATGTGGGTTTGGCTATTCATCACGACCGTGGAATCCGTGTTTTATACAGGCTCGTATTAAAAACACGGACATCCTAGTATATCCAATGTTTCATATATGTTCTTCTGCTGCATGTTCTGTGATGAGATCATATTACTGCCTGAGACGAATGCCTATACTATATATATATATATGCTGATATATAAATATTACTGCTTTCGTTTCTTTTGTGATGCTTAGGAAGCATTAATTGATGGGATTTTTATTAATGAGATTAATAAAATAAAAGAAACCTAAAAGATGTTGTAGAATCAAAACTTTATAAAAAGGTAGCTACGGTCTTGCTTTGCATAGTGGTATATATGATATACCCTGCACCTTATTCGATGGGGAAAGAGCCGAGATCCCTTCACCGGGAGTGACCTCTTTAGCAAAACTGGCATATGCTATAAACTCGCGGTTTAGTTTTTGACAGCTTATATAGTTCTTGCTTTGCACAGCGGTATATATGATATACCCTGCACCTTATTCGATAGGGAAAGTGCGGAGATCCCTTCACCAGGAGTGACCTCTTTTGCGAAACTAGAAAAGCCTAAAAAACACTCCTTTTCAAAATCACTAGTTTCTACAACGATATCAAGTTTATTACGCTCATGGTTTTCTGAAAAACCTGCGTAGCCCTCCGACATTTCAGATAAAGACTATTTAGTATTCGGGCTGCGTTTGTTGGCCTTTGTCAAGGCATAGTGTGCGGTAGCTGACTAGTACTTATCTGATTATGCATGTGATGCGATTGGATTAGGGTAGTCGTACGACCTTGTTGGCCTTTGTCAAGGGTCGTGCGGGTGGGTTTATTTCAATCAAGAAATGACGGGTTGAATTTGACTAGCTTCCTATGCTTTGTTGGCCTTTGTCAAGGTCATAGGAGGTTAGTGGTAAAAGTATTATCAGGAATTTCAAGTGTTGAAATTTGCAATGAGATTGCATACCTTCTATGAGATAGATGGATTCTGATACCTACTACGAGTAAGAGTTACTCCTGGGAGAGTTTTACACAGGACAATTAGCCGATCAAGTAGGTGTCTAGAAAGGTGTTAACGGGGTTATGCCTCTGGGAAGACGAGGTTTATTTTAATTAGGTCCGTGCGAAAGCACGTGGAACCTCCCTCAAGTACCAACACTGATCTGGTTGAAAGATTGACGAAATTGTAGGGTGTGATTAATCCCGGCTAATCTTACCTTTTAGGGTTTGAAAGAAAATTTGATAAAAACAGTGGGAGATATCATGATTAGATAAGATAATAACCAATCTAATCTTGCAAGTGCATACACTAAAGTGTTTCCTTCTCTCTCCAGGTAGCGACCGTGTCAGGACTTAATCAAGATAATAAAATGGATGTATTGACTGAACCAGCTTATTATACTGAGCAGGGGATCGTTGGACCCGTTCTTTCTTATAAGAGTTATTAGACTGAGCAGGAAACAGGAGAATATCTGGATTCTCATGCCACCCAAACAAAGAACATGCATGCTGATGCATCTTCTTCGGGTGTGTTAGTTATTGAGAACTGTTTCTCAGTTCACCCTACGTCCTGGGTATTAGATACCGGATCGGGATCCCACATATGTAAATTGTTACTGGGCTACGTAAAGGTAGAGAACTGGGAAGGGGTGATCATTCCGTACAAGTTGGGAATGGTGCAAGTATTGCAGCCAAAGCAGTTGGTGAATATCACCTTGTATTACCAAGTAGTAATACATTGATTCTGAATGAGTGCTATTATATACCGAACATGATGTGCAACATTATATCAGTTTCTTTATTAAGTAAAGAAGGATATAATTTTGTAGTACAGGATAATGTTATGAACATATTCCTAAATCAAAAGTTGATTGGATCAGGCTCGTTACATAATGGCATATACGTTCTCAATCAAAATACATTCCTTAATATACAAAACACAAATAAGAGGAAAAGTTCAGAAATGAACGAATCCTTCTTATGGCATTATAGACTTGGTCATATCAATGCGACACGGCTAGCTAAGTTACATAAGGATGGATATTTGAATCCGTTCGAATTATCATCTTATGATACTTGCCATTCATGTCTCAAAGGCAAAATGACCAAAGCTCCGTTTAGTGGACACGTAGAAAGAGTTACCGAACTCTTAAGGCTGGTACATAGTGATGTATGCGGTCCCATGTCTACACATGCCAGGAACGGTTCTTCCTAATTTATTACATTCACTGACGATCTCTCAAGATTCGGATATGTGTTTCTGATGAAACACAAGTCTGAAGCTTTTGAGAAATTCAGAGAATATAAGCACGAAGTAGAGAACCAAATGGGCAAAAGTATTAAGATTCTTCGATCTGATCGAGGAGGTAAATACTTAAGCAATGAGTTCCTAGATTATCTAAAAGAGAATGGGATTCTCTCTCAGCTTACTCCTCCTTATACACCACAACAAAACGGTGTATCGGAACGGAGGAATCACACCCTATTAGATATGGTGCGCTCGATGATGAGTACAGCTGAGTTACCTATTTCCTTTTGGGGGTATGCGCTGGAGACAACATCATACCTATTGAATCAAGTTCCAACTAAATCTGTACCTACCACACCGTATGAGATATGGAGTGGGAAGAGACCATGTCTTAAACGAGTTAAGATATTGGGTTGTCTGGCCTATGTCAAAAGGCAAAATCCAGACAAACTCGAGGCACGGTCAATTCTATGCAAGTTTGTGGGATATCCCAAATATTCACATGGATATCTTTTCTACCATCACGAGGAACAAAAGGTGTTTATTTCTCGACATGCCACCTTTTTAGAAAAGGAATTTCTTGCAAAAGAGATTAGTGGCCTTGAGGTAGAACTAGAAGAAGTTCCAACAACACAAACTCCAACTGTAGATTTAGTGGAACCAGAGGATTCAGTAGTACCCGACGAACCCCAGCCTCTCCGTCGATCTAGTAGGGTTTCTCATCCACCTGAGAGATACTACGGTTTTCTCATTGATGGTGGAAGCGAGGATTGCATCATGGAAGATGATGACCTGACTAGTTTCGAGCAGGCCATCACGAGTGGTGACTCTGTGAAATGGCTGGATGCAATGCGATCTGAGATGGAATCAATGTACACCAACAAAGTATGGACTTTGGAAAATGCTCCTGAAGGGGTAAAACCCATTGGGAGCAAGTGGATCTTTAGAAAGAAAATTGGTGTAAATGGAAAAGTTGAGACTTTCAAAGCTAGACTTGTTGCAAAGGGTTTTCGTCAACGACCAGGTATGGATTATGACGAAACCTTTTCTCCAGTGGCTATGCTTAAGTCCATCCGGATCTTACTTGCCATTGCTGCATACCATGACTACGAAATCTGGCAAATGGATGTTAAGACCGCCTTTCTAAATGGTGATTTAGAAGAGTGCGTGTACATGACTCAGCCGGAGGGCTTCGTAGATAGTGGAAGCAGCGGAAAGGTGTGCAAACTGCTTAAATCCATTTATGGGTTAAAGCAAGCATCGCGGAGTTGGAACATCTGCTTTGATGTTGTAGTCAAAGAGTTTGACTTCATCAAAAACGTAGATGAACCTTGTATCTATAAGAAGGTTGCAGAGAGTAAGGTAGTCTTCCTCGTATTGTACGTCGATGACATACTCTTGATAGAAAATGATGTTCCTATGCTGCAATCGGTCAAGCTCTTCTTATCACAAAGATTCTCAATGAAAGATCTAGGTGATGCCTCCTGCATATTGGGAATTATGATCTATAGAGATAGATCTAAACGGATACTGGGATTGTCCCAATCCAGGTACATTGACACCATACTAAAGAGGTTTAGTATGGAAGAATCCAAGCGTGGGAACCTATCCACGATCTCTGGACTCACTCTCTCCAAAGAGATGTCTCCCAAGACTAATTTGGAGAGAGCTCGCATGCAAGGGATACCCTATGCTTCGGCAGTAGGCTCTATTATGTATGCGATGCTATATACCAGACCCGATGTAGCATACTCACTAAGTGTAGTGAGTCGGTATCAAGAAGATCCTAGAGAGAATCACTGGACAGCTGTGAAGAACATTCTCAAGTACTTGAGAAGAACTAAGGAGATGTTCTTGGTGTATGGTAACGGAGAACTCCAGGTGGAGTCCTTTACCGATTCCAGCTTCCAAAGTGATAAGGACGACTCTAAGTTGCACTCGGGATTTGTCTTTACCCTCAATGGAGAGGCGGTGTGTTGGAAGAGTTCCAAACAGGATACCGTTGCAGACTCGACGATGGAAGCTGAATACATCGCTGCCAACGATGCTGCCAAAGAGGCTGTCTGGATAAAGAAGTTCATTAGTGAACCCGGTGTGGTTCCATCCATTAAGCATCTAATACCACTGTATTATTATAACAATGGAGCCGTGGCTTTGGCCAAGGAACCCAGGTCCCATCAGAAGTCCAGACATATTCTGAGGCGGTATCACCTGATCAGGGAGATAGTTGATCGCCGGGAGATCGAGGTCAGGAGAGTAGATACGAAGGACAATACTGCGGATCCACTCACGATGGCCATTCCCCAGATACAGTTTGAAAGATTATTCGGGATGCTAGGTATGAGATACTACAACAGCTGGCCTTAGTGCAAGTGGGAGATTGTTAGTTATGTATATACCCTAGAGGCCATTGTTGTAAATATGATGTATATTATAATGGATGCTTGGATATATAGAGAGGACTTTCTTGCTCGACATGATAGTGTGCTATTTGGTTTCGCTTTATCTTAACATGTTGACTTATATAAGTTTACTGTCTTACTCTCACATGTTGATAAAGCCCTTAGGATCTGTACTCGACTACTGGGACTATGATGAGATCATACTAGTGGGGCCAGGGTAGTCGACGAGTACATCCTATAACTGTTCCTAGTCGAGGGTGTATCGAGACAGGGCATCGATACACCAGAGTAGACTAGCGTATACGCATCTTGACCCATATGATGGGCGATGGTAGATCCCATATCCAATGGTGTTTTGACATCAGAGATGGTATACGGGTGCTCAGTAGAGACTGGGTACACTGGACGGGCTCACCGAGAAATCCCAGATGGTATTATACCTCACGTCAGATGGCAGTTCTCCTGTGACACAGGTACAGGGCAGTCTGTAGACCCGAGATCGTCTTAGAGTCTTGTGTGATTCCCACTGTGCTTTGATTTCCACCTTACCACGTCTAAGAGGGCATGCAAAACGGTGGCTTTTGGGTACAGTCCCGAATCACATGGAGGCAATGAGCAATAGGAGGGGATTCGTCTCTCCCGGTATAGGGAGTTGATGTTGTGCTGTGTTCGATTGGCTATAACTGGAAGTCCCTGGCCAGGGCTGATATAGAGATTTACTAGTAAGTGTTACTAGTAGTATCTTGACCTGTTATGAGCCTCACATCGACACGACTTATCGGTTACTGGGGTCTGACGTATACCACCCCTAGACTAGATATGCAACGTATCAGACGAAGAGACCGGACTGTACGGGTGTGTTACTTATTGGATCACAGGAGAATGTACATGCTAGCTTGTTGATCTTATGATCGCTCAATACCTGGGTGGCTGTTACGTTTAGCTGGCCGCTTGCAGCTTGTGGGTGTTTGATATGATCATCACCTGCTACCGACGTATTGACGATTCTTTAGAGTCTTACACAGAGGTTTCTTGACTCAGGAAAAACGGAGTAGGGGCATATATGTGATATGTCCACGACCGAGGATAATGCGATATAAGATACCGTATCATATTCTCGCGATATTTAGATTTGAGCCGGGTCATCGGATCAAGTGTTGATTCGATGAATCGGTACATGATATATTAGTCGGTTATATTCGATATAGCCGGATTGTCGGATTAAGTGTTGATTCGATAATTTAATGTATAATAATATATATGATATATTGCATTACATTATGTAATATTGGCTCGCTTTATTATTTCATTTTCTCACCGGGTAATACATTGATATATATGCGATATATGTTAATTGTATTATTTTCTTTTGTTACAAAATATGTTATATATATGATATATAATATTGTAACATGATATGATTACTAATGCAACATGATTAGTGGAGATTAAACAAGGTTAGGGTTTGATTTGGGTTAGTTCTTTCTTGATGCTTCTAGAAGGATTTATTTTGTTTTGAGCTAAGATATTATGGTTGATATTTTGTAGTGACTCATTCTTAACCCAACCCAAACCCTTAGCTCTAGTTAAATATCTACATGAGTTAGCCTTGTCATAGTTTACCATGGTTGCATTATTAGTCATATATCATTTCATTATTCATCACAAAAGGAATGAATTCATTTTTCTTCTTCTTCTTCAACCTTGAGTTTTGAGAAAGCTTGCTATGTTTTCATTTTGTGATGATTAAGAGTGAGAATTTGATAAGAAAAGATAGCACAAATACTACTCCATCATCCTCATCTAATCTAGCCAATTAGATTAGGGTGTTCACCTCCTTAGAGAGAGAGAGAGCTTGAGTTATAGAAACTTTGAGATAGATCATCGGAGAAAAGGAAGACTACAAGCTAGCATGAATCGTTCGAGTTGTGGAGCCTCTCTTGAGTCTGGGAGATCGTGGATCGCGGCAAAAGGACTTCTACTCGGAGCTTATGAAGCGAAGGAGCGGACTACAAAGGTTGTAATCCCTCACTCTTAGTTGTAAAGATGTTTACTTGCATGTTAAACCCTAATAATCCAGCAAAGATCCCGTCTTTGGGTTGTTTCGGCACGTCTAAATTTTGAATCGGGCATGGTTGATGCATTATAGACCCTTGTATGACTGTCTAGGAACCCTACAGTATATACAGTTGACAGAGGTAGAGAAGGAGACACCTCATTAGGGTTTTGACCATTAGCCTTATTAAAACCATAATAAGATGGAGGAAATTGTTTACTAATTTTATTAGTGTTAATTGTGTCATGGTTAATTGGTTTGACCATTTGACTTGTTGACCATTGTTGACTAAGATATTTTTGTTGAGCATGAGATATTTTGCTTAGTATTAATTACGACATGATAATGGTCAAATCAAATGAACCATCACAATTATCCTAATTAAAATTATTATCCTTTTTCCCTCATATGAGAGCTCACTCTTCATTTGATCAAGTGATACTCTCTCTCATAGCTTTCTCTCCTTCTTCCTCTCTCTCAAGCCCTAGTGTTTCATGAGTTGAAAATCAAGGGCTATTGAGACCAAGCCACCAAAACCACTCTCTACTCACTCTAGATCAGTTAGTCTAGCAACCCAAGTGTTCTAATTGCCGCATCTTGGAGGTTAAGCTCTAGGTTGGATCTCTCGAGGCGGATCATCGTTGACACAAGGAGGCCGAAGTTCAAGCACGATCCATACATCCATTGAGGAGCTTAAGGAGAGGATCAAAGACCCGAAGGACTTGTTTTCTTTAGGTATATATTCTATCATAGTAGATAGAACCTTCATTTGCTAGTTAGGTTTATGGTAAAGATCCGGGTTTTGTGTTATTCTAGCGCCAAGTTTATGTTCGTCATAAAAATTTTGTTCCGCATTTGGCCACGGAAGTTGGCCGGGGCACTAGTGTAACCCTTCATGGTATCAGAGACAACCCATAAAACCTATACTAGCTAGTTTAAACGTGTTTAGAATATCGATCGACAAAACTTTTCAAAAACCAAAATTCCAATTTTCTGTTTTCTGTCGAATTTTAAAAGTGGTCGAAAAATCAATTTTATGGTCCCAGAAAATCATGCAGGCTTTTCTAACACACAAGAAATTTGGGCCCATGATCCCTCTAAGACATCGCAGAACTGCCGCGCAAATCCCATATTGGCCGCGGTTCCGCGGCATTATTGGGGCATCTGTGCTCAATATTTCTTCTGGGGCTCTTTTATTTGGAATTATGGTTTCTGGGATGTTTATTTTTGGGCCCAGATTTGTTTCAGTACTGGATTAGAACTTGGGGCCCACTTGGAAAAGTTTAGTTAATCGAAATTTTAAAATACGTATTTTGTTATCTGTACTTAGATTAGCATCTGCGACCGTGAATGTCATTTGATCGGTAAACCCGTCTATCCGCTATATGTTCTTTTAGACGGATTTGCGAACGTGACATTCACGTTGATGTTTCTGTGATTGTGCTGAGATTGTGGTTGGATTGTCATGGTGGATAGCATATGGTGCAATGTTAGAAGTACACTTTATATTCATTTGTACATTTGTTATTGTTAGTTATATGTATGCCCTAGAGGCCATTACTGTACATAGGATGTATATTGTAGTGGATGCTGGGACATATATAGGGAGAACTTTCTTGCTCGACATGATAGTACGCTATCTGGTTACACTTTACCTTAACGTGTATACTGATTGTCTCTCTGTTACATGTTGGTAAAGCCCCTAGGATGTGTACTTGACTACCTGGACTATGATGCGGATCATACTAGTGGGGACATGGTAGTCCATAAGTACATCCTTCAAGGTCCCTAGTTGCGGATGTATCGAGACAGGGCATCGATATACCAGAGTAGACTAGCGTATACCTTCTCGACCCATACAGATGGGCGATGGATGATCCCATATCCATTGGTGTTTGACATCAGAGATGATATACGGGTGCTCAGTGGAGACTGGGTACACTGGACGGACTCGCCGAGAACTCCCAGATGGTATTATACCTTACGTCAGATGGCAGTTCTCTGGTGACACTGGTACAGAGTAGTCTGTTGACCCGAGATCGTTATAGAGTCTTGTGTGGTTCCCACTGTGCTTTGATTTCCACTTTACCACGTCCAATAGGGCGTGCAAAACGGTGGTTTTTGGGTACAGTCCCGAATCACATGGAGGCAATGAGCGATAGGAGGGGATTCGTCTCTCCCGATATAGGGAGTTGATGTTGCGCTGTGTTCGATTGGCTATAACCGGAAATCCCTGGCCAGGGTTACTGAGATTTACTGGTAAGTGTTACCAGTAGTTTCTCGAATTGTTATAGACCTCATATCGACACGACTTATCGAGCTATTGGGGTCTGACGTTTACCACCCCTAGGCGAGATATGCGACATATCAGACGAACAGACCGGACTGTACGGTAGTGTTACTGGTTGGATTCACTGGAGTGTGAGCGGTCTTGCTCGTCGATCTTCTGATCGCTCAATACCCGGGTGGCCGTTACGTTTAGCAGACCGCTTACGGCTTGTGGGTGTTTGATGTGATCATCACCTGCTGCCGGCGTATTGACGAGTCTTTAGAGTCCTACACAGAGGTTTCCTGGCTCAAGCGAAACGAAATAGGACCGCATATGAGATATGTGCGGGACCGAGAATGATACCAGTATGTGATACTGTATTTGATTCTCGCGATATGTGACATTGCTCGGTTATATGCGATATAGCCGGGTTATCGGATCAAGTGTTGTTTCGATAAGTTGTTACTGATGATACTAGTCGGTTATATGCTATATGACCGGATCATTAAATCAAGTGTTGATTTAATGATTTAATGTATAGTTATATATTTGATATATTACTTTGCATTAACTAGTATCGGTTCACTTTTAAATGGATTTTCTCACTTGGATGTACAAGTTGTATATGTGATATACTTTTTGTGCAAATGATTGTATCATGTTTGATGATACATGTTTACTTGGGTTTGTGTAAAGATTAAACCATGGTTATGTAGTGGTTAGGGTTTTTATTTTCTTATTCATTTATTTTATTATTTATTCTTTTTGGAAAATTATTAGCATAATGCAAAATGGTGGCTTTCTTTGGATGGATGTTGAAGCTTCATGAAGCTTTGACCAAGTGACCATTTTGTCTCCATGCTTAACCCTAACCATTCCCACTAACCATGATTTATTCTCTACACTTGACCATGGTTATTATTATGATAAGTATTCATTTACTTTTTATTTTGAATGAATTCTATCATAATAATATTCATCTTCTTCTTCTTCTTCACTTGAAGAAAACTTTGCTTCATCAATGGCAAAGTGAGAAAATGAGTGAGAAATCCAATTCTAAAGTGAACCCACCTCCTATTTCTTCATCCTCTACCTCTTGCCAAGTAGTAGAGTGTGTTTTCTTCACAGGTTTCATCACTTGGTGAAGTGGGAGCTTGATCTAGCGATGCCTCGATGTAGATCATCTTCGGCATCGTCGTCGATGACCTAGCCCGCTTCTTCTCCGATGAAGCCGACGCTAGAGCCCGGGATTTCATTTGGACAGCGGAGAGGACTTCATCACGGAGCCGTGGAGGTGAAAGATTGGATCTACAAAGGTTGTATTTCCGTACTCTTAGTTAAAGTAGTTAACTAGTTGCTTTGTCGCCTAAAATCTAGCCAACGATCTTGTTAGGGTTTCTCGGCACCGTTAAAATTTGAAATTGGCATGGTTGATGCCTTGTGAGACCTCATTAGGGTGCCTAGGAACCCTACAGTGGTATCAGAGCCTAGCTAGATCTTTAGGCGAAATGTATACGAAGTTAGAAGTTCGATCGAAGCCGGAATCCCCCGATTATACCCTTCTCTGTACATTTTTACAAACTGTGGCTTTTTCCAAATTAAAAATTCTCAGAAAATTATGCAGGAAAAACTAAGAATTACGGTGAAGTTTGGACATCTAATTCAACAATTTGACCGCGGAACCGCGGCTAAACCAGGGGTTTTGCGGCGGTTACGCGGCCAAAATTGTGACTTAGTCCCTGAAATTTCGTGTAATTATTCTTAGGTCCTTTCTTGTTAACTTTTTATGTGAATTTTTTAATTCCACTCAAGTGTTGAGTTTTCTAGGGTTTTATTGGGGATTCGTTAGTTTGATCGGATAATTTAACTTCGTTTATGTTTTTCCGGATATTTTAGAAACTGTTAAAAAGTTCGACTGGATATAAATACCCACTTTTTCCCCTTCCGGAAAATTTCCAAGTGTTGGATTTTTCCGTAGTTTAAAGATGTTCTAAGTAGTGCAAGTAACGCGATGGACCCTCTAGAAGACAACAAACCTTAACTCGATTATGTGACCGTCTTGAACTGCCCTTTGAACCTTCGGGTTTGGGGCAGTACGGCGTGCCACATGTGAGGCGTTGGCTTGACCCTTCTACGGCTGGACCGTTGGTACTGAGGCACGAACTGAATGTTTTTAGACTTGTTTCATGTGTTGATCTGTATCGGGAAAACTTGGGTGTTCGAATGTTCAATCGGAAAGTTTAACATTTTCTGTTTATCCGGAATGTGATACAACAATTGGAATTCACAAAAGTTATGTGATAACTGAATGAATGTTATAAACATAGCACTTTAGTCTCACTTGATCGGTTGCCACGGAATTTTGATGTGATCAAAAGTCCGTCGCAATCACGTAGCGTACGCGGATACTCGCCGGGTAAACTTAATAGACAGCCTCGCCCCATAGCCCCGACCAAGTGACTGTAGGAGAACCCCGTCGCCGAAAGCATCCGTTCGGGTGCTCGCGGCAGCGGTGTTCCGCCTTGGTGCACTTCGTCGACGGCGTCGAGGGTGCGGCCGCCTACTAAAGTTTGCGACGAGTATTCGATCAGGATATCGGGAATCTTGTTGAATTTCTCGACTTGATATTGAAAAGTGTTTTCGATAATGAGACTAAAATGCGGGGTTTATAATTGTTAGGCATGTGATGTCTAAGGTATTCATTTGATTAGGCATGCGATGTCTATGCAGATTGCGAATTCCAACTGTTGTAGTTTTACACTTTCTTTTCTGTGACCGTAAGGGTAATATGTGATATCGCCGGTTTCGTTGCTATATGTCAACGACAATTGGGATGCGCATATTTACTTACGTTGATGACATGTGATGTTCTGTGTTGCTGGATATGTTATATTGGATCATCGTGTTTGAATAGCCGGGGGTTTTTATGTAAGATGAGTGTTTTTCATTTTCATTCATGTAAAAACTTGTTTGTAATATTCTTTTATTGGGGCACTTCCAGGTTGCGGAAGATGTCACCCTTTGTATATTATTTACTTTTCCGCACTAGGATAGACCCAAGGAGGGGAGCATAATTAACCGGGTTTTAGGTTCCAGTGGGAGACCAACTCGAGGAGTCGAGTCCGGGTCTCCTAAACCTAGAATTGGTAGGGTTGCTTGCCGCTCTCGTAGGGGTCTAGGGGTGTGGGTTTGGCTATTCATCGTGACCGTGGAATCCGTGTTTTATACTGGCTCGTATTGAAAACACGGACGTCCTAGTATATCCAATATTTCATATGTTTCTTCTGCTGCGATATCTGTGATGTGATCATGTGATGTTCTGTGATGGATACTATATATAGTATATATATGATATATTATATAGACGTTACTTATGTTTTACACCCGTGCTAGCCCTGTCCCGCTCTGCCGTTAGTTACCTAACCTAACGGTGCACGAGGGGACATTGAGGCGAATGCGGATGGCATAAGTGTACGTTGTATTTATCTGTGATGTTTAGGTACTTAAATGATGGGACTTCATTAATGTGATTAATGAAAGAAAAGAAACCTAAGATGTTGTAGAATCGAATTTCAAAATAAAACAGGTAGCTACAGTTCTTGCTTTGCACATCGGTATATATGATATATCCTGCACCTTATTCGATAAGGAAAGGACCGAGATCCCTTCACCGGGAGTGACTCCTTTAGCAATAACTGGCAGATGCTACACACTCGGTTTGTCTTTTGATTGCTTTTAAGTGTTTTTTCTTTGCACAGTGATATATATGATATATCCCGCACCTCATTCGACGAGGAAAGGACCGACGATCCCTTCACCGGGAGTGACTCCTTTAGCAAAACTAGAAAAGCCTAAAAAACACTCCATTTTTAAAATCATTTGATTCTACAACGATATCAAGTTCATTACGCATTAGGTTTTCAGAAAAACCTGTCGTAACCCTCCGTCATTTCAGATAAGTACTAGTTAGTATTCGTGCTACGGTAGTTTGGCCTCCGTCAAGGCGTAGTGTACGGTAGCTAACTAGTGCTTATCTGCTAGCATATGATGCGATTGGATTAGGGTATTCGTACGGCGTTGTTTGGCCTCCGTCAAGGATCGTGCGGGTGGGTTTAATTCAATCAGGAAATGACGGGTTGAACTTGACTAGCGGACTATGGGTAGTTTGGCCTCCGTCAAGGTCATAGGACGCTAGGGGCAAAATATTATCGGGAATTTCAAGTGTTGAAATTTGCAATGAGATTGCATACCTTCTATGAGATAGTTGGATCCCGATATCCGCTGCGAGTAATTGTTACTCCTGGGAGAGTTTTACACATTACAATTAGCCGATCAAGTAGGTGTCTAGAAAGGTGTTAACGAGGTTACGCCTCTGGGAAAACGAGGTTTACATTAATTAGGTTCGTGCGAAAGCACGGGGGACCTCCCTCAAAGTACCGACACTGGCCTGGCTGAAAGATTGGCGAACTTGTAGTGTGTAATTAATCCCGGCTAATCTTTCCTTTTAGGGTTTGAAGGAAGATTTGATAAAAAGCAGTGGGAGCCATCCTGATTAGATAAAATAAAAACCAATCTATATTTGCAAGAGCGCACGCTGAGTGTTTTCATCTCTCTCTCTCCAGGTAGCGACCATATCACGCCTTAATCAAGATAATAATACGGATATTGACCGAACCCGCTTGTTATACTGAGCTGGGGAACGTTGGTCCCGCTCCAACTTATAATTTTTATAAGACAGAGCAGGAAATAGGGGATTACCAGAATTCCCGTGCCACCCAAACGAAGAGAGTGCATGCTGATGCATCATCTTCGGGTGTGTTCATTACAAAGAACTGTTTCTCAGTATCCTCAGCATCCTGGGTATATGATACCGGATCAGGATCCCAGATATGTAATCTGTTACATAGGGCTACAAAAAGGTAGAAAAACTGAGAACGGGTGATAAGTTTCATGAGGCAGAAAACGGGGCAAGTGTTGCAGCCAAGTCTGTTGGTCACTGTCACCCTGTATTCCAAATACATTGATTCTGAACGAATGTTATTAGATACCGAACCTGATATAATTTTGTATTGTTGGATAATGTTTTGAACATTTCCTATATCAAAAGTTGATCGGTTCAGGCACGTTATCTAAAAGCATTAACGTTCTAAATCAAACTACAGTTCTTAGTATATAGAACACACACAAGAGGAAGAGTTCAGAAATGAACGAATCCTTCTTGAGGTATTGTAGACTAGGTCATATCAATGTGACCTGACTGGCTGAAGTTACATTTAGATGCATATTTAAATCTGTTTGAATTTACATCTTGTGAAACTTGCTAGTCATGTCACAAAGAAACGATGACCATAGCTCTGTTTGCTGGAAACAAAGAAAGAGTTAATGAACTCTTGGGACGATACATGTTGATGTATGAAGGTCCCCTGTCTACATATGCCAAGACCGGTTCTTTGTACTTCATTAAGTTCTCTGATGATCTCTCGAGATTCAGACATATGTTCCTGTTGAAACACAAGTTCGAACCTTTTGAGATATTCACAGAATATAAGTTAGAAGTAGGGAACCAACACGGGTATAAGTGTTATGTCCTTTGATGAGATCGAGGAGGAGAATACTTGTGCATGGAATTCCTGGACTTTTCTAAAGGAGAATGAGATTCTCTTTCAGCATTACTCCTCCGTATACACCATAGCACGATAGTATATCGGGACGGAGCAATTGCACCCTATTCGATATGGTGCGCTCTATGATGAGTACTACTGAGTTACCTGTTTCCTTTTTGGGAGTTATGCGCTTGAGAAGCTGCATACCTATTGAATAGGGTTCGAATCAGATCAAAGCCTACCACTTCATATGTGATATGGAAAGGGAAGAGCCCATATCTTACGTTGGTTAAGATTTGGAATTGTCCGGGCTATATCTAAAAGCATAATCCGGACAAGCTCGAGGCAAGGTCTGTTATGTACAACTGGAAAGGTTCCAGCTATGCAAACTACAGCAGATGATTTGATAGAACCAAAGGATTTCGTAGATTCCAACGAAGCTCGGCCTCTCCGCCGATCTAGTAGGGTTCCTCACCCGCCTGAGAGATACTTCTGTTTCTCTATGACAGTGGGAGCGAGGATTGCATCATGAGATGATGACCCAACTAGTTTCGAGCTGGCCATCAGGAGTAAGACTCTGTAAGAATGGCTGGATGCTTAGTGATCTGAGATGGAATCCATGTACACCAACAAAGTATGGACTTTGGTTGCAATATCTGAAGGGTTAAATCCCCATCAGGAGCAAGTATATCTTGAGAAGATTACTAGGTGTAGATGGAAAAGTTGAGACTTTCAAAGCTAGACTTGTTAAAGATTTGCATCATTGACCAGGTGTGGATCATGAGGAAACCTTTTTCTAAGGAGCTATGCTTAAGTCCATCCAGATCCTACTTACCACGGCTACATACCATGACTACGATATCGTGTGGTTGGGTGTCATGACTGCTTTTCTAAATGATGTTTTGGAAGAGAGCGTCTATAAGTACACAGCCAGAGGGCTTCGTAGACAGTGGGAGCAGCGGAAACGTATGCAAGATGTTTTATAGGATAAAGCAGGCATCGCGGAGATCGACATCATCAAAATGGTAGATGAACCTTGTATAAACAAAAAGGTAGTAGGAAGTATGGTGGTGATCCTAGTAGCGTACGTGGATGACATACTCAGGATAGGGAAAGAGTTTCCTATGCTACGCTCGATCAATCTCCGCTTATCACAATGATTCTCCATATGGGATCAAGTGATACCTCCTAAATCCTGGATTTTGGATCTATGAGATAGATCTAAATGGATGTTAGGATACTCACTAGTTGTAGTGAGATGGTATCAATCGATCCTGGGGAGAATCACTGGAAGTGTTCCAGGGTGATAAAGACGACTGAATGTCAGTCACAGGCATTGTCTTTACCCTCAGTAAAGGGACGGTATGTTGGAAGAGTTCCAAGCTAGATACCGTGGCATAGTAGACGATAAAGGCTGGATACATCGCTACTTAAGATGCTGCCAAAGAGGCTGTTTGGGTGTATATTGGTTCATGAGATGAACTACGTTCCTACCATTGTGAGACAATGGAGTTGTGGCTTATGCCAAGGAACGACCGTCCCATCAGTTATCCAGACATATTCTAAGGCAGTATTACCTGATCATGGAGATGGTTGATCTCCAGGGGATCGAGGTTAGGAGAGTAGACTCAGAGGACAACACGGCGGATCCACTCACGAAGGCCTATTCCCAGAGAGAGACTTTTATGGGATGGTTGAGTATGAGATACTACAACCACTGCTATCAGATGGCCCTAGTGCAAGTGGGAGATTGTTAGTTATATGTATGCCCTAGAGGCCATTACTGTACATAGGATGTATATTGTGGTGGATGCTGGGACATATATAGGGAGAACTTTCTTGCTCGACATGATAGTATGCTATCTGGTTACACTTTACCTTAACGTGTATACTGATTGTCTCTCTGTTACATGTTGGTAAAGCCCTTAGGATGTGTACTTGACTACCTGGACTATGATGCGGATCATACTAGTGGGGACATGGTAGTCCATAAGTACATCCTTCAAGGTCCCTAGTCGTGGATGTATCGAGACAGGGCATCGATATACCAGAGTAGACTAGCGTATACCTTCTCGACCCATACAGATGGGCGATGGATGATCCCATATCCATTGGTGTTTGACATCAGAGATGATATACGGGTGCTCAGTGGAGACTGGGTACACTGGACGGACTCGCCGAGAACTCCCAGATGGTATTATACCTTACGTCAGATGGCAGTTCTCTGGTGACACTGGTACAGAGTAGTCTGTTGACCCGAGATCGTCATTGAGTCTTGTGTGGTTCCCACTGTGCTTTGATTTCCACTTTACCACGTCCAATAGGGCGTGCAAAACGGTGGTTTTTGGGTACAGTCCAGAATCACATGGAGGCAATGAGCGATAGGAGGGGATTCGTCTCTCCCGGTATAGGGAGTTGATGTTGCGTTGTGTTCGATTGGCTATAACCGGAAATCCCTGGCCTGGGTTGCTGAGATTTACTGGTAAGTGTTACCAGTAGTTTCTCAAATTGTTATAGACCTCATATCGACACGACTTATCGAGCTATTGGGGTCTGACGTTTACCACCCCTAGGCGAGATATGCGACATATCAGACGAACAGACCGGACTGTACGGTAGTGTTACTGGTTGGATTCACTGGAGTGTGAGCGGGCTTTCTCGTCAATCTTCTGATCGCTCAATACCCGGGTGGCCGTTACGTTTAGCAGACCGCTTGCGGCTTGTGGGTGTTTGATGTGATCATCACCTGCTGCCGGCGTATTGACGAGTCTTTAGAGTCCTACACAGAGGTTTCCTGGCTCAAGCGAAACGAAATAGGAGAGTATATGAGATATGTGAGGGACCGAGAATGATACCAGTATGTGATACTGTATTTGATTCTCACGATATGTGACATTGCTCGGTTATATGCGATATAGCCGGGTTATCGGATCAAGTGTTGTTTCGATAAGTTGTTACTGATGATACTAGTCGGTTATATGCTATATGACCGGATCATTAAATCAAGTGTTGATTTAATGATTTAATGTATAGCTATATATTTGATATATTACTTTGCATTAACTAGTATCGGTTCACTTTTAAATGGATTTTCTCACTTGGATGTACAAGTTGTATATGTGATATACTTTTTGTGCAAATGATTGTATCATGTTTGATGATACATGTTTACTTGGGTTTGTGTAAAGATTAAACCATGGTTATGTAGTGGTTAGGGTTTTTATTTTCTTATTCATTTATTTTCTTATTTATTCTTTTTGGAAAATTATTAGCATAATGCAAAATGGTGGCTTTCTTTGGATGGATGTTGAAGCTTCATGAAGCTTTGACCAAGTGACCATTTTGTCTCCATGCTTAACCCTAACCATTCCCACTAACCATGATTTATTCTCTACACTTGACCATGGTTATTATTATGATAAGTATTCATTTACTTTTTATTTTGAATGAATTCTATCATAATAATATTCATCTTCTTCTTCTTCTTCACTTGAAGAAAACTTTGCTTCATCAATGGCAAAGTGAGAAAATGAGTGAGAAATCCAATTCTAAAGTGAACCCACCTCCTATTTCTTCATCCTCTACCTCTTGCCAAGTAGTAGAGTGTGTTTTCTTCACAAGTTTCATCACTTGGTGAAGTGGGAGCTTGATCTAGCGATGCCTCGACGTAGATCATCTTCGGCATCGTCGTCGTTGACCTAGCCCGCTTCTTCTCCGATGAAGCCGACGCTAGAGCCCGGGATTTCATTTGGACAGTGGTGAGGATTTCATCACGGAGCCGTGGAGGTGGAGGACCGGATCTACAAAGGTTGTATTTCCGTACTCTTAGTTAAAGTAGTTAACTAGTTGCTTTGTCGCCTAAAATCTAGCCAACGATCTTGTTAGGGTTTCTCGGCAACGTTAAAATTTGAAATTGGCATGGTTGATGCCTTGTGAGACCTCATTAGGGTGCCTAGGAACCCTACAGTTATTGCGGAGCGAGCGTCCGACATGTGGACTGTCGTCTTTGCCAGGTTGTATATTATTTTGGGGCACGACCGGGTTGAGGTCGATGTCACCTTTTGTTCATATTATTTTCTTTTTCTGTATTAGGTTTACCCCGCGGTGGAGTGCACGAATAGTCGGGTTCTAGAAAGCAACAAGCCCGCATCTCATGGCGTTGAGATCGAGGGGGCTTCATTCTAGAATTGGCGGTCTATTGCCGCACTCGTAGGGGGTACAAGTATTCATTGCACAGGCTATCCACACGACCGGGAACGTTGGGTTTTATTTGCGGCTCAAAATGAAACCCGGGGCTCAAAGATTATCCACCATTCTGTATTGTTGGCTGAAATTCTGTAATGTTGCTTATTATCATGCCTGGGACGAATGTTATATATACTTATATATATACTAGTATATGTTGTATATGTTTTGCACCCGCGCTAGTCCAGCCCCCGCTCTGTCGTTAGTTAAGTAACCTAACGGGTGATGATGAGGCCCAGTGGCGAATGCGGATGGCATATACGTACATTGTATTTTCGTTCTTTTCTGGTGTGATAGGATTTAAATGATGGGACCGCAATGATTTTGATTAATGCAAGAAAAATAAACCTAATTGATGTTGTTGGAACAGATTTCGAAAAACTAACATTACAGACGTTCTCTTTTGCTTTGCGTAGTGGTATTCGGTTATGAATATCCAGCACCTCATTCGACGAGGCAAGGGACGAGATCCCTTCATCGGGAGTGACCCCTTGAGTAAAAGTTTGCGTCAGCGTAATAACTTTACTATAGTCGATTATTTTTGCTTTGCATCGTAGTATTCATTTTGGAATATCCTGCACCTCATTTGACGAGGAAAGAGCCGAGATCCCTTCACAGGAAGTGACCTCTTTAGCAAAAGTTTTCGCCACTATATATTTGTAAAACCACTCAGGTTCCTTCAATGATATCAAGTTCATTATGTTAATGGGTTTTTTCGCCAAAAACCCAGCCGTAGCCCTCCGTCATTTCGGATAAAAACACATAGTATTCGTGCGGTGTTTGTTGGCCAAAGTCAAGGCATCGTGTATGGTAGATGTATGTTTCTTATCCGTAGTATAGATAAATGCATTGGTTTAGGACAGTCGTACCATCTTGTTGGCCAAAGTCAAGGGTGTGTGCGGGTGGGTCTAAATCAATCAGGACAATGACGGGTAGAACTTGACTTGTGCGTTATGATTTGGTTGCCAATGTCAAGGTCATAAGCGCTTGGGGCAAAAACCACATCGAGAGTTTTAAATATAAAGGAAACTTGCAGATTTAGCATACCTTCTGGAGTGTGGTGGCTAGAGTGGATTCCATCTAGTGCATCACACAATGATAGTTGGATCCCGATCCCATTGATGAGTAGGATTACTCTCTGGAAATTATCACACTTAACAATCAATGCTATAAACCAAGTAGGTATTTAGAAAGGTGTTAGCGGGGCTACGCCTCCAGGGAAAAGTGCTTATGTAATTAAGGAACTTCGTGAAAGCGTTGGAAAACCTCCCTCGAAGTACTAACACTAGCCTGGCTGAAAGGTTAAGCAAGTATTGTGACGTGCGATTAATCCTGACTAGTTCTTCTTTTAAGGTTTGAAGAAGAATTCGAGGAAACAGTGGGAGCCATCCTGATTAGATAAACTAATAACCAATCTAATCTTGCAAGAGCACACGCTGAGTGTTTCTTTTCTCTCTCTCCAGGTAGCAACCATTTCACGCCCTAATCAAGATAATAAAATGTATCGCTTGACCGATCCGAATTCTTATTTGGGGCTGGGGAACGTCGATTCGGCTCCAACTTATGACAACCGTCATAAGTATGAGCAAGGGAAAGAGGAAAGCATGAATTCCTTAATGACCTCATCGAAGAAGAAGCATACTATTGCATCTCCTTCAGGTGTTCTTGTGGTTGAGAACTGCTTTTCGGTCAGTCTTACCTCCTGGGTACTAGATACCGGATCAGGATTCATATCTGTAATTTATTACAGGGACTGAGAAAAAGTAGAAAAGTTGGACCATGTGATATGTCCCTCAGAGTAGGGAACGGAGCACAGGTTAATGCTTCTACCGTCGGTGAATATCACCTAGCATTGCCAAATGGCAATACTATGATTTTGAACAACTGGTACTATGTACCTTCCTTGGTTTGCAACATCATATCAGTTTCTTTACTTGATAAAGATGGATATAAGTTTGTTCTCGATAGAAATATCATGAACATTTACCTTAATCAGGTATTGGTTGCAGAAGGTACACTGCGTAATGGTATCTATGTTCTTAATCAAAACACAGTTCTCAGTAT
Source organism: Agapanthus africanus (assembly GCA_030015575.1). Lineage (NCBI taxonomy): Eukaryota > Viridiplantae > Streptophyta > Magnoliopsida > Asparagales > Amaryllidaceae > Agapanthus > Agapanthus africanus. The sequence continues at coordinate 310,150,619 of CM057350.1, read as the reverse complement.
ATAAAACACACGCAAGAGGAAGAGTTCAGAGATGAACAAATCTTACTTGTGGCATTATAAACTTGGTCATATCGGAGAGAAAAGACTGAGTAAGTTACATAAAGATGGATATTTGAACACGTTCGAGTTTTCATTTTATGAAACTTGTCAATCTTGTCTCAAAGGAAAGATGACCAAATCTCCATTCACCGGACACGGAGAAAGAGCAGGAGAGCTCTTGGGACTTATACACAGTGATGTATATGGTCCAATGTCTATACATGCGCGGGTTGGGTTCTCATACTTCATCACATTCACTAATGATCTCTCTAGGTTCGGATATGTGTATCTCATGAAACAAAAATCTGAAGCTTTTGAGAAATTCAAAGAATTTAGAAGCGGAGTAGAGAACCAGATTGGCAAAATTATCAAGATCCTCTGATCCGATAGAGGGGGAGAGTACATAAGTACGGAATTCCAGGACTTTCTAAAAGAAAATGACATTCTCCCTCATTTGACTCCTCCGTATACACCACAGCACAACGGCGTGTCGGAGCGGAGGAACCGTACCCTATTGAATATGGTTCGCTCCATGATGAGTAATGATGAGTTACCTCTTTTTTTCTAGGGGTTTGCTCTTGAATCAGAAACATTCATATTGAATAGAGTGCCATCCAAATCAATGCCTAGCACCCCATATGAAATATGGACTGGGAAGAGACCGTGTCTTGATTACATGAAGACATGGGGGTGTCCTGCTTTTGTTAAAAAGTAGAATCCAGATAAACTCGAGGCAAGGTCTGTATTGTGTAAGTTTGTGGGATACCCAAAGCATTCCAAGGGGTATCTGTTCTACCACACTGAGGAACATAAGGTGTTGGTATCTCGCCACGCTACCTTTTTAGAAAGGGAATTTTTGCAAAAGAAATTAGTGGGAGTATGGTGGAACTAGAAGAAATTCGGGAACCACAAACTATAGCAGAAGATTTGGTAGAACCCATAGATTAAGTTATACCCGACGAACCTCAGTGTCACGACCCGCAGGGTACGGAACGTGACTGGCACTTAAGTTACGAAACGTCTCAAGACATCCGTAAAATAAGTAAGCCAAAGCCCAGAAACCAAAACCAAATAAGCAAAAGAATGAAGGAAAACCAATCAATTGAAAACGAGTTTATCAAATAAGTCATATAAAAACCTTTTTAAAAACAATACAAATTTTTCCGAAAATTTCGGCAGAGTCTCCTTTGTAAATACTGGCCCCCAAAATGGGTACAACAAGAATATATATGAATCCAACAAATAAGGCATCCCCAAGCGGGAGCTAGCTCTTCGCCACTAGGCGGTCACAAATCCCACGCAATATAAAACAACATCATGCAAAATAATCATAAAGAAGCATGAGAAAAACAGCATGTCGACTCAAGTGAGCTCGACCCCAAAATACAGCATAAAAAGTCCATAAATCTCACAGTCTCATCTCTAGGTCAATATACAACAATACTGGTAGATACAGTAGATGGAGTACACTAGATACAAGAATATACAAGGTGGTACAAAAATAATGATATAACCCACCTAAGAGCAAAACCTCGAGTCCAGGCAAAAGAAACAAGAGCGCCCGCCGCTACTGTACTGACGGAGCGGACCTGCAAAAGGCTATGGCACCACGGGGGTGAGTTGCCAACTCGTGAGTAATAAATAATATCTACACAGGCTATCGTATGCATGCGCACAAGCATCCTAGCATCTAAATACAGGTAAGGCAGGACATAATGGCAAGTATGTATGCAATATGAATATACTAGCAGGTATGAATGCAATGCGAATCAACTCGTGATCTGAATGTGTAAGTATAAGAAATCATGTTTTACCCTTTAAGAATCTCTTTTAAAATACCAGCACAATACCAATAGAATCAACAAGAACCTGTGTCCAGCAACGACACCTCAAAACTATCACAAATCTCATATATCCATGTCATAGTATCTCTGGCCTCAGCCATCCGGCTGACCCAGCTCAATATCAAAATCTCATCATCTCGCGGCCACGGTCGGTATCCTCTGGATATCCGCCGTGCCAAACAATCACCGGTAGGTAATCCGTCCCCTGCCAGGCTCAACGTCAACACCACATTCATCTTGCCCCGGGGTACCATACCGGGCCCACCATGTACCCGTGACGGTTCCTCCACTCCTCGACACGGATCTCGAAAACCACAGCAAACTCATGGTGGACGAAACTTACATCACTAGAAAACCGCAATTTACATATTTTAAAAATATAATAAGTTTAGAAATTTTGCGGCTTTCCCCCGAAATCCAGAAATAACATAAAATCTCAAGAAATCCTCATAAGTGCATATGTCAATGATAATGAATGCATATGGTATCAATAATCAAGTTGCGATGTATGATTAATAGATTAGGCATGAACAAATAATATGATGAAGCACATGCACATGAATAGCAATCCTACGATTTCATTTTAAGGAATTAAAGCAATAGCGCGAGTTTAAGTATCAATTATAGTAAAAGGTTTCAATTTAAAGGTTATCTAGTGTGGTGGCATGGCAATTACCAGGGTGTGTGTGTAAGCATGAATAGTGCTCGTGCTGCATATAGAAACCCTGGCAATGGTGCAGGTGTCCTATAAAATGGTTTCGCATATGTATGTCAATATAAGGCATGAATGTAGCAAATAATCATACAAGTATTACACCCCTAATTACTAACATTACTAAGAATCTTTTAAGCTACTAAAACTATCGGACGACTTGCGCCATCCAACGATAGTCCCCCGTAGATGTTACATCTACTCACCGGAATCCCTAGCTAGTCACGTCCAATCACCGCTTTCCCCTTTCGAGCCGCGTCTGACGTCTTCGCGACCGAACCTGGAATTACATCAATACCAAACATAAGGATACATATCAAGAACGACACAATTCCCTAACGAAAATACCCTAGTTCACAAGCTAGGTAGAACGTGCACAAAGTGCGCGGAACACACGTGAAAATCGCAAAACTAACTAGAATCGTCGATTTGGTCGCCCGGAAAAACTAAAACCCGAACACTCAAAAATCCGTACTCACATATCCTAAAAGTCATAGGATACGCTAAAAATGTCATCAAGACATCGCAATAATTCATCACAATATTTTAATAAAAACTGGTAAGCTAGAATTTGCAATTTGGTGCAAACATTGACAATTAGCGACAAAGTTATCACAGTCCAACACAACCATCCAACCACACAACTAGTTAGCCACAATAACACAAATTTTAACTCATTTACCATGCTACAAAACCCAATATCCAAACACAACCCTTTCTTGAATTTTGGTAATTAGGAATCTTAATGAAAATTTCACACAAGTTTAACATAGATTAGCATAATATGAAGCCACTTAAGCAAAGTAAACTTAAAGATTGGTTTAGTAAACAACTAGATAGCTAATTAGATTTAATTAACTAAATAATGGTTTCTAAAAACCCTAGTTTAACTCTAACCATAAACCTTTAAAAACTAAATTAGAAGCTAACACTAAATTAACACTAGATTTTTGGCCCAATTAGCAAGTTAACCACTTAGATTAAGCTAACAAAATAACTAAGTAACAAAATAGCTTAATTAATCTCTTAATGGTGTTCTAAACCCTAAATTAATTTCAAACCACAAACTTTTAAAAAACTAGTATGCAAATAGCACTAAAATTAACACTAAAACAATTTTCAAAGTTCTAATTAGCACACTTTAAACTACAATTTAACCAAAGATTGAAATTATACCTCACAATCCAAAACCCTATGTTGCTAAAGCCTCCCAAGATGCCATCTTTCCAAGATTTGAACCAAATTAGGTTGGAGAAGAGATGGAATATGGTTTTGTGTTGAATTTGTAAAGGAAATTGTGGATTTTGTTGAATTTTTGAGATGAAAATGAAGCAAAAGAGAAGAAGAAATGGGGAAAATATTTGGGGCTGTTGGTGCAGGATTTCTGAGCTGAGGAGGGAGTGGGGAGAGGTGTGGGGGAGTTGGGGAAAAGTGTAGAGAAGTTTCAAAGTCAAAAGACCAAGTCAAACAACAAAACCCATACCCAATTTAATATATTAAAGCCCTTATCATATAATTTTGTTCAAATGAGATGGGGAAAAATTTTGTGGGCTTGCTACTGAGGTGGGGCCGGCCTACGGGTGAGGGAAGAGTGAGAGGGGTTTTACACAAAAAAATTCTATGCAAAAAGACCCCCTACAAGTCCAAAATTGCATGTTTTAGCTTAAAATTCAATAAAGTTCGTTTTCCATAATAAAAATTAGTTAAAACTTAAAATAAATTACTAAAAATTTATGTTACAACTAGATTTTAATTAAAATGATTTTAAAGCTTAAATTTAGCCCATTTAAATTTGTATTTATCTCTAATTTAATGTATTTTCTTACCGGCTTAAAATAATATTAAAAATTGAAAAATTAGGGAAAATTTTTAAATGACCAGAATTTCATAAGTAACTCATTTGCTACTAAAAACTAGCAATTACCTATCCAAATTAGGTATAATTAGTCCTAAACTGCAAAACAACAAAAAAGACGGTTTACGGAAAAATACCGAATTTTCACCGATTTTCAGGAAAACACCAAAACGACTTTTCAAGGCGCTACAATGTTCCCCCCTTAAAGAAATTCGGTCCCCGAATTTAAAAAATATAACTACGCGTACCTTCAAAGAGATGGGGATATTTCTTCCTCATCTCGCCCTCGGTCTCCCAGATGACCTCCTCGCTGCTCGGGCTACGCCAAAGGACCTTGACGGTTGGTATAATCTTCGATCTCAACTTCTTCACCTGCCGATCCAGGATGGCCACCGGCTGCTCTGCAAAAGAATGGTCGCGCTCTAGCTGGACTGTCGGGTGCTGAATCGCATGCGAAGGGTCATGAAGGTACTTGCGGAGCATCGAAACATGGAAGACGGGGTGAACATCAGGAAAGCTGGTTGGAAGAGCCAAACGATATGCAACAGCGCCGACACGCTCGAGGATTTCAAAGGGACCCACAAATCTGGGACTAAGCTTTCCTTTTCGCCCAAATCGCATCACGTCCTTCATCGGAGAGACCCTCAGAAAAACATGATCGCCAACTGCGAACTCTAGTCTGCGACGGCGCCTGTCTGCATACGATTTCTGCCTGCTCTGAGCCGCTCTCATCCGGTCTCGGATCAACGGTATCTTCGCTGTCGTCTCCTCAACAAGCTGCGGCCCCAAAATGCTGCTCTCGCTGAGCTCTGTCCAACAGACGGGTGATCTGCATCTCCTCCCATACAATGCCTCGAAAGGTGCCATCTGAATAGTATCCTGGAAGCTGCTGTTGTAGGAGAACTCCACTAGAGGTAAATGACGATCCCAGCTACCGCCGAAGTCTAAAACGCACGCTCTGAGCATGTCCTCGAGAGTCTGAATGGTCCGCTCTGACTGTCCGTCGGTCAGCGGATGAAACGCTGTGCTGAAGCTCAAACGAGTGCCCAAAGCCTCCTGAAGTCTCTGCCAAATTCGGCTGGTGAACTGGGTGCCTCGATCTGACACGATACAAGTCGGTACGCCATACAACCGCACGATCTCGTCGATGTAAAGCTGGGCATACTGAGCGAAGCTGAAAGTCGTCTTCACTGACAGGAAGTGAGCCGCTTTCGTCAATCGATCTACGATTACCCAGATGGAGTCATGCCCTCGACTGGTCCTGGGTAGACCCACAACGAAATCCATCGAAATCTGCTCCCATTTCCACTCTGGAATGGGTAACGGCTGTAGCTCTCCTGCGGGCCTCTGGTGCTCGGCCTTAACTTGCTGAAAAGTCAGGCATCTCGACACAAACTCCGCAATGTCCCTCTTCATCCCGTCCCACCAGTAGGTCTCTCTCATATCATGGTACATCTTGGTGGAACCGGGGTGGACACTATACACTGATCGGTGTGCCTCCTCAAGAATGTCGCGCCGCAATCCATCAGCATCTGGTACGCACAGTCTAGATCCATAGCGTAAAATCCCCTGATCGTCAATCACGAACTCGGAAAATCTTCCCTGTCCCATCTGTGCCATGATCTCTGAGCAACGGTTGTCACTGTGCTGTGCCTCATATATACGGTCATGCAACTGTGGGCGTGCACGAACATGCGCGAGCTGTCCCCTGTCTGAGTGAACTCGAACTCAACTCGGCTGTCGCATAAAATCTGCCAATCTGCTGACGACTGCCTCTGCACTGCGCGCAAAAAGGATAGACTACCCCCGGGCCTCCTACTCAACGCATCTGCCACCACATTCGCCTTGCCTAGGTGATATAAGATCTCGCAGTCGTAGTCTTTCACCAACTCCATCCAACGACGCTGTCTGATGTTCAGGTCTCGCTGCTGAAATATGTATTTTAAGCTCTTGTGGTCTGTGAATATTTGGCACGACTCGCCATATAGGTAATGTCGCCAAATCTTCAATGCAAAGACCAATGCAGCCATCTCCAAATCATGAGTGGGGTAGTTCTGTTCATGCTTCTTCAACTGCCGAGAAGCCTAAGCGATCACCCGGCCATGCTGCATCAATACGCATCCTAACCCCACTCGCGAAGCATCACAGTAGACCACAAATCCGCCTGATCCCGAAGGCAAAGATAATACCGGCGCCGTAGTCAAACAAGTCCGTAGCTGCTGAAAACTGTGCTCGCACTCCTCTGTCCAAACGAAAGGAACTCCCTTCCGGGTCAAACCGGTCAAAGGTGCAGCTATACGGGAGAAGTCCTGAACAAAACGCCTGTAGTAGCCTGCCAGGCCTAGAAAACTACGGATCTCAGTAACCGATGTAGGTCGGGGCCACTGCTGAACAGCCTCAATCTTCTTCGGGTCCACACATATGCCGTCTCTCGTAACCACGTGACCCAAGAATCCGACGCTGTCCAGCCAGAAAGCACACCTGGAGAACTTTGCGAACAACTGGTGCTCCCTCAGAGTCTGTAATGTAATCTGCAAGTGCTGCTCGTGCTCCTCTCTGCTCCGGGAGTACACCAAGATATCGTCAATAAACACGATGATGAACAAGTCAAGATACGGTCTGAATGTACGGTTCATCAAATCCATGAATGCAGCTGGGGCGTTGGTGAGTCCGAACGACATCACCAAAACTCATAGTGGCCAAAGAGTGTGTGGAAAGCTGTCCTCGGTATATCCTCCTGTCGAACTCGCAGCTGATGGTATCCTGATCGCAAGTCGATCCTCGAAAAATACCCCGCACCCTGAAGCTGGTCGAACAAATCATCAATGCGTGGCAACGGATATCTGTTCCGCACGGTAACTTTGTTCAGCTGGCGGTAGTCGATACATAAGCATAAACTTCCATCCTTCTTCTTGACAAACAGGACCGGAGCACCCCACGGAGAAACACTAGGTCGAATAAGCCCCTTATCTAACAATTCCTGCAACTGATCCTTCAGCTCTCGAAGCTCTGTCGGGGCCATCCGATAAGGCGGTATAGAAATAGGCCCCGAGCCGGGAATCAAATCAATGCAGAACTCAACATCGCGCTCAGGCGGTAGCCCAGGTAGCTCATCAGGGAAAACATCAGGGAACTCACAAACAACCGGGACCCGGTCCAACGGAACCTCCGCAGCTCGAGTATCACAAATATACGCTAAGAATCCCTGACATCCCTTCCGCAAGAGCTGACCAGCGCGAAGAGACGAAATCAAGCTGGGAAGGGTGACGCTGCGGTCTCCCTGAATAACAAGGACTGGCTCTCCCGGAAAGCTAAATATGACTGCCTTCTCACGGCAGTCCACCGAAGCATAACAAGTGGCTAGCCAATCCATGCCCAGAAGCACATCAAAGTCCAACTTATCGAGGAGAATCAAATCAACCGATGAATCCCTCTCCCCGATACGAACGGAACACAAACGAAATACAAAACGAGCGACAAACGACTCGCCTACCGGAGTACTAACAACAAGCGGATGATCTAACGACGACGACTCACGGCCCAACATCGGTGCAAAGTGTGTAGAGACGTACGAATGTGTGGAACCTGGGTCGAATAATACCCGAGCGTCGAAAGAACAAACTGCTAAGGTACCTGTCACAACGGCATTGGATGCCTGCGCATCCTGCGGTGTCAAAGCAAATACTCGGGCCTGTCCTCCACCGATAGCGGGCTGACCTCGACCTCGGCCTCTGCCTCCTCGTCCTCTCTGAATAGGACTGCCGCGTCCACGGCTTCTGGGTGCACCTAAATGGCGTGGAGCATCGCCGGTGGTAGGAAGTAGGGCTCTCTGAGGAGGGGGTGGTGATGGTGGTAGGGTCACATGCGGAACTGTCGCTGCTCCCTGTCGTCTCGCCGGACAGTCTCTGACAAGATGGTGCGGACTCCCGCACCCAAAACACCCTGGCGATGGCTACTTCCCCTGGGGATAAGAACCATATAACTGTCCCCGTCCAAATCCTCTGCCAGGCCTACCTCTTGGAAAGAATCTGGCGCGCTGCCTCTGAGACGGTACATCGGTGCGAATCCTCTTCGGCCCAGAAACGGCCGAAGTCTGTGATATGCGTGCCTCCATCCGGAATGCCGTATCCATAGCAGCTGAATAAGTGTCGTAGTGCTGGGCGCCAATGGCAAGATATAGCTGGGCATCAAGTCCCTGTACGAACCTCTTCACCATCTTCTCTTCGGTATCCACCAAATACTGAGCATATCGGGATAACTGTGTAAACTGGATGTCATACTCAGACACCGTCATCCCAGGTGTCTTGACTAAGGCCTCGAAGCTACAAGCTCTGGCGTCACGAACGCTCTCTGGGAGGAAACGAGCTAGAAAGATTGCTGTAAACTCGGCCCACGTCATAGGCGGTAGACCTGCAGCTCGACCCCTCAAGACTGACTCCCACCATGTCTGCGCGAGACCCTCTAGTCGGAAACTCGCAAGCTCTACCCATCGATCATCCGAACATCTCAGCGAACGGCAGATCCTGGCTAAACAGTCAAGGAACGTCTGTGGGTCCTCCGCTGCCTCGGTGCCGGTGAATACTGGAGGTCTCAGCCTCATGAAATCCTGTAGTGAAACCGGGATGGCCACGGTGGTAGTAGTAGGAGCAGGTATCATGGTCGTCTGTGATGTAGTAGGTACGTCATCCGGCCTCGGTGTACGACTGGCTGCAACTAGGGATCCCACCATCTGACGTAGCTCTTGCATGCCTCCCATCATCTGTCGCAACTCCTCCATACCAGTCTCGAGCCTATCCATACAGCCTGGGGAAGGTGGATCGGTCTGTCCCTGCGGCGTAGGCATACAACCCTGCTCAGTCCTAGTCTCGGACGAGCCAGCTCGAATCTCGTCTCGGGCGGCAGCCCTCTGTGCCCTCGTAGCCTTCGGCGGCATAGTGGCTGTTACAGGAAAACGGATAATAAGAACAGTGCAATAGGATCATAGGATACACGGAATTGAAGAAGGAATTTTCAAGCAAGTATATCCTAAAGTCACTTAGGCGGAGTACCGTATCGCAAGTATGCCGCGGACATACACACGCTACGTTATCCTACTTAAGTCACTTACTCCATCTACCAAGGTCATCCTACACTCAGAAAGGTAAAACCAGACTGCTCTTTTACCAACTTTGTCACGACCCGCAGGGTACGGAACGTGACTGGCACTTAAGTTACGAAACGTCTCAAGACATCCGTAAAATAAGTAAGCCAAAGCCCAGAAACCAAAACCAAATAAGCAAAAGAATGAAGGAAAACCAATCAATTGAAAGCGAGTTTATCAAATAAGTCATATAAAAACCTTTTTAAAAACAATACAAATTTTTCCGAAAATTTCGGCAGAGTCTCCTTTGTAAATACTGGCCCCCAAAATGGGTACAACAAGAATATATATGAATCCAACAAATAAGGCATCCCCAAGCGGGAGCTAGCTCTTCGCCACTAGGCGGTCACAAATCCCACGCAATATAAAACAACATCATGCAAAATAATCATAAAGAAGCATGAGAAAAACAGTATGTCGACTCAAGTGAGCTCGACCCCAAAATACAGCATAAAAAGTCCATAAATCTCACAGTCTCATCTCTAGGTCAATATACAACAATACTGGTAGATACAGTAGATGGAGTACACTAGATACAAGAATATACAAGGTGGTACAAAAATAATGATATAACCCACCTAAGAGCAAAATCTCGAGTCCAGGCAAAAGAAACAAGAGCGCCCGCCGCTACTGTACTGACGGAGCGGACCTGCAAAAGGCGATGGCACCACGGGGGTGAGTTGCCAACTCGTAAGTAATAAATAATATCTACACAGGCTATCGTATGCATGCGCACAAGCATCCTAGCATCTAAATACAGGTAAGGCAGGACATAATGGCAAGTATGTATGCAATATGAATATACTAGCAGGTATGAATGCAATGCGAATCAACTCGTGATCTGAATGTGTAAGTATAAGAAATCGTGTTTTTCCCTTTAAGAATCTCTTTTGAAATACCAGCACAATACCAATAGAATCAACAAGAACCTGTGTCCAGCAACGACACCTCAAAACTATCACAAATCTCATATATCCATGTCATAGTATCTCTGGCCTCAGCCATCCGGCTGACCCAGCTCAATATCAAAATCTCATCATCTCGCGGCCACGGTCGGTATCCTCTGGATATCCGCCGTGCCAAACAATCACCGGTAGGTAATCTGTCCCCTGCCAGGCTCAACGTCAACACCACATTCATCTTGCCCCGGGGTACCATACCGGGCCTACCATGTACCCGTGACGGTTCCTCCACTTCTCGACACGGATCTCGAAAACCACAGCAAACTCATGGTGGACGAAACTTACATCACTATAAAACCGCAATTTACATATTTTAAAAATATAATAAGTTTAGAAATTTTGCGGCTTTCCCCCGAAATCCAGAAATATCATAAAATCTCAAGAAATCCTCATAAGTGCATATGTCAATGATAATGAATGCATATGGTATCAATAATCAAGTTGCGATGTATGATTAATAGATTAGGCATGAACAAATAATATGATGAAGCACATGCACATGAATAGCAATCCTACGATTTCATTTTAAGGAATTAAAGCAATAGCGCGAGTTTAAGTATCAATTATAGTAAAAGGTTTCAATTTAAAGGTTATCTAGTGTGGTGGCATGGCAATTACCAGGGTGTGTGTGTAAGCATGAATAGTGCTCGTGCTGCATATAAAAACCCTGGCAATTGTGCAGGTGTCCTATAAAATGGTTTCGCATATGTATGTCAATATAAGGCATGAATGTAGCAAATAATCATACAAGTATTACACCCCTAATTACTAACATTACTAAGAATCTTTTAAGCTACTAAAACTATAGGACGACTTGCGCCATCCAACGATAGTCCCCCGTAGATGTTACATCTACTCACCGGAATCCCTAGCTAGTCACGTCCAATCACCGCTTTCCCCTTTCGAGCCGCGTCTGACGTCTTCGCGACCGAACCTGGAATTACATCAATACCAAACATAAGGATACATATCAAGAACGACGCAATTCCCTAACGAAAATACCATAGTTGACAAGCTAGGTAGAACGTGCACAAAGTGCGCGGAACACACGCGAAAATCGCAAAACTAACTAGAATCGTCGATTTGGTCGCCCGGAAAAACTAAAACCCGAACACTCAAAAATCCGCACTCACATATCCTAAAAGTCATAGGATACGCTAAAAATGTCATCAAGACATCGCAATAATTCATCACAATATTTTAATAAAAACTGGTAAGCTAGAATTTGCAATTTGGTGCAAACATTGACAATTAGCGACAAAGTTATCACAGTCCAACACAACCATCCAACCACACAACTAGTTAGCCACAATAACACAAATTTTAACTCATTTACCATGCTACAAAACCCAATATCCAAACACAACCCTTTCTTGAATTTTGGTAATTAGCAATCTTAATGAAAATTTCACACAAGTTTAACATAGATTAGCATAATATGAAGCCACTTAAGCAAAGTAACCTTAAAGATTGGTTTAGTAAACAACTAGATAGCTAATTAGCTTTAATTAACTAAATAATGGTTTCTAAAAACCCTAGTTTAACTCTAACCATAAACCTTTAAAAACTAAATTAGAAACTAACACTAAATTAACACTAGATTTTTGGCCCAATTAGCAAGTTAACCACTTAGATTAAGCTAACAAAATAACTAAGTAACAAAATAGCTTAATTAATCTCTTAATGGTGTTCTAAACCCTAAATTAATTTCAAACCACAAACTTTAAAAAAACTAGTATGCAAATAGCACAAAAATTAACACTAAAACAATTTTCAAAGTTCTAATTAGCACACTTTAAACTACAATTTAACCAAAGATTGAAATTATACCTCACAATCCCAAACCCTATGTTGCTAAAGCCTCCCAAGATGCCATCTTTCCAAGATTTGAACCAAATTAGGTTGGAGAAGAGATGGAATATGGTTTTGTGTTGAATTTGTGAAGGAAATTGTGGATTTTGTTGAATTTTTGAGATGAAAATGAAGCAAAAGAGAAGAAGAAATGGGGAAAATATTTGGGGCTGTTGGTGCAGGATTTCTGAGCTGAGGAGGGAGTGGGGAGAGGTGTGGGGGAGTTAGGGAAAAGTGTAGAGAAGTTTCAAAGTCAAAAGACCAAGTCAAACAACAAAACCCATACCCAATTTAATATATTAAAGCCCTTATCATATCATTTTGTTCAAATGAGATGGGGAAAAATTTTGTGGGCTTGCTACTGAGGTGGGGCCGGCATAGGGGTGAGGGAAGAGTGAGAGGGGTTTTACACAAAAAAATTCTATGCAAAAAGACCCCCTACAAGTCCAAAATTGCAAGTTTTAGCTTAAAATTCAATAAATTTCGTTTTCCATAATAAAAATTAGTTAAAACTTAAAATAAATTACTAAAAATTTATGTTACAACTAGATTTTAATTAACATGATTTTAAAGCTTAAATTTAGCCCATTTAAATTTGTATTTATCGCTAATTTAATGTATTTTCTTACCGGCTTAAAATAATATTAAAAATTGAAAAATTAGGGAAAATTTTTAAACGACCAGAATTTCATAAGTAACTCATTTGCTACTAAAAACTAGCAATTACCTATCCAAATTAGGTATAATTAGTCCTAAACTGCAAAACAACAAAAAAGACGGTTTACGGAAAAATACCGAATTTTCACCGATTTTCAGGAAAACACCAAAACGACTTTTCAAGGCGCTACACTCAGCCACTCCACAGATCTAGTAGGATTTCTCATCCGCCCGAGAGATACTACGGTTTTCTCATAGATGGGGATCAATAGGATTGCATCTTGGAAGAAGACGATCCTACTAGTTTCAGGCAGGCCATTATCAGTAGGGACTCTGATAAGTGGCTGGATGCTATGCGATCTGAAATGGAGTCCATGTACACCAATAAAGTCTGGACCTTGAATATTGCTCCACCTGGGGTAAAACCCATTGGATGCAAATGGATCTACAAAAGGAAACTTGGTGTTGATGGGCAGGTGGAAACCTATAAGGCTAGACTCGTTGCAAAAGGTTTTCGTCAAAGACCAGGTGTGGACTATGACGAAACTTTTTCTCCAGTGGCTATGCTCAAATCCATTCGGATCTTACTTGCCATTGCTGCCTTCCATGACTATGAGATCTGGCAGATGGACGTAAAAACGGCTTTTCTAAACGGCAGTTTGGAAGAGTGCATTTATATGGATCGGCCAGAAGGTTTTGTAGACAGTGGGAGCAGCGGGAAGGTGTGCAAGTTGCTTAAATCCATTTATGGATTAAAACAAGCATCGCGGATCTGGAACATCTGTTTTGATGAGACAGTCAAGGATTTTGACTTCATCAAGAACGAAGATGAGCCATGTATATATAAGAAGATTGTAGGACGAACTATCGTGTTCCTAGTCTTATACGTGGACGACATTCTTTTGATAGGAAATGACATTCCTATGCAACAATCGGTCAAGCTATTCTTATCACAAAGGTTCTCTATGAAAGACCCAGGTGATGCCTCGTACGTTCTGGGTATCAAGATCTACAGAGATAGATCTAAGAGATTATTGGGACTTTCGCAGTCCAGGTACATAGAGACCGTACTAAGTAGATTTAATATGGAAAATTCCAAGCACGGTAACATACCCGCATTGCACGGAATCACCCTCTCCAAGGAGATGTCTCCCAAGACTGGCGAGGAGAGGGTTCACATGAGGACTATACCCTACGCTTCGGCGGTAGGATCTAAAATGTATGCGATGCTATGTACAAGACCAGATGTAGCTTACGCACTAAGCGTGGTGAGCCGGTATCAGACCCAGGTGAGAACCACTGGACAGCAGTGAAGAACATTCTCAAGTACCTGAGAAGGACCAAGGAGATGTTCCTAGTTTACGGTAATGGAGATCTCAGGGTCGTGTCCTTTACCGATTCAAGCTTCAAGAGTGACAAGGATGACAGCAAGTCTGTCTCGGGTTTTGTGTTTACCCTCAATGGAAGAACGGTGTGTTGGAAGAGTTCTAAACAGGATACCGTCACAGACTCGACGATGGAGGCTGAATACATTGCTGCAAGCGATGCCGCAAAAGAAGCGGTCTGGATGAAGAAGTTCATTGTGATCTTTAGGTGGTTCCATCCATTGTTGATCCGATACCTGTGTGTTGTGATAACAATGGGGCTATAGCTTTAGCGAAGGAACCATGGTCCCATTAGAAATCCAGGCACATCTTAAGGCGGTATCACCTGATCAGGGAGATTGTAAATCGCCAGGAGATCAAGGTCCGGAGAGTGGATACGAAAGAGAACACAGCGGATCCATTTACAAAGGCCCTCCCTCAAGCAGAGTTCGAGCGAATTTTTGAGATGTTGGGTATGCGGTACGCCAGCAGCTGGCCTTAGTGCAGACGTTGGGTATTCGGTACGCCAATCACTGGCCTTTAGTGTAAGTAGGAGATTGTTGGATATATATATGCCCTAGAGGCCAGTATTGTATATGTATACATATGGATGCTAGGGATATGTATGTACAGGAAAATCTTGCTCAGTTTTATATAGTATATTATTTAACTTGTCTTTGTCAGTATATGTGTATTTATTTCTATTGTTGTTATATCTAGCTTGCACATATTGATAATGACTCGATACAGTAGTATACTATTGTGATTTGTCTTTATCTTAACATGGCATATTTCATACTCGTTATTACATATTACGGTTACATGTTGATAAAGCCCGTAAGATCTTGCTTGACTACCTGCATTGTGATGGCGATCATACTTGTAGGAGCAGGGTAGTCCATAAGAACATCCATAAATGGTCCTTAGTCGCGTGAGTATCGAGACTGGGCATTGATAATCTAGAGTAGACTAGTGTATACGTTTCTAGCCCCGTCGGGGGATGGTTGGTTCCGAAGCCATTGGTCTGATGCACCCAAGATCGTATACAGGTGCTCACTGGGTGTGAGTACACTGGACGGACTCGCCGAGAACTTTCAGATGGTACTATACCTATCGTCAGATGGAAGTTCTCTGGTGACATGTGTACATGTTAGTCTTTGGACCTGAGATCGATATTTGTCTCGTGTGAGTTCCCACTGAGCTTTGATCACTACCCTACCACTGCTCTACTGAGTCGTGCAAACAGGTTTTGGTTGGGTTCAGTCCCGAGCCACATGGAGGCAGTGAGCGATTGTTAGGGATTCGTCTCTCCTGGTATTGGGAGTTGATATCGCACAGTGATCGATTGGTCAGAACCATAAGACCTTAGCCAAGGAAGTTGGGATTTACTTATAGATTGATCAGTAGTTTTCCGGATTGGTCCTGAGCCACATCGGCACAACTTATCAGGTTTTTAGGGTCTGACGTTCACCACCCCCTAGACCCAGTATGCGATACTATTTGATGAAGAGACCAGACTGTATGTATATTGTTACGGATAGGCTCAGTAGGAGTTCGGACGAGTTTGCTCGTTGGCCTTCCTTTTCGACAGGTACCTAGGTAGCCGTTATGTACAGCTAGTGCCGCTGATGCGCTTGTGGTTAAACCCACCGCCAGAGTACTGTCGAGTCTTTAAAGTCCCACACAGAGGGTTTCCCAGCTTTGGGCGAACGAGTAGAGGTCGTATGGTTTTACGACAGGGTTCGTTCACATACGCGCACTTGTGCGTGTTTAGTGTTCGGGCAGTTGACACTAGTGGGATTTGGTCTAAGTCGGATCCTAGTATTTGATTTTGGATTGGTTTAGTCTCATTGTATTCGTGTTCATCGGAACACGGATGCGGGTGTGTATATACAGTTGAAAGAGGTAGAGAAGGAGGCACCTCATTAGGGTTTTGACTATTAACTTGATTAAAACCATAATGAGATGGAGGAAATTGTTTACAAATTTTATTAGTGTTAATTGTGTCATGGTTAATTGGTTTGACCATTTGACTTGTTGATCATTGTTGACTTAGATATTTTTGTTGAGCATGAGATATTTTGCTTAGCATTAATTGTGACATGATAATGGTCAAATCAAATGAATCATGTCAATTATCCTAATTAAAATTATTATCCTTTTTCCCTCATATGAGAGCTCACTCTTCATTTGATCCAGTGACACTCTCTCTCATAGCTCTCTCTCCTTCTTCCTCTCTCTCAAGACCTAGTGTTTCATGAGTTGAAAATCAAGGGCCATTAAGACCAAGCCACCAAAACCACTCTCTACTCACTCTAGATCACTTAGTCTAGCAACCCAAGTGTTCTAGTTGCCTCATCTTGGAGGTTAAGCTCTAGGTTGGATCTCTCGAGGTGGATCATCGTTGACACAAGGAGGCCGAAGTTCAAGCACGATCCATACATCCATCGAGGAGCTTAAGGAGAGGATCGAAGACCCGAAGGACTTGTTTTCTTTAGGTATATATTCTATCATAGTAGATAGAACCTTCATTTGCTAGTTAGGTTTATGGTAAAGATCCGGGTTTTGTGTTATTCTAGCGCCAAGTTTTATGTTCGTCATAAATACTTGTTCCGCATTTGGCCACGGAAGTTGGCCGGGGCGCTAGTGTAACCCTTCACAATCATCCACTACAATATACATCGCATGTACAGTAATGGCCTCTAGGGCACACATATAACTAACAATCCCCCACTTGCACTAAGCCCATTTGTTGTAGTATCTCATACTCAACGTCCTATAGAAGTCTCTCTAGGGAAAAGCCTTTGTGAGTGGATCCGCTGTGTTATCCTTCGCATCAACTCTCCTAACCTCAATCCTTAGAGATCAACCCTGATCAGGTGATACTGCCTCAGAATCTGTCTGGATCGCTGATGGGACCGGCTTTCCTAGGCCAAAACCACAACTCCATTGTTGTCACAATAACAGTTATTGGACGCTCAATGGTAGGATCCATGTTCATCTCATGAACAATAAATGCCCAGACAGCCACTTAGGCAGCATCGTTGGTAGCAATATATTCAGCCTTTATCATTTAGTTTGCCATGGTATATATCTTGGAACTCTTCCAACATACCGTCCCTCCATTGAGGGTAAAGACAAAGCCCGTTACTGAATTTCAGTCGACCTTATCACCCTGGAACCTCGAATTGGTAAAGGACTCCTACTGGAGTTCACCGTTACCAAAACCCCTGTCACGACCCGAAAATATAAGCTCGTGACCAGCACTTAAATCACGCTACGTCTAAAGGCATAACGTAACTCAAGTAAGCCGAAACCCAGAAATCTAAACCTTTTTAAGAAAATAAGAGAGGTGAAGTTTTGAAAATAAAGGTATGATGAAATCAAACGTTTTCTTAAATGTATAAGTGTAAGTGCACGGCGGCGCCCCGGCCGTCAATCCGACGCCGGAATGCGGAAGCGGTGATTTACTTTAACTTTTCAAACCGGCACCACCGCGCACTATATACCCGGATCGTGCCATTAAACTAGTCCTAGCTAACTACAAGATGGGAAGAGAGATATACCGAGTGATCCGTGTCCTCCGGTCTTCTCGTCGTCGTCCCGATCTCCCGCGGAATCTCCGGTCTCCACCTCGTCGCCGGAAGGGCACCACGTCGCCTGCTTCTTTTACGGGCTCCCACCTCTATACTGAGGCAACTCGGGCACGAAGTTGGTGAGCCGACGTGCCCAAGGTTTGCTGTAGAATGTGTAGTGCTCATGTCTCATTTCGGGATAGTGGATCTTGCCTTTTGGTGGAGGGATGAACCATGGAGTTTTACTTGGGAATTTTTGGTGAAGCAAAATGATATGAGATCAACCAAGAGCCCCCACTCAAAATGGGACAGCCCCCATTAGAAGTGGCCGGCCATGCATGAATGGAGAGAAGAGAGTGAATGAGGGAGTGTATGGATCAATAATGCAAGAAGAGAATCAAATGATATCATGAAGGGAAATGATCACAAACATAAACCCACACTCAACCAACCTCATCATCTCTTCACAAAGTCAAGCCATCATGAAAGAAGAAGTCAAATGGTCAAGGGATGGTGCAACCATCATGATCCAATAATATGCAAAGACCCCCTTCCAAATTGCTTATTTGCAAAAATGCAAATAAGCCCTCCTCCACCAATCTTCGGCCAATGAATGATGCAAAGAAATATGGCCGAAACGGAAAGCAAACTGGCAACTCCAAAAAACTGATCCCGAAATAAATTACAGGAAAACCCCGATACTGTGTATACACACTCGCATCTGCATTCCAACCGGATACAAATGCAATGAGACAAAATCTACACTATACAATAGTAGGATCCGGCTTAAACCAAAGCCTGCTAGTATTATCCGTCCGATCCTGATCCGTGCAATACCGCACGTATCTGATCGAACCCTGCCATATATCCATACGGCCTCTACAGCGTTTCGCCCGAAACTTGAGTAACTGAATGTGGGGGACTCTAAAGACTCGTCAATACTATGGCTGTGGATTTAACCACTAGCACGTCAGAGGTATTAGCCATACGTGATGGGCCACCAGCTATTGACAAAAAGGGACGTCGATGAGCGAACTCATCCTGACACCCTACTGAGCCTGTCAGTGACAATATCCGTACAGTCCGGTCCGTTTTTCTATGAGCATCGCATGGAGGGCCTAGGGGGTTGGTAAAAGTCAGACCCCCAAAAGCGGTACAAGTCGTGTCAGAGATCATCCCAGAACACCCTGAGATACTACTGGAATACCTACCAGTAAATCTCCTGCCTTGGCCAAGGACTTTTCATGTTCTGGCTCTCCTAGACACAGCGCGACCTCACCCCTAATACCGGGAGAGACGAACCCCCGAAGATCCGCTCACTGCCTCCATGTGGCTCGGGACTGTATCCAACTAAAACCTGTTTGCACGTCTCTTTTGAGCGTGGTAGGGTAGTAATCAAAGTACAGTGGGAACTCACACGAGACAAATGACGATCCTCAGGTCGATGAACTAACCTGTACACATGTCACCAGGGAACTGCTATCTGACGTCAGGTATAAGACCAACCAGCATGTTCCCGGCGAGTCCTGTCCGGTGTACTCATAACCCAATGAGCACCTGTATACATCTTAGGTGAACCAACTGACACCAGTGGCTTGTGAGACCGGCCACCGCCCCTCGTCAGGGTCTCGACTGTATACACTAGTCTACTTTGGAGTATCGATGCCCTGTCTCGAAACTCCCATGACTAGGGACCTTTTAAGGATGTGCTTATAGACTACCAGCTCCCACGTATATGATCGCCCTCATAATGCCTGCAGTCAAGCAAGAATCCTAGGGGCTCTATCAACGTGCAATAGTGACCTGTCAGGTCACTTAAAGCAGTACACGATGATAAGGATAAACCAGATAGCATACTATCATCCTGAGTAAGACTGTCCTACCGGGATAGGTCCTCCCTCAATCATTGCAATCACGTGCCTGTGATCCAATAATTGACTCTGAGGGCACTATCTCCAACAATCACCCACTTGCAGTCAAGGCTAATTATTGCGATGTCGCATACTCACAGCCCGTGTGATACCGAACACCCAACTCCTCTACTTGTCAGTCTCACAAAACTCGTTTGCGAAACTATTGCGTTCGACGAATAGCCTCAGTGAATGGATCCGCCTTGATGTTTCTTTCTATGTCTCTCTATATCTCAAGTTCGCGGAGAAAACCATCTCCCGAAATAAGCAATACCTGTCTTAGAATGTGTCTGGATGTCTGATGGGACCTAGCTCATAAATGAACTCCAAATCCAAACTTCTTAGACTGTATCGTCAACTGAACTTAATCAGTATCCCGCGTAATACCTCCCTCAGTGTCCGCTTGGATCACCTGTCCAAAACACTGCCCCTCTTCAGAGGGAAAACTATAACTCTGACGACCTCCTTGTAGTCCAGGTCACCTTGGAAGCCTGGAATGATAACTGTCTCCCGAATGAGGCTGACGTTATCATATCCCTAGAACATCCACTTATGTTCTAAAACTGCTCCCGACTGTTTCTCCAGGATTGGATCAATGTCAACTTATTGCATCTAGTGCAAAAACAACATCTGGTGTGGTACTTGACATCTCATGATTGACTCAATTGCCTAAGCAAGTGATCCGCCAATCATGCACATCCCTCTCCCCTTTAGTCTGTAAGACACCTTTAGAGAGGGTGACTCCATCACCTGCAGGTACACTACCGTGCTAGGAGTCGTCCATTCTAAATACTCTTAGAATGCTGTCTAAGTACCCTTAATTGGGAAACCACCCAAATCTAGATCTAAAACCATAGATCTAGTAACCAGTATGTCTGATATAATGTCCAAGTCCCATGTGGACAAACCACTGTGTGACGACCAAAGTATAACCGATCGTAGTATAGGAATATCACTTCCTACTCTGTGTATGTCATCCAAATACCAGGACATCACACGCTACTACCTTCTTAACAGATCCATCCCCTATTTCGATGAAGTCAAACCTATGACTGTCACATCAGAAATTGATGTTCTATCTCCGCTATATCTGCTTTAGTCTATAAATAGACATAAGCCACTTGTCCACCATGCTTCCGCTGCTCCCACTGACCACGACAACCCTTTGGCAGAGTCATATAGCTGTACACTTCTAAAGCCAATTTAGAACGACGCTATACTCATTCTCCTGCCGGGTCTCACAATCTGGAACAACAGCAATGGCAAGTCTGGGTAAAAAAGAACTTCCCTGTCAAACCAGATTGAATCTTTAGGTTCCTATGAAATCTTCAGTAATCATTTGTGGTTCTGGAATCACTTCCAGTTCTACCATACTCCCACTACCGTTTTTCTGAAAAAAAATCCATTTTTATTAAAACTGTGGCGAGTCTAGAACAATATTTCTATTGATCTTCCAGATGGTAGAAAGTCAACCCTCATCATAGCCTGGGTCAACCCACAAACAGCCATTACAGAAACGTGCCTTGAGTTATCCTGAGTCTGGTTTTAATCATAAGCCGGACAATTCCCCGTACCTTAACATCGTTAAGATATGAACTGTTCTATATCCAATACAGAAACAGAGGCACCGATTTAATTGAACCAGATTCAAATCATGCAGCTTACTCCAGTGCATGTCAACCAAATGGAAGGAGGCCGATCAGCGTTACTCAACTTAGGAATACTTCCACTTATGAGCAACCTGAAAGAGAAGCAAGTTCTCTTAGTCATTACTATCAACTGAATACCATACACAAGTATCTACATCTTCGATCACTTTGAAGAATCCCGATACTTGCAATACCTGGTTCTCTACTTTATTCAAATACCTATAACTTCTCAAAATTCGGACCCTGTGTTTCCACGAAACACCTGTCTAAAAACTAGAGAAGTCATAAGTAAACCGAATATAGTACGAGGACCAACCCCTCTGTCCTGATGGACCCTGGACAACATACAATACTCTGTATAAGTCCCTTGAGTCTGATAACACATTCACTGTGTGTCGTAGGTTGAAAACTGTACTTATGGTTAAGAAGAATTACACCGCTGTTTAATGCTCCTTACCTAACCATTCACTGATATAGGTAAATGTCACAGACATAATTTCAAAAAGATATATCTCACTTTATAAAAATAGATGTACAGATATATCAATTTGAAATTGGTGCATAACGGCGGATATTCAAAACCAAATATTTGCCGACCGGAAAACAACCCAGGCGATTTCCTCAAATATCACCAATAACAACGAATTCCGATATAATGAGGAAGATCACCTAATTCCCAATAACTTACTCCCACTCATTATCTGTAAAACCATACAGATGTGAGAATCAAACCTGGTAAATACATACCCTGGAGCAAGTGTCTAATTAGGAAATCAGTTTTCCTTTAACAGTACACAGTGAAACTGAAACATTGAAATGTTTCGATGGGGTATTCTGGTATTCCTAGTAATGCCTCTTCCATTATCAGACTCACAACTGTAACCGTATATTTCTATGCCATCTCTTCACATCCCTTCATATATCTTTAGTCATTACCTTCTGCACACCCCTTTAGGCCAAATAGTTTTCTTCCTTCCCTACCGTTCGGCGCCAGCCTATGGTTTGGAAGAAGACTATCCAATAAGCATAATGGGTGTACTGTCCTAATCCTAGGAACACTCGCAATGAGAGAAGGTGAAGATAAAAGACAACCGAATAAACCTTATTCCTATTTCTCCTGAATCATAATCCATCCCGAACTGGAACAAGTTCCTTTCGAGTTCGTATATAACCATACGATGGAGTATCCAATAAACTGTGGATCTTCGTAGTGATACGGAGTGTTCTGGAGAAATACAAAGGTGATTTAGGATCGGCGAATAAATACTTGGTTTGGTCGTGAATAGCAGTCGCAATTTACTTTGCCCTCTTACTAATCCCTTGTTATGTCTTTACTTAATACCTTCTGTACACCATCGTTATACTAATTGGTTTTCTTCATTCCCCACCGTTCGGCACCAGCCTAAGGTTTGGAAGAAGACTATCCAATTTGCGTAATAGGTGTACTATCTCCTAAACCAAGGAGTACTCGCAATGAGAGAGAAGGTAAAAAGAAAAGACAACTGAATAATCGTATCCGTTTTCTCTAGAACCGAAAACTATCCTCGAATAAATTCCTTCGAGTTCGTATATAACCATACGATGGTTTTGTCCAATGGAAGTGGACGTTCGCAGTAATACGGGGTGTCCTGCAGAAAAAGGGTAAAAGTAGGAGTGGCAATGAGGTGTGCAACTCTGACAATCCAAAAGCCAGTCTTATAAGAAGGTTCGGTCAACTTGGTCTCTGAGTCATAGTCTAAGGTCGGGTCAATGGTCGCTGCCAAAGAGAGAGAGAAAAGAAACACTCAGCGTGCACTCTAACCTAGATCAGAATGGTTACCAATTTATCTAATCTGGAAACCTCCCACTGTTCCGTCAGATTCTTCTCCAAACCAGAAAGAAGAATTAGTCGGGATCACCCGAGGAGTAAACCAACTCATCAGTGGGAATCGGGATCCAACTATAATCGCATGATAATGTGACGGAATCCGCTCACATCATCACACTCCAGAAGGTATGCGCATATCTAGCAAGTTTCAGTTTCTTTAGAAACTCCCGATGTGATTTTTGCCCCATGCTCTTATGACCTTGACTTTGGCCAACATATCATAAGTCACATGTCAAGTTCTACCCGTCATTCTCCAAGTTAATTTGAGCCCACCCGTATATACCCTTGACTTTGGCCAAAATAGTAGTACGACTGCCCCAAACCAACGCATCTATCTATGCTGCATATGAATACCCAATAGCTACCAATCACTGTGCCTTGACTTTAGCCAACATACACAGCTTGAATACTATTGACCACCCATATGAAACGACGGAGGGCTACGAATAGTTTCTGGCAAAAACCTTTAACGTAATGAACTTGATATCGTTGAAGGAACGGATAGCTTTTTAAAAATATAGTGACGAAAACTTTCGCTAAAGAGGTCACTCCCGGTGAAGGGATCTCGGCTCTTTCCCCGTAGAATGAGGTGTAGGATATTCCAACTGAATACCACAATGCAAAGCAAAAGTAATCGGCTATAGTGAAGTTATTGCCCTGACACAAACTTTTGTCCAAGGGGTCACTCCCGGTGAAGGGATCTCGGCCCTTGCCTCGTCGATTGAGGAGCAGGATATTCCAACTGAATACAACTATGCAAAACAAAAGAGAGCGCCCTTGCAATAACAGCTTTTTGAAAAGTGTTCCAACAACATCAGATTAGGTTTGTTTTTAACTTGCATTGATCCAAATCAACGCAGTCCTATCAATTGATCACACCACAAAGAACGAAAATATACTGATGTACGTATATGCCATCCGCATTCGCCACTAGGTCCCGTCATTACCCGTTAGGTTAGCTAACTAACGACAGAGCGGGGACTGGACTAGCGCGGATGCAAAACATATACAACATCTACTAATATATATACCAATATATAATATTTTGCTCAAGGCGTGATAAAAATGCAACATCACAGAAATGTACAGCATCACAGAACAATACAGATATCTGGGATCCCCGGGTTTCAGAGAGCCACTACTGAAACCCGATGTACCCCTAGTCATGTGGATAGCCTGTGCAATGAAATTCTAGACCCCTACGGGCGCGGCATGTTACCCGCCAAAACCTGAAGCGAGGCAGCCTCTTTCAGCAACGTGAATGGACCACCCAGCACTTCACGGAATCCGGTAACTTGGGCACCCCTCCTGGGTCAACCTGTACCCCCTACGAGTGCGGCGAATAGCCCGCCAATTCTAAAGTGAAGCCCCCTCCATCTCAATGCCATGAGATGCAGGCTTGTTGCCCTCTAGAACCCGGCTATCCGTGCACCCCTCCGCGGGGTAATCCTAGTACAGATAGTAAAAATACATACAACGGGTACATCGACCGCAACCTGGTCGTGCCCCAAAATAATAATACAAACTGGCAGTGACGGCAGTCCACATGTCGGACGCTCGCCCCGCAATATCAAATTTACATAATACAACAAAAACTGTACTAGCATTGCATCCAGGCTATCCCCACGACCAATCCGCAACATCACAGCATAACACAGAACATCAACGTGAATGTCACGTTCGCAAATCCGTCTAACCGGGCTATAGCAGTTAGACAGGATTTACCGATCAAGTGACATTCACGGTCGCAGATATAATGTAAATACTGTGAACTAATATGTTTAAAATTTTCCAATCGATCAAATTTACCAAGTGGGCCCCAAGCATTACTCTAGCACATCAAGAAATTCTGGGCCCAAACTTAATATTCCAAAACACCTATTTTCAGCCCAAAAGCCCACTGCAAAAACCTAGTGAAAGGAAGCCAACAATCTGCGGCGGAACCGCGGTCAAAGAGGGGTTACGGCCGTGGTTCAGCGGTCATATGGAAGTATCACGTCACCAAAATTTTACAGTGTTCTTATAATTCTCTGCACATCATTCTGCAAGACCCTGAAAAATTTTTCGAGACAAAAAAATTTCGACAGAGAACTGTTGGAATGAAAAACGCGGGTTTTGGAATTTTTGATCTATCGGAAATGTAAAACACATTAGACAAAGCTAGACTATGTTAATGGCGAGGCTCTGATACCACTGTAAGTGCACGGCGGCGCCCCGGCCGTCAATCCGACGCCGGAATGCGGAAGCGGTGATTTACTTTAACTTTTCAAACCGGCACCACCGCGCACTATATACCCGGATCGTGCCATTAAACTAGTCCTAGCTAACTACAAGATGGGAAGAGAGATATACCGAGTGATCCGTGTCCTCCGGTCTTCTCGTCGTCGTCCCGATCTCCCGCGGAATCTTCGGTCTTCTCCTCGTCGCCGGAAGGGCACCACGTCACCTGCTTCTTTTATGGGCTCCCACCTCTATACTGAGGCAACTCGGGCACGAAGTTGGCGAGCCGACGTGCCCATGGTTTGCTGTAGAATGTGTAGTGCTCATGTCTCATTTCGGGGTAGTGGATGTTGCCTTTTGGTGGAGGGATGAACCATGGAGTTTTACTTAGGAATTTTTGGTGAAGCAAAATGATATGAGATCAACCAAGAGCCCCCACTCAAAATGGGACAGCCCCCATTAGAAGTGGCCGGCCATGCATGAATGGAGAGAAGAGAGTGAATGAGGGAGTGTATGGTGTTGGAGATAGTGCCCTCAGAGTCAATTATTGGATCACAGGCACGTGATTGCAATGATTGAGGGAGGACCTATCCCGGTAGAACAGTCATACTCGAGATGATAGTATGCTATCTGGTTTACCTTTATCATCGTGTACTGCTTTAGGTGACCTGACATGTCACTATTGCACGTTGATAGAGCCCCTAGGATTCTTGCTTGACCACCAGCAGTATGAGGGCGATCATATAAGTGGGAGCTGGGGTCTATAAGCACATCCTTAAAAGGTCCCTAGTCGTAGGAGTTTCGAGACAGGGCATCGATTCTCCAGAGTAGACTAGTATATACAGTCGAGACCCCGACGAGGGGCGGTGGCCGGTCTCACAAGCCACTGGTGTCAGTTGGATCACCTAAGATGTATACAGGTGCTCATTGGGTTATGAGTACACCGGACAGGACTCGCCGGGAACATGCTAGTTGGTCTTATACCTGACGTCAGATAGCAGTTCCCAGGTGACATGTGTACAGGTTAGTTCATCGACCTGGGGATCGTCATTTGTCTCGTGTGAGTTCCCATTGTACTTTGATTACTACCCTACCACGGCTCAAAGGAGTCGTGCAAACAGGTTTTAGTTGGGTACAGTCCCGAGCCACATGGAGGCAGTGAGCGGATCTTCAGGGGTTCGTCTTTCCCGGTATTGGGGGTGAGGTCGCGCTGTGTCTGGGAGAGCCATTACACGAAGTCCTTGGCCAAGGCAGGAGATTTACTGGTAGGTATTCCAGTAGTATCTCAGGGTGTTCTGTGCTACACTCCGACACGACTTGTACCGCTTTTGGGGGTCTGACTTTTACCTACCCCCTAGGCCCGACATGCGATGCTCATAGACGAACGGACCGGACTGTACGGATATTGTCACTGATAGGCTCAGTAGGGTGTCAGGATGAGCTCGCTCATCGACGTCCCTTTTGGTCAATAGCTGGTGGCCCGTTACGTATTGGCTTATACCTCTGACGTGCTAGTGGTTAAATCCACAGCCATAGTATTGACGAGTCTTTAGAGTCCACCACACCTTCGGTTACTCAAGCTTTCGGGAGAAACGCTATAGAGGCCGTATGGAGATATGGCAGGGTCCGATCAGATACGTGCGGTATTGCACGGATCAGGATCGGACGGTTTATACTAGTAGCCGAATGGATATATGGCAGGGTTCGATCAGATACGTGCGGTATTGCACGGATCAGGATCGAACGGATATTACTAGCCGGCTTTGGTTTAAGCCGGATCCTAGTTTAGTACAGTGTAGATTTTGTCTCTTTGCATTTGTATCCGGACGGAATACAGATGCGGGTGTGTATGCACAGTATCAGGGTTTTCCTGTAATTTTATTACGGGACCAGTTTTCTGGAGTTGCCAGTTTGCATTCCGTTCCGGCCGGTTTTCCTTTGTTCTTTCCCGGCCGGACTTTTCCGAATGGAGGGGGTTATTTGCAATTGTGCAAATAACATTTGTGGAGGGGGTTCTTGCAATTGTATTGATTATGATATCTTTCATCCATTCTCTTGCAATAATGGTGATTAAAGAGAGGGTATGGGTTTGATGTGAATGGAGTATGGTTGATGTTGTGGTCACCTCTTGCTTTATCCTACACTCACTCACCTTCTTGGTTTAATCATGGTTGATTTTCATTTTTCCTCCACCATTCTTTTTACATTGGCCGCCCACACATTTAAGGGAGGGGGAGCTTTGATTTTGGTGGTGTGGCAAATTTCATTCATCTCATTTT
Organism: Agapanthus africanus; assembly: GCA_030015575.1. Lineage (NCBI taxonomy): Eukaryota > Viridiplantae > Streptophyta > Magnoliopsida > Asparagales > Amaryllidaceae > Agapanthus > Agapanthus africanus. The sequence continues at coordinate 310,122,695 of CM057350.1, read as the reverse complement.
TGATACAAGGAAAAATGAAAGCACCATTTTTCATACCTTCATTCCTCCATCTTCAAAAGGCAACCAATACCCCAAAGTGAGACATGCACTCTACACTACATTCTATAGCACATCTTGGGCATGTCGACTTGCCAGCTTCATGCCCGAGTTGCCTCGGTATTGAGGTGGGAGCCCGTAAAAGATGCAGACGATGTGGTGCCTTTCCGGTAAGGAGGCGACGACCGGAGTTTCCGCGGGAGATCGGGATGATGACGAGAAGACCGGAGGACTCGGATCACTCGGTATATCTCTTCCCTATCTTGTTAGTTAGCTACGACAGGTTTAATGGCCCGATCCGGGGTTTAGTGCGCGGTGGTGCCGGTTTGCAAAGTTCGCAAAATTAAAGTTTATCACCGTTTCCGCATTTGGCCGTCGGATTGACGGCCGGGGCGCCGCCGTGCACTTACAGTGGTATCAGAGCCTCGCCATTAACTTCGTCTAGCTTCGTTTGATGTGTTTGCATTTCCGATCGACCAAAATTTCCAAAAACCGTATTTTTCCTTCACATCAGTTTCTGTCGAAATTTTTTGAAGTCTAAAAATTTTTCACGTTGTCTCAGAATGATGTGCAGGGAGTTCTAAGAACTCTGGGAAAATTTGAGACAATGATCCCTCAGCTCGAGCGCGGAACCGCGGCAAAACCCCCCTTGTTGCCGCGGTTCCGCCGCAGGTTGGTGGGATCAATGCTTCGAAATTCTCCAGTGGGCTTCTGGGCTGTAATTATGGGTTTTGGAATGTTAATATTGGGCCCAGATTTTCTGTGAGTGCTACAGTATTGCTTGGGGGCCCACTTGTTAATTTTTGATCGATCGGATATTTTAAACACATTATTTCACAGTATTTACATTATATCTGCGACCGTGAATGTCACTCGATCGGTAAATCCGGTCTAACTGCTATAGCCCGGTTAGACGGATTTGCGAACGTGACTTTCACGTTGATGTTCTGTGTTTTGCTGTGATGTTGCGGATCGGTCGTGGGGGATAGCCTGGATGCAATGCTAGTACAGTTTTGTTGTATTATGTGCATTTGATATTGCGGGGCGAGCGTCCGACATGTGGACTGCCGTCACTGCCTGTTTGTATTATTCTTTTGGGGCACGACCAGGTTACGGTCGATGTACCCGTAGTATGTATATTTTACTTTCTGTACTAGGATTGCCCCGCGGTGGGGTGCACGGATAGCCGGGTTCTGGAGGGCAACAAGCCCGCATCTCAGGGCATTGAGACGGAGGGGGCTTCAGTCTGGAATTGGCGGGCTATTCGCCGCACTCGTAGGGGGTACAGGTTGACCCAGGTGGGGTGCCCAAGTTACCGGATTCCGTGAAGTGCTGGGTGGTCCATTCACGGCGCTGAAGGAGGCTGCCTCGCTTCAGGTTTTGGCGGGTAACTTGCCGCGCCCGTAGGGGTCTAGGATTTCATTGCACAGGCTATCCACACGACCAGGGGAACGTCGGGTTTCTCAGTAGTGGCTCTGTGAAACCCGGGGATCCCAGATATCTGTATTGTTCTGTGATGCTGTACATTTCTGTGATGTTGCATTTTATTCACGCCTTGAGCGAAATACTATATATTGGTATATATATTAGTAGATGTTGTATATGTTTTTCATCCGCGCTAGTCCAGTCCCCGCTCTGCCGTTAGTTAGCTAACCTAACGGGTGATGATGGGACCCAGTGGCGAATGCGGATGGCATATACGTACGTCAGTATATTTTCGTTCTTTGTGGTGTGATCAATTGATGGGACTGCATTGATTAGGATCAATGCAAGTTAAAACAAACCTATTCTGATGTTGTTGGAACACTTTTCAAAAAGCTGTTATTGCAAGAACGTTCACTTTTGTTTTGCATCGTGGTATTCATTTGGAATATCCTTCTCCTCAGTCGACGAGGCAAGGGCCGAGATCCCTTCACCGGGAGTGACCCCTTGGACAGAAGTTTGCGTCAGGGCATTAACTTCACTATAGCCGATTACTTTTGCTTTGCATCGTGGTATTCAGTTGGAATATCCTGCACCTCATTCTACGGGGAAAGAGCCGAGATCCCTTCACCGGGAGTGACCTCTTTAGTAAAGGTTTTCGTCACTATATTTTCTAAAAAGCTATCCGTTCCTTCAACGATATCAAGTTCATTACGTTAAAGGTTTTCTCCAGAAACCATTCGTAGCCCTCCGTCGTTTCAGACGGGTAGCACGTAGTATTCATGCTATGTTTGTTGGCCTTCGTCAAGGCATAGTGTTTGGTAGCTGCTTGTTGCCTTTCTGCAGCATAGATAGATGCGTTGGTTTGGGACAGTCGTATAGCCTTGTTGGCCTTCGTCAAGGGCTTGTGCGGGTGGGTTCAAATCAACCTGGAGAATGACGGGTAGAACTTGACATGTGACTTATGATTTGTTGGCCTTCATCAAGGTCATAAGAGCATGGGGTAGAAATCACATCGGGAGTTTCAAAAGAACTGAAACTTGCCAGATATGCGCAAACCTTCTGGAGTGTGACACCGTGAGCGGATTCCGTCACGTTATCATGCAATGATAGTTGGATCCCGATTCCCACTGATGAGTTGGTTTACTCCTCGGGTGACCCCGACTAATTCTTCTTTCAGGTTTGGAGGAGAATTTGAGGTACAGTGGGAGGTTTCCTGATTAGATAAAGTGATAACCATTCTGATCTAGGTTAGAGTGCACGCTGAGTGTTTCTTTTCTCTCTCTTTGGCAGCGACCATTGACCCGACCCTAAGACTATGACTCAGAGACCAAGTTAACCGAACCTTCTTAACACTGGCTTTTGGATTGTCAGAGTTACAGACCTCATTGCCACTCCTACTTTTACCCTTTTCTCCAGGACACCCCGTATTACTACGAACGTCCACTTCCATTAGACAAAACCATCGTATGGTTAGATACGAACTCGAAGGAATTCGAGGATGGTTTCCGGTTCTGGAGAAAACGGATAGGATTATTCAGTTGTCTTTTCCCTTTTACCTTCTCTCAAGTTGTGAGTACTCCTTGGTTTAGGAGATAGTACACCTATTATGCAAATTGGATAGTCTTCTTCCAAACCATAGGCTGGTGCCGACCGGTAGGGAATGAAGAAAACCAATTAGCCTAAACGGTGTGCAGAAGGTATTAAGATTAAGACAAAGAAAGGGATTAGTAAGAGGGCAAAGTAAATTGTAACTGATATTCACGACCAAACCAAGTATTTCTTCGCCAATCCTAAATCACCTTTGTATTTCTCCAGGACACTCCGTATCACTATGAAGATCCACAGTTTATTGGATACTCCATCGTATGGTTATATACGAACTCGAAAGGAACTTGTTCCAGTTCGGGGATGGATTCTGGTCCAGGAGAAATAGGAATAAGGTTTATTCGGTTGTCTTTTGTCTTCACCTTCTCTCGCATTGCGAGTGCTCCTAGGACTAGGACAGTACACCCATTATGCTTATTGGATATTCTTCTTCCAAACCATAGGCTGGTGCCGAACGGTAGGGAAGGAAGAAAACCATTTGGCCTAAGGGGTGTGCAGAAGGTAATGACTAAAGACATATAAAGGGATTTGGAGAGGTGGCAAAGAATTATACGGTTATAGTTGTGAATCTGGATAATGGTAGAGGCATTACTAGGAATACCAGGATACCCCATCAAAATACTTCAATGTTTCAGTTCAACTGTGTACTGTTAAAAGAAAACTGATTTCCTGATTAGACACTTGCTCCAGGGTATGTATTTACCAGGTTTGATTCTCACATCTGTATGGTTTTACAGATGATGAGTGGGAGTAAGTTATTGGGAATTGGGTGATCATCCTCATTATATCGGGATTCGTTGTAATCGGTGATATTTGAGGAGATCACCTGGGCTGTTTGTCGGTCGGCAAATATTTGGTTTTGAATATCCGCTTTTATGCACCAATTTCAAATTGATATATCTGTACGTCTATTTTCATAGAGTGAGATATACCTTTCTGAAATTATGTCTGCGACATTTACCTATATCAGTGGATGGTTAGGTAGGGAGCATTAAATAGCGGTGTAATTCTTCTTAACCATAAGTACAGTCTTCAACCTACGACACACAGTGAAAGAGTTGTTAGACTCAGCGGACTTATACAGAGTATTGTATGTTGTCCAGTGTCCATTAGGACAGAGGGGTTGGTCCTCACACTATATTCTGTTCACTTTTAACTTCTCTAGTTCTTAGACATGTGTTTCGTAGAAACACAGGGTCTAAGTTTTGAGGAATTATAGGTATTTGAATAGAGTAGAGAACCAAGTGTAGCAAGTATCGGGATTCTTCAAAGTGATCGAAGATGTAGATACTTGTGTATGGTATTCAGTTGATAGTAATGATAAAGAGAAATTGCTTCTCTTTCAGGTTACTCATAATTGGAAGCATTCCTAAGTTGAGTAACGCTGATCGGCCTTTTTCCATTTAGTAGACATGCACTGGAGACAGCTGCATGATTTGAATCTGGTTCAATTAAATCAGTGCCTCTGGTTCTATATTGGATATAGTACAGTTCATATCTTAACATTGTTAAGGTACGGGGAGTTGTCCGGCTTATGATTAAAAAACAGACTCTGGATAACTCAAGGCACGTTTCTGTAATGGCTGTTTGTGGGTTGACCCAGGCTATGACGAGGGTTGATTTTCTACCATCTGGCAGATCAATAGAAATATTGTTCTATACTCGCCACAGTTTTATTAAAAATGGATTTTTTCAAAAACAGCAGTGGGAGTATGGTAGAACTGGAAGTGATTCCAGAACCGCAAACGATTACTGAAGATTTGATAAGGAACCTAAGGATTCAATCTGATTTGACATTCCATTGGCCACTCCGCAGATAAGGTGGGTAACTTCAGGCACCCGAGAGGTACTCCGGTAGCCTCAAGGACGGTGACAGGGAAGTTCTTGTTTACCCATACTTGCCATTGTTGTTGTTCCAGGCTGCGAGACCCGGCAGGAGGATGAGTATAGCGTCGTTCTAAACTAGCTTTAGAAGTGCACATCTATATGACTCTGCCAGAGGGTTGTCGTAGTCAGTGGGAGCAGCGGAAGCATTGGTGGACATCAGGCTTATGTCTATTTATAGACTAAAGCAGATATAGCGGAGATAGATCATCTATTTCTGATGTGACAGTCATAGGTTTGACGTCATCAGAATAGGGGATGGATCTGTTGAGAAGGTAGTAGGGTGTGATATCCGGGTTTTGGATGACATACACAAAATAGGAAGTGATATTCCTATACTACGATCGGTTATACTTTGGTCGTCACACAGTGTTTTCTCCACAAGCGACTTGGACACAATATCAAACATACTGGTTACTAGATCTATGGTTTTAGATCTAGATTTAGGTGGTTTCCCAATAAGGGTACTTAGACAGCATTCTAAGAGTATTTAGAATGGACGACTCTGGGCACGGTAGTGTACCTGCAGGTAATGGAGTCACCCTCTCTAAAGGTGTCTTATAGACTAAAGTAGAGAGGGATGTGCATGATTGGCAGATCACTTGCTTAGGCAATTGAGTCAATCATGAGATGTCAAGTACCACACCAGATGTTGTTCTTGCACTAGATGCAATAAGTTGATATTGATCCAATCCTGGAGGAACAGTCGGAAGCAGTTTTAGAACATAAGTGAATGTTCTAGGGATATGATAACGGCTGCCTCCTTTAGGAGACGGTTATCACTCCAGGCTTCCAAGGTGACATGGACGACAAGGAGGTTGTCAGAGTTATAGTTTTCCCTCTGACGAGGGGCAGTATTTTGGACAGGTGGTCCAAGGAAATACTGAGGGTGGCATGGCGCAGGATACTGATTAAGTTCAGTTGACGATACAGTCTAAGAAGTTTGGATTTGGAGTTCATTTATGAGCTAGGTCCCATCAGACATCCAGACATTCTAAGACAGGTATTGCTCATTTCGGGAGATGGCTTTCTCCGCGAACTTGAGATATAGAGAGACATAGAAAGAAACATCTAGGCGGATCCACTCACTGAGGCTATTCCTCGACCGCAATAGTCTCGCAAACGAGCTTTGTGAGACTGACTAGTAGAGGAGTTGGGTGTTCGGTATCACACGGGCTGTGAGTATGCGACATCGCAATAATTAGCCTTGAGTGCAAGTGGGAGATTGTTGGAGATAGTGCCCTCAGAGTCAATTATTGGATCACAGGCACGTGATTGCAATGATTGAGGGAGGACCTATCCCGGTAGAACAGTCTTACTCGAGATGATAGTATGCTATCTGGTTTACCTTTATCATCGTGTACTGCTTTAGGTGACCTGACATATAACTATTGCATGTTGATAGAGCCCCTAGGATTCTTGCTTGACCACCAGCAGTATGAGGGCGATCATATAAGTGGGAGCTGGGGTCTATAAGCACATCCATAAAAGGTCCCTAGTCGTAGGAGTTTCGAGACAGGGCATCGATTCTCCAGAGTAGACTAGTGTATACAGTCGAGACCCCGACGAGGGGCGGTGGCCGGTCTCACAAGCCACTGGTGTCAGTTGGATCACCTAAGATGTATACAGGTGCTCATTGGGTTATGAGGACACCGGACAGGACTCGCCGGGAACATGCTAGTTGGTCTTATACCTGACGTCAGATAGCAGTTCCCAGGTGACATGTATACAGGTTAGTTCATCGACCTGGGGATCGTCATTTGTCTCGTGTGAGTTCCCACTGTACTTTGATTACTATCCTACCACGGCTCAAAGGAGTCGTACAAACAGGTTTTAGTTGGGTACAGTCCCGAGCCACATGGAGGCAGTGAGCGGATCTTCAGGGGTTCGTCTCTCCCGGTATTAGGGGTGAGGTCGCGCTGTGTCTAGGAGAGCCATTACACGAAGTCCTTGGCCAAGGCAGGAGATTTACTGGTAGGTATTCCAGTAATATCTTAGGGTATTCTGGGCTACACTCCGACACGACTTGTACCGCTTTTGGGGGTCTGACTTTTACCCACCCCCTAGGCCCGACATGCGATGCTCATAGACGAACGGACCGGACTGTACGGATATTGTCACTGACAGGCTCAGTAGGGTGTCAGGATGAGCTCGCTCATCGACGTCCCTTTTGGTCAATAGATGGTGGCCCGTTACGTATTGGCTTATACCTCTGACGTGCTAGTGGTTAAATCCACAGCCATAGTATTGACGAGTCTTTAGAGTCCACCACACCTTCGGTTACTCAAGCTTTCGGGCGAAACGCTGTAGAGGCCGTATGGAGATATGGCAGGGTCCGATCAGATACGTGCGGTATTGCACGGATCAGGATCGGACGGTTTATACTAGTAGCCGTATGGATATATGGCAGGGTTCGATCAGATACGTGCGGTATTGCACGGATCAGGATCGAACGGATATTACTAGCCGGCTTTGGTTTAAGCCGGATCCTAGTTTAGTACAGTGTAGATTTTGTCTCTTTGCATTTGTATCCGGACGGAATACAGATGCGGGTGTGTATGCACAGTATCGGGGTTTTCCTGTAATTTTATTACGGGACCAGTTTTCTGGAGTTGCCAGTTTGCATTCCGTTCCGGCCGGTTTTCCTTTGTTCTTTCCCGGCCGGACTTTTCCGATGGAGGGGGTTATTTGCAATTGTGCAAATAACATTTGTGGAGGGGGTTCTTGCAATTGTATTGATTATGATATCTTTCATCCATTCTCTTGCATTAATGGTGATTAAAGAGAGGGTATGGGTTTGATGTGAATGGAGTATGGTTGATGTTGTGGTCACCTCTTGCTTTATCCTACACTCACTCCTTCTTGGTTTAATCATGGTTGATTTTCATTTTTCCTCCACCATTCTTTTTACATTGGCCGGCCACACATTTGAGGGAGGGGGAGCTTTGATTTTGGTGGTGTGGCAAATTTCATTCATCTCATTTTTGATACAAGGAAAAATGAAAGCACCATTTTTCATACCTTCATTCCTCCATCTTCAAAAGGCAACCAATACCCCAAAGTGAGACATGCACTCTACACTACATTCTATAGCACATCTTGGGCATGTCGACTTGCCAGCTTCATGCCCGAGTTGCCTCGGTATTGAGGTGGGAGCCCGTAAAAGATGCAGACGATATGGTGCCCTTCCGGCAAGGAGGCGACGATCGGAGTTTCCGCGGGAGATCAGGATGATGACGAGAAGACCGGAGGACTCGGATCACTCGGTATATCTCTTCCCTATCTTTTTAGTTAGCTAGGACAGGTTTAATGGCCCGATCCGGGGTTTAGTGCGCGGTGGTGCCGGTTTGGATTGACGGCCGGGGCGCCGCCGTGCACTTACATATGGATCAATAATGCAAGACCCACACTCTACCAACCTCATCATCTCTTCACAAAGTCAAGCCATCATGAAAGTAGAAGTCAAATGGTCAAGGGATGGTGCAACCATCATGATCCAATAATATGCAAAGACCCCCTTCCAAATTGCTTATTGCACAAATGCAAATAAGCCCTCCTCCACCAATCTTCGGCCAATGAAGGATGCAAAGAAATATGGCCGAAACGGAAAGCAAACTCGCAACTCCAAAAAACTGATCCCGTAATAAATTACAGGAAAACCCCGATACTGTGTATACACACCCGCATCTGTATTCCGACCGGATACAAATGCAATGAGACAAAATCTACACTATATAATACTAGGATCCGGCTTAAACCAAAGCCTGCTAGTATTATCCGTCCGATCCTGATCCGTGCAATACCGCACGTACCTGATCGAACCCTGCCATATCTCCATACGGCCTCTACAGCGTTTCGCCCGAAACTTGAGTAACTGAATGTGGGGGACTCTAAAGACTCGTCAATACTATTGCTGTGGATTTAACCACTAGCACGTCAGAGGTATTAGCCATACGTGACGGGCCACCAGCTATTGACAAAAAGAGACGTCGATGAGCGAACTCATCCTGACACCCTACTGAGCCTGTCAGTGACAATATCCGTACAGTCCAGTCCGTTCGTCTATGAGCATCGCATGGCGGGCCTAGGGGGTTGGTAAAAGTCAAACCCCCAAAAGCGGTACAAGTCGTGTCAGAGATCAGCCAAGAACACCCTGAGATACTACTGGAATACCTACCAGTAAATCTCCTGCCTTGGCCAAGGACTTTTCATGTTCTGGCTCTCCTAGACACAGCGCGACCTCACCCCCAATACCGGGAGAGACGAACCCCCGAAGATCCGCTCACTGCCTCCATGTGGCTCGGGACTGTACCCAACTAAAACCTGTTTGCACGTCTCCTTTGAGCGTGGTAGGGTAGTAATCAAAGTACAGTGGGAACTCACACGAGACAAATGACGATCCTCAGGTCGATGAACTAACCTGTACACATGTCACCAGGGAACTGCTATCTGACGTCAGGTATAAGACCAACGAGCATGTTCCCGGCGAGTCCTGTCTGGTGTACTCATAACCCAATGAGCACCTGTATACATCTTAGGTGAACCAACTGACACCAGTGGCTTGTGAGACCGGCCACCGCCCCTCGTCGGGGTCTCGACTGTATACACTAGTCTACTCTGGAGTATCGATGCCCTGTCTCGAAACTCCCACGACTAGGGACCTTTTAAGGATGTGCTTATAGACTACCAGCTCCCACGTATATGATCGCCCTCATACTACCGGCAGTCAAGCAAGAATCTTAGGGGCTCTATCAACGTGTAATAGTGACCTGTCAGGTCACTTAAACCAATACACGATGATAAAGATAAACCAGATAGCATACTATCATCCTGAGTATGACTGTCCTACCGGGATAGGTCCTCCCTCAATCATTGCAATCACGTGCCTGTGATCCAATAATTGACTCTGAGGGCACTATCTCCAACAATAAGTAATGGAATATGAAGATGCAAGTTGATTTAATAAATTTAAAACATGTTTCGTCTTTTTAAAAATTTGGGCAGCACCTCCTTTGTATATTTTGATCCAAAACCGCATATACATAATAAGAATAAAGGCATCCCCAAGCGGGAGCTTGCTCGTCGCCAACCGGCAGATTCACAACCACACAAGTCATAAAGTAAGTATACGACGCCCAACGGCGAAGATCAACACAAAGAATAATGTAAAGCAAGACATCCAACTCACCAAGCGAACATATAACCCATCGCTCAAGCCTCGCAACTACAAGTTTTTCTTACTATTTATACAAATACTAATTTTGATTGATGGAGTTGACTAGATACAATATGAATAATAAATACAATAGTGGTACGATCCAACATATACCACCTACCAAAGCAAGTCACCCGATGCAAGCTGTGTTCCAACGATGCCGCTACCGATCCATGCGGTCAACCTGCAAGAACTGTGGCACAACGGGGGTGAGTTGCCAACTCGTGAGTAGAAAACATCATCAGGTAGAAATCGAATAAACAACGATTCCTAGGTCAATTATATCATAAAGGTAATGCTATGATATCTAGGGTGACTGTATCTGCATAGGTGCCAACACTATGCTCAATGCCTATATGCATGTGGATATCATCCAACCATATAATCAAAGCCTGTATGCATGTGGATCTCATCCACGTGTCAACCAATGACATAACAACATCATGCAGGTAAATATCATGAAAGCATATGCATGTAAATATGAGGATATAAATCAATGTGTGTCCATCAGTGACACATCAAGATCATAGAACCTGAGTGTCCATCATCGACACTCGAAACATCATGAAACCCGTTTCCAGTATCGACACGTAAATCCTTATATATCTCAGGCGCCGCATCCTCAGATCGGCCCTCATATCCATCAAACTACTCCGGTCGGTATCCTCCGGATAACCGCCGAGTCCAAATACTATCACCGGTAGGCAATACTCCCTCTGCCAGGCTCATCGTCTACACCACGAAAATTACCTCTTGCCCCAAGGAACCATATCGGGTCCACCATGTACCCGTAGATGGTGCCTCCCGCTCCTCGAATTGGGTCTCACAAGCCACTCTCAGAACCGAGAAAACACATGGTGGACGTCTCAAAATATCATATCAAGAGAAACCGGGTTTTTAAAACAATACATAATTTCCTTTGTAATTTGACCACGGTTCTCAAATCCAGAATCTTATGAAATCAGCAAATCTCAATGCGTATAATCATAAAGCATGATGTATGCAACATATAACAGAATGTAAGCATATCCGTATATCATGCAACAATGAACAGTGATGTGAACATGGGCATATCATCATAATGTGAGCATAGAAATATAATAGCATGACGTAGAAATTCTACTGTTTGAGTGACATAGCAATTATCAATGATGAAGTGCGTGAGCCGGCCGATCTGTGTAAGTATAACATACGCATCATCGATAATGTGTAGGTGTACTAGCACAGGTATATGTAATGCAAGGAGAATGACATGAACGAGGCATAAGGTACATCGTCAGCTAAAAGCTATAAGGTATACATATCTAACATGACCGAGTCGGTGAATCTATCAATCAGAATCCAGCATCATACATCACGTACGGTATAATCCATCGTACGGCATCCTCTAGTCAAGGGTATGTATCAGTCATCATAAAACTCATCACGTACGGTAAATCATCGTACGTCGGCATTAAACTATTAGAGATCCTATTAACCTCTATGACGCTGAAGGTACGGACCTAACGTCTCGTACGGCATATCACTCATGATTCACAACAATATATATATATATATCTATATACCTATATCCCAAGTCGCATCCATAACAATCTCATTTAAGGGGACCGGTAAAGGTATCAACCAAGTCATCATATCACATCGAATACCCTTTTCATCACATTAAGTCATCTTACATCAAGTCAATTTTATATACACATTCTACCTTATTAATCTCGTTTCATGCTACTCTAAATTTCCTACTTATTCTCGTGCACTACCTATTTATATATCGTGATTTACATTCACTTTTCATATCCTTATATACCAATTTGAGACATTATTTGTAACTATCTTCTTAACCCTATCCATAGTTTCCTAGTCTAGGTTTCCTTAACCATATTCTATATATCGTTTTCTATCAAAAACTTGCGGGGGTGCTATATGCTATCCACCCGACTTCCTCCGTAGATATAGATCTACTCACCTTGATCCGTGCTTGCCGAAGTCGATGACGCCAAGCCCCGTCGTCTCGGAGTCCACGTGAAGGTACCTACAATAATACACAATCGTAATCGCTATTAACATCAAGCCCGGAAAACCGATACAGCACACGGTGCGCTCATAGGTTAGAACCTATAGCCTACGCATGCAAAACAATCAAACAACCCTTGTTGTTGACGTACAAATGCCCAACAACCAAATACCAATCCAAACATCAAAACCAATCATTCCAAAATACGGAAACATAACCAAAAACACTCCAAGGTGCTCCCAAATTTTGGTTAAGGTCCATTGGAACAAAACTAGCAAGTATAGGGTGTTGTATATGGAGTGTGTGAGCTACTGAAACAACCTAGACCCCAAATACCAAACTTTGGCCTGCTACATTGCCTAAAAATCCGGCCATCTCGGTCTACAGTGCTTTGTTGGGGTTCGTCTTCTCAGGGTGGTCTCCTAATGTCTTAAATAGGTCTCTGTTGTTTGTTTTTCTCAAAAACTTCCCAGTTTTCTCCAGATTCCCTGTAGGTACACAATACCTTACAAAACCGACACGGAACTATATCTAAGTTCGTATTTTAGTTTCTATTCTCATCTTCCAGGTTAAGGAATCGATCTCTAAGGCCTTAGAACAACCACTAAATAACCCAAGTCCACACAATCACCTAAACCCTTCTCTAGAATTTTCCGTACATCACATACCCTAACCAAAACAACTTCTAACTAAACTACGATATAAGGAAACTTAAACTACCTAAATGAAAGAAGATATACCTCATTTGGGCAACTCAAGAAAAACCCTAGCTTCCCAAAGTCTTCAAAATTCAACTTTGATTGGTCCAAAGTGTTAAGGAGGAGGAGGGGATCATCTTTAATGAAAGGAGTTTAGGGTTTTGATTAAGATTTTAAGATGGTTTCATGGGGTAGTGGTGGAGGGAGATGAGGAGGAAGAAGATGAAGGAAAATAATGGGGAGGGAATGAAATGGCTGTAGGGTTGCTGGGCACACGCACAAGGGTCTACGAGGCATCAACCATGCCCGATTTAAATTTTAGCCGTGCCGAACAACCCGCTACGAGATCTTTAAACTAGAGATTAGGCGAAAACAAGCATGTCAAACTCTTTAACAATAAGTGAGAGGGATTACAACCTTTGTAGATCCTGTCCTTCACTTCTTAAGCTCCGTATTGAGGTCCCTTCGCTGCGATCATCGTGTTCCGGACTCTCGAGAGGCTTCACAAAGAGAAAGATGCAGTCTTGCTTCCGATCTTCGATAACAAAGATGATCTACCTTGAAGTTTCATTAACACAAGCTAACACTCACTAATGATGTGAACACCCTCATCTAAATGGCAAGGATAGATGAGGATGATGAAGTAGGATTTTTAGCTCTCATTTATAATCTTTTTCTCACACATAATCATCACTTAGAAAAACTAGTAAGCTTTTTCCATGAAAAGAAGAAGGAAGATGAAGAAGAATAAATCATAATCCTTCTGTGATGAATAATGCAAAGTAATCATAAGGTTAGAAATGCAACCATGGTTCAAGTAACCATTGTAGAGAATTAACCAAGGTTAAAGGGTGTGGTTGGGTTAAGGAAATATCATCCAAAAATATCTAAACAAATATCTTTGCACAAAACAAAAAGAAAGCTTCTAGAAACTTCTAGAATAACTTAACCCTAATCAAACCCTAACCATGTTTAATCTCCACTAAACATGTTGCATTAATAACCACATCATGTTACAATATTATATATCACATATATAATATTTATTATAACAAAATAAAATAATACAATTAACATATATCGCATATATATCAATATATTACCCGAGTGAGAAAAAGAATCTTTTAGTGAGCAAATATTAGTTAATGTAATTTAATATATCATATATATTATTATACATTAAATTATCGAATCAACACTTAATCCGACAATCCGGCTATATCGCATATAACCGACTAATATTTATCCGTACCGATTCATCGAATCAACACTTGATCCGATGACCCGGCTGATATCAAATATCGCGAGAATAGAATACGGTATCTCATATCGCATTATTCTCGGTCCCGCACATATCACATATGTGCTCCTACTCCGTTTTGCCTGAGTCAAGAAACCTTTGTGTAGGACTCTAAAGAATCGTCAATACGCCGGCAGTAGGTGATGATCATATCAAACACCCACAAGCTGCAAGCGGTCAGCTAAACGTAACAGCCACCCAGGTATTGAGCGCTCAAAAGATCAACAAGCAAGCCTTTACATTCTCCTGTGAATCCAAACAGTAACACTCCCGTACAGTCCGGTCTCTTCGTCTGATATGTCGCATATCTCGCCTAGGGGTGGTAAACGTCAGACCCCAGTAGCTTGATAAGTCGTGTCGATATGAGGTCTATAACATTTTGAGAAACTATTGGTAACACTTACCGGTAAATCTCAGCAATCCTGGCCAGGGATTTCCAGTTATAGCCAATCGAACACAGCACAACATCAACTCCCTATACCGAGAGAGACGAATCCCCTCCTATCGCTCATTGCCTCCATGTGATTCGGGACTGTACCCAAAAGCCGCCTTTTTGCACGCCCACTTGGACATGGTATGATGGAAATCAAAGCACAGTGGGAATCACACAAGACTCTATCACGATCTTGGGTCAACAGACTACTCTGTACCAGTGTCACCGGAGAACTGCCATCTGACGTGAAGTATAATACCATCTGGGAGTTCTCGGCGAGTCCGTCCAGTGTACCCAGTCTCTACTGAGCACCCGTACACCATCCTTGATTTCAAACACCGATGGATATGGGATCATCCATCGCCCATCATATTGGTCAAGATGTGTATACGCTAGTCTACTCTGGTGTATCGATGCCCTGTCTCGATACACCCTCGACTAGGAACAGTTATAGGATATACTCATCGACTTCCGTGGCCCTACTAGTATGATCTCATCATAGTCCCAGTAGTCGAGTACATATCCTAAGGGCTTTATCAACATGTAACATAGAGAAAATTAGAGTACATGTTAAGATAAAGTACAACCCAATAGCATACTATCATGTCGAGAAAGAAAGTCTTCCCTATATATGTCCAAGCATCCATTACAATATACATCGTATGTACAGTAATGGCCTCTAGGGCATACATATAACTAACAATGGCAGCCCCCCTCTCTCTTATTCTCACCCTCACTCTCACTTAAGCGATGCCCCACTCTCTCTCTCTCTCCAATAATTCACTTTTTCTTTCATTTTCTCTTTTCTTCTCACAATAACAAAACCAAATATCACAAATGCAAATGAAACAACATGTAACATGTCATGGTGCACCAGCCATGGAAAACTGTAGAAACACGGATTTGGCTTAATCGCGATTTGTAGTGCACTAATCGGGTTTAATTTTAAACTTGCGTATAATTAATTATAAAAACGCCAAATCCAATAAATATATTTTTAAATGAGTAAATCATTTTAAATCCCCAATTATTTCACAATTATTGGTATATATATTTACACCATTTTACGAAAACCCCAATTTCGCAAATCGGGTAGTTTTCGCGAAATATATTATTTTAATATTAAATTCCAAAAATAATATTTTATATTTTCTGAAATGTTACAATCTTCCCCCCTTAAATAAATTCCGTCCCCGAATTTAAATTTAAACCCCCAAATACTAAAACATTTCAAAATTCAACTCAATCAACGGGGCTCCGAAATCACGGAAGATATAGAAATATTACAGCGCATCGCGTGCGCCTGAAAACAAGTATGAAACTCAAAATCGAACTCCGTCAAGCGTCATGCAAATCATCGGATTTGCACGCATAATCGATGAGTTACAATAGAGATACAGATCTCGAAATCCACTACTGAAATCCAAAATGCACTAGTCAAATACTATAATACGTATATAGTACGCATCCTTAGAAAAACCTTCAAAACCTGAATAAAACACATGCAAATTTTTTTTTCTGAATCGCCGCGTGAGGCGCAACTCATGGCACAAGTGACGGACGCTCATTTGTAAAGTAATAAATGTATGTTCACATAGGTTTTGCTAAAATATACGTTCCGCCCTTTTTAAAATATCCCAAAAGGTTTTCCTTTGTAAAAGTTCGTGTCGCTCCCGGACACGTAGGAAATAGCGAGACTATAGCTCCTTTTCGAAAACCTCTTGTTAAACTTTTATTGCATGCAAAGTATGCAGGTACTGTTTGTTCCCTCTTAAAATACAAACAAAAACCCCAATGGGGCATCACGTGCGCACACGTGATCGGGGGTCACGTGTCGACACGTGATGGCTTCCTGAGGGCTTTGAAATGATAAGAATTGAATCCTAATCAAATGAGGACACGTGCCCGCACGTGATAGGCCTTTAAGCCTACTGAAGTATAATAAAACAGCAAGAAAAAACCCCAATGGGGCATCATGTGCCCACACGTGACCAAGGGCCACGTGCTGACACGTGATAAGTTCCCAAGTTCTTTAAAATAATAGAATTAAATTTTGGTTAAAAGCTTAATCAGTGTGGCACGTGCCACCACATGATGGGGTCTTAAAAATTCTCTGAGTAAAAGGAAAGAAAACCCTAAACGGGGCATCACGTGCCCACACGTGACAGGGGGTCACGTGCCAACACGTGATGGGTTCCTAAAGATCTCTGAACTAATATAATTAAATTCTAGTTAACTAGTCAATCAGTGGGGTCACGTGCTAACGCGTGATACGCTCTTAAACCTTCTGAACTAATAGAATCAAATTCTAATTAAAGGAAATAAAAACCCTAATATTTCCCTAGATCTTTCCAAACAAAAAGATTGTGCTCTGTAAACGGGAGCACCGTTGGATTAAAAATCTAATGGTGATTAAAAATCATCAATTTATAAAAAGATTCTATACAAGGAGATATTTCCCTAAAATTTGCCAGGAATAATAGACAAAATATCTTTTGAATTAAAAGTCCAATGGTGAATAAAATTCACTAAGTGATCTAAAAGATCATATTGGTTACAAAATCAATCAAAATCTTTCAATGAAAGATTGACTAAACAAACTGATTCTTTTCCTTCTCCTATAAATAAGAGCAAAGAAGAGAAGAGAAAAAAAAGGAGAGATACAACAACAAAGAGAAAAAAGAAGAGAATTTAATTCTCCAGAGAGAAAGAAGATTTCTTCAGTAAAAGAAAGAAACTCTAGGTAAGAAAGGGAAAGAGATCATTCTATAAGCTCCCACAAAACAAAAAGAGAATTTAATTCTCAAACTAAGAGTTTAACTCTTCTGAATAAGAACTTAGTTCTTTCCTTGGTTGAAGATCTGCAGAAGCAGATCTCCCCATAAGTTGAGAATTTAATTCTTATCGGGGAGATTCGGCCATGCAGATCCAAAACTTTGAGGGAGAATTGAGTTTAAAGAATTTAATTCTTCCAAATACAGAGGAATTTAATTCCTCAAAATAAAATTAGGGTTTAACCCTACAAAAGAATTTAATTCTTCCAAATACATATGAATTTAATTCCTCTAAACAAAATTAGGGTTTAACCCTACAAAAGAATTTAATTCTTAAACAAGGGACTTAAACTTTTCATGCACGTAAAAGAGATCAGTACCCAACCTGATCATGTGTGTCCACGTGACTCCCCTCCTCAGTGATCAAAAGAGAATGAATGAAATTGGGTCACGTGCTCCCACATGACCCCTGACAAAACACTACTTTAAAGATGGGGTAAAGCTGAAGCATTAAATATCCAACGCATGGGCACCTTCACGTGTCCCCACGTGACCCCTAACAAATCTTGTTAATATCCAGTGCATAGGTGTCCATCACGTGCCCACACGTGATGGCCATGGAGACTAAAAGTGTTTAACACTTATTTGAATATTCTGAGAATAAAATAATGGAAGCTTGGCCCAATCCTAGGGCGCCTCACGTGCCCTCACGTGAGCGCCTCATTTTTCGAGTGTTTAACACTATTTTAAGCACTTCATCCCCAGTGTTTAACACTATTTTAAATGCATCACGTGGGAACACGTGATCGCCAGATATGTGCTAGTGTTTAACACTATATGCAAACCAGTCTTAGCCCAAATTGGCTAAGTCTTCGAGAGGCAAGACTCCCCTTTTGACTGAGCCTCAAATATATTCTTGTCTTCCAAGATTGATCATCGCATATGGTATATGAGTGCTCAACACTCAATAAAAGACAAAATATGGTCAGAACCCAGACCCATGCTTCGTATTGCTAAATAATGGGGGACTGAGCCTAGACAAATGTTCAACAGCCCAAACAAAGGTCCAACATTTTAAACCTAATTGGACTTAGCCCAAGTTGGCCATAAGTCCTCAATTCAGATTTAACTGAGCCCATGTGCTCATAATCTAATTAATTGATCTTAGTCCCATATTGGACTACATATTTCCTAATAAACTTTGGTTCAAGGGTACATCTCTTGACTCCTTTGATATTTGTCGTTGTAATCCTTCAACGTCTTCAGAGAGGTGACGGGTCTCGATAACCTATCATTCCATGGACTGTGGAGTCCTTAAACTCATAGACTATGATGCCCTTAAATTTTATAGACTATGACGTCTTTAAACTACGGACTGTGGGGTCCTTAAGCCCATGGACTATGATGTCCTTAACCTCGGACTGTGGGGTCCTTAAGCTCATGGACTATGATATCCTTATCCTTTATAGACTATGATGTCTTTAAACTGGACCGAGATGTCCATAAACTAACATTAGACCGTAATGTCCTTAAACTAACAACGGATCGCAATGTCCCTAAACTAAGACTATAGAGTCCAAATGCTCTTTTGTTAGATCTAAATGATCCTGTTAAATAGATCTTAGTCTAAAATTAGACTAACGTATCCTTAACAAACGTTTAAGTTAATCTTAGTTTCAAATGAGACTAACGTATTCTTAAACCAAACCCCAAACCCAAATCTAAGAAGATACGGATTTGGACTAATCCACGCCCTACGGGCGACAACATAAATTAGTCTCCGTATACAATCTACGGGCAACCAAAAACAAAATAAATACACACGACATGAAGTGTCCATCTGGAGAAGGAGAAAGTGGTTACCGCGATGCGGTAGCGTAATTAACTGCAGGGGCTTGCGCCTGCAGGGAAGAGCGTCCCCACAAAATAAAACCCCTCAATGAGGGCGAATCTGACGAAGTCTGCTACATTGGTCGCATCCGTTTAAACCTTCGATATTGTCACGACCCGAAATATTAGCTCGTGACCAGCACTTGAATCACGCAATGTCTAAAGGCGTAACGGAATTCAAGTAAGCTGAAACCCAGAAATCTAAACCTTTTTAAGAAAATAAAGGAGGTGAAGTTTCGAAATAAAGGTATAATGGAATCAAGTTTTCTTAATGCAAAGAAAAGGAACAAGAATTATGCAAGTGAAATTTACTAGTTTGAAAACATGTTCATCTTTTAAAAAATTTTGGCAGCACCTCCTTTGTATATTTTGATCCAAAACCACAAATACATAATAATGATAAAGGCATCCCCAAGCGGGAGCTAGCTCTTCGCCAAACGACGGATCACAGCCACGCAATGCAGCATAAATAAGTATCGACGCCCAACGGCGAAGTTCACCACAAAACGATAAAGAAATGAGCAAGATATAACCCCTAAAGTGAATATAAAACCCATCGCTCAAATCTCGCAACTACAAGTCTCACTAAGTCTCATCACTTACACAATTTACAACTTTTGATTGATGGAGTTTGCTAGATACAATATGAAATATAATACAAGAGTGGGCACCATACAAGGTCCCACCCATCAAAGCAAAACACCCAAATGAAGTTGTGTGCCAGCGATGCCGCTACTGATCCAAGCGGTCAACCTGCAAGAACTGTGGCACAACGGGGGTGAGTTGCCAACTCGTGAGTGGGAAAATATCAACAGATAGAAATCGAATAAACAACGACTACTAGGTCAACTATATCATAAAGGTAATACTATGATATCTAGGGTTACCGGGTCTGTATATGTGCCAACAAGGTAGTCAATACCTATATGCATGTGGATAACATCCAACAGTAATAATCGATGCATATATATGGATCTCGTCCAACCATAATCAAGGTATGTATGCATGTGGATCTCGTCCACCCATATAATCAATGTCTGTATGCACGTAAATATCATAAAGGAGTGTGCATGGAAGTATGAGGATATATATCAACGGTGTCCCTCGCGACACATCAAAATCATGGAACCTGAGTGCCTAGCATCGACACTCAAAAACATCATGAAAACCGTACCCAGCATCGGCATGTAAATCCTCATATATCGGGCTCCGTCAGTCCGGATCGGTCCACAGGCTCCGTCAGTCCGGATCGGCCCATATCATCTCTCTACTCCGGTCGGTATCCTTCGGATATCAGCCGAACCCAAATACTATCATCGGTAGGTAGTAGTCCCTCTGCCAGGCTCATCGTCTGCTACACAGCGATCCGTTCTCGCCCCGGGGTACCATACCGGGTCCACCATGTACCCATAATCGGCCTCATCAGCCTCCTCGAATTGGGTTTCACATGTCACTCTCAGAACCGAGAAAACACATGGTGGACGCACTGAAATATCATATCAAGAGGAATCGGGTTTTTAAAATAACACATAATCTCTTTTAAAATGTCCACGGTTCTCAAATCAAGAAATCTCATGAAAACATCATATCTCAATGCGTAAAATCATAGAGCATGATGCATGCGACATATAATAGAAATGTAAGCATATCCGTGTATCATGCAACATGGAATGGTGATATGACATATTAAGAGAAAACCGCTCTTTTAAAATGATTACAGTTTTTAAAATATAACATGCGGTTCCCAATTTTACAATAAAACCAGTTATCTGTATATGTACAATATGAATATGCGCAAGTGTAGATGTACCAATGTATGTGTGCATAAATATGGATGTATCAAGGTATATGTGCACCAATATAGATATACAAATGTGTATATCCACAAGTATAGATGTATTTGTCATGACGCATCAACCCTACTGTGTAGTGACATAGCAATTATCGATGATGAAGTGTGTGAGCCGGCAATCTGTGTACGTGCAACATACGCATCATCGATAATGGTGTAAGTGTACCAACACAGGTATATGAAATGCAACGATAATATCATGAATGCAGCACAATGTAAATCGTCAGCTAAAAGCTATAAGGTATACGTAACTATCATATATCCGAGTCGGCGAATCTATCGACCGGCATCTAGCCTCACAGCATCACGTACGGTATAATCCATCGTACGACATCCTCTAGTCAAGGGTATGGATCAACCATCAAGTCAAACTCATCACGCACGGAAAATCATCGTGCGGCGGTATTAAGCTAATAGCGATCCTATCATCCTATAAGACAAATGAGGGTACGGCCTAATATCACATACGGCCTATTATCCGTGATTAACAACATTCTATATATGTATTTCTATACACCTATGTCCCAGGTCACATCCACGAGAATCTCATATCAGTGGACCGGCAGGATATAAATCATCTCGATCGACTCACATCCGTATACCAACATATCATCATATCATCATATCCGTCTTATATTCTTTTCATCACATTTATATCTCTACTAAGTATAAGTATCTAACCTAACATACACACCCGAACCATACAATCAGATTTTTAAAGAAGCGAATCGTAGTTTGGAAAACAGGGGTTACGGTGTTTTTAAGAAAAGGATATCATTTGAAAATCTTTAACATTCCTCAAGGTATAATTTAAAAGATACATATGCTTCTTCGGTTTATAAAAACGTGTGGTTCGGATGACACATCCACATCGACTATCTAGTCCTACAGTACCGTAAACGGCAATATCGACAAACGTCGTCCTCGAATTCAGTCATCACATAATAACCGTATATATCATTTATAACTATCCTTAGTCTCTAATATAGTATCACTAACTGTCCTTTACTATAACCCTAGTTTCCTAATCTAGGTTTCCTAACCATATTCTATAAATCAGTTTTCCATCAAAAGTTTGCGGGGGTGCTATACGCCATCCACCCAACTTCCTCCGTGGATATAGATCCACTCACCTGGTCTTCGCTTGCCGAAATCGGTGACGCCATGCTCCGTCACCTCGGAATCCACGTGAAGGTACCTACAATGATAAACAATCGCAATGCGTGTCAAAATCAGGGCGGAAAACCAAAACGGTACACGTTTCGCTCATAGGTCAAAACCTATAGCTTTGCGTGCAAAACACGACCAAAAACCCTGGTCGTGGACGTACAAACGCCAAACGACGGAAACACAATACCGAATACCAAAATCAAGTCAAAACGAAGTCGTAAAACAATGCACCAACTCATGGAAATGGTCCTAGATTTTAACCTAAGCCATATTGGTCAATTTTGCATATATGGAGGGCCTAATTTACATCTAAAGGGACCCCGGAACAAGTATGAATCAATTCTGACCTACCCTGGCCGCAAATTGTGGCTAGATTGAATAAATCTACGGCCTTGGTGCAGGGGATGGGGCTCAGGTCTTGGTGGTAGCTTCCTAGGTGCCTGCACGACTCCCAGTAATTGCAAAATCATTTCTAGTGTCCCCGGGTTACTCCGGATTCCAAAATACCCTCTAAAATCACACATTTATCCGATGTCGGGGTTTCTAAATCCGTGTTTTTGGGTTTCTAAGATCTGGTCCAGGTCATTAAACAACCCCCAAGTCTAGTTAACAGCCTTTAACATCACCAATTTTAACAACACTCAAACCCTAACTAGGAATCTTCTAACCTCACTAAACATCACCATTTCACATCTAAACACATTTGAATACTAAAGTAAATGAAAAACTACCCAATTGGTGAAGGGATTACCTCATATAGCACTCACGAATCCCTAATTTTCTTGGTCTCATGTGTAGAGCTTGAAGAGGGGATTAATTTTTGTGAAGGGTGTATAGGGTTTTGGGGCTTATTAGGAAATAGATCTAGGGATGGAAGGGGAGGGTTGTGAGCTTTAGGAGATGAAGGAGAGAAGATGAAAAAAGGATGGGGAAGGGAATAGCAGCAGCAGCCCCCCTCTCACAAATTCCCCCCCCTCTCACATAATCTACCTAACCTAATCATTTGTCCCCTTTGGCTTTCTTTTTTTACTTTTTCTTTTCTCTCCACCAATAACCCAAATGAAATGAAACATGTAACAAAATAAAACATGTCATGGTGCACTAACCATGGAAAACTGTAGAAAATGCGGATTTGGCTTAATCGCGATTAGCAGTGCACTAATCGGGTTTTTATCAAAATTGCATATAATAAATTATAAAAATTCCAGATCCTTTAATTATATTATTAAATGAATAAATCATTTTAATTTCTATTTATTTCACAATTATTGGTATATATTTATACCCTTTTTTGAAAACCCCAATTTCGCAAATCGGGCAGTTTTCGGAAAATATATTATTTTAATATTAAATTCCGAAAATAACATTTTATATTTTCTGAAATGTTACAATCTCCCCCCTTAAATAAATTTGGTCCCCGAATTTAAATTTAAACCCCAAAAATCTAAAACATTTCAATAATCGGCTCAAATCAACGGGGCTCCGAAGTCATGGAAAACGCAGAAATAACACAGCACATCGCGTCAAGTGCCCATAAAAATGAGTACAAAACTCAAAATCAAACTCCGTCAAGCGTCACGCAAATCATCGGATTTGCACGCATATCCTCGGAGTTACAATAGAGATGCAGATCTCGAAATCCACTACTGAAATCCAATATACAATAGTCAAATACTATAATACGTGTATAGTACGCATCTTTGAAAACTCCAAAATTTGAATAAAAAACAAGCAAAATCTTTTCTAAATCGCCGCGGAAATGCGTAACTCACGGCATAACTCATGGACGCTCATTTTAAAATAATAATATATGTCCATATATGTTTTCTTAAATACACGTTCCGTCGTTTTCAAAATATACTAAAAGGTTTTCTTTTATAAATGTTCGTGTCCCTCACGGACACTTAAGAAAATAGAGAGACTATAGCTCCTCTTGAAAACCCTTTTGGTGATCTTTTTAATGCATGTAGAGTACTCAGGTACTGTCCTCAGATCAGTCCTGTTTGACTACTACACAATATAGTGCCCAACATGAAAACAAGGTGCTCAAAAGCAAAATCAGTCTCAAAAGGCGTATCCAATAATCATATGCGTCTAGTGCGCATGGAAATCAAATCCAAATATAGGTGCCACAATATGCACAAAGCAAAACTAAGTGCAACGGGTGTGCACAAAAGCATCTGTCCACTGCAACGGTGTGCATGACAACAATATCTGGTGCAACTATTGTGCACGAAATCAACATCTGGTGCATCAAATGCACGAAATACAATCAATAACTCAAATGCATAAAAAGCAACACCGAGTACACCAAGGTGTATAAATCAAAATCGTGTGCAACTGCGTGCACAAAACACATATCAATGCACTGCAAGCATATATAAGGTATACCGAGTGCATAAATCAAATCATCCGTATGAAATCATAAACATGTGCAGCCAAGGCACAAAACCGAATCTTAAGTGTAATAGATATGCACAAATCGCAAATCAACATAACGGTGTATAAAATAATATCAGATGCGATAACTATGCGCAAAATGTAAACACTCAGTAGGTGCAGCCATGGTGCACGAAATCAAAATCAGGAAACTCGTCATCAAAACCCAAATCCAAGCGATATAAGCATGATACTCGGATCACAAACACAAATCGCAACAAGGGACATCGAGGTACACCTCCTACAATGTCAAAAAATAAACCGGTGCGCCTAAAACTTGCAGGGTAAGAATATCCGTTCGCCTTCTGCTCACGGCCTGGCGTCCTCTGTCTCTGGGTCCTTATCTTCTCTATGGATTACCAATCTCGCAATCCATCGGCTCATCGGCCCAGTCAGATGTGCTAACGGGAACGATTCCGCCCTAGCACTTCTCTGGTCATCTCTCGGTCAATCATCACGACCACTCGTAAAGCAGCACGTTACTGGCATCGGCCTCTGGTCCTCTGAATACACGTGACACATCTAATCCTGGGTGCAATTCTTATTGCAGCAGTATCCCAGAAGGAATCCTGCTCAGTGTCACTTCCGATCTCGCCCATGCCGAACTGTACGGAGGCTGGTACCCTTACATAATCTTTTCTCGTTTTCTAGACATCTGTGTGTCCCGCACACATTTCCTCGGAAACTGGATGCATCCCAACGCTCTGTATGCCTATCAGGTCTCTGATCTCGACGGGGAGTATCATCAGCTCGTCAGCGTCTCGCAAGAACCTCTGGTTCCACTTGTCTTTATTGTCGTCCACCATAACATCACGCCATGCTATCTGCGCACTGCAACTGTTCTCGGGCACAATCAATCTGGAGTCTCTCACACGGACTCAAAATCGCATACTCTGTACCCTCATCACTCTGTAGAAGATATCTGGCCGAACACGTCCTCGGGAACTCGTCCCAACCATCGGAGGAATACTCAATACTCGTCCGTCCTCGATCAACTCACAACGCATCAGGGTGAGGTCCTCCATCCAAAGCTTGTCAGCTTGCTGATCTCTTATCTCATGATATCCGGACGACGTCAAACTTTTCGATCGAGTCATCAAGGTCCCAAAATTTCCCGAAGGCTCAGTACCTGAGCACAGTCTAAAAATATCTGGTACATACCACAGTACCTCTGGACCATCCGTAGAAGGGCAAACCCAAGCCTCACTGATGGCACTGCTAAACTGCTGCAAACCCTAAGGTTCAAAGCGGTTCCATGGTCATCGTGTCGAGTTAGGGTTTCATTCTTCTAGAGGGTCCACAGAATTACCTGCATGTTCCTCCAAACACTTTAAACTTAGAAAAATGGGTTTCTGACACTCGTTCGAACTTTTTAGCTTCGTCTATACAATATGTGAATATTCTTCACCCGCATGCTGAGCAATGCCTCAATCCTCCAGGAAAGACGATAAATCGGCTGTCATCTCTAGATCGGTCTGCTCTAGATCTGAGTAAGACTCTCCATACTGGAAATCATCAACTCAACTGGGCCTACGTCGGCGCATCAATTTGACGAATCACCTTCGTCTCTCAAATCGGGATGGACTATCTATCATCTATCGCATTTCTTCCTGGAAGCTCCGGCGCTCTTAGCTCGTAAGCTCTGGAAGCGACATCCCATCATCTCAGCAATAGCTGGGTCATCTGTCTACACGATAGGCGACATCATAATCTCTGAGGTAGGCTGTACATCAACAGTCCTCTCGCAACTGGCAGCTCTAACAGTGGCCTGATCATCCGGCATAAAACCAAACACTCGCCTCCATAAGAGGCCACAACATAACACTACATCGAGACGTTCCCATGTCACCAGAAAACAAAATGGTCGACCCTCGTACCAGACGAGCTCACCCTGACCGCATCACTAGCAGCAACTCAAACTGCGCTCAAACTATGGCGACAGGAACATCAATTGAGTCTCGAAGAAAGCAGATCAACGGCATGAGAGGAAACGACAGATCCAGAATGGATACATGATCATAAGAAGGAATAACATCAATAAAAGTATGATCATGGAAACGAATAGAATCAAGGATCTCCAATGGATGTATAATCATGGGTACGAAGAGAATCGCTGGTCTCAAAAATATGTACATCCTAAGCTTTCTTAAGTGGAGTATCGTATCGTAAATATGCCATGGAACATACGTACGGTACGTCACTCTACTCAAGCTACCTACTCCATCAATCAGGGTCAGCCTATGAAACAAAAGTTCGGGTCTAATACCCCCAGTTCAAGTCTAAGTTCCGTAAGGTCAAGCCTAGGTTCCGAAATACATAACCGCCCTAGACTCCGCATAGTCAAACATAGACTCGAACCAAGGTTAAACCTAGCGCTCTGATACCAACTTTGTCACGACCCGAAATATTAGCTCGTGACCAGCACTTGAATCACGCTGTAAGTCCACGTTGCGACCCCCGGTTCTTACGGGGAGGCAGAAACGGTATAAAAATCAAATTTTTTAGCGCGTGGGGCAACATGGACTAACAAAGTCGGGATCTTTTCCTAAACTAAAACTAGAAAACAAGCTAAAGAGAGTTAGCTACTCGGAAAGATGGTTATACCTAAACTTGAACTCCTTCTTCTTCAAACTTTGTAGAGGTTGATGGTTCTTTCCTCGTCGCCCTCTTCCGTCGAAGATGGATCCACCTGAGGGTTCAACCTTCGGGCTCTTTCTCGAACTTTGAGAGAACTAGAATCTTCGGCTTGCTAAACCTTTGATCCTAGAGTGAGTAGAGAGTGTCTAAGGGGTGTTTTCTTTTCAAGGAGAGGGATTCTCAACACATGAGAAGGATTCTCCTTGAGCTTGAGGAAGAAGAAGATGAAGTGAGGAGAGAGAATGAATATGATAGAATGAGCAATCCTTTTCCTTTTTTGCAACCATATCAAAAGAAAAAGAATTATCTAATTAGTAATAATAATTCAAATGAGAATAGTTGATGGTTGTTTTGGAATGACCACTATCATCACTTCATTAAATGAATGTTGGCAAGAATCAAGGAGCATCCTTGCAAAGTAATGATGATGGTCAAACATTCAACCATGGTCAACAAGTCAACCATGGTCAACAAGTCAACAAAACCAACCATAACATAATTTCATTTAATTACTATTATTAATTGATATCTCACTAATTCATTAGGGTTTGGAAAAAAGACAACTGTCAACTGTGCATGCGCACCCGTTCCGAAACCCTAATGAGAAACCTCTTCTTCCGCCTCAAACAACTGTGCATACACACCTGCATTCTTGTTCCGAGGAACATGAATACTGAGAGATAAAAGTAACCCCAAAACATTTACCAGTATCCGGCTCAAACCAGAGCCTGCTGGCAATATCCGTCCGGACTCCAAACGTGCACAAGTGCGCGGATGAGAACGAACCCTGTCGCAAAACCATGCGACCTCTACTCTGTTTTGCCCAGAGGCGAATACCCTCTGTGTGGGACTCTAAAGACTCGACACTACGCTGGCAGTGGGTTTAACCACAGACCGCAAGCGGCACTAGCTGTGCGTAAAGGTCCCCAGGTAGAAGCCGACAAGAAGGCTGACGGGGTGAACCCCATCTGAACTCCTACTGAGTCTGAATGTGACATTCTCCGTACAGTCCGGTCTGTTCGTCTGATACATCGCATGGCGGGCCTAGGGGGCGGTAAACGTCAGTCCCCCAATAGCGGTACAAGTCGTGTCGGAGTGAAGCCCAAAACACCCTGAGATAACACTGGAAGCCTACCAGTATATCTCGCTTGCCCTGGCCAGGGACTACTCGTGTAATGGCTCTCCTAGACACAGCGCGATGTCAACCCCCAATACCGGGAGAGACGAATCCTGTCTAACTGTCACTTCCTCCAAGTGCTTCGGGACTGCACCCAACTACTACCTGTTTTCACGACTCCTTTGAGCCGTGGTAGGGTAGTGATCAAAGTGCAGTGGGAACACACTCGAGGCGAAGTGCCAGTGTCAAGTCAGCGGACTAAGCTGTACTCATGTCACCTGGGAACTGATAACTGATGATAGGTATAATACCAACTGGTCAGTTCCCGACGAGTCCTGTCCGGTGTACTCATAACCTAACGAGCACCCGTATACTATCTCCAGTACGACGTACTGATGGCTGTGGGACAGACCATCTCCCACACTGGGATGAGAAGCGCATACGCTAGTCTACTCCGGAGTATCGATGCCCTGTCTCGATAGTCCTGCGACTAGGGACCTGTATAAGGATGTGCTTATAGATTACCCAGCCCCCACTAGTGTGACTGCCATCACAACGCTGGTAATCAAGCAAAGATCCTAAGGGCTCCACTAATGTGTATAGGTGATATCGCAAAATAAACACATGTACACATTGAAGTAGAAACAAACCAAGTAGCATACTACTATATTGAGCAAGATTGTTTATACAAGGTGAATATCCCAAGCTTCCATTAAGTAATATACAAACTAGTATGATACAGTAATGGCCTCTAGGGCATATACACTAACAATCTCCCACTTGCACTAAGGCCATGTACTGGCGTATCGAAGACCTATCATCTCGATCAGCCGCTCGAACTGAGTCTGGGGTAGGGCCTTGGTGAATGGATCTGCAGTGTTTTCTTCTGAAGCAACCCTCCGAACCTCGATCTCCTTCCGATCCACGATCTCCCTGATCAGGTGATACCGCCTCAAGATGTGCCTGGATCTCTGATGGGACCTGGGTTCCTTCGCTAAAGCTATAGCCCCGTTGTTGTCGCAATACAGAGGTATTGGGTCAACAATGGACGGAACCACCTGAAGTTCTTTCAAGAACTTCCTCATCCAGACAGCTTCTTTTGCGGCATCAGATGCAGCGATGTATTCCTCTTCCATCGTCGAGTCTGCAACGGTTTCCTGTTTGGAACTCTTCCAACACACCGCCCCTCCATTGAGGGTAAAGACAAAACCCGACATGGACTTGGAATCATCCTTGTCACTCTGGAAGCTGGAGTCAGCAAAGGCCTCGATCTGGAGGTCTTTTCCGCCATACACCAAGATCATCTCCTTAGTCCTTCTTAGGTACTTGAGAATGTTCTTTACTGTTATCCAGTGTTTCTCCCCAGGGTTTAACTGATACCTGCTTACCACACTCAGTGCATAAGCTACATCCGGTCTGGTACACAACATCGCATACATTATAGAGCCTACCGCAGAAGCGTAGGGTATAATAGACATGCGATCCCTCTCCAATTCAGTCTTGGGGGACATCTCTTTAGAGAGGGTGATTCCGTGACAAGCCGGTAGATTACCGCGCTTGGAATCTTCCATTCTTAATCTTTTCAGTACGGTGTCGATGTACCTGGACTGTGAAAGTCCTAATATCCTCTTGGATCTATCACGATGGATCCGGATCCCCAGGATGTAAGAGGCATCACCCAGGTCTTTCATGGAGAACCTGTGTGACAAGAAACCCTTGACAGATTGTAGCATAGGAATGTCATTTCCTATTAAGAGAATGTCATCCACGTATAAAACGAGGAATACTACAGTTCTCGCTACAAATCTACTATAGATGCATGGTTCATCTGGATTTTTGATAAAGCCAAATTCCTTGACCGTCTCATCAAAACAGATGTTCCAACTCCGCGATGCCTGCTTTAGTCCATAGATGGACTTAAGCAACTTGCACACCTTTCCGCTGCTCCCACTCTGAATGAAACCCTCTGGCTGATCCATATAGACACACTCCTCTAAATTCCCATTTAGAAAAGCGGTTTTTACGTCCATCTGCCAAATCTCATAATCGTGGAAGGCAGCAATGGCAAGAAGGATCCGAATGGATTTCAGCATAGCCACTGGAGAAAATGTTTCGTCATAGTCCAAGCCAGGTCTTTGACGGAAACCCTTTGCTACAAGTCTAGCTTTATAGGTCTCAACCTGTCCATCTACACCAATCTTCCTTTTGAAGATCCACTTGCATCCTACGGGTTTTACCCCGTCTGGAGCAATGTCTAACGTCCATACTTTGTTGGTGTACATGGACTCCATTTCGGTCCGCTTTGCATCCAGCCATTTTACCGAGTCAACGCTCTGAACGGCCTGCTGGAAGCTAGTAGGCTCATCATAATCTATGATGCAATCCTCTCTATCCCCGTCTATGAGAAAACCGTAGTATCTCTCGGGCGGATGAGACTTCCTACTACTCCTGCGGAGCGGCGTAGGAATGTCCTGTTCATTTGAACCCTCTGGTTCCACCAAACTTTCAGTAATAGCTTGTGGTTCTGGAATTTCTTCCAGTTCTATTATGCTCCCACTTATCTGGTTTTCCAAAAACTCAGTTTCCAAGAAGTAGGCATGACGAGAAACAAGAACTTTTTGTTCCTCTTCACAGTAGAAGAAATATCCCTTGGAGTTCTTTGGATATCCCACAAACTTGCACTGTACTGAGCGTGCCTCGAGCTTGTCCGCATGCTGCTTTTTAACAAAAGCTGGACATCCCCAAGTCTTAATGTGACTGAGATGGGGCCTCTTCCCATACCACATCTCATAAGGTGTAGTAGGCACAGTCTTAGTAGGAACTCGGTTCAAAAGGTATGCAGCTGATTCTAGCGCATACCCCCAGAATGATCGCGGTAACTCAGCGTTACTCATCATGGACCGTACCATATCCAATAGGGTTCGGTTCCGTCTCTCCGATACACCGTTGTGTTGCGGAGTGTATGGAGGAGTAAGCTGAGAGAGAATTCCGTTCTCTTTTAAATAATTCAGGAACTCGGCACTTAAGTATTCTCCACCTCGATCCGATCTTAGAATCTTGATACTTTTGCCGGTTTGTTTTTCTACTTCATTCTTATATTCCTGGAACTTTTCAAAAGCTTCGGACTTATGTTTCATTAAGAAGACATAACCGTACCTTGAAAAATCATCCGTAAAAGTAATGAAGTAAGAATAACCGCTTCGCGCATGTGTAGACATTGGACCGCACACGTCGCTGTGTACGAGTCCCAAGAGCTCGCTCGCTCTTACTCCGTGTCCAGTGAACGGAGTCTTTGTCATCTTTCCTTTGAGACAGGATTGACAAGTGGCATACGATTGATATTCGAACGGATCCAAATATCCTTCTGTATGTAACTTAGTCAACCTTCTCTCATTGATGTGACCCAGTCTACAATGCCATAAGAAAGTCTGATTGATATCTAGAGACTTTCTTTTGTGTGTATTCTGGACATTGAAAATCTGTGGTTGGTTTAATACGTATATACCATTGCTCAGTGTACCTGACCCAATCAGAACTTGATTAAGGTGAATGTTTACAACATTACTTACAAACGCAAATTCATAACCTTCTTTAGAAACCAAAGATACAGAAATGATATTACAAGTTGCGTTGGGTACAAAAAAGCAATTACGCAAAACCAAAACATGCCCATCTGACATTCCCAGGTGATAGTCCCCCACGGCTTTAGCATCCATGCTAGCTCCGTTCGCAACTCTGAGGGTCATGTCACCTGCCTTCAAAACCCTACGGTTTCTTAACGCCTGCAAAGAATTACAGATATAAGATCCTGATCTGGTATCCAATACCCAGGAAGTAGAGTTTATAGAAAGACAGTTTTCAATAACATACACACCTGAAGCTGAAGCCGCAACCTGCTTCAGTTCCTGTATCCTGGCCTTCCAAGCCCTGCAATCTTTCTTCCAGTGTCCACTCTTATGACAATAGAAGCATTCTTCCTTTCCAACAAGCTTCCCCGCAATCTTTGTTGCCTTTTCCTTTCCCTTCGTACCCACTTTACTAACACCGCCTCTTGGTTTGGCGGGGGCTTTCTTCCTCTTTCCCTTGGCTTTCGCCTTGGACCTAGAGGAAGAAGATCCTCCTACAAACAAAGCGGGTGTTTCCCTACCTTTCTGTAGGGTGCCCTCTGCGCTCTCAGCATGTTGAGGAGTTCTGAAAGTTCAACTTCCTTTTCTTGTAAGTTGAAGTTCAGTATAAACTGGGCGTAAGTGGATGGAAGGGACTGGAGAATTAAATCCGTATAGAGTTCACATTCCAACGTGGTCCCAAATTCCGCGAGCTCCTCAATGTAGCCATTCATCTTAAGCACGTGGTCCGCTACCGATGATCCGACGGCCAACTTTGCCGAAAATAACTTCTTCGACACTTCGTATCTTGTGATACGAGACTGCTCTCCATACAGTTCTTTTGTATGGAGAAATATGGACTCGAGGTCCATATTCTCATGCCTCCGCTGATGTTCGTTGTCCATAGAGGCAAGCACGAGGCACCTGGCCTTCGCGCAATCAATCTCCCAAGTCTTACGGATTTCCTTATCCGCGACGCTGGAGGTGGGACCTGGGACGGGGGGAGCTTTGGTGGTAAGAAGATACCCCAGCTTGTCGTAAGTGATTGCCATTTTGACATTCCTGAGCCAATCTTTATAGTTTGGCCCTGTCAGTGTGTTTTTATCTAGAAGTAACTTAAGTCCAGTCATTTCGAATTTGGTCGCTGCAGGGAGGAGAGAAGAAACACTTTAGCACGATGCTCTTGCAAGTTTAGAATGGTTTTTAATTTGTCTAAACAGGATGGCTCCCTCTGTCTCTCGAATCCCTCCTCAAACCACAAAGGAAGAATTAGCCGGGATCAATCCCACCGCACAATACTTGCTTAACCGTTCAGCCAGGCCAGTGTCGGTACTTCGAGGGAGGTTTTCCAACGCTTTCGCGAAGTTCCTTAATTTAAGAACCTCTTTTCCCTGAGGGCGTAGCCCCGCTAACACCTTTCTAGGCACCTACTAGGTTTATAGCATTGATCGTTTAGTGAAAAATTTCCCGAGGAGTAGCATATACTCACAGTAGGATCGGGATCCAAATATCATCGCGTGAAGAAACTGAAGGAATCCTACCAGAATCATCACACTCCAAATGGTATGCAAATCTAGCAAGTTTCAGTACTTATGAAACTCCCGATGTGGATTTTTGCCCCATGCTCTTATGACCTTGACTTTGGCCAACAAATCATAAGTCACATGTCAAGTTCTTCCCGTCGTTCTCCAGGTTAATTTGAATCCACCCGTACATACCCTTGACTTTGGCCAACAAGGCAGTATGACTGTTCCAAATCAACGCATCTATCTATGCTGCACATGAATATCCAATAGCTACCAATCACTATGCCTTGACTTTGGCCAACAAACACAGCTTGAATACTATTGACTATTTATGTGAAACGACGGAGGGCTACGAATGGTTTTGGTAAAACCGTGAACGTAGTGAACTTGATATAATCGATGGAACGAGATAGCTTTTAGAAGGAGTGGCTCAAGCTCCGCATTTAAAAGTTAGTTTTGAAAAGAACCGAGTGGTTTTTCGAAAGTGTTCCAACGACTTTAGCTTGGTTTATTATCTTGCATTAGTTCTTTTAATGCGTGATATTCTTGCATTAGTTCTTTTAATGCGTCCCATCTTTTAATCCTACCATTGCAGAAAACAACCAAAATATGACGTACGCTTATGCCATTCGCATTCGCCACGGGGTCCCGTCATCACCCGTTAGGTTACTTAACTAACGACAGAGCGGGAGCTGGGCTAGCGCGGCTGTAAAACATAAGCAACGCCTAAATATAAAGCAATGATAGACATTACAGATCACAGATGAATACATTGGATATACTAGCAATCCGCAATCCGTTCGAGCCTGCAACGAAAAGCGGATTACACGGTCGCGGTGAATAGCAAATACCCCACCCAAGACCCCTACGGGTGCGACAAACTACCCGCCAAGTACCCGGTAGTTTGTGCACCCCTCCATGGGTCTATCCTAGGAGCAAAAACAGTAAAAAGAATTATACAATGACGGCTACAACCCCGACCCGGTTGTGCGGCCATACAAATAATATTATTACATCAATTTACATTTACAAATGAATGAAAGAAAAACAAAAGCTCATCTCACATCCACCCCGGCTATTCACCCGCGACAGTCCAACACATTCATATACACATTCCAATATCAAACACAGATCACAGAGATGTATAACCCCGACTAATCGACTTATAGCGATTAGCCGACGTTCAATACATACAAACATCACAGATATAACCAACATAGCCAAATGTAGCGAAGTTCGAAAAAAAATACGGATTTATAGGACCCCAAAAGTAAATTTCTTTTCTGGAAAATCTGGGCACATATAACATATTTGAAAAATCCCAAAATCCTACCAGAAGAACACTGCACAAAACACGATCACATGAAGAGCCCAAACGGCGGCGGATCCGCGGCGACTAGAGTATATGAGGCCGCGGATCCGCGGCGGTTTGAAGGATTCATGGGATCGTTTTTCGTGGGTGTTCTCACAAAACCCTGAGCCGATTTTAGGAGTAAAAAGTTTTACTTTTAGAGCACAAAAAATTTCAACAGAAACTTAGGGTTTTTGTTTTTCCGGTTTTGCGATTTTTCGGTTTCGAACTTCCATACACTTCGCTACCAAGCTAGTTTAAGTTTAGTTAGGCTCTGATACCACTGTAAGTCCACGTTGCGACCCCCGGTTCTTACGGGGAGGCGGAAACGGTATAAAAATCAAATTTTTTAGCGCGTGGGGCAACATGGACTAACAAAGTCGGGATCTTTTCCTAAACTAAAACTAGCAAACAAGCTAAAGAGAGTTAGCTACTCGGAAAGATGGTTATACCTAAACTTGAACTCCTTCTTCTTCAAACTTTGTAGAGGTTGATGGTTCTTTCCTCGTCGCCTTCTTCCGTCGAAGATGGATCCACCTGAGGGTTCAACCTTCGGGCTCTTTCTCGAACTTTGAGAGAACTAGAATCTTCGGCTTGCTAAACCTTTGATCCTAGAGTGAGTAGAGAGTGTCTAAGGGGTGTTTTCTTTTCAAGGAGAGGGATTCTCAACACATGAGAATGATTCTCCTTGAGCTTGAGGAAGAAGAAGATGAAGTGAGGAGAGAGAATGAATATGATAGAATGAGCAATCCTTTTCCTTTTTTGCAACCATATCAAAAGAAAAAGAATTATCTAATTAGTAATAATAATTCAAATGAGAATAGTTGATAGTTGTTTTGGAATGACCACTATCATCACTTCATTAAATGAATGTTGGCAAGAATCAAGGAGCATCCTTGCAAAGTAATGATGATGGTCAAACATTCAACCATGGTCAACAAGTCAACCATGGTCAACAAGTCAACAAAACCAACCATAACATAATTTCATTTAATTACTATTATTAATTGATATCTCACTAATTCATTAGGGTTTGGAAAAAAGACGACTGTCAACTGTGCATGCGCACCCGTTCCGAAACCCTAATGAAAAACCTCTTCTTCCGCCTCTAACAACTGTGCATACACACCTGCATTCTTGTTCCGAGGAACATGAATACTGAGAGATAAAAGTAATCCCAAAACATTTACCAGTATCCGGCTCAAACCAGAGCTCGCTGGCAATATCCGTCCGGACTCCAAACGTGCACAGGTGCGCGGATGAGAACGAACCCTGTCGCAAAACCATGCGACCTCTACTCTGTTTTGCCCAGAGGCGAATACCCTCTGTGTGGGACTCTAAAGACTCGACACTACGCTGGCAGTGGGTTTAACCACAGACCGCAAGCGGCACTAGCTGTGCGTAACGGTCCCCAGGTAGAAGCCGACAAGAAGGCTGACGAGGTGAACCCCATCTGAACTCCTACTGAGTCTGAATGTGACATTCTCCGTACAGTCCGGTCTGTTCGTCTGATACATCGTATGGCGGGCCTAGGGGGCGGTAAACGTCAGTCCCCCAATAGCGGTACAAGTCGTGTCGGAGTGAAGCCCAAAACACCCTGAGATAACACTGGAAGCCTACCAGTATATCTCGCTTGCCCTGGCCAGGGACTACTCGTGTAATGGCTCTCTTAGACACAGCGCGATGTCAACCCCCAATACCGGGAGAGACGAATCCTGTCTAACTGTCACTGCCTCCAAGTGCTTCGGGACTGCACCCAACTACTACCTGTTTGCACGACTCCTTTGAGCCGTGGTAGGGTAGTGATCAAAGTGCAGTGGGAACACACTCGAGGCGAAGTGCCAGTGTCAAGTCAGCGGACTAAGCTGTACTCATGTCACCTGGGAACTGATAACTGACGATAGGTATAATACCAACTGGTCAGTTCCCGACGAGTCCTGTCCGGTGTACTCATAACCTAACGAGCACCCGTATACTATCTCCAGTACGACGTACTGATGGCTGTGGGACAGACCATCTCCCACACTGGGATGAGAAGCGCATACGTGTCACGACCCGAAAGAGCACGTGACTGGCCCTTGAACCATATGAAGTCTATAGGACTCCATCTGATCCAAGTAAGCCAAAAGCCCAGAAATCTAAAACCATTTTTGAGAATAAGTAAGGAAAACTGGTTTAAAGAAGTGAAGAAAAACATGTTTGAAATCAAGGTCTTTAAATAACTAAGCCGAATGTGCATTTGAAAACCGTACAGTCTTTTCTAAAATTTTCGGCAGAGTTTCTCTTGTAAAACTGGCCCCGAATGGGGTACAACATGAATAACAATATATAAAATGATAAAGGCATCCCCAAGCGGGAGCTAGCTCTTCGTCAATCGACGGTCACAACCACACGATGATATGATAATATACAACGCCAAGTGGCGAGGATCAAAATCAAGGAAAGCTCAAAAAGCAGCAAGAAAACCGCAATACTACTAAGCGCGACTCTAAGGTCGAATAATACCACACTGTCTCTAAGTCTGAAAGAATATACAAGTTTTTGGTTGATGGACAATTTCTAGATACAATGAAATACATGAATAAAATGGTGATTCTTGATGCGAAAGAATCCACCTACCAAAGCAAATCACCCGCAAGAAGGTAGTGTGCCAGAAATGCCGCAATGAAACCTGTACGGCAGAACCTGCAAGGACTGTGGCACAACGGGGGTGAGTTGCCAACTCGTGAATAGAAATATCTACAAGCAGAAACCGAATGCAAGACATAAACCTAAGTCAACGATCAGTAATACAATCCACAAGAGTGCATCTGAGTGTAATAAGGTGGCAAGGTAACATCTAATCATGTATGTAGTGCCAGGTACTCAGGTAATAACATGTCATCAGTGTAAGGTATGCCTGCATGAGGTAAGTATGATGAAATATCAATGATATCAATACACATATATTAGCGTCCCATACCACTAATATTGGTGTAAGGGTATATATAACAGCGCCCTCATACCCTGTTATATATACAAATGAAGTATGACAAGTGTAAATCCAGTCTGTATATGATCCATGTCTGTATATATGTGGAACCCGTCCACCTGTCACCCACTGACAGTAAGCATCATGTATGCAAGTATGAGGATATAAACAATATCATGGAAAACATCATGAAACCCGTGCCAAGCATCGACACGTAAATCCTCATCCATATGGGGCTCCGTCTGCGGTATCGGCCCTCGGCCCCGGCAGCACGAGTCAACCCATGTCCATCTCTGGGCTCCGTCTGCGGTAGCGGCCCGTCGGCCCCCGGCAGTACGCCCATCTCTCGGCTCCAGGCGGTATCCCCCGGATATCCACCGAGCTCAAATACAATCACCGGTAGGTACTCGCCCGCCTCCAGGCTCAATCGGCATAACCCATCGATCATCTCGCCGAGGGGAACCATACCGGGCCCACCACGAACCCGCAAACGGATCATCACTCCTCGAATCGGGTTTCAAGCACACGTCTCAGCACCGAGAAAACGCGTGGTGGACGCACCCAAATATCATATCACGAGGTACCGGGTTTTCATAAAAGAACATCTTTTCTTAAATAATCCCACGGTCCTCAAAATCAGAAATCACATGAAAATCCACATCAAGAAGTAAATCCAATGCAATGTGCTATGCAATCAATCCATGATGTATGCGACATGTAAAGAGAGATAATCATATCGGAAATCATGCAACATGGAATAGTAATGTACATATGTCGGGAGGAACCGCTCCTTTAGAATGAATCAGTTTAAAGAATATCTTGCGGTCCTCAATCTCAATCAAGTCAGAATCATCTATGTTTGTGTACAGGTACATGTGTACAATATGCCAAGCAGTAATCATATCATGAATGCAACAGTACTACAGTGTAGTGGCATGGCA
This sequence comes from Agapanthus africanus, assembly GCA_030015575.1. NCBI lineage: Eukaryota > Viridiplantae > Streptophyta > Magnoliopsida > Asparagales > Amaryllidaceae > Agapanthus > Agapanthus africanus. The sequence continues at coordinate 310,083,812 of CM057350.1, read as the reverse complement.
ATTATCGATGATGAAGTGTGTGAGCCGGCAAATAGTGTACGTGAAACATACGCATCATCGATAATGGTGCTGGTGTCCTAACAGCATGATAATAATATAACAATGAACATATGCCAGCAATGCGAATAGCAGGAAAATGCAGATATCTAGTAGTCAACACCACAGTGAAGTATCTACTATGCAAACTACATCTAAGTATCCGGTCAATCAGGAGGGGTAGGTGTGGAAACCACCTAAATCTGAGTCGATACATGTATAAAAGTATATAGTCGGTGATCTCGCCTCAATGTCATATCATAAGATATCCTCGAGTTATGAGTGCGGATCTATCATCAATATCGGCTCGTACGGTAAATCATCGTACGGCATCCCCATAGCTGGGTAGGAGTCAGTATCTCACTGTCTCATCACATAACAGATATCACCATCGTCAGATCATATAGTCTGGAGTACTACTCTATGTCTAGTACAAAACGGTAACCTCAGTAAGTATGCATGCGGGGGTAAACACATATCCCAAGCCCGCAAGAATCACAAGTCATATCCCACATATGAATCGTATAAAATCACCGATCCCAGGGCACCCAGCCCACATCATCGACTCATCTCCAAAGTCATCACATATCATCAATCACAGTGCAAGTACAAGTGATAAGCAAGGGTGTGTGTAGGTGTAATTCTACCCTAGGGTTCGCGACTATGAACTACACTAGTCACTTCTAACCCTACATTATCCACAATACACCTAATATCACAATAAACTACATAGTAATCTATCTACGGACTGCGGGGGTGCTATACGCCATCCACCCGACTTCCCCCTGTAGATATAATCTACTCACCTTGCATCACCAATTGCGGACGTCACCACGTATTTGCTTGTCGTCCCGAAGTCTTCATGGGTACCTACACATCAAAATATCGTATATGCGCATTAAAACCAAATCCAATCTAAAACGGCGCACGAAATCCAAAACGATACGATAAGGGGGCCTATAGGTGAGAACCTATGGCACGCCTTCAAAACCATCAATAAATCCTCTACATCGTCGTATAAACGACAATTAGTCGAGGCAAAACACATTCCACCATTTCAGAATCAAAAATACGGAATACGGAAACACGAATCCAAAATAGCAACTTAGGATATATGTCCCAGATTTCACCCTAGATAGAATCTGTCAAAACTAGAAGTACCCTGGGTCAACACTAGAGGAACAGGGGCTGTGCACAGAAAACGAGGAGAATGGCTAAGTATGCTAAGTCAAAGTCCACCTCTCTCTCTCACCTACCCTCATCATTATATTTTCCTTTCTTTTCCTTTTCTTTTAAAATCCAAACCTTCCCACATCAATAGTAATCCCAAAAGAAAACCATGGCTAGAAAAATGCACAAGTGTAGAAAAAATGATATGTGCAAGTTTTGCACAAAATTGCCAAAAAACCCGATTAGCGATTTTAATCGCGATTAGCACTAAATTATTGTCAAACTAATCACAAAAACTTAAAAATGCCATAATCCACTAATTTACCCTATTTTAGAATGTTCCATAATTTTTCATAATTTTTTCTAACATTTTTCCTATTTATTTGCATTTAATATTAAAATAATCAATAAAATAATATTAAATTATAAAAATTCCCAAAATTAATATTTTATATTTTTGAAAATGTTACAATCTAACCCCCTTAAAGAAATTCGGTCCCCGAATTTTAAATTTAAACCCCCAGATACAAAAACATCTCAGTAATAAACCAAAGTCGTCGGGGCTCCGAAATCATCAACACATAGAACGTCACAGCGCAATGCATGCGCAAGGGTACTGAGCAGATAACTCGAAAACAAAACTCCGTCAAGCATCCCGCAATCATCGGAGTCAATGTAAAAAAAACACAATGTCAAATCCAATACAAAACCGATATGATATGGATCGGAACTACACATGTAGACATCCAATCTAAACATAACACCATCCTGTGCGTCTGGTGCGCACTGAAATCAAAAAAAAATCCATATATGTGCTAAACAGGTGCACAAAACAACATCCAAGTGCAACGGGTGTGCACGAAGCATCTGTCATGGGCATCGTATGTGCCTGACAGCAAAATAAATCAGGTGCATGTGACATGCACGAAGAATCCCGATTTAGCGCATCTGGCGTGCACCAAAATCGTATCTAAAAACATGCGCCCAACATGCGCGAATATCCAAACCGGTGCATCCATCGTGCACGAATGAAAATCTAAACCCTGCGCACTCAACATGCACGGAAATCACGAAATCCAATAGCAAACACCGAACAGGCGTAAAGCACATCGCCAGCACGGAGTGCAAAAATCAACCATCAAAATCCGGGTCAAAATCAACGATATAATGCGGCTCAAACCAAAATCAGGGTACCGCAAGGAAAATCTCACAACCGTGTGCATCAGCGTGCACGAATCAAAGCCTAACACTAAAATGCATGAAAACTCTGCGCAAAATATATAAATATCCAGTGGGTGCATGAAACCAATATCATGAAACTCAGTCACCAAAACTAGATCGTGCAAATAGAACGCCCAAAATACCGAAATCCAAAATGACGGATACGTGATAATCGAATCACAAAATCACAAATCATAAATACCGTCTTCGGTAGTTTCTCCTTCAAGGTCGAGAAGGAGTCAGTGTAATCCACTGCTAGCAGCGCAGGATATCTACCTGCCTCTTGCTCACGGTCTGGCGTCTTCTGACTCTCTAGGTCCTTATCTTCTCTGCGGATTACCTATCACGCGGTCAATCGGCTCATCGGCCCTGTCAGGTGTGCTAACGGGGACGATTCCGTTCTGGCACTTTTCTGGTCACCTCTCGATCAAACCTCACGACCACTCGTAAGGCAGCATATCACTGACGTCGGTCTCTGGCTGTCTGAATGCACGTCACACATCTGATCCTGGGTGCAAACATCATTGCAGCAATGTCCTGGAAGGAATCCTGCTCAAGGTCTCTTCCAATCATGCCTATGCCGATCTGTACAGAGGCTGGCTCTCTTGTACTATCTCTTCTCGCTGGAAAGACATCTGTGTCCTCAGCACAACATTTCTCGGAAATTGGTCACATCCCAACGTTTCTGTAAGCATATCAGGTCTCTAGTTTCGACGGGAAGCAATGACAGCTCGTCAGTGTCTCACACGAACCTCTGGTTCCACTTGTCTCCATCGTCGTCCACTATGACGTCACGCCAAGCTACTATACACTGCACTGCTCTCGGCCACGGTCAATCTGAAGTCTCTCACACGGACTCGAAATCGCGTACTCTGTAGCTTCATCATTCTGTAGCAGATGTCAGGCCGAACTGGTCCTCGGAAACACGTCCCAACCATCGGAGGAATACTCATCACTCGTCCGTCCTTGATCCATTCGCAACGCATCTGGGTAAGTTCCTTTATCCGAACTTGGTCAACTACCTCGTCGACAATGCCGAACTCTGGCCTGCTGGGTGTGCGCAACACGACCACTCCTGGTCTAGGTCTTCTCGTATCGTACTCCAGAAAGGTCCTGCCGAGGTTCCTTTCTCAAATCTCAATCCTGCCGAAATGCCCGGAAGTCATCATCCAATGCTGAAGCTGAAGCTAAAGCTTATTCCGGAACGGCTGCATACCTATCGCGCTTCTTTCTGGAAGGTATATCCATATACCACGCCTCTGGGTGCGTATAACATCTCTGATGTCGGCGGAGTGGGACGTCATCTCGTCGAAATATCTTGCGAAATCTTTTCTTCACTCTGCATCAGTGTCGACTGATTCGGACTCGTCTCATCATGGCTGCACGAACTGCGCTCCGACGGCTATGCTCGCACCTGGAGTCTCCCAAGCAGTGTCCCATCACGATATCCGAAAGATGTCGAACCATCCGATCGACTCGTCAGATCCTCATAATCCCCCAAGAGCTCACATCTCGGGTACAGTTTAATAGTATCGAGTACATGCCACAGCGTCGGTGGTCCAGCCGTAGAAGGGCAAACCCAAGCCTCACTAATGGCGCCGCGGAACCGCCGTAAACCCTAAGGTTCCAAGGCTGTCACACGGTCATTAAGTCGAGTTAGGGTTTCATTCTTCTAGAGGGTCCATAGAATCACCTGCATGTCTTTCCGTATACTTTAAACTTGGAAAATAGGCTCCTGACATTCGATCGTCTCAATCGACTCTCAACGAATCTGCGTGAAGTCGTCTCTAGCTGGAATCAATCCACCTGATGACCTCGCATCGGGGTAAGCGAACTCACCACGCGTCCTAGTCATCTATCCTCGGTGACTAGCAACTCGCTATCATCTCTCTAAGAACATGCTCATGCTGCAGTAGCTCCAATCATCTGGGCGATATCTCATCATTTGCAGCAACAACTGGCTCATATGCCTGTACGCCGAACAACGCCTCAATCCTCCAGGAAAGGCAATACATAAGCGGTCATCTCTGAATCAGCCTGCTCTAGATCTGAGTAAGACTCTCCACACTGGAAATCTTCAACTCAACTGGGCCCGCTCTGGCGCAAAATCGGACGAATCACCTTCGTCTCTCAAATCGGGTAGACTAGCTATCATCTGTCGCATAACTGCCTGAAAGCACCGGCAATCTCAGCTCGTAAGCTCCGAAAGCAACATCCTGTCAATCTCAGCGACAGCTGGTCCATCTGTCTGCACGGTAGGCGACATCACCATCTCTGAGGTATGCTGTACATCAACAGTCCTCTCTCAACTGGCAGCTCTAACAAAGGCCCGATCATCCGGTGCAAGACCAAGCACTCGCCTCCACTAGAGGTCACAATCACCAACACTAACTCGAGACGTTCCCATGTCACCAGAAAACACAAAGGTCGGCCCTCGTACCAAACGAGCTCACACCGGCCGTAACCCTAGCAGCAGCCCAAACTGCGCTCAAACACGGTGACAGGAATCTCAATCGAGTATCAAAGAGAGCACATCAGTGGCAAGAAGGGAAACAACAGATCCAAAGTGGATACATGATCATAGGAAGGAACAGTATCAATGAAGGTATGATCATGAAACTAATAGAATCGGGGATCTCAAATGGATGAATAATCCTGGATATAAAGAGAATCACTGATCTCGAAAGTATGTACATCCTAAGGTTCCTTAAGCGGAGTGGCGTGTCGTAAGTATGCCGCGGAACATACCAACGGTACGTCACTCTACTTTAGTCACCAAATCCATCAACCAAGGGTCATCCTAAAACGACGAAAGTTCGGGTTTACACCCCCTCGACCAAGTCTAAGTTCCGTAAGGTCAAGCCTAAGTTCCGTATATAAACAACTCCCTAGGCTCCACATAGTCAAACTTAGACTCGAACCAAGGTCAACCTAGCGCTCTGATACCAACTTTGTCACGACCCGAAAGAGCACGTGACTGGCCCTTGAACCATATGAAGTCTATAGGACTCCATCTGATCCAAGTAAGCCAAAAGCCCAGAAATCTAAAACCATTTTTGAGAATAAGTAAGGAAAACTGGTTTAAAGAAGTGAAGAAAAACATGTTTGAAATCAAGGTCTTTAAATAACTAAGCCGAATGTGCATTTGAAAACCGTACAGTCTTTTCTAAAATTTTCGGCAGAGTTTCTCTTGTAAAACTGGCCCCGAATGGGGTACAACATGAATAACAATATATAAAATGATAAAGGCATCCCCAAGCGGGAGCTAGCTCTTCGTCAATCGACGGTCACAACCACACGATGATATGATAATATACAACGCCAAGTGGCGAGGATCAAAATCAAGGAAAGCTCAAAAAGCAGCAAGAAAACCGCAATACTACTAAGCGCGACTCTAAGGTCGAATAATACCACACTGTCTCTAAGTCTGAAAGAATATACAAGTTTTTGGTTGATGGACAATTTCTAGATACAATGAAATACATGAATAAAATGGTGATTCTTGATGCGAAAGAATCCACCTACCAAAGCAAATCACCCGCAAGAAGGTAGTGTGCCAGAAATGCCGCAATGAAACCTGTACGGCAGAACCTGCAAGGACTGTGGCACAACGGGGGTGAGTTGCCAACTCGTGAATAGAAATATCTACAAGCAGAAACCGAATGCAAGACATAAACCTAAGTCAACGATCAGTAATACAATCCACAAGAGTGCATCTGAGTGTAATAAGGTGGCAAGGTAACATCTAATCATGTATGTAGTGCCAGGTACTCAGGTAATAACATGTCATCAGTGTAAGGTATGCCTGCATGAGGTAAGTATGATGAAATATCAATGATATCAATACACATATATTAGCGTCCCATACCACTAATATTGGTGTAAGGGTATATATAACAGCGCCCTCATACCCTGTTATATATACAAATGAAGTATGACAAGTGTAAATCCAGTCTGTATATGATCCATGTCTGTATATATGTGGAACCCGTCCACCTGTCACCCACTGACAGTAAGCATCATGTATGCAAGTATGAGGATATAAACAATATCATGGAAAACATCATGAAACCCGTGCCAAGCATCGACACGTAAATCCTCATCCATATGGGGCTCCGTCTGCGGTATCGGCCCTCGGCCCCGGCAGCACGAGTCAACCCATGTCCATCTCTGGGCTCCGTCTGCGGTAGCGGCCCGTCGGCCCCCGGCAGTACGCCCATCTCTCGGCTCCAGGCGGTATCCCCCGGATATCCGCCGAGCTCAAATACAATCACCGGTAGGTACTCGCCCGCCTCCAGGCTCAATCGGCATAACCCATCGATCATCTCGCCGAGGGGAACCATACCGGGCCCACCACGAACCCGCAAACGGATCATCACTCCTCGAATCGGGTTTCAAGCACACGTCTCAGCACCGAGAAAACGCGTGGTGGACGCACCCAAATATCATATCACGAGGTACCGGGTTTTCATAAAAGAACATCTTTTCTTAAATAATCCCACGGTCCTCAAAATCAGAAATCACATGAAAATCCACATCAAGAAGTAAATCCAATGCAATGTGCTATGCAATCAATCCATGATGTATGCGACATGTAAAGAGAGATAATCATATCGGAAATCATGCAACATGGAATAGTAATGTACATATGTCGGGAGGAACCGCTCCTTTAGAATGAATCAGTTTAAAGAATATCTTGCGGTCCTCAATCTCAATCAAGTCAGAATCATCTATGTTTGTGTACAGGTACATGTGTACAATATGCCAAGCAGTAATCATATCATGAATGCAACAGTACTACAGTGTAGTGGCATGGCAATTATCGATGATGAAGTGTGTGAGCCGGCAAATAGTGTACGTGAAACATACGCATCATCGATAATGGTGCTGGTGTCCTAACAGCATGATAATAATATAACAATGAACATATGCCAGCAATGCGAATAGCAGGAAAATGCAGATATCTAGTAGTCAACACCACAGTGAAGTATCTACTATGCAAACTACATCTAAGTATCCGGTCAATCAGGAGGGGTAGGTGTGGAAACCACCTAAATCTGAGTCGATACATGTATAAAAGTATATAGTCGGTGATCTCGCCTCAATGTCATATCATAAGATATCCTCGAGTTATGAGTGCGGATCTATCATCAATATCGGCTCGTACGGTAAATCATCGTACGGCATCCCCATAGCTGGGTAGGAGTCAGTATCTCACTGTCTCATCACATAACAGATATCACCATCGTCAGATCATATAGTCTGGAGTACTACTCTATGTCTAGTACAAAACGGTAACCTCAGTAAGTATGCATGCGGGGGTAAACACATATCCCAAGCCCGCAAGAATCACAAGTCATATCCCACATATGAATCGTATAAAATCACCGATCCCAGGGCACCCAGCCCACATCATCGACTCATCTCCAAAGTCATCACATATCATCAATCACAGTGCAAGTACAAGTGATAAGCAAGGGTGTGTGTAGGTGTAATTCTACCCTAGGGTTCGCGACTATGAACTACACTAGTCACTTCTAACCCTACATTATCCACAATACACCTAATATCACAATAAACTACATAGTAATCTATCTACGGACTGCGGGGGTGCTATACGCCATCCACCCGACTTCCCCCTGTAGATATAATCTACTCACCTTGCATCACCAATTGCGGACGTCACCACGTATTTGCTTGTCGTCCCGAAGTCTTCATGGGTACCTACACATCAAAATATCGTATATGCGCATTAAAACCAAATCCAATCTAAAACGGCGCACGAAATCCAAAACGATACGATAAGGGGGCCTATAGGTGAGAACCTATGGCACGCCTTCAAAACCATCAATAAATCCTCTACATCGTTGTATAAACGACAATTAGTCGAGGCAAAACACATTCCACCATTTCAGAATCAAAAATACGGAATACGGAAACACGAATCCAAAATAGCAACTTAGGATATATGTCCCAGATTTCACCCTAGATAGAATCTGTCAAAACTAGAAGTACCCTGGGTCAACACTAGAGGAACAGGGGCTGTGCACAGAAAACGAGGAGAATGGCTAAGTATGCTAAGTCAAAGTCCACCTCTCTCTCTCACCTACCCTCATCATTATATTTTCCTTTCTTTTCCTTTTCTTTTAAAATCCAAACCTTCCCACATCAATAGTAATCCCAAAAGAAAACCATGGCTAGAAAAATGCACAAGTGTAGAAAAAATGATATGTGCAAGTTTTGCACAAAATTGCCAAAAAACCCGATTAGCGATTTTAATCGCGATTAGCACTAAATTATTGTCAAACTAATCACAAAAACTTAAAAATGCCATAATCCACTAATTTACCCTATTTTAGAATGTTCCATAATTTTTCATAATTTTTTCTAACATTTTTCCTATTTATTTGCATTTAATATTAAAATAATCAATAAAATAATATTAAATTATAAAAATTCCCAAAATTAATATTTTATATTTTTGAAAATGTTACAATACGCTAGTCTACTCCGGAGTATCGATGCCCTGTCTCGATAGTCCTGCGACTAGGGACCTGTATAAGGATGTGCTTATAGATTACCCAGCCCCCACTAGTGTGACTGCCATCACAACGCTGGTAATCAAGCAAAGATCCTAAGGGCTCCACTAATGTGTATAGGTGATATCGCAAAATAAACACATGTACACATTGAAGTAGAAACAAACCAAGTAGCATACTACTATATTGAGCAAGATTGTTTATACAAGGTGAATATCCCAAGCTTCCATTAAGTAATATACAAACTAGTATGATACAGTAATGGCCTCTAGGGCATATACACTAACACACGCAACGTCTAAAGGAGTAATGGAATTCAAGTAAGCTGAAACCCAGAAATCCAAACCATTTTAAGAAAATAAAGGAGGTGAAGTTTTGAAATAAAGGTATAATGAAATCCAGTTTTCTTAATGCAAAGAAAAGGAACATGAATGATGGAAGTGAAATTTACTAGTTTGAAAACATGTTCGTCTTTTTAAAAATTTTGGCATCACTTCCTTTGTATATTTTGATCCAAAACCACAAAAACATAATAATGATAAAGGCATCACCAAGCGGGAGCTAGCTCTTTGCCAAACGGTGGATCACAACCATGCAATACAGCATAAATAAGTATCGACGCCCAACGGCGAAGTTCACCACAAAACGATAAAGAAATGAGCAAGATATAACCCCAAAAGTGAATATAAAACCCATCGCTCAAATCTCGCAACTACAAGTCTCACTAAGTCTCATCACTTATGTTGGATATATATGCCCTAAAGGCCTACATTGTATAGGATGCTTGGGATATGTATGTACATGACAGTCTTGCTTGATATGATAGTACGCTATTTGGTTTGACTTTGTCTTAACGTATAATATATTTTACTTGGTATTTATATATATATGTTGATAAAGCCCATAGGGTGTTTGTCTGACTACCGGCGTTGTGATGGCAGTCATACTAGTGGGAGCTGGATAGTCAATAGGCACACCCTTAGATGTCCCTGGTCGCAGGAGTATCGAGATTGGGCATCGATACTCCGGAGTAGACTAGTGTATACATATCTAGACCCTGACGAGGGGCAATGGATTGGTCCCGCAACCATTGGTGGTGTTCACCTAAGATTGTATACAGATGCTCACTGGGTGTGAGTACACCGGACAGGACTCGCCGAGAACTGACTGGATGGTATTATACCTAACGTCAGATAGCAGTTCTCAGGTGACATGTGTGCAGATAGTCCGTTGACTTAAGGTCGTATGGTTTTACGACAAAGGTTCGGACGCATACGTGTTTGAACGCACGTACGACATTCGGACAGTTTTTACTAGCCGGCTTTGGTTTAAGCCAGATTCTAGTATCAGGTTATTGGATTTATACAGTCTAAAGTTTTTCCGTGTTTTAACGGATAAGAGGGGCGTTCTCGTAATTTTCCGAGAAGCTTCTAGAAGGATGTGACATAAAGAGAGAGGTGGCATTTTCATTTAATGATTAAGTGACTCATTGTGAGTGATTCATCATATCATTAATGCATCATTAATTGCTTAATGACTCACATGATGAATCACCCACTTGATTAAATGAAACATGATGAATATTCACTTATTATTCATTTCTTTTAAATTCATTATGTTTCATATATATATCAAGTGAGAAGCTTTATTCATTATAATAATATCATTATCATCTTCTCACTCTCTCTCTTCAAGTTCTCTCTCCTTCACCAAACCCTAATCCTACCCCTCATGAGTTGAGAACAAGGATTAGGAAAGACTAATTACTCCATAACCTATCTCTACATCACCTTAGCTACTCTATTTAGCAACTAGAGAAACTAAGTAACCTCAAGTTTAGAGGTTATAGCTTGGATTAGGGTTCTCGGGTGGATCGTCTATCACGGGAGAAAGCCGAAGAGGACGTGGAGATCCAAAGAGGCCGTAGACAACATCAAGACGAAGGACTAGAACCGTTTGGTATAATCTCTTCGCATAGTAGTTTAAAACTCTATAGCTTTTGTTAAAACTTGATTAGAAAACGATTCATACGGTTAATCGATGTTTGATCATAGAACTTGATTGTTATTCATATTTCCGCCTCCCCACAAGTATTGGGGTGTTGAACATCGACTTACAGTGGTATCAGAGCCTAGCTAAACAAGTTTTAACTTAATTGCAAATTTGTACGAATTTTGAACGGAAAAACGAAGCCGGAAAACCCTAAAAATATCAAGTTTCTGTCGAAATTTAAATGAAGTCCAAAAATTTTTCAGGCAAGTTCAGAAAGCTTGACAAGACACCAGAAGAACACCCAAGAAATTTGGGCTCCTGAATCGGCAACGCGGCCGTGGAACCGCGGCGGATCGCACCGATCCGCCGCGCTTCCGCCGCCGAGTTGCCGAGTCAGGAACTCAAATTTCCTGTGCTGCTTCTCTGTGTAATTTGGGATTTTCTGGGATATTTAATATTTGCTCAGGTTTCAGTTTTACAGAGCAGTTTTTGGAGCAATATTAAAGATGTTTAATCGATCGAAATTGTACTGTATTTGCATATTGGATTATATCTGTGATTGTATAATGTGTTCGTAAACCTCCCCTAACTGCTAGTATGTCGGATGGCAGGGGGTTGCACATTTCTGTAATGATTTTAACTGTTTATGCATATAAACTGTATTGGACTGTTGTGGTGATTAGCCGGGTTTTTGTGATGGGTTATTGTTTTAATTCATTTGATGTAAATGTAATTTGTTGTAATATTATTTTGCGGGGCACTTCCAGGTTGCGGTTGTAGCCACCGTTGTATTATTTCATTCTACTGTTTTTGCTCCTAGGACAGACCCAAGGTGGGGTGCACAAACTGCCGGGCGGGTAGTTTGCCGCACCCGTAGGGGTCGTGGGTGGGGTAATGGCTATTCATCACATCTATGTAATCTGTCTTTCCTTGCAGGCTCAAAAGAAATACAGATTGCTTGCAAATCCAATATTGTTTATCTGTGTTCTGGAATGTATATCATTGCGTCAGACGAATGTAAAATATCTATATATAAGATAGCTATTTAGACGTCGCTTATGTTTTACACCCGCGCTAGCCCAGCCCCCGCTCTGTCGTTAGTTAAGTAACCTAACGGGTGATGACGGGACCCCGTGGCGAATGCGGATGGCATAAGAGGACGTTGTATTTTCGTTGTTATCTGTAATGATAGGTTAAAGATGGGACGCATTATTATTAATGCAAAGAAAATAAAACCTAAACTGAATCGTTGGAACAATTTCTAAAAACCACTCGGTTTTCTTGAAAAAGCAAAATTTTAAATGCGGAGCTTAAACCATTCCTTTTAATAAAAGCTATCTTAGTTCCTTCGATCAAATCAAGTTCATTACGTTAACGGTTTTTTGCCAAAAACCAGCCGTAACCCTCCGTCGTTTCAGATAGACAGCACATCGTATTCATGCTATGCTTGTTGGCCTACGTCAAGGCATAGTGTATGGTAGCAGTGTGTGTGCCTATTTGTTGCATAGATAGATGCATTAGTTTGATACAGACGTACACCTTGTTGGCCTAAGTCAAGGGCTTGTACGATGTATTTAAATTGATCAGGACAACGACGGGTAGAACTTGACTTGCGTCTTATGACTTGTTGGCCTACGTCAAGGTCTATAAGAGCTTGGGGTAAAAATCACATCGGGAGTTTCAAACATAAAGGAAACTTGCAGATTTAGCTTACCTTCTGGAGTGTGGTGACTAGAGTGGCTTCCATCTAGGGCATCATGCAATGATAGTTGGATCCCGATCCCACTGATGAGTAGGATTACTCTCGGGAATTTCTCTCACTTAACAATCAATGCTATAAACCAAGTAGGTGCCTAGAAAGGTGTTAGAGGGGCTACGCCTCCAGGGAAAAGAGGTTCTTTAATTAAGGAACTTCGCGAAAGCATTGGAAAACCTCCCTCGAAGTACCAACACCAGCCTGGCTGAAAGGTTAAGCAAGTATTGTGACGTGTGATTAAATCCTGACTAGTTCTTCTTTTAGGTTTTGAAGAAGGATTTGAGGAAACAGTGGGAGCCATCCTGTTTAGATAAATTAATAAACCAATCTAAACTTGCAAGAGCATATGCTGAGTGTTTTCTTTTCTCTCTCTCTGGCAGCTACCATGACTGGACTAAAACTATTACTTGAAAAGAATATACTAACCGGGCAGAACTATAAAGACTGGCTAAGAAACGTCAATATTGCGCTGACTTATGACAAAGTTGCATATGTTACCACCGCTGTTCCTCCCCTTATCCCAGGACCAGATTCCTTAGTTGCGGACAAGGAAGTTCGTAAAACCTGGGATCTAGACTGTGAGCGAGCTAAGTGTATCGTGCTGGCGTCCATGAATAATGAACTCCAGAAACAGCACGAGAGTATGGATATTGCATCCATATTCCTCCATTGCAAGGAATTGTATGGTGAACACTCCCGTATCGCGAGATACGAAACCTCAAGGAAACTCTTCCAGATGAGGTTAGCTCCAGGATCGCCTGTTGGAGAGCACGTCCTCAAAATGATCATCCTCATTGAGGAACTCGCAAACCTGGGATGCGTGCTAGAGAATGAATTGTATATCGACTTGATTTTGCAGTCCCTTCCCCACACCTTCTCTCAGTTCGTGCTGAACTTCAACATGCACGAAATGGAAGCGGATCTTCCAAAGCTCCTCAATATGTTGAGGGTAGCAGAGACCTCCTTGAAAAAGGATAAGACCCCCGTTCTGTATGTTGGCCAATCATCTTCTTCTAAAACTAAAGCGAAAGCTAAAGGGAAGAAGAAGATGAAAGCCACCAAACCGAAGGAAGGGGTCAAGATGGTGCAGGGAACGAACAAGGCAGGAAGGGTGAAGGCAGAAAAGAACGAGTGCTTCTATTGTCACAAGCAGGGGCACTGGAAGAAGGATTGTCAGGCCTTCAAAGCCAAGGACATGAAGCAAGCAGTTGCTTCTACTTCAGGTGTGTTCGTAATCGAAAATTGTCTTTCAGTAAACTCTACTTCATGGGTACTTGATACCGGTTCTGGTTCTCACATCTATAATTCTTTGCAGGATCTGAGAAATAGTAGAGTACTGGGGGCAGGTGATATGACTCTCCGGATGGGCAATGGAATGCATGAAGATGCAGTTGCAATAGGGGAATATCACCTGGGGTTGAATAGTGGAAACATTTTGGTATTGTATAACTGTTTTTGTATTCCCAGTATGTTGTGTAATATTATATCAGTGTCTTTATTGTCTAATAAAGGATATAATTTTGTGCTTGAAAGAAATGTCATGAACATTCTCCTAAATCAAGAACTGATTGGGTTTGGCACACTGGAAAACGGAATATACATACTTAATCAACCACAAATTTTCAATATTCAAAACACGCGTAAAAGAAAGGCTCCAGATTCGAATCAAGCCTTCCTATGGCATTGTAGACTTGGTCATATAAATGAAACAAGGTTGACTAAGTTACATAAAGATGGATATCTAGATTCGTTTGAATATTCATCATATGCAACTTGTCAATCATGTATCAAAGGAAAAATGACCAAATCTCCGTTCACTGGACACGGAGAAAGAGTCACCGAACTCTTGGGACTAGTACACAGTGATGTATGTGGTCCGATGTCTATACATGCACGAAGTGGTCACTCCTACTTCATCACTTTTACTGATGACTTCTCTAGGTATGGACATGTGTTCTTAATAAAGCATAAATCCGAGGCTTTTGAGAAGTTTAAGGAGTATAAAAATGAAGTAGAGAAACAAACTGGTAAAAGCATCAAGACACTTCGATCTGATCGAGGTGGAGAATACTTAAGTACCAGTTTCCTTGAATACTTGAAAGCAAATGGAATACTCTCTCAGCTTACTCCACCTTATACACCTCAGCATAATGGTGTATCAGAAAGAAGGAATCGCACGCTATTAGATATGGTGCGATCAATGATGAGTAGTGCTGAGTTGCCACTTTCCTTCTGGGGATTTGCTCTAGAATCAGCCGCATATCTATTAAATAGAGTTCCAACTAAGTCTGTACCTACCACTCCATATGAAATGTGGTGTGGGAAGAGACCATATCTCAAGTATATCAAGATATGGGGGTGTACGGTATATGTTAAAAAGCATAATCCGGACAAGCTCGAGGCACGATCGGTTTTGTGCAAGTTTATAGGATACCCCAAGCATTCAAGGGGGTACATGGTCTACCACACTGAAGAACAAAAGGTGTTTGTCGCTCGTCACATTGTCTTCTTAGAAAGCGAATTTCTTGCAAAAGAAATTAGTAGGAGCGCGGTAGAACTGGAAGAAATTCCAGAACCTCAAACTGCAACCGAGGACTTAGAAGAATCTCAGATTTCAATAGAACATGACGAACCAACGCCACTCCGCAGATCTAGTAGGCTTTCTCATCCTCCTGAAAGATACTATGGTTTTCTTCTTGATGGGGATAGAGAGGATTGCATCATCGATGATGATGAGCCTACTAGTTTTCAGCAGGCTATCACAAGTAGCGACTCAGTAAAGTGGCTGGATGCAATGAGATCCGAAATGGAATCCATGTATACCAATAAAGTATGGACTTTAGAAGTTGCTCCTCCTGGGGTAAAACCAGTTGGGTGCAAATGGATCTTCAAAAAGAAGATTGGTACATTTGGACAAGTGGAAACGTACAAAGCTAGACTAGTAGCAAAAGGTTTTCGTCAAAGACCAGGATTGGACTATGATGAAACTTTTTGCCAGTAGCTATGCTTAAATCCATTCGGATCATGCTTGCCATTGCTGCCTTCCATGACTATGAAATCTAGCAAATGGATGTAAAAACAGCTTTTCTAAATGGACATCTAGAAGTGAGTGTTTACATGGATCAACCAGATGGTTTCTTAGACAGTGGGAGCAGCGGAAGAGTGTGCAAATTGCTTAAATCCATTTATGGGTTAAAGCAAGCATCGCGGAGTTGGAACATCTGTTTTGATGAAACAGTCAAGGAATTTGACTTTATCAAAATTGTAGATGAACCATGTGTTTATAGGAAGATTGTAGAAGGAGCAGTAGTCTTCCTCGTTTTATACGTCGACGACATACTACTGATAGGGAATGATATCCCTATACTACAATCAGTAAAGCTCTTCTTGTCACAGAAATTCTCTATGAAAGACTTGGGAGATGCATCATACATTCTGGGCATTAAGATCTATCGAGATAGATCTAATAGAATATTGGGACTTTCACAGTTCAGGTATATAGACACTATACTAAAGAGATTTAGTATGGAAGATTCCAAGCGCGGCAACATGCCCGCTTGTCACGGAATCACCCTCTCAAAAGAGATGTCTCCAAAGACTGATGAAGAGAGGGCTCGCATGGGCATTATACCCTACGCTTCGGCGGTAGGATCAATAATGTATGAGATGTTATGTACCAGACCAGATATAGCTTACGCACTTAGTGTGGTAAGAAGGTATCAATCGGACCCAGGTGAGAAACATTGGATAGCGGTAAAGAACATTCTCAAGTACCTGAGAAGGACTAAGGAGTTGTTCTTGATTTACGGCAATAAGGACCTCCAGGTAGAGGCTTTTACCGACTCCGGCTTCCAAAGTGACAAGGATGATTCTAAATCTATTTCAGGTTTTGTGTTTACCCTCAATGGAGGGGCGGTAAGTTGGATGAGTTCCAAACAAGATACCGTCGCAGACTCAACTATGGAGGCTGAGTATATAGCTGCTAGTGAAGCCGCAAAAGAGGCTGTCTGGATAAGGAAGTTCATTTCTGAACTTCAGGTGGTTCCGTTCGTTGCCAATCCAATACCTTTGTATTGCGATAACAATGGCGCTGTAGCTTTAGCGAAGGAACCAAGGTCCCATCAGAAATCCAGGCATATCTTAAGGCGGTTTCACCTGATCAGGGAGATCGTGGATCGTCGGGAGATCGAGATACGGAGAGTAGACACAAAAGACAACGCGGCAGATCCATTCACCAAGGCCATTCCTCAAGTACAGTTCGAGAGGCTTTTTGAGATGTTGGGCATGCGGTACGCAAGCAACTGGATCTGGTAGAGACAGTGGGTACTCATTGCGCCAATTATAGGCCTTAGTGCAAGTGGGAGATTGTTGGATATATATGCCCTAGAGGCCTACATTGTATAGGATGCTTGGGATATGTATGTACATGACAGTCTTGCTTGATATGATAGTACGCTATTTGGTTTGACTTTGTCTTAACGTATAATATATTTTACTTGGTATTTATATATATATGTTGATAAAGCCCATAGGGTGTTTGTCTGACTACCGGCGTTGTGATGGCAGTCATACTAGTGGGATCTGGATAGTCAATAGGCACACCCTTAGATGTCCCTGGTCGCAGGAGTATCGAGATTGGGCATCGATACTCCGGAGTAGACTAGTGTATACATATCTAGACCCTGACGAGGGGCAATGGATTGGTCCCACAACCATTGGTGGTGTTCACCTAAGATTGTATACAGATGCTCACTGGGTGTGAGTACACCGGACAGGACTCGCTGAGAACTGACTGGATGGTATTATACCTAACGTCAGATAGCAGTTCTCAGGTGACATGTGTGCAGATAGTCCGTTGACTTAAGGTCATCATTTGTCTCGTGTGAGTTCCCACTGTGCTTTGATTGTTACCCTACCACGGCTCAAAGGAGTCGTGCAAACAGGTTTCAGTTGGGCACAGTCCCGAGCCACATGGAGGCAGTGGGCGACTGTTAGGGATTCGTCTCTCCCGGTATAGGGAGTTGATATCGCACTGTGGTCGTTTGGTCATTACCATAAGTCCCTGGCCAGGGCTGATTGAGAATTACTGATAGGTTGATCAGTAGATTCTCGGATGGTGATAGAGCCATACCGACACGACTTGTACGGTTATTAGGAGTCTGACGTCCACCACCTCCCTAGACCATACATGCGATACTCTTAGACGAACAGACCGGACTGCGCGGATATTGTCACAGACAGGCTCAGTAGGATTTCAGATGGGTTACCTCATCAGCTTTCTTATCGACAACTACCTGGGGACCGTTACGTACAGCTAGTGCCGCTTGCGGTCTGTGGTTCAACCCACTGCCAGCGTAGTAGTCAAGTCTTTAGAGTCCCACACAGAGATTTCCCAAACCCAGGCGAAAAGATATAGAGGTCGTATGGTTTTACGACAAAGGTTCGGACGCATACGTGTTTGAACGCACGCACGACATTCGGACAGTTTTTACTAGCCGGCTTTGGTTTAAGCCAGATTCTAGTATGAGGTTATTGGATTTATACAGTCTAAAGTTTTTCCGTGTTTTCACGGATAAGAGGGGCGTTCTCGTAATTTTCCGAGAAGCTTCTAGAAGGATGTGACATAAAGAGAGAGGTGGCATTTTCATTTAATGATTAAGTGACTCATTGTGAGTGATTCATCATATCATTAATGCATCATTAATTGCTTAATGACTCACATGATGAATCACCCACTTGATTAAATGAAACATGATGAATATTCACTTATTATTCATTTCTTTTAAATTCATTATGTTTTATATATATATCAAGTGAGAAGCTTTATTCATTATAATAATATCATTATCATCTTCTCACTCACTCTCTTCAAGTTCTCTCTCCTTCACCAAACCCTAATCCTACCCCTCATGAGTTGAGAACAAGGATTAGGAAAGACTAATTACTCCATAACCTATCTCTACATCACCTTAGCTACTCTATTTAGCAACTAGAGAAACTAAGTAACCTCAAGTTTAGAGGTTATAGCTTGGATTAGGGTTCTCGGGTGGATCGTCTATCACGGGAGAAAGCCGAAGAGGACGTGGAGATCCAAAGAGGCCGTAGACAACATCAAGACGAAGGACTAGAACCGTTTGGTATAATCTCTTCGCATAGTAGTTTAAAACTCTATAGCTTTTGTTAAAACTTGATTAGCAAACGATTCATACGGTTAATCGATGTTTGATCATAGAACTTGATTGTTATTCATATTTCCGCCTCCCCACAAGTATTGGGGTGTTGAACATCGACTTACAACTTACACAATTTACAACTTTTGATTGATGGAGTTTGCTAGATACAATATGAAATATAATACAAAAGTGGGTACGATACAAGGTCCCACCTATCAAAGCAAAACACCCAAATGAAGCTGTGTGCCAGCGATGCCGCTACTGATCCAAGCGGTCAACCTGCAAAAACTGTGGCACAACGGGGGTGAGTTGCCAACTCGTGAGTGGGAAAATATCAACAGATAGAAATCGAATAAAGAACGACTCCTAGGTCAACTATATTATAAAGGTAATACTATGATATCTAGGGTGACCGGGTCTGTATATGCGCCAACAAGGTAGTCAATACCTATATGCATGTGGATAACATCCAACAGTAATAATCGATGCATGTATATGGATCTCGTCCAACCATAATCAAGGTATGTATGCATGTGGATCTCGTCCACGCATATAATCAATGTCTGTATGCACGTAAATATCATAAAGGAGTGTGAATAGAAGTATGAGGATATATATCAACGGTGTCCCTTGCGACACATCAAAATCATGGAACCTGAGTGCCTAGCATCGACACTCAAAAATATCATGAAAACCGTCCCCAGCATCGGCACGTAAATCCTCATATATCGAGCTCTGTCAGTCTGGATCGGACCACGGGCTCCGTCAGTCCGGATCGGCCCATATCATTTCTCGACCCCGGTCGGTATCCTCCGGATATCCGTCGAGCCAAAATACTATCACCGGTAGGTAGTAGTCCCTCTGCCAGGCTCACCGTCTGCTACACAGCGATCCGTTCGCGCCCCGGGGTACCATACCGGGTCTACCATATACCCGCAATCGGCCTCATCCGCCTCCTCGAATCGGGTTTCACATGTCTCTCTCAGAACCGAGAAAACACATGGTGGACGCACTGAAATATCATATCAAAAGGAACCGGGTTTTTAAAATAACACATAATCTCTTTTAAAATGTCCACGGTTCTCAAATCCAGAAATCTCATGAAAACAACATATCTCAATGCGTAAAATCATAGAGCATGATGCATGCGACATATAATAGAAATGTAAGCATATCCGTGTATCATGCAACATGGAATGGTGATATGACATATTAAGGGAAAACCGCTCTTTTAAAATGATTCCAGTTTTTAAAATATAACATGCGGTTCCCAATTTTACAATAAAACCAGTTATCTATATTGGTACAATATGAATATGCGCGATTGTAGATGTACCACTGTATGTGTGCACAAATATGGATGTATCAAGGTATATGTGCACCAATATGGATATACAAATGTATATATCCACAAGTATAGATGTATATGTCATGATGCAGCAACCCTACTGTGTAGTGACTTAGCAATTATAGATGATGAAGTGTGTGAGCCAGCAATCTGTGTACGTGCAACATACGCATCATCGATAGTGGTGTAAGTGTACCAACACAGGTATATGCAATGCAACGATAATATCATGAATGCAGCACAGGGTAAATCGTCAGCTAAAAGCTATAAGGTATACGTAACTATCATATGTCCGAGTCGGCGAATCTATCGATCGGCATCTAGCCTTATAGCATCACATACGGTATAATCCATCGTACGACATCCTTTAGTCAAGGGTATGGATCAACCATCAAGTCAAACTCATCATACACGGAAAATCATCGTGCGGCGGCATTAAGCTAATAGGGATCCTATCATCCTATAAGACAAATGAGGGTACGGCCTAATATCACATACGGCCTATCATCCGTGATTCACAACATTCTATATATGTATATTTATACACCTATATCCCAGGTCACATCCACGATAATCTCAAATCAGGGGACCGGCAGGGTCTAAATCATTTCGATCGACTCGCATCCGTATACCAACATATCATCATATCATCATATCCGTCTTATATTCTTTTCATCACATTTATATCTCTACTAAGTATAAGTATCTAACCTAATGATCAGTCGAAAATATTGTATATTTTAGCCGGCAATTTCCGTAACATTTGCATACATTTAGAAGTGTTCGGCATTCATATTCTACATATTAGCAAATCTGTCACAAAATATAAGATTGCATGTGTTAGACTTTTAAACCGACACTTAAAAGGAAATTAACCGCATTTCATGGCCTCGCATCATTTCTGTATTTGCGCAACACTTGTCTTGAGTATGTGCAGGAAATACGGAAGAAAAAGCAAAAGAGCTGATCAAAAATACGCCAACTAAATCATTTCAGATCTGGTAGCAGTGCAGAAGGAATTAGTTAATTCTATATATCAAAAGAAGGCCCATACAAAAGTACAAGCCCACAACAGAAGAATGAAAGCCCAAAGCTCCAACTTGGCCGCGCATCCGCGGCAATAGCCTCCTTATGCCGCGGAAGAGCGGCTCAGTGGTGACGTCATCTCCTCATTTTCAGTGCAAAGTTCTTCCAGCGGGACCCACACCTCATTGTGATACTTCAAATCCCATAATTCTCTCGAACCTACTGCCAGATCAGCAAAGAAGATTAAGAAGGCTAATCCTAAATTAAGCTCCTAATTAATCCTCTTCTAGAAGCTCCCTCCTAACTAATCACATCTAGAAGCTTCTCCCCTAACTAACTTTTGGAGGGAAATTTGAATTTCTTCAACAAACTTTTGGAGGGAAACTTGGAATTTGAAATCCTAGATCTAGGGTTAGTTATCTATAAATAGGAACCTAGACCTAGGGTTAAAGGCTAATCAATCTTTAGGGAATCTTCATTAGTTAAATAATTCCCTCTTTCATCATCTTCTTCCACAAGTCTAGTGACAAGGCTTGTGCGAAACCCTAACCCTAATTCCACTCCAAATCCAAGATCTTGAGTACCAAATCAAGCGAGAAGCCTTCAACCTTTTAGGAGCCGAGCCGATCTTCAATCGGGCAAGTGATCCAAGCCGATCCGCGTTCCACGGAGACGAGCGAAGCCAAGTCGACGATCGAATTCTTCCTCTTGTAGTTCTTGAGCGAATGTAATGAAATTGTTGATATAAATAAAAGGTGAAATTCTTTAATCTTGCTTTCTTTTAATTCTTGCATCATGATTAGATCTCAATTTGTAATTGTTGTTCTTGTTGTGATGTTTGAGTAAAACTCCGCTCGTAAAGGAGTCGAGACGATTGTAGAATGATGATGTAACAAATCTTAATACTATTTTTAAGTCCTACGTGTTTTGTAAACCCTAGCAAGTTCAAGAATCGATGACCTAGTTTCGTAGCGATGCTTTCTTGATTGTGGTCGCTCGAAATTAGGGATCTACGATCGTTTCTTGAATTTACTAGAGGCTAGTATATGAATGATATCAATGAAAGAACAAGAGATAAGATGAAACCCTAGTTTCACAAGAAGTCTCTAATTCTCATCGATCATCATCGATCTAGTATCAATTCATCGAAGGATAAGAATACATAATTGTAAGATTACATCACATCTATAGATCCGATCGATTCCTACGAGCCTCATTTCGATTCTTGAGATTTGGTTTGGAAAAATCATCAAACGATCAATTCTTGATTCTATCTTTTAATGCTTTCTTAGATCTAGTTTTTTCTCATTTCTTGAACTTCAAATTTAAATCATGAATTGTTTTGTTTTCTTTTCTTTAAAGTTTCAATTCATCTAATTCAAAAGACGAACGATTACACTTTCCCTGTGGACGATCCGCACTCACATACTAAGTACAATCCGACACCGTAGTTGATTGCGGTCAAATAATTTTTGGTTGTGATTTCTTTACAATTTTATACTACACATCAAGAATCATTTCAATCAAATGGCGCCGTTGCCGGGGACTATTTGATACTTTTACATCCAATCAAGAAAATATTACAATCAAATGGCGCCGTTGCCGGGGATAGTGCGCTAATAGTTCGTATTTTGAAATTTGAGTTGAAAATTTTATTCCATCTAAATTTTGTGATCAAAATTCGTGCAAACACTAATACGTGTTTTGTGGTTTGATTGCGAGGAAATCTGGAATCATTGGAGCTTTGGGAAAATTTTTGTGAATATTCCAGAGAGATACAGGAAGCAATAGAAACATTCTCCCAAATTTCTGTGCAGTGATCCATCTCCCAAGGCGCGTTTCCGCGGCAGACTACCCCTATCCCCGGCGTTTCCGCGGCTGACCTATCTCTTCACTGCACCAAACTTTCTCTGTAACTTTCTATCTTTCTTATCTCCTCCTCTGTCTGCTCCAATAACAATTTTGCTGCAGGTTTCTTTGCAAATAAATCACAGCGCCGCAAAGCAAAATAAAATTTGTGCGTGTTTTTGATTCTTGTGGTTGTTGCATATTAATACGGAATTTAAGGGGCACGACCAAATCCAAATTAGGTGGGGATTTCATTACCCTTCCCAGGCCCCGAAAATCGCAAAACTTGCATCCGCATTTACCCTCATTAATTAAAAAATATCTAGAGATGACTCTAAGGACCGTCGCGCTCAATTAGGACAAGAGAAGGCCGTGGGTAATTCATTGCTTATCCGCGTTTTCTTGTGGTGTCTAAGGCGAGTGTGTCTAAGGCTAGTGGTTATTAATTAGGCCCACTGTAGTGGTGGTTCCTTCCCACTTACCTGGCACTTATCCGGCCACAGGGGGACAAAGAGGCAGTGGAGGATTTATCCTGCGACTTGTCTTTTGGCAGTTAGGAGCGGTCTAGAGCTTTGACCTAGGTGACCCCTAGATTTTAGGGTTTTGTGTGTTGCATTTGTTTTGTTGCATCATATTTTCAAAAATCCGTATCTTTTCAAAACAAACACCGCATACATCATTTCCCCTAATTATAAATTCACGCTGCCACTTGTACTAACCCTTTTTAGTGCAAGATAGGCTGGACACGGGTTTCTAGTACCCGTTAGTCCGCGTTTCCCTCATCGACCCAAAGTCGGTATTTCTCCATTTACCTTTCTTTTACCCACCACCACACCTACATCGATGGATCCACCTCCATCGAACTTCTTTTCCACTACTCTGCCGCCGTCCGTTGGTGCGCAGAATCCACCTCGCATCTCTCTCCAAGAGAGATGTTATCCTACACGAGGCCCACTTTCCACCTGTCTTTCCATTCCACCAGCTAACGGGGAAAATTTTCAAATAAAACCCCAATACATCAACCTTCTACCAAAATTTCACGGTCTCGAGTATGAAGACGCATACGTGTTTATCACGAAATTTGAAAATGTATGCGCAATGATGGGTACTTCACAGTTGTCTGTGGATCCTTTCCGTCTTCGTCTTCTCCCATTCACTTTGTGCGATTTAGCCGAGAAGTGGCTATATAACACTACCGCACATTCCATTTCAAATTGGGATGAATTCGTCAAAGTATTCCTTAATAAATTCTACCCACATCACAAAACAGCTCGAGTCCGTAGCGAAATCTATCAATTCACCCAGCTTCCAAATGAAACATTTTCAAAATGTCTTGACCGCTTCAAGGATCTGTTAATCCAATATCCACATCACGGCATCCCGAGATGGGATCTTTGCCGAATCATTTATGAGGGCATTACTCCTTACACAAGACAGTCTCTTGAATCCATGTGTCAAGGCAACTTTATGACCAAAGATGATAGGGAAGCCTGGAATTTTCTAGAAGATTTCGCTGAAAAATCTTTATAGTGGGAGGGTGTGAGTCAATCATCTAGGGATGGCAATGATATTTCCATAGGAGTTAGAGCTGACATTGCAGCTATCAATAAGAAACTCGAGAATATGGAAAATAAATTTTTAGCCGCCGCCCTAAGTCAAATATCACTCTCCAAAACTGTATGTAGTTGTTGTTCTGATCCGTCTCACTTGACGGAAGAATGTCCGTTTCAA
Organism: Agapanthus africanus; assembly: GCA_030015575.1. Classification (NCBI taxonomy): domain Eukaryota; kingdom Viridiplantae; phylum Streptophyta; class Magnoliopsida; order Asparagales; family Amaryllidaceae; genus Agapanthus; species Agapanthus africanus. The sequence continues at coordinate 310,058,972 of CM057350.1, read as the reverse complement.
GGTCCTGAGCATACCAATGCATCATTTCAAAGACCTAGAAACGATCCATCTTCCTCCACATATGATCAGGGTTGGAGGAATCACCCTAACTTTGAATGGAACCAATCCCAATTTCAAAACACGGTTCCAACCCAAAACAATTTCCAAGGGGTCCCTCCACCACAACAGCAGCCACCACTTCAATTGAGTCAGCACCCCTTTCAATCACAAAACTTCCAAAATCCGGCCAACACTTTTGCACCATCTAGTCCTTTGCAATTGACCGGTACAGATAATATCTCTGCACTAGCACAAACCTTGGATACTTTCATGAAACAATCCATCCAAGGGACGGCAAGTTTGCAATCTTCCGTCGAGAATGTAATGAAGATCATTATTTCTCAAAATGAGAACATCAAATCGATGGAAGAACAAATTACACAACTAAAAGCCGAAATGAGTGCAAGAGAGAAAGGGAAACTTCCAGCTCAACCTTTACCTAATCCTAGCTATTCACATCATGTGGATGAGATCACGTTGAGATCTGGAAGAGTGCTTGACACTCATGTTGGGGAAGAGTTTGATGATACTGATAAATCAATCAATAACACCCCGGCTGAGACCTTTCTTCACACACACACTTCTTACCCCAGTTCTTCTACCCCACCTTCTTCCGAGCCTATTCTCCATTTCCCAAAAGGCTCGCCACTACAGCCCACCTCTTTTACCCCTCCACGGACGATTCCCACTTCTATTATGGGATCGATTCCACACACACTTCCTTCTCCTGTGATGGACCCAGCGCTTATTGCTAAAGCACCTTATCCTAATCGGTTAAGGGCTAACACACCGAGTCCACATATGGAGAAGATCATGAACATTTTTAAGCAAGTAAACACCAACATCCCTCTCCTAGATGCCATCCAACAAGTTCCTTCCTATGCGAAAACTCTTTAGAACTTGTGCACTAGGAAGAGGAAGAATCCAGTGCCCAAGAAGATTTTTATGGAAAAAACAATAGACACGGCTTTCCCCCAACAATTACCGAGGAAACGTAAGGATCCAGGATATCCTACTATTTCCGTTTCTATTGGGGAAAAACACATTAACCGTGCTCTACTAGACCTTGGCGCTAGTGTTAACTTGCTTCCATACTCAGTTTATGAGCAACTAGGGATCGGAGAGTTGAAGCCAACCAATTGCACTCTCCAGATGGCTGACCGATCAATCACCAAACCTAGGGGTGAACTGGAGGATGTGTTAATAAAAATCGGGGAATTTATATTCCCTGTGGACTTTATTGTAATTGATACACAGCCTGTAGCGAACCCACGGAATCAAATTCCGGTGATTTTAGGTCGCCCCTTTTTGGCCACTTCCAACGCAATAATCAACTGTCGTAATGGTTCTATGACCTTATCTTTCGGGAATAGGTCAATAGAGCTGAACATTTACAAGTTGGGAAGTGTACCCTCCGAACCTATTGCTCAGGTATGTTCTGTCGACTTAATGGATGTCGACAGCAGCGAATTTGATGATCCTCCTGTTATCAATCTTGACTCTTTTCATACGTTATTGTTTGACCCAACTATGTATCATACACATACGGACTCTTCCACCGAGATGTCCGAGTCAACAATTAACACGGATTATGAAATGTTTTTAGAGTCTGAAGATCACCCCGCACTTTATGATGACATTATTCATCGGGGTATAAATGGAACTTTTGAGGAGATCTTCGCTGACGAACTCCCATTTTTGAATGACACGGGTGTTGAGATGAATCATCTCCCAATCATTGAAATTGAACCTCCACCCCTTCTTTTGAACTGTAAGAAGAATGCGAGTAATCCATCACATACACTGCATCGTCTCTCCAATATGAGACGCACACACATTCTCTTCCACCGCTTAACCTTTCCCCATTTCTTCTTCCACCAACCCGAGCACTGCATTGATAAAATTTTTGAATGGTTGGTGTTAACATTCGGTCTTTGCAAAGCTTGGCATCGACCAATGATTTTTGACCCCCTCATATGATTTTCAAAGCTTAACATTGCATAACTCAAGTTTGGGGGGGTATGTTTTTCTGGCTCCTAAAAAGAAAAGTTTTACAAAATTTTGATCCAAAAATAAGTTTGGGGGAGGGTCTTCACTTAAATATTTTGCCCCCACTAATAATTCCTCCCAGATTTACAGGTTTTTCGAGATTTAGCAGATGGCAACAGTGAGGACACTGTTGAAAACAAGTTTGGGGGAGGTTTGTGCTTATTTTCGCATCATTTGCATATCATCTGCATAAGCACAAAACATTTTTAAAAATCTATAAAAATTGAAAAATTTTCAAAACCCATAAAAATTTTAAAATTTTCAAATATAAAAATAATTTTAATATTTACACTTTTTTGTATATAAATAAGATAATGAAAGTTTAGATAGTGAAAAGTTACATCCATGAGATTAGAAAAATTTTAGAAAACTAAGAAAATTAGAAGTTTTCTTATACGAACTAGTAATAAGTAGTTATGAGCCGTTGTCCCAAGGGTTAGTAAGATGAAGGACGTCACTAATCTGAGGATAAAAATAAGTCTGAAAATAGTTTCTATTCTGGAAGCCAAACATTTTGAACGTTGCTACCCTGCTATTCGCACTTACACACGTCTTGAAGACTGGGATAGTAGAGGATACCTTGAAATGCTCTTGTCTTAAAGCCAAAAGTATGAAAAAAAATATATATATGGTGAGAAAAATGGACACTGGTTTTGTTATCACCGAGGGAAATAAAAAAATATATAGCGAGGGTGCTTTTTCACCTAGTGCCCTAAGGCCAACTGGTCTGGGAGTCACTGCTATACCTAAGGTTGTGCAAGATTAGGAAAATACACCAAATAAGCAAGCACATGAGTAATCGGTCGGTTAGTACCTCAAGAAGTATTAACGGTCGCATGAAAGTGTGTAAGCTCATCGAAAAAAAATATATATATACTGAGGCTGATGGGCAAGAGTATGATAGCTTGAATTGAATTCTTCGGGTGTAGGGATGTCTTTACACACACGCAGGGTTATATGATCGATGTTTGGAAAACAGATAGGAATGAAGAATAAGACGATGTTTTATTGAGGGAGGACGTGATTTCTGACATCTTTTCATGACCATTAAGATAGGGCTCATGACAACCGAAAAGCTAGCTTAGTTGGAAACCCTAATTTTCAAAGTCTTTCTTTTACAATTCTTTTCTTTAAATGTAATATTCATGATCTTGCTTTTATTATTGGATTTTGTGGGTGCAATCCGCTGAAAACCCTCAGGAGACAACACTCCTCCTACTAGGGACACCTAGAGGTTTAAAGGCTTGTTGCACGTGCTCAATGCAATCGTGTTGCCTACGAAAGTGTGCTAGTTAGTTTTTCTCTTTCTTTATTTTCTCCTTCTCTTTTTAATAAAACATTCGCTCGAGACGATCGAAATTAAGTTTGGGGGTATTTGATCAGTCGAAAATATTGTATATTTTAGCCGGCAATTTCCGTAACATTTGCATACATTTAGAAGTGTTCGGCATTCATATTCTACATATTAGCAAATCTGTCACAAAATATAAGATTGCATGTGTTAGACTTTTAAACCTACACTTTAAAAGAAATTAACCGCATTTCATGGCATCGCATCATTTCTGTATTTGCGCAACACTTGTCTTGAGTATGTGCAGGAAATACGGAAGAAAAAGCAAAAGAGCTGATCAAAAATACGCCAACTAAATCATTTCAGATCTGGTAGCAGTGCAGAAGGAATTAGTTAATTCTATATATCAAAAGAAGGCCCATACAAAAGTACAAGCCCACAACAGAAGAATGAAAGCCCAAAGCTCCAACTTGGCCGCGCATCCGCGGCAATAGCCTCCTTATGCCGCGGAAGAGCGACTCAGTGGTGACGTCATCTCCTCATTTTCAGTGCAAAGTTCTTCCAGCGGGACCCACACCTCATTGTGATACTTCAAATCCCATAATTCTCTCGAACCTACTGCCAGATCAGCAAAGAAGATTAAGAAGGCTAATCCTAAATTAAGCTCCTAATTAATCCTCTTCTAGAAGCTCCCTCCTAACTAATCACATCTAGAAGCTTCTCCCCTAACTAACTTTTGGAGGGAAATTTGAATTTCTTCAACAAACTTTTGGAAGGAAACTTGGAATTTGAAATCCTAGATCTAGGGTTAGTTATCTATAAATAGGAACCTAGACCTAGGGTTAAAGGCTAATCAATCTTTAGGGAATCTTCATTAGTTAAATAATTCCCTCTTTCATCATCTTCTTCCACAAGTCTAGTGACAAGGCTTGTGCGAAACCCTAACCCTAATTCCACTCCAAATCCAAGATCTTGAGTACCAAATCAAGCGAGAAGCCTTCAACCTTTTAGGAGCCGAGCCGATCTTCAATCGGGCAAGTGATCCAAGCCGATCCGTGTTCCACGGAGACGAGCGAAGCCAAGTCGACGATCGAATTCTTCCTCTTGTAGTTCTTGAGCGAATGTAATGAAATTGTTGATATAAATAAAAGGTGAAATTCTTTAATCTTGCTTTCTTTTAATTCTTGCATCATGATTAGATCTCAATTTGTAATTGTTGTTCTTGTTGTGATGTTTGAGTAAAACTCCGCTCGTAAAGGAGTCGAGACGATTGTAGAATGATGATGTAACAAATCTTAATACTATTTTTAAGTCCTACGTGTTTTGTAAACCCTAGCAAGTTCAAGAATCGATGACCTAGTTTCGTAGCGATGCTTTCTTGATTGTGGTCGCTCGAAATTAGGGATCTACGATCGTTTCTTGAATTTACTAGAGGCTAGTATATGAATGATATCAATGAAAGAACAAGAGATAAGATGAAACCCTAGTTTCACAAGAAGTCTCTAATTCTCATCGATCATCATCGATCTAGTATCAATTCATCGAAGGATAAGAATACGTAATTGTAAGATTACATCACATCTATAGATCCGATCGATTCCTACGAGCCTCATTTCGATTCTTGAGATTTGGTTTGGAAAAATCATCAAACGATCAATTCTTGATTCTATCTTTTAATGCTTTCTTAGATCTAGTTTTTTCTCATTTCTTGAACTTCAAATTTAAATCATGAATTGTTTTGTTTTCTTTTCTTTAAAGTTTCAATTCATCTAATTCAAAAGACGAACGATTACACTTTCCCAGTGGACGATCCGCACTCACATACTAACTACAATCCGACACCGTAGTTGATTGCGGTCAAATAATTTTTGGTTGTGATTTCTTTACAATTTTATACTACACATCAAGAATCATTTCAATCAAATGGCGCCGTTGCCGGGGACTATTTGATACTTTTACATCCAATCAAGAAAATATTACAATCACCTAACATACACACCTGAACCATACAATCAGGTTTTTAAAGAAGCGAATCGTAGTTTTGAAAATAGGGGTTACGGTGTTTTTAAGAAAAGGATATCATTTGAAAATCCGTAACATCTCTCAAGGTATAATTTAAAAGATACATACACTTCTTCGGTTTAGAAAAAGGTGTGGTTCGGATGACACATGTACATCGACTATCTAGTCTTACAGTACCCTAAACAGCAATATCGACAAATGTCGTCCTCGAATTCAGTCATCACATAATAGCCGTATATATCATTTATAACTATCCTTAGTTTCTAATAGAGTATCACTAACTGTCCTTTACTATAACCCTAGTTTCTTAATCTAGGTTTTCTAACCATATTCTATAAATCAGTTTTCCATCAAAAGTTTGCGGGGGTGCTATACGCCATCCACCCGACTTCCCCCATGGATATAGATCCACTCACCAAGTCTTCGCTCGCCGAAATCGATGACGCCACGCTCCGTTGCCTCGGAATCCACATAAAGGTACCTACAATGATAAACAATCGCAATGCGTGTCAAAATCAACGCGGAAAACCAAAACGGTACACGTTTCGCTCATAGGACAAAACCTATAGCTTTGCGTGCAAAACACGACCAAAAACCTTGGTCGTAGACGTCCAAACGCCACCCGACGGAAACACAATACCAAATACTAAAATCAATTCAAAACGAAGTCGTAAAATAATGCACTAACTCATGGAAATGGTCCTAGATTTTATCTTAAGCCAAATTGGTCAATTTTGCATATATGGAGGGCCTAATTTACATCTAAAGGGACCCCAGAACAAGAACGAATCAATTCTGAGCTACCCTAGCCACAAATTGCGGCCATATTGAATAAATCTGCGGCCTGGGTGTAGGGGATGGGGCTCAGGTCTTGGTGGTAGCTTCCTAGGTGCCTGCACGACTCCCAGTAATTGCAAAATCATTTCTAGTGTCCCCGGGTTGCTCCAGATTCCAAAATACTCTCTAAAATCACACATTTATCCGATGTCGCGGTTTCTAAATCCGTGTTTTTGGGTTTCTAAGCTCTGGTCCAGGTCATTAAACAACCCCCAAGTCTAGTTAACAGCCTTTAACATCACCAATTTTAACAACACTCAAACCCTAACTAGGAATCTTCTAACCTCACTAAACATCACCATTTCACATCTGAACACATATGAATAATAGAGTAAATGAAAAACTACCCAATTGGTTTAGGGATTACCTCATATAGCACCCATGAATCCCTAAGATCATCAAAATCTGAATTTTCTTGGTCTCATATGTAGAGGTTGAAGAGGGGATTAATTTTTGTGAAGGGTGTATATGGTTTTGGGGCTTATTAGGAGATAGATCTAGGATGGAAGGGGAGGGTTGTGAGCTTGAGGAGATGAAGGAGAGAAGATGAAAAAAGGAAGGGGAAGGGAATGGCAGCAGCAGCCCCCCCTCTCTCACAAATTCCCCCCTCTCTCACTTAATCTACCTAACCTAATCATTTGTCCCCTTTGACTTTTCTTTTTTTTTCTTTTTCTTATCTCTCCACCAATAATCCAAATGAAATAAAACATGTAACAAAATGAAATATGTCACGGTGCACTAACCATGGAAAACTGTAGAAAACGCGGATTTGGCTTAATCGCGATTAGCAGTGCACTAATCAGGTTTTTATCAAAATTGCATATAATAAATTATAAAAATGCCAAATCCTTTAATTATATTATTAAATTAATAAATCATTTTAATTTCTATTTATTTCACAATTATTGGTATATATTTATACCCTCTTTCGAAAACCTCAATTTCACAAATCGGGCAGTTTTCGGGAAATATATTATTTTAATATTAAATTCCAAAAATAATATTTTATATTTTCTGAAATGTTACAGATATATGGTGACATAAATCAACTTGGCATCTTCAGAGAGGTGGATGGATAGAGCCAAATAGCATCTGCTCCCGAAGTTCAGGCCCGGACGTCCCAACGTCCCGGTCGTGTCTTTCGGCGGGGAACATATTCTGGCACGCCCGGTGGGACCTTTTCCTCTTTCCACTTCACACTTCGTGTGTCGTGTTCACGAATGAATCGTGGTTTAATATGGTTTCCCTTGGTTTCGAGGTACTAAGATTTGGTTTTGCACCTGTGCAGAAAAAAGAACATCAATAGCCTCTAACTGCTCCAGCTGCAACAACAACTCCCGTTCCACCTCATCTGGAGGAGTAACCTACGGGCCCCAAGCGGCCCCCCTTTTCAGAATGCCGGTGGAACAAGTGACCCAAGCCACCACTGGGTTAATCTTCGGGACCATGCTCCTAACGATGAGCTTCAATGCCCCTGTACCATTGCAAGAAGCTCAGAAGAAGTCAGTCTTTGATCGTCTTACCACTATTGCGGCCCCTCTTAACGGGTCGCCCAAACCAAGCACCTCAGTTTTCAGCAGACTGGGCCAAAGCTCCAATGGGCCCGTGAAGAAGCCTGCAATACCAGAAGGCGTTATCCCGAAGTGGATAGCCATTCCTACTCCTGAAGTCACCAAGGCGGCTTCTCCGGCTAAGGGGTCGGTCTTCACATGACTGGCCGTTTCAGCTCCCACTCCTGGTGAAGTAACCAAGGCTATTTCCCCTGCACGAAAATTGGCCTTTTCAAGATTGGTCATTCCTTCTCAGCGAGCATCTGTCTTTGACAGGCTGGCGCCAACAACAGACTCTCCTCAGAACAGGGGGCATGGAAAAGCTGATCCAACAGAGGAGGTGATCCCGGCCGCACGACATGCTCGACGTCGCCACTGGCGCCGAGTGAGGAAAGCTGGGGGCAATTCCCCTTCTGGACAGACTCCGCCGGTTCCAATGGTGGAAGTTGATACTGTTGTTCCAACTGGGAACAACTTTGAACTACTTAACAGGGTGCGCAGGAATTCGCCAACTGCTGTGCTGAAAAGATCTCCTCCACCTATGGAGAATGCCCCAATGGCGAAGCTGGAGCAGCCCCCTCAGCGGCTGTCCTCTAAAATTTATAAAGTTTGGCAACAGGTATAGGACTCTGTAGTAGATCAAAACTACCCTCGCCGACAGAAAAAGATGAAAGTCCAGCGAGAAGAGGACCATCCTGTCAAGCCACAAAAGGTGTCATCTGTTTGGGTGCCCGCTGCAACGGCTCCCTCAACCTCGACCGCTCACAAGAGGAGAAGGCCGGAGAAAATCCCGGTGTCTGCGACGAATCGCAAGAACACTGAGTCTAAACGCCCCAAGTCTGGGGGCATGGTGGTGCACACCATCTATATAGCATCCGGAAAAGAGGATAACCGTATCTCCATAGGTCATCGACCGCTTACGCGATCAGTGACTAAGGCTCAGGAGCAACAACAACAAAAGCTCAAAGAGATGTTAACAGCTATGGCCGCACTCACAGGAATGAAAGCATGCCCGGAGATATCCTCGGAGCAGTGCCGTGAGTAGGAAACTGATGCCGAATTCCTTCGGAGAATGCTTGAGAAGAAGGACAAAGAGGCCGCGGAACAAGCGGCCAATATAAAACATATGGCCCTTCTATTCCAAGATATGGTGGGCATGATGATCCAGACGGACCCTCCAGCTGAAGATCCTTTAGTAATAATTGAAGATGATAGAGGAGAGACATCAAATTCTCTGCCGGCTCAGTCAGAAGCTACGGAGGAGACCATCTCTAAAGCCACGCTCGATGATTATGTAGCTCAACAAATACGAACTCATCAAGCGAATGAAGCGGCTGACCAAGTCGTCAGAACTGAACAGCCCTATCCGGGTTGGTACTATCAAATAAAGTACCTTCCAGGATATACGATTCCTAAATTCCATATGTACAAGGGGACAGGCAATCCCCATCAACATGTCGCTCAGTTCAAGGCTCTCTGCAGAAACACTGGAGGGGATGATAAGCTACTGCTTCGCCAATTCGTCGGCAGCTTGGCGGAGACGGCGTTTGAATGGTATTCAGAGCTTCCCAATGATTCCGTCAAAACTTTTATGGAGATGGAATTGCTATTCACCCAGCGTTTCGTAAGTGCTAGCGAACGCACCCCAATCACGGCATTGATCAATGCCCGGGTGAAGCCTGGAGAAACATGGGTTCAGTATGCAATACGGTGGCAGAATCTAGGGTCAAAATGTGAGCAGCGCATTGAAGAAGCGCCTGCGGTAGGCATGTTCGTGGGTACCCTTGACCCTCAGGCGACCATTTCACAATTCATGATGTTTTTCAAGCCGACCACTTTCCAGGCCTTGATTGACAAACTGGCCCAAATGGACCAGATGGGCCACAGGCCTTCCTCTTCAAAGCAGGAGCCGCGGGATGAAAAAGGGAAAGGGAAAGCGACCTTCGTTGCCAATGCCCAATAGCAGCCCAGTAGCCCAAAACTAACTGATCGCCTAGACGAGAGACGACGATTCTTTAATGAGAAAATGAAGCATCCTTATTCGTTTCCCCGGGACAAAACGAGGAGATTGATCAAGCTGGCGGTGCGCAACAGGCTCATCAACTTACCGGATCCAAAATGCCCATTGTAACCCGGTAAGGGTAATAATCCTAATTATTGCCCCTATCACCAAGCGATAGGCCATCCAATCGAAGATTGCTTCATCTTCAAAGGGTGGATTGAGAACCAATACCAACAGGGCAAATTCGCACTGTCCGAGAATTGGAAAGTAAACCCGACCCAGCCGCATGTTCTTAAAAGGCGGACACACCGGGGGCATCGTGCTCTTTTGTCGAAGAAGCTCCATGGGTGTTCGCTCTTTCAGCCAAAACGAAAAGAATGCTGAAGGATCTCCAAGCATGCCCAGCGATCAGGTGGAAAAATCAGTTAGAACCCGAGATCATCGAGGGAATGCTAAAGCCGCGCCCGACGCCAAAAATTGGTAGCGATAATCAAAACGCTCAGGCCCAATCGTCAAAGTTTTCGAAGAAAAAGAAGAAGACCAAAAAGCCCGTGAAGCCTGGTGACAAGCGCACGGACCTGCAAAAGCATATCGACGCATTGGAAGAATATAACCAGAAGGCGCGAACCCCGGTCACACTCCAAGAATTTCTCAGCCACGTCCTTGAGGACGCAGAGGATGATAATGGAGAAGACTCATCGGATGAACCTGAGCATTATGTGGCAAGCTGCCATGTGATCTCTCACTTATCGATAGAAGATCAAGAAGCTCCTAACGCAGAGAAACTGGGGGCAGATCCTGAGCCGGAACTTCTAGGACCATCAGACGAAATGATTGATGCATTCTTGAACGAAGCTCTTCTGAAAAGCAAAGCTGATCGAGAGCGCGAAATGCCCATATTTGAAAAGGCCAAACGTCAGCGACTGGACGAAAGGGTTAAAACACTCCCATCAGATCAAAGTACATCCGCCGCAAATAAAAACAGGTTCAAGACAAGGAAAAGGTTCGCCTAAGCCATATCGATGGGAATGAAGCTGCTACCCTCCGAAGGAAACACTTCTGATGAGATACACCTTAATGAAGAGGATGTGCATCCTAACTTATGCTTATATCATCAGAAGATTGCACACCCTACTGAAGAATGCAACGCTTTTGAAAATTGGTGTCAAGGGTATGTCGCTCACAGGAAGCACTTCAAGAGGATGAAGCATGAAGCTCGTCGACAGCGGAAAAATACGACAAATGAACGTGGAAGAGCTACCGGCAACTGTCATATGGTTGATAGCAGGGGATCGCAAGTTCTCACCTTCGGGAGTGATTCTGAAGAAGAAATGGCTCTTGGCTCTCTCTTCAAAGAATCCACCTCAGGAAAAGAGGAAGAACCGAAGAGCTGCGAAAACATTCAGCTGCGTAATCGCACATTACCTGAAAAAAATCTCGGACCCGTAAACAAGGGGTCGAACAAAAAGGATAAGGGAAAAGAAAAGGTCCCTGAGGATATCACCCTCGATGACCAAGTCGTCGAAAAGCTTACAGCCAAGGACCCGCCAAAGAAAAGTAAAGTGGATTACATCATTCTGTCATACCTGAGGAAGATACCCTCGCAGCTAAGCATTCTCGACCCCCTTCTGCTATCCAAAGAGGCGAGAGATTCTTTGATCAAGGAACTACAAGTGCCCGAGCAGTTCCAAGCTTTCCTCGCCGAAGAAAAGATGAAGGACGAGCTGGAAGAAGTGCACACAGCCGATATCACCTTCAACGATGAAGATCTCCTCCTCGGGACGTGCGAGCATAACCGTCTCCTCTATGTCTCCGGATACTGTCATGATATCAAGATAGGTAAAATCCTGGTCGACAATGGGTCCTCCGTCAACCTTCTCAATGTAAGAGAGTTGAAAGAAATCTGCATGAGTGTTCAGCACCTTGCTCGTGATAAAATCACCATCTCCGGGTTTGACTCCCAGTCATCACGGACGCTTGGGTCTGTAATATTGACATTACGCTTTGGGCTGCTCGTCAAGGATATCAAGTTTCATGTCATTGACGTCAAGACTTGCTACAACGTTTTGCTCGGCAGGCCTTGGTTACACGAGTACAACATCATCCCTTATACACAACATCAGTGTATGAAGAATTTCAAGGATGGTCTCGAGTATACCGTGACAGGGGAACTAAAACCATTCTCCGTGAGTGAAGTCCGAAAGTACGAAGATGCAAAATACTTCTTACCAGATTTCGAAGATACGGAAAGATGCCATAAACCGAAGAACAAAGCTATCACCACTGTTCCAGTCTTCGGGAGTGACACTGAGGAGGAAGAAGAAATAGTTTTTTCAGGGCTGCCCCAATGCAACAAGCCGTGACCGTCCACCCTTATTCTTGTCTTCGGCAGCGACTCGGAAGATGAGGTCAATGCCGTATTTTCTGTTCAACCATCAATACAAGCCTTCACTGGCGATGATCGGAGTTTGCAAATTGCCATGGTTCCGCAAGAGCATTACAAAGAGCTTGACACGCTTGGTACCTATAGTGTGCAGGAACTGCAAACATTCTACGCCCCTCCCAGGCGAAGAGATGAAAAGGCGATTCTCTTTTATCAATCCACGGAAACCAATGTGGAGAAAGAAATTTGGCATGGTGCTGATTCTACACTTGACAGGCTCCAGCCTATCCGTCTGCCCAAATACTACACAGAAGGATTAAAAAGGCTGTTGAGACGCCAAGGCGTACCCTTCAAACAGACTGCTCGACAAGCTCAGTTCAAGAACAGGATCTGGGACGTCTCCGGAACTTAGCGAAAATTTCCCAACGAGAGAATGGAAACGATCGGGCTTGGATATGTTCAATTCATGAAACGGGAACGATTCCATGACTCCTACGTTATACATGACTTTGATGAAGAAGGAGATGTTCTGTTAAAAGAAGCTAACCCTGAACCAAAACGAGGTCCCATCATGAAAATGCCAAGTCCTTCGTTTGAAGAACAGATGGACAAGCTAATAAGGGAAGCGAGTCAGAAGGTCCGGGATGACCATAGCCGTGAAATAGCCATTCACGAGAAAACCAGGACGCAGCACCTCCTTCAGCAGGCCGTGGAGAATGACAATGCTCTTTGTTGCGAGCCCGTCATACAAAATACCCGGCGCATAGGAAAAAATAAACCAAAGAACGGAAAAAAACGTTCGACGGCGGAAAAGCGGGTCTAAGAAGCCACGCGATCAAGAATCGAGCAGCCGAGATCCGTCTCTTATAAAGAAGATGGGTCGAGCATATTCTTTTCCGCAAGACAAGACAAAGAAGATATTCGATCTTGTCATAAAACATCAGATGATGACACTCTCGGAGTCCAAGCACCCCGAGCAAGCAGACGGGGTCTCTCACCCAGACTATTGCTCGTATCACTGAGCAATAGGACATCTTCTCAAAGACTGCTTCATCTTCAAGAACTGGGTCGAAGACCAATATCAACAAGGCAGGTTCGCTCTATCCAGCAGTTGGAGGATAACCCCGCCACAGAAGCATGAACCGAAAGCGACGTGTATAGCTAGAGTAGAACCAGATCAACATCGGTCTTGGAAATGATCTCGTACCTGTCACGCGGTAACACTGTCAGAAGAAGAACCCGAGAATATGGATGACCTTTCTTGGTGCTTCGAAAATAATGAAGATGAGTTGATCTCAGAATTTCCACCGGCGCCAAAAGAGCTGGAAGATGGGATACATACTACTGCAGATGACCTCAGAAAAATTGACTTAGGAACGGCAAACGACCCACGGCCAACGTTCGTTAGTGAACTGTTGTCTGAAGAAAAGGAGGCTACGCTTAAAGACGTGCTCATGCAGTATAAAGACTATTTTGCATGGAACTATTTCGAGATGCCAGGACTAGATCCAGAGATTGCTGTGCACAAATTGGCGATATCTCCGGACATCAAGCCAGTCAAACAAGCGCTGAGAAGAATGCGGCTCGAGCTTGAGATGAGAATCAACGATGAGGTCAAGAAGCTAATCGACTCCGGCTTCATCCAAGAGGTTCAATATCCTGACCGGATCGCCAACATCGTCGCGGTGATGAAGAAAAAAGGGACAGTGTACATCTGTGTAGACTTTCGAGACCTCAACAAAGCTTGCCCGAAGGATGATTTTCCTATACCGGTTACCGAGCTGATGATAGATAATACATCCACTCACGAAGTTTTCTCCTTCACGGACGGCTCATCAGGATACAATCAAATAAAAATGCATCCTGAGGACTAGAAGCATACCGCTTTCCGGACCCCTTTGGGCATATTCTGCTACAAGGTGATTCCTTTCGGTCTAAAGAACGCCGGTGCCACCTATCAGAGGGCCATGATGAAGATTTTCGATGATCTCATACATGAAATCGTCGAATGCTATATTGACGACCTTGTAGTTAAAAGCAAATCATACGAGGAACATTTAAAGCATCTGAAGATGGTGTTTCAGCACCTTCGGAAATACAACTTGAAGATAAACCCTCTCAAATGCGCGTTTGGAGTTTCCTCGGGCAAGTTCCTAGGATTCGTCGTCCGACATCGAGGCATCGAGATAGACCCGTCGAAGATAAAGGCGATCATGGAAATGCCTTCGCCAAGGACTCTCAAGCAACTGCGGTCTCTCCAAGGAAAGCTCGCGTATATCCGGCGATTTATAGCCAATCTCTCCAGCAAGTGCCGTCCTTACAGTCACCTAATGAAGAAGGGAACTCCGTTCGTCTGGGATCGCAAATGCCAAAGCGCACCAGACGAAATCAAGCAATACCCGCAGAATCCGCCAGTAGTGGCCACTCCCATTAAAGGAAAACCTCTCATCTTATACACAACAGCCCTCGAAGGTTCCTTAGGCGCGCTGTGGGCACAAGAGAACACCAAGGGAAGGAGAGAGCCCTCTACTATTTGAGTCGAGTTCTCCTGGAGGAAGAAAGCAACTACTCCCCCATCAAAAAACACCGCCTGGCGTTGATCTTCATGATAATGAAGCTCAGACACTATGCGTTGGCACATGAGGTCCACCTCATATCAAAGGGGGATCCTCCTAAATATTTGATGTCAAAAGCCATATTAACGGGACGGCTCGCAAAATAGGTTTTACTCTTAATGGAATTCTCGGTGACATACAGACCCTTCATGGCAGTGAAAGGCCAAGCCATCGCCGACTTCCTCCTTGAGCATCCGATACTTGCCGATTCTCCTTTGAACTGTTAATTGCCCAAGGACCATGCGTTTAACACGATCGACGGGGAGAGAAGAGAGAATGATACCCGGTGGGAATTTTACTTCGATGGAGCATCTTCCATGAAGAAGCGCAAATAAAGCACCCCCATAATCAAATCAGGGGTAGGCCCATCTTCGTGACTCCACAAGGAGGGATAATGCGCTTTGCCTTCTCCTTAACAGAGCTGAGGACGAACAATGAAGCCGAATATAAAGCTTTGATAGCAGGTCTTGAGATCGCTGTCAACATGCGAATCGAAAATCTCCTCATATACGGAGGTTCCCAACTGGTCGTTAGTCAAGTAAACGACGACTATCAAACGTGCAAGCCAGAGTTGCTGAAGTACGGTGAGAGAGTGCAGCAACTGCTGACTCAAATTCCTTCCTACATGCTGGAAAGTATACCGCATGCGGAAAACAGCAAAGCGGATGCATTAGCCAAACTCGCTAAAGAATTGGCCGACGATAACCTCGATGACGTGAGGATCGTTGTACAAAGCCGTCGGGTTCTCGCACAGGCAGAAATATCTCCGTAGTCTTCCGAAGAAAAGGGAGCGACCGAGCAAATGGACCTATAAATAAAAGACCAGGAAAAGGCTAAGGATTGGAGAGAAGTCTTTATAGACTACTT
The DNA here is from genome assembly GCA_030015575.1 of Agapanthus africanus. NCBI lineage: Eukaryota > Viridiplantae > Streptophyta > Magnoliopsida > Asparagales > Amaryllidaceae > Agapanthus > Agapanthus africanus. The sequence continues at coordinate 310,043,317 of CM057350.1, read as the reverse complement.
CAAATCCCGTCGAACACCTGAAGATGCGTCCTCAAGACATTAGCTCATGAAACAAGCTCTATATTTTGCCTTCGTTAATGATACTCTGTATAAGAGATCATTTGATTCTCTGTGGCTAAGATGCTTGGGACCTGAAGAGGCAAGGAGAGTCATCCAAGAAACTCACGACAGACTCTGCGGTTCACACTAAGCCGGGCAGAAGATGAAACTAAAGATCAAAAGGATGGGCTACTATTTTCCCATGATGATCCAAGACTGCCTCGAATATTTTGGATATAGAGCCCTCAGAGTCAATTATTGGATCACAGGCACGTGATTGTAACGATTGAGGGAGGACCTATACCGGTAGGACAGTCTTACTCGAGAGGTTTTTATACTATCTGGTTTGTCTTTATCATCGTGTACGTGCTTTAGATGACATTGTAGTTCACTATTACACGTTGATAGAGAATACTATGCTACCATGGTTTGTCTTTATCATCGTGTACTGCTTTAGGTGACCTTACAGGTCACTATTGCGCGTTGATAAAGCACTTAGGATTCTTGCTTGACGGCCAGCAGTATGATGGCGATCATATACGTGGGAGCTGGGGTCTATAAGCACATCTTTAAAAGGTCCCTAGTCGTGGGAGTTTTCGAGACAGGGCATCGATACTCCAGAGTAGACTAGTGTATACAATCGAGACCCCGACGAGGGGCGGTGGCCAGTCTCACAAGCCACTGGTGTCAGTTGGTTCATCGAAGATGTATACAGGTGCTCATTGGGTTATGAGTACACCGGACTGGACTCGCCGGGAACATGCTAGTTGGTATTATACCAGACGTCAGATAAAAGTTCCCTTGTGACATGTGTACAGGTTAGTTCATCGACCTAAGATCGTCATTTGTCTCGTATGAGTTCCCACTGTACTTTGATTACTACCCTACCACGGCACAAAGGAGTCGTGCAAACAGGTTTTAGTTAGGTACAGTCCCGAGTCACATGGAGGTAGTGAGCGGATCGGCATGGGTTTCGTCTCTCCCGGTATTGGGGGTGAGATCGTGCTGTGTCTAGGAGAGCTATTACACAAAGCCCTCGGCCGAGGCAGGAGATTTACTAGTAGGTATTTTAGTAGTATCTCAGGGTGTTCTGGGCTACACTCCGACACGACTTGTACCGCTTTTGGGGGTCTGACTTTCACCAACCCCCTAGGCCCGCCATGCGATGCTTATAGACGAACGGACCGAACTGTACGGATATTGTCACTGACAGGCTCAGTAGGGTGTCAGGATGAGTTCACTCATCGACCTCTCTTTTGGTTATTACTTGGTAGCCCGTTACGTACGGCTAATACCTCTGACAAGCTAGCGGTTAAATCCACAGCCAAAGTATCGACGAGTCTTTAGAGTCCCCCACAGACAGTTTCTCAAGTTTCGGGCGAAACGCTGTAGAGGCCGTATGGATTTATGGCAGGGTTCGAAAGTACGCGTGCACTTGTGCACGTATTATGGTTCGGACGGATAATACTAGCGGGCTTTGGTTTAAGCCGGATCCTAGTATTATACAGTGTAGATTTTGTCTCATTGCATTTCTTTTCGGTCGCAATACAAATGCGGGTATGTATATACAGTTTCGGGGTTTTCCTGTAATTTATTACCGGATCACTTTTTGAAGTTGCCACTTTGCATTCCGTTTCGGCCATTTTTCCTTTGTTCCTTCTTGGCTCAAATTCCATTGATGGGAGGGGCTTATTTGCAAATGTGCAAATTAGCAAAGTGGAGAGTGTTTTTTGTAAGTGGTTGCTTCATGATGATTCTAGATTGACTTTGACTTCCTTTTGTTCATCACGACTTGCTTTTTGTGATGGGATGAGGAGGAGACTTTGTGGTGATCATGATTGCTCACCATCACCCACTCTTTTCTCTTATGCTCACCCACCTTGTTTGTGATCACCTCTCTCTCTTCTCTTAATCTTGGCCGGCCACAAGAATGAGGGGGGCTGTCCAAAATTTTCGGGAGGAAAATGGTTCTCATTTGCTTGCACAAAATCCTTTTGTTCATCTCCCAAGCTTATTACTCCACCTCCACATCCAAATGGCAACTTCAAGCAACCCCTCGAGACATAGCGTTCTACACTCAGTCTACAGCAACCTCGGACACGTTGGCTTACCAACTTCGTGTCCGAGTTGTCTCGGTCCAGAGATGGGAGCCCGTAAAAAGACTAGGTGATGTGGTGCCCTTTCCGACTAGGAGATCGAGGCCGGAGATTCCGCAAGGAGATCGGGATGGTGGCCGAAGACCGAAGGGCACGGATCGCTCGGTATAGCTCTCTACCTTTTCTCTAGTTAGCTAGTAGTAGGTTAATGGTCCGATCCGGGTTTATGTCCGCGGTAGCGCCGGTTTCTAGTTTAGAAAAAAGTTTTTGTTTCCGCATTTTGGCCTCGGACAGACGGCCGGGGCGCTACCGTAGACTTACATGGTATCAGAGCCACGCCATTAACCTTTACTAGCTTGGTCTAGCGTGTTTAGATCTTCGATCGGACGAAAATTTCAAAAACTGCATTTCCAACATGACAGTTTCTGTCGAAATTTTTTAGTTGTCGAAATTTTTTTTGGTGTGTTGCATAAATACGTGCAGGCAATTTTATGAGATCTGTGAAAATTTGGTTTCATGTTGTCACTGTTCCGCCGCGGAACCGCAGCCAAACCCATGCATTGGCCGCGGTTCCGCCTCCATTCCAAGTCAACAATCCACCAATTTTTGTACAGTATTCTCTGTGTTGGAATTGGGGTTTTTGCTATATTCTGTTTGGGCCCAGATTTATTTTGAGTGCTACAGTTGTGCTTGGGGCCCACTTCGGGAATTTTAGTCGATCGAAAATTTTAAATATGTTAGTTCACAGTATTTACATTATATCTGCGACCGTGAATGTCCTTTGATCGGTAAATCCTGTCTAATTGCTATAGCCCTTTTAGACGGATTTACGAACGTGACATTCACGTTGATATTCTGTGTTGTGTTGTGATGTTGCGGATTTGTCGTGGTGGATAGCCTGGATGCAATGGTAGTACAGTTTGATTATATTTATACATTTGATATTGCGGGGTGAGCGTCCGACATATGGACTGCCCTCACTGCCTGTTTGTATATTATTCTTTTGGGGCACGACCGGGCTGAGGTTGATGTACCCGTTGTATATTTTACTTTCTGTACTAGGATTACCCCGCGGAGGGGTGCACGGGCAGCCGGGTTCTAGAGGGAAACAGGCTCGTATCTCATGGCTTTGAGACAGAGGGGGCTTCACTCTAGAATTGGCAGGCTGCTCACCGCACTCGTAGAAGGTATAGGTTGACCCAAGGAGGGGTGCCTAAGTTATCGGATTCCGTGAAGTGCTGGATGGTCCATTCACGTTGCTGAAGGGGGATGCCTCGCTTCAGGTTTTGGCGGGTAACTTGCCGCGCCCGTAGGGTCTAGGTTTTCATTGCACAGGCTATCCACACGACCAGGGGAACGTCGGGTTTCAGTAGCGGCTCTATCAAACCCGGGGATCCCAGATATCTGTATTGTTCTGTGATGCTTGTTACATTTCTGTGATGTTGCATTTTATCACGCCTTGAGTGAATATTATATATTGATATATATACTAGTAGATGTTGTATATGTTTTACACCCGTGCTAGTCCAGTCCCCGCTCTGTCGTTAGTTAAGTAACCTAACGGGTGATGACGGGACCCAGTGGTGAATGCGGATGGCATATACGCACATTGCATTTTCTTTCTTTATTGGTGTGATCAGTTGATGGGACGGCATTGATTCGGATCAATGAAAGCTAAAAAAACCTATTCTGATGTTGTTGGAATAATTTTCAAAATGCTGTTATTGTAAGAACGTTCTCTTTTGTTTTGCACTGTGGTATTTTGTTATTGTTAGTTATATGTATGCTCTAGAGGCCATTACTGTACATTGGATGTATATTGTAGTGGATGCTGGGACATATATAGGTAGGACTTTCTTGCTCGACATGATAGTACGCTATCTGGTTGATCTTTATCTTAACATGTATACATTCTATCTCTCTGTTACATGTTGATAAAGCCCTTAGGATGTGTACTCGACTTCCAGGACTATGATGCAGATCATACTAGTGGGGCCTGAGTAGTCAATGAGTACATCCTTCAATGTTCCTAGTCGTGGGAATATCGAGACGGGGCATCGATATTCCAGAGTAGACTAGCGTATATCTTCTCGACCCATGCGATAGGCGATGGATGATCCCATATCCATTGGTGTTTGACATTAGAGATGGTATACGGGTGCTCAGTGGAGACTGGGTATACTGAACGGACTCGCCGAGAACTCCCAGATGGTATTATACCTCACGTCATATGGCAGTTCTCTGGTGACACTGGTACAGCTTAGTCTGTTGACCCGAGATCGTCATAGAGTCTTGTGTGTCTCCCACTGTGCTTTGATTTCCACCCTACCACGGCTCTACTGAGTCGTGCAAACAGGTGGTTTTTGGGTACAGTCCCGATTCACATGGAGGCAATGAGCGATTGGAGGGGATTCGTCTCTCCCGGTATTGGGGGTTGATGTTGCGCTATGCTCGACTGGCCATAGCAGGAAATCCCTGGCCAGGGTTGAAGTGATATACTGGTAAGAGTTATCAGTAGTTTCACGATTGTTATAGACCTCACGTCGGCATGACTTATCAAGCTATTGGGGTCTGACGTTTACCACCCCTAGGCGAGATATGCGACATATCAGTCGAACAGACTGGACTGTACGGTAAGTGTTACTGGTTGGATTCACAGGAGTGTGAGCGGGCTTGCTCGTCGATCTTCTGATCGCTCAATACCCGGGTGGCCGTTACGTTTAGCAGACCGCTTGCGGCTTGTGGGTGTTTGATATGATCATCATCTGCTGCCGGCGTATTGACGAGTCTTTAGAGTCCTACACAGAGGTTTCCTGGCTCAAGCGAAACGAAATAGGAGCGCATATGAGATATGTGCGGGACCGAGAATAATGCGTGTATGTGATACCGTATTCTATTTTCGCGATGAATGTATCGAATGGTTGTATGCGATATAACCTAGTTATCGAATCAAGGATTGATTCGATAAGTCGATACATTGGATACTAGTAGGTTATATGCGACATGACCGGATCATTGAATCAAGTGTTGATTTAATGATTTAATGTATAATGATATATTTGATATATTACTTTTCATTAACTAGTATTTGTTCACTTTGGATGGATTTTCTCACTTAATGTACATAAGTTGTATATGTGATATACTTTTGTGCACTTGATTGTATCATGTTTGATGATACATGAATGTTAGGGTGTATGTTTAGACTAAACCTTGGTTATGTAATGGTTAGGGTTTTGATCTTATTTAGTTATTCTTTTTATTTATTTATTCTTTATTTTGGCAAGAAACAAAAGGGTGGCTACTTTTGTTTTTTCTTTGAAGCTTCATGAAGCTTTGAACCATTGACCATTTTGTTTCTTAGCCTTAACCCTAACCATTCAACCTAACCATAGTTTAGTCTCTACACCTAACCAAGGTTGTATTATGATAAGAATGAGTTGGATTTTCATTTTTGATAACAATCCTTTTTATTCTATCATATATTCTTTCTTCTTCTTCATCATCTTCAACAATGAAGAAAGCTTGCCTCCATCAATGGCAACTAGTGAAAATGAGTGAGAAATCCAATTCTAAAGTGAACCCACTTCCTATTTCTTCATCCTCTACCTCTTGCCTAGTTGTATAGGGTGTTTTCTTCACAGGTTTCATGACTTGGTGAAGTGGGAGCTTGATCTTGTGTTGCCTCGACGTAGATCATCTTCGGCATCGAAGTCGACAACTTAGCCCGCCCATTTCTCCGATGAAGCCGATGCTAGAGTCCTGGATTCGATTTGGACAGCGGAGGGACGTCAAAACGGAGCTATGGAGGTGGAGAACCGGATCTGAAAAGGTTGTAGTTACTTCCCTTTTAGTTAAAGTTGTTAACTTGCATTGCATCGCCTATAAATCTAGTTAACGATCCGTATTAGGGTTTGTAGGCACATGAAATTTTTGAATTGGGCATGCTTGATCACTTGTGAGACCTCATTATTGTGCCTAGGAACCCTACAGTGGTATCAGAGCCTAGCTAGAGCTTTAGGCGATGTGTAGACGAAGCTAGAAGTCCGATCGAACCCGATATCCCCGATTTCAACCCTCTCTGTACAATTTTTCAAACAGTGGATTTTTGTGAATTAAAAATTCTCAGAAAAACATGCAGGAAAAAATAAGAATTACTGTGAAGTACGGACCCCTAATTCAACAATTTGACCGCGGAACCGCGGCCAAACAAGGGGTTTTGCGGCTGTTCCGCGGCCAAAATTGTGACTTAGTCCCTGAAATTTCATGTAATTATTCTTAGGTCCTTTCTTGTTAATTTTTTCTGTGAATATTTTAATTCCACTCATGTGTTGAGTTTTCTAGGGTTGTATTGGGGACTCGTTGATTCGATCGGATAATTTATCTTCGTTTAAGTTTTTCCGGATATTTTAGAAACTGTTAAAAAGTTCGACCGGATATAAATACCCACTTTTTTCCCTGTCGGGAAATTTCCAAGTGTTGGATCTTTCCATAGTTTAAGAACGTTCTAAGTAGTGCAAGTAACGCGATGGTCCCTTTAGAAGACAACAAACCTTAACTCGATTATGTGACCGTCTTGAACTGCCTTTTGAAACTTAGGGTTTGGGCCAGTACGGCGTGTCACATGTGAGGCGTTGGCTTGACCCTTCTACGGCTGGACCGTTGGTACTGAGGCACGAAGTGAATGTTTTAAAACTTATTTCATGTGTTAACCTGTTTCGTGAAAACTTGGGTGTTCGAATGTTCGATCGGAAAGTTTAACATTTTCTATTTATCCGGAATGTGATACAATAATTGGAATTCATAAGTAGTTATGAGATAACTAAATGAATGTTATAAATCAAGCACTTTAGTCTCACTTGATCGGTTGCCACGGAATTTTGATGTGATCAAAAGTCCGTCGCAATCACGTAGCGTACGCGGATACTCGCCGGGTAAACTTAATAGACAGCCTCACCCCATAGCCCCGACCAAGTGACTGTAGGAGAACCCCGTCGCCGAAAGCATCCGTTCGGGTGCTCGCGGCAGCGGTGTTCCGCCTTAGTGCACTTCGTCGACGGTATTGGGGGTGCGGCCGTCTACTAAAGTTTGCGACGAGCATTCGATCAGAATGTCGGGAATCCTGTTGAATTGCCTGACTTTATATTGAAAAGTGTTTTCGATTTTGAGACTAAAATGCGGGGTTTATAATTGTTGGGCATGCGATGTCTAAGTATTTCATTTGATTAGGCATGCGATGTCTAAGTATTTCATTTGATTAGGCATGCGATGTCTAAAGATGTTGCGGATTCCAACTGTTGTAGTTTTACACTTTCTTTTCTGTGACCGTAAGTGTAGTATGTAGTGGTATTGCCGATTGTCGTTGCTATACGTCGACGACAATCGGTGTATGCATACTTACTTACATTGATGACATGTGATGTTATGTGTTGCTGGATATGTTATATTGGATCGTCGTGTTTGAATAGCCGGGGATTTTTTATGTGAGATGAGTGTTTTCCATTTTCATTCATGTTAAAACTTGTATGTAATATTCTTTTATTGGGGCACTTCCAGTTTGCGGATGATGTCACCATTTGTATATTATTTACTTTTCTGCACTAGGATAGACCCAAGGAGGAGGGCACAAGTAACCGGGTTCTAGGGTCCAGTGGGAGACCAACTCGAGGAGTCGAGTCCAGGTCTCCTAACCCTAGAATTGGTAGGGTTGCTTGCCGCTCTCATAGGGGTCTAGGGGTGTGGGATTGGCTATTCATCACGACCATGGAATCCGTGTTTTATACTGGCTTGTATTGAAAACACGGACGTCCTAGTATATCCAATATTTCATATGATATTTTCTGCTGCGTTATCTGTGATGTGATCATGTGATTTGTTCAGATAGATATGGTATATAGTATATATGATATATTATATAGACGTTGCTTATGTTTTACACCCGCGCTAGCCCTGCCTCGCTCTGGCGTTAGTTACTTAACCTAACGGTGCAGACGGGACATCGAGGCGAATGCGGATGGCATAAGCGTACGTTATATTTATCTGTGATGTTTAGGTGGACTTAAATGATGGGACATTCATTAATGAGATTAATGAAAGAAAATAAACCTAATTGATTTTGTGGAATCGAATTTCAAAATAAAACAGGTAGCTACAGTTCTTGCTTTGCATCGCGGTGTTCATTGTAGAACATCCTGCACCTTATTCGATGAGGAAAGGACCGAGATCCCTTCACCGGGAGTGACTCCTTTAGCAATAACTGGCAGATGCTACACACTCGGTTTGTCTTTTGATTGCTTCTATAGTTTCTGCTTTGCATAGTGATATATATGATATATCCTGCACCTTATTCGATGAGGAAAGGGCCGACGATCCCTTCACCGGGAGTGACCCCTTTAGCAAAACTAGAAAAGCCTAAAAAACATTCCATTTAAAAAACCATTTGATTCCGCAACGAGATCAAGTTCAAAGCGTTAAAGGTTTTCACAAAAACCATTCGCAACCCTCCGTCATTTTAGGAAGTAGAGTACTTAGTATTCGTGCTACGTTTGTCGACCATAGCCGAGGCGTAGTGTGCGGTAGCTAAGTGATGTCTTCCTACACAGCATATGATGCGATTAGTTAGGACAGTCATGTGGCTTTGTTGACCTTAGCCAAGGGTCATGTGGGTGGGTCTAACTAATCACGAAATGACAGGTAGAACTTGACTAGTACTTATGATTTGTTGACCTTAGCCAAGGTCATAGGTGCTAGGGGTAAAAACCATTATCGGGAGTTTCAAGTGTTGAAACTTGCAATGAGATTGCATACTTTCTATGTGATAGTTGGATCCCGATACCCACTGCGAGTAATTGTTACTCCTGGGAGAGTTTTGCACTTTACAATTAGCCGATCAAGTATGTGTCTAGAAATGTGTCAACGGGGTTACGCCTCTGGGAAAATGAGGTTTACTGTAATTAGGTCCGTGCGAAAGCACGGGGAACCTCCCTCAAAGTACCGACACTGGCCTGGCTGAAAGATTGGTGAACTTGTAGAGTGTAATTAATCCCGGCTAGTCTTTCCTTTTAAGGTTTGAAGGAAGATTTGATAAAAACAGTGAGAGCCATCCTGATTAGATAAAATAATAACCAATCTATTCTTGCAAGAGCACACGTTGAGTGTTTTCTTCTCTCTCTCTCTCCAGGTAGCGACCACATCATGCCTTAATCAAGATAATAATATGGATGTATTGACCGAACCCGCTTGTTATCCTGAGCTGGGGAACGTTGGTCCCGCTCCAACTTATAATTGTTATAAGACAGAGCAGGAAATAGGGGAATACTAGAAATCCTATTCCGCCCAAACGAAGAAAGTGCATATGATGCATCTCCTTCCGGTGTGTTCGTTACAAAGCACTGTTTCTCAGTATCCTCTGCATCCTAGGTATTTGATACCGGATCAGGATCCCAGATATGTAATTTGTTACATAGGGCTACAAAAAGGTAGAAAACTGAGAACGGGTGATAAGTTTCATGAGACAGAAAACGGGGCAAGTGTTGCAGCCAAGTCTGTCGGTCACTGTCACCCTGTATTACCAATACATTGATTCTGAGCAAATGCTATTAGATACCGAACCAGATATACAAAATCATATCAGTCTCTTTATTAGTAAAGAAATGATAAAATTTTGTATTGATGGATAATGTTTTGAACATTTCCTATATCAAAAATTGATCGGTTCAGGCACGTTATCTAAAAGCATTGACGTTCTAAATCAAACTACAGTTCCTAGTATACAGAACACACACAAGAAGAAGAGTTCAAAAATGAACGAATCCTTCTTGAGGCATTGTAGACTAGGTCATATCAATGCGACCCGACTGGCTGAAGTTACATTTTAGATGCATATTTAAATCAATTTGAATTTACATCTTGTGAAACTTGCCAGTCATGTCACAAAGATTAGATGACCATAGCCCTGTTTATTGGAAACAGAGAAAGAGTTAATGAACTCTTGAGACTGATACATGATGATGTATGTAAGGTCTCCTGTCTACACATGCCAGGACCGGTTCTTTGTACTTCATTACGTTCTCTGATGATCTCTCAAGATTCAGACATATGTTCCTGTTGAAACATAGGCCCGAAGCTTTTGAGATATTCACAGAATATAAGTTAGAAGTAGAGAACCAAAAATCGGGTATAAGTATTATATCCTATGTTGAGATCAGGGAGGAGAATACTTGTGCATAGAATTCCTGGACTATTCTAAAGGAAAATGAGATTCTCTCTCAGTATTACTCCTCTGAATACACCACAGCACAACGGTATATCAGGGCAGAGCAATAGCACCCTACATGATATGGTGTGCTCTATGATGAGTATTACTGAGTTACCTATTTCTTTTTGGGGTTGTGCACTTGAGAAGCTGCATACTTATTGAATTAGGGTTCGAATCAAATCAGTGCCTACCACTCCATATAAGATATGGTATGGGAAGAGCCTATCTCTTAAATAAGTTAAGATTTGGGATTGTCCGGCCTATGTCAAAAGCAAAATCCGGACAAAATCGAGGCATGGTCAGTTCTGTAGAACTGGAAAGGTTCCAGCTATACAAAACTGCAGCTGATTTGACTGGACCAAAGGATTCAATAGTCCCCGACGAACCTCAGCCTTTCCGCTGATCTGGTAGGGTTTCTCATCCGCCTGAGAGATACTTCGGTTTCTCGATGACAATGGGAGCGAGGATTGCATCATGAGATGATGGAATAACTAGTTTCGAGCAGGCCATCAAGAGTAGGGGCTCTGTAAGAATGGCTGGGTGCTTAGCGATCTGAGATGGAATCCATATACACCAACAAAGTATGGACTTTGTTTGCTATATTTGAAGGGTTAAATCCCCATCAGGAGCAAGTATATCTTGAGAAGATTACTTAGTGTAGATGGAAAGGTTGAGACTTTCAAAGCTAGACTTGTTAAAGGTTTTCGTCATCAATCAGGTGTAGATAATGATGAAACTTTTTTTTCCAGAGACTATGCTTAAGTCCATCCAGATCCTACTTGCCATTGCTACATACCATGACTACGATATCTGGTAGTTGGGTGCCATGACTACTTTTCTAAATAATGATTTAGAAGAGAACGTCTATAAGAACACAGCCAGAGGGCTTCATAAACAGTGGGAGCAGCGGAAACGTGTGCAAGATGTTTAATATGATGAAGCAGGCATCGCGGAGTTGGAACGTCTGTTTTGATGAGTTAGTCAAACAGTTTGACATCATTAAAATGGTAGATGAACCTAGTATATACAAAAAGGGTAGTAGGGAGTATGGTAGTGATCCTCGTAGTGTACGTAGATGACATACTCTTGATAGGGAAGGAGTTTCTTATGCTATGCACGGTCAATCTCCTCTTGTCATAAGGATTCTCCAATTAGGATAAAGGTGATACCTCCTCGATCCTGGGGAGAATCACTGGAAAAGTTCCAGGGTGATAAGGACGAATGAATGTCAGTCGTAGGCGTTGTCTTTACCCTCGGTAAAGGGACGGTATGTTGGAAGAGTTCCAAGATAGATACCGTGGCAAACTAGATGATAAAGGCTGGTAACATCGCTATTAAAGATACTACCAAAGAGTCAGTTTGGGTGTATATTGGTTCATAAGATGAACTAGGTTCCTACCATTGTATGACAATGGAAGTGTGGCTTTGGCCAAGGAACCCTGGTCCCAACAGTGACCCAGACATATTCTGAGGCAGCATCACCTGATCATGGAGATAGATGATCTCCAGGGTGATCGAGGTTAGGAGAGCAGACTCAGTGGACAACACGGCGGATCCACTCACAAAGGCTTTTTTCCAGAGAGAGACTTATAAGGGATGGTTGAGTATGTGATACTGCAACCACTGCAACAGATGGCCCTAGTGCAAGTGGGAGATTATTAGTTATATGTATGCCCTAGAGGCCATTACTGTACATTGGATGTATATTGTAGTGGATGCTGGGACATATATAGGTAGGACTTTCTTGCTCGACATGATAGTACGCTATCTGGTTGCTCTTTATCTTAACATGTATACTTTCTATCTCTCTGTTACATGTTGATAAAGCCCTTAGGATGTGTACTCGACTTCCAGGACTATGATGCAGATCATACTAGTGGGGCCTGGGTAGTCAATGAGTACATCCTTCAATGTTCCTAGTCGTGGGAATATCGAGACGGGGCATCGATATTCCAGAGTAGACTAGCGTATATCTTCTCGACCCATGCGATGGGCGATGGATGATCCCATATCCATTGGTGTTTGACATTAGAGATGGTATACGGGTGTTCAGTGGAGACTGGGTACACTTAACGGACTCGCCGAGAACTCCCAGATGGTATTATACCTCACGTCAGATGGCAGTCCTCTGGTGACACTGGTACAGCTTAGTCTGTTGACCCGAGATCGTCATAGAGTCTTGTGTGTCTCCCACCGTGCTTTGATTTCCACCCTACCACGGCTCTACTGAGTCGTGCAAACAGGTGGTTTTTTGGTACAGTCCCGATTCACATGGAGGCAATGAGCGATAGGAGGGGATTCGTCTCTCCCGGTATTGGGGGTTGATGTTGCGCTATGCTCGACTGGCCATAACAGGAAATCCCTGGCCAAGGTTGCAGTGATATACTGGTAAGAGTTATCAGTAGTTTCATGATTGTTATGTACCTCACGTCGGCATGACTTATCAAGCTATTGAGGTCTGACGTTTACCACCCCTAGGCGAGATATGCGACATATCAGACGAACAGACCGGACTGTACGGTAAGTGTTACGGGTTGGATTCACAGGAGTGTGAGCGGGCTTGCTCGTCGATCTTCTGATTGCTCAATACCCGGGTGGCCGTTATGTTTAGCAGACCGCTTGCGGCTTATGGGTGTTTGATATGATCATCATCTGCTGCCGGCGTATTGACGAGTCTTTAGAGTCCTACACAGAGGTTTCCTGGCTCAAGCGAAACGAAATAGGAGCGCATATGAGATATGTGCGGGACTGAGAATAATGCGTGTATGTGATACCGTATTCTATTCTCGCGATGAATGTATCGAATGGTTGTATGCGATATAACCTAGTTATCGAATCAAGGATTGATTCGATAAGTCGATACATTGGATACTAGTAGGTTATATGCGACATGACCGGATCATTGAATCAAGTGTTGATTTAATGATTTAATGTATAATAATATATTTGATATATTACTTTGCATTAACTAGTATTTGTTCACTTTGGATGGATTTTCTCACTTAATGTACACAAGTTGTATATGTAATATACTTTTGTGCACTTGATTGTATCATGTTTGATGATACATGAATGTTAGGGTGTATGTTTAGACTAAACCATGGTTATGTAATGGTTAGGGTTTTGATCTTATTTAGTTATTCTTTTTATTTATTTATTCTTTATTTTGGCAAGAAACAAAAGGGTGGCTACTTTTGTTTTTTCTTTGAAGCTTCATGAAGCTTTGAAGCATTGACCATTTTGTTTCTTAGCCTTAACCCTAACCCTCAACCTAACCCTAGTTTAGTCTCTACACCTAACCAAGGTTGGATTATGATAAGAATGAGTTGGATTTTCATTTTTGATAATAATCCTTTTTATTCTATCATATATTCTTTCTTCTTCTTCTTCATCTTCAACAATGAAGAAAGCTTGCCTCCATCAATGGCAACTAGTGAAAATGAGTGAGAAATCCAATTCTAAAGTGAACCCACTTCCTATTTCTTCATCCTCTACCTCTTGCCAAGTTGTATAGGGTGTTTTCTTCACAAGTTTCATGACTTGGTGAAGTGGGAGATTGATCTTGTGATGCCTCGACGTAGATCATCTTCGGCATCGAAGTCGACGACCAAGCCTGCCCATTTCTCCGATGAAGCCGATGCTAGAGTCCTGGATTCGATTTGGATAGCGGAGGGACATCAAAGCGGAGCTATGGAGGTGGATAACCGGATCTACAAAGTTTGTAGTCACTTCCCTTTTAGTTAAAGTTGTTAACTTGCATTGCATCGCCTATAAATCTAGTTAACGATCCGTATTAGGGTTTGTAGGCACATGAAATTTTTGAATTGGACATGCTTGATCACTTGTGAGACCTCATTATTGTGCCTAGGAACCCTACAGTTATGAATATCCAGCAACTCAGTCGACGAGGCAAGGGCCGAGATGCCTTCGCCGGGAGTGACCCCTTGGACAGAAGTTTCCGTCAGGGTAATAACTTCACTATAGCCGATTGCCTTTTGCTTTGCATCGTGGTATTCAGATGGAATATCCTGCACCTCATTCTATGGGGAAAGAACCGAGATCCCTCCACCGGGAGTAACCTCTTTATCAAAGGTTTTCGTCACTATATTTTTATAAAAAGCTATGCAGTTCCTTCAACGATATCAAGTTCATTACGTTAAAAGTTTTTCGCCAAAAACTAGACGTAACCCTCCGTCATTTCTTACAAGCATTACTTAGTATTCGTGCTGCGTTTGTTGACTGTGTCAAGGCGTAGTGTACGGTAGCTAAGTAGTGTTCGTTTGTGGCATATTAATGGGATTGGTTAGGACAGTCGTGTGAACTTGTTGACTGTGTCAAGGGCTTGTACGGGTGGGTTTAATGCAATCCAGGATAATGATGGATTGAACTTGACTAGGACTCTTTGATTTGTTGACTGTGTCAAGGTCACTTGGGTCCTAGGGGTAAAAACACACATCGGGAGTTTCTAAAGAAACTGAAACTTGCCAGGCATGCGCATACCTTCTGGAGTGTGATGACGTGAGTGGATTCCGTCACGTTATCATGCGATGATAGTTGGATCCCGATTCCTACTGATGAGTTGGTTTACTCCTCGGGTAATCCCGACTAATTCTACTTTCAGGTTTGGAGGAGAATTTGAGGTTACAGTGGGAGTTTCCTGATTAGATAAATTGATAACCATTCTGATCTAGGTTAGAGTGCACGCTGAGTGTTTCTTTTTCTCTCTCTCTTTGGCACCGACCATGACCCGACCCTATACTACAACTCAGTGACCAAATTAACCGAACCTTCTTACAACACTGGCTTTGGATTGTCTGAGTTGCATACCTCATTGTCACTCCTACTTTTACCCTTTTTCTCCAGGGCACCCCGTATTACTATGAATGTCCACTTCCATTGGAAAAAACCATCGTATGGTTATATACGAACTCGAAGGAACTTGTTCCAGATTTGAGGATGGTTTCCGGTTCTGGAGAAAACGAATAGGACTATTCAGTTGTCTTTTCCTTTTACCATCTCTCAGGTTGCGAGTGCTTCTAGGATTAGGACGGTACACCTATTATGCTAATTGGATAGTCTTCTTCCAAACCATAGGCAGGTGTCAAACTGCAGGGAATGAAGAAAACCATTTAGCCGAACGATGGTGTACAGAAGGTAATAAGTTAAGACATATAAAGAGATTAGTAAGAGGGCAAAGTAAACCGCGACTGCTATTCACGACCAAACCAAGTATTTCTTCGCCAATCCTACATCACCTTTGTATTTCTCCAGAACATTCTGTATCACTACGACAATCCACGGTTTATTGGATACTCCATCATATGGTTATATACGAACTCGAAGGGGCTTGTTCCAGTTCGGGGATGGATTCTAGTTCAGGAGAAATAGGAATAAGGTTTATTCAGGTGTATTTTATCTTTACCTTCTCTCGGGTTGTGAGTGCTCCTAGGATTAGGATAGTACACCCATTATGCTTATTGGATAGTCTTCTTCCAAACCATAGGCTGGTGCCGGAAGGTAGGGAAGGAAGAAAACCATTTAGCCTAAGAGGGTGTACAGAAGGTAATGACTAAAGACATATGAAGGGATTTGGAGAGATGGCAAAGAAATATACGGTTACAGTTGTGAATTTGGATAATGGAAGAGGCATTACTAGGAATACCCGGATACCCTTTCGAAACATATTCATGTTTCAGTTTCACTGTGTACTGTTAAAAGAAAACTGATTTCCCAATTAGTCCTTGCTCCAGGGTATGTATTTACCAGGTTTGGTTCTCACATCTGTATGGTTTTACAGATGATGAGTGGGAGTAAGTTATTGGGAATTGAGTGATAATCCTCATTATTTCGGGATTCGTTGTAATTGGTGATATTTGAGGAAATCACCTGGGTTGTTTGCCGGACGTCAAATATTTTGCTTTGAATATCCATTGTTATGCACCAATTTCAAATTGATATATCTGTACGTTTATTTTTATAAAGTGAGATATAATTTTTTGAAATTATGTCTATGACATTTACCTATATCAGTGGATGGTTAGGTAAGGAACATTAAACAGCGGTGTAATTCTTCTTAACCATAAGTACAGTTTTCAACCTACGACACAGAGGGAATGAGTTATTCAACTCAGGGGACTTATACAGAGTATTGTATGTTGTCCAGTGTCCATTAGGACAGAGGGGTTGGTCCTTGTACTATATTCGGTTTACTTATGACTTTTCTAGTTCTTAGATATGTGTTTCGTAGAAATGCAAGGTCCAAGCTTTGAGAAGTTATAGGTATATGAATAAAGTAGAGAACCAGGTATTACAAGTATCAGGATTCTTCAAGGTGATCGAAGATGTAGATACTTGTGTTTGGTATGCAGTTGATAGTAATAGTTTTGAGAAACTTGTTTCTCTTTCAGGTTACTCATATCTGGATGCATTCCTAAGTTGAGTAATGCTGATCGGCCTCCTTCCATTTAGTTGACATGCACTGGAGACAGCTGCATGATTTGAATCTGGTTCCAATTAAATTAGTATATTGGATATAGAACGGTTCATATCTTAACGATGTTAATGTACGGGGAATTTTCCGGCTTATGCTTAAAACCAGGCTCTGGATAACTCTAGGCACGTTTCTGTAATGGATGTTTGTGGGTTGACCGGGCTATGACGAGGGTTGATTTTCTACCATCTGGAAGATCAATAGTGATATTGTTCTTGACTCGCCACAGTTTTAGTAAAATGGATTTTTTCAGAAAACAGAAGTGGGAGTATGGTAGAACTGGAAGTGATTCCAGAACCGCAAACGATTACTGAAAATTTGATAAAAAACCTAAAGATTCGATCTGGTTTGACATTCCATTAGCCACTCCGCAGATATGGTGGGTAACCTCAGGCACCCGAGAGGTACTCCGATAGCCTCAAAGACGGTGACAGGGAGGTTCTTGTTTACCCAGACTTACCATTACTGTTGTTCCAGGCTATGACACCCGGCAGGAGGATGAGTATAGCGTCGTTCTGAACTGGCTTTAGAAGTGTACGTGTATATGACTCTGCCAGAGGGTTGTCGTAGTCAGTGGAGCAGCGGAAGCATTGGTGGACAAGTAGCTTATGTCTATGGACTAAAACAGATATAGCGGAGATAGATCATCTATTTCTGATGTGACAGTCATAGGTTTGACTTCGTCAGAATAGGGGATGGATCTGTTAAGAAGGTAGTAGGGTGTGATGTCCTGGTATTTGGATGAAATACACAGAGTAGGAAGTGAAATTCCTATACTACGATCGCTTATACTTTGGTTGTCATACAGTGGTTTCTCCACATAGGACATGGATTTCATATCAGACATTCTGGTTACTGGATCTATGGTTTTAGATCTAGATTTGGGAAGTGTCCCAATCAGGGTACTTAGACAGCATTCTAGAGGTGTTTTAGAATGGACGACTCCTGGCACGGTAGTGTACCTGCATGTGATGGAGTCACCCTCTCTAAAGGTGTCTTACAGACTAAAGGAGAGAGGGATGTGCATGATTGGCAGATCACTTGCTTAGGCAATTGAGTTGATCATGAGATGTCAAGTACCACATCAGATATTATTTTTACACGAGATACAATAAGTTTATATTAATCCAATCCTGGAGAAACATTCGGAAGCAGTTTATAACATAAGTTGATGTTCTGGGATATGATAACAGCAGCCTCTTTTTAGGAGACGGTTATCATTCCAGGCTTCCAAGGTGACCTGGATGACAGAGTGACTGTCAGAGTTATAGTTTTCCCTCTGACGAGGGGCAGTGTTTTGGACAGGTGATCCAAGCTGACACTGAGAGAGGCATTACGCAGGATACTGATTAAGTTCAGTTGACGATACAGTCTAAGAAGTTTGGATTTGGAGTTCATTTGTGTACTAGGTCCCATAAGATATCCAGACATATTCTAAGACAGGTATAGCTCATTTCGGGAGATAGGTTTCTCCGCGAACTTGAGATTAAGAGAGACATAGAAAGAAACATCAGGGATGATCCACTAGCTGAGGCTACTCCTCGAACACAATAGTTTCGCAAACGGGTTTTGTGAGACTGATTAGCAGAGGAGTTGGGTGTTCGGTATCACACGGGCTGTGAGTATGCGACATCGCAATAATTAGCCTTGAGTGCAAATGGGAGATTGTTGGATATAGTGCCCTCAGAGTCAATTATTGGATCACAGACACGTGATTGCAATGATTGAGGGAGGACCTATACCGGTAGGACAGTCTTACTTGAGAGGTTTGTATACTATCTGGTTTGTCTTTATCATCGTGTACGTGCTTTAGATGACATTGTAGTTCACTATTACATATTGATAGAGAATAGTATGTTACCATGGTTTGTCTTTATCATCGTGTACTACTTTAGGTGACCTTACAGGTCACTATTGCGCATTGATAGAGCCCTTAGATTCATGCTTAACGGCCAGCAGTATGATGGCGATCATATACGTGGGAGCTGGTGTCTATAAGCACATCCTTAAAAGGTCCCTAGTCGTGGGAGTTTTCGAGACAGGGCATCGATACTCTAGAGTAGACTAGTGTATATAGTCAAGACCCCGACAAGGGGCGGTGGCCGGTCTCACAAGCCACTGGTATCAGTTGGTTCACCTAAGATGTATACAGGTGCTCATTAGGTTATGAGTACATCGGACAGGACTCGTCGGGATCATGCTAGTTGGTATTATACCAAACGTCAGATAGCAGTTCCCTGGTGACATGTGTACAGGTTAGTTCATCGACCTGAGATCGTCATTTGTCTCGTGTGAGTTCCCACTGTACTTTGATTACTAACCTACCACGGCTCAAAGGAGTCGTGCAAACAGGTTTTAGTTGGGTAAAGTCCCGAGTCACTTGGAGGCAGTGAGCGGATCGGCAGGGGTTTCGTCTCTCCCGGTATTGGGGGTGAGATCGCGCTGTGTCTAGGAGAGCCATTACACAAAGCCTTCGGCCGAGGCAGGAGATTTACTGGTAGCTATTCCAGTAGTATCTCAGGGTGTTCTGGGCTACACTCCGACACGACTTGTACCGCTTTTGGGGGTCTGACTTTCACCAACCCCCTAGGCCCGCCATGCGATGCTCATAGACGAACAGACCGGACTGTACGGATATTGTCACTTACAGGCTTAGTAGGGTGTCAGGATGAGTTCGCTCATCGACCTCCCTTTTGGTCAATACTTGGTAGCTCGTTACGTATGGCTAATACCTCTGACGTGCTAGCGGTTAAATCCACAGCCAAAGTATTGATGAGTCTTTAGAGTCCCCCACAGACAGTTTCTCAAGTTTCGGGCGAAACGCTGTAGAGGCCGTATGGATTTATTGCAGGGTTCGAACGTACGCGTGCACTTGTGCACGTATTATGGTTCGGACGGATAATACTAGCGGGCTTTGGTTTAAGCCGAATCCTAGTATTATACAGTGTAGATTTTGTCTCATTGTATTTGTATTCGGTCGCAATACAAATGCGGGTATGTATATACAGTCACGGGGTTGTCCTGTAATTTATTACTGGATCACCTTTTGAAGTTGCCAGTTTGCATTCCGTTTCGGCCATTTTTCCTTTGTTCCTTCTTGGCTGAAATTCCTTTGATGAGAGGGGCTTATTTGCAAATGTGCAAATTAGCAAAGTGGAGGGTTTTTTTTGTAAGTGGTTGCTTCATGATGATTCTAGATTGACTTTGACTTCTTTTTGTTCATCAAGAGTTGCTTTTTGTGATGGGATGAGGAGGAGACTTTGTGGTGATCATGATTGCTCATCATCACCCACTCTTTTCTCTTATGCTCACCCACCTTGTTTGTGCTCACCTCTCTCTCTTCTCTTAATCTTGGCCGGCCATAAGAATGAGGAGGGCTGTCCAAAATTTTGGGGAGGAAAATGGTTCTCATTTGCTTGCACAAAATCCTTTTGTTCATCTCCCAATCTTATTACTCCACCTCCGCATCCAAATGGCAACTTCAAGCAACCCCTCGAGACATAGCGTTCTACACTCAGTCTACAGCAACCTTGGACACGTCGGCTTGCCAACTTCGTGTCCGAGTTGCCTCGGTCCAGAGGTAGGAGCTCGTAAAAAGACTCGGTGATGTGGTGCCCTTTCCGACGAGGAGATCGAGACTGGAGATTCCGTAAGGAGATTGGGATGGTGGCCGAAGACCGAAGGACACGGATCGCTAGGTATAGCTCTCTACCGTTTCTCTAGTTAGCTAGTAGTAGGTTAATGGTCCGATCCGGGTTTATGTCCGCGGTAGCGCCGGTTTCTAGTTTAGAAAAAAGTTTTTGTTTTCGGATTTTGGCCTCAGACAGACGGCCGGGGCGCTACCGTAGACTTACAGAATACGTGAAGCAGTTCCACTCGTGCCAGATTCACGGGGACTTTATCCACCACCATCCAAATCCGCT